>JARGCV010000662.1:0-617500 GCA_034064705.1 Bothrops alternatus
AACCCTATCCAATTTCAGACAAATGGGTGTCCAATCTCTTCTTAAACATGTTCAGTGTTGGAGCCCCCACAGCTTCTGGTGGCAAGCCGTTCCACTGGTTAATTGTGCTCACTGTCAGGAAATTCCTCCTTAGTTCTAGCTTGCTTCTCCCCTCGATTAGTTCCCATCCATCTTTTCCTAATTTCAAACCACCCTTAATCAAAGACCCCTCAGTTGAGGACACCCTGTGCAATAAAACATTCTGTTTTAACATCACAGTGATGTCTTAAGGCAGGGGTCTTCCAACGTGGCCCTTTTTATGACTTGTGGCCTGGCTGAGGAATTCTGGGAGTTGAAGTCTACACGTCATCAAAAGGGCCAGGTCGGAAGACCCCTGTCTTAAGTGATTGACTTCATACCCTGAAGGGATGCAGGCAGTTGCTTCTTTAATCGCCTACGGTTAAAACAAACCACGGTTTAGTGTCTTGTCAAACCCCGTCATCCCAAACCCCGCGACGCTGTCAGAAGCTCCCTCCATCATCCCCCTCCCCTTCTTTTCCAGATGTCTTCATGACCCAGTTCTCCGCCCTGCAGACCGCCCGTTCGGTCAGGACGCGGCGGTTGGCAGCCGCCGAAGAAAACCTGGAAGTCGCCGCGCGGCCCGCCTTGCGCAGATCTTCAAGGAGATTTGCGACGGCATCATGGCCTACAAAGGTGACGGCAGCAGGAGGACCCGAAGTCGAACCCAAGCTTTGGGCAGAGTCTTCTTGAACCCAGGACAAGGGTTCCAGGAGGCTTAAAGCAGGAAAGGACAGGTTAACTTGCAGGCCTTCAGAGTTGCGGACTTGGTCCTTTTCTGGGGTGCTTTGGTGCTCTCTGAGCTGGGTGGTTTCCTTGCAGACGTTTCATGACCCAACTAGGGAACAGAATCAGTGCTAGAAGGGAAAGGGGTTTGCAGAGAGGAGGAGGAGGAGGATTGTGGGATCCTTGGTGCTCTCTCAGCTTGGCTGTTTTCTTGGAGACTTTTCATGACCCAACATCCTCTGTGCTGGAAGGGAGTGAGGTTTGCAGAGTGGAGGAGAACGAAAATAAGAATGGGAAGCGGGGGAGGAGGAGGAGGAGGAAGAGGAGGAGGAGGACCATGGGGTCCTTGTTGTTTTCTGAGCTAGGTGGTTTTCCAGCATTCATTACTCCAAGCCAGGGAGCACCATCAGTACTTTTCTTCTGGAGCCGATAAATCCAAAATTACCAATTTACGGGGTGGGATTCCCTCCTTCCATCTGCGGCTGATGGTTTTGCCAGAATTACACACAGTTTTCTCCATCCCTGATCTTGAGTTTTGCCCTTCCTTATCAATACTGGCGTTGGGAGCGTCCGAGGCTGGATGGCCCCATCCCCCTCACCCTGGCCCTTCCAGTCCTCCACCCGTCTACTCACTGCCCTGGAATCCCTCCACCCTGTCGTCCTTCTCCTTCTCCTTGTCTCCCACCTCTTGCTGTGTTGTAGGCTTCTTAAGAGCGCTGCCCTTTTGCCGAAGGCTTCCTCCACTGAAGGTGCTTAAGCAGTTGTTCCTCCATCCCTCCCCAACGCGGTTCGGACTACAATCCCCGTCCCCAGTCGTTGCTCCTCCCCCACTCCGTACGGTCCCCATCCCCGCCCTAAACAGGATCTCCAAACCCAGGGCGTTCGGAGGAACGCCGCCAGGGCTGAAGGCCATCGGACCATATCTCAGGAGGCTTTGGACCTCTCCATCGTCCTCACGGCTGTCTCTCCTTCTCTCCAGATTCCTCCAGGCAAGTCCTGGCCACCCCTTTGCTGCTGCTTCCTTCGAAAAAAAAGTAAGTCCACTTCCCAAAGGGGGGAGTGGGTGGACCCTCCCCCCAATTTGAGTGTCCAAACCGGGCCCTTTGGGTGTCTCCAACCTCTCTCTCCCCCCCTCCCCCGGTCCAGGAATGCCGATTACTACGAGAAGATCTCAGATCCCCTGGATCTCACCACCATTGAGAAGCAGATCCTGACGGGATACTACAAAACAGTGGAAGCTTTTGACGGGGATATGTTGAAGGGTCGGCCGAGGGTTTGGTTGTCTGGAACCAAGGAAGAGTCTAACCCCCCCCCCAAAAAACCCCTCCCTCCTCAAAGATTCCTGGCTCTTGGCTTATTTTGCTTCAGGGCTGGGAATAACGTGGCACCCGGGAGCAGGGAGTCTAGCACTGCCTTCTCAACCTCAGCAGCTTTCAGATAGGTGGACATCAACTCCCAGAATTCCCCAGCCAGTGTAGGAGTTGAGGTCCCCCCTCACCCCCATCTTGAAGCAGACTGGCTGGAGAATTCTGGGAGCTGAAGTCCATTTCGCTTCAATCAAGCCAGCTAGGGAATTGTGGTCGTTGAAGTCCACTTATCTTAAAAGCTTGCTGGCTGGGGGATTCTGGGAGTTGAAATCCAGTAAAGCATACTGGCTGGGGGATTCTGGGAATTGAAGTCCACCCATCTTAAAGCCTGCTGGCTGGGGGATTCTGGGAATTGAAGTTCGCCCATCTTAAAGCCTGCTGGCTGGGGGATTCTGGGAGTTGAAGTCCACCCATCTTAAAGCCTGCTGGCTGGGGGATTCTGGGAATTGAAGTCCGCCCATCTTAAAGCCTGCTGGCTGGGGGATTCTGGGAGTTGAAGTTCGCCCATCTTAAAGCCTGCTGGCTGGGGGATTCTGGGAATTGAAGTCCACCCATCTTAAAGCCTGCTGGCTGGGGGATTCTGGGAGTTGAAGCCCCTCCCCCTTCACCTGCCTGAAACACTACTCTAGCTTTACAAGGCTCAACCCTACAGCGTCACAGCCCGTAAATCCAAGAATCTAGACGTTCTCACCATCGGTCTTTCTCTCTCTCTCTCTCTCTCTCTCTCTCTCTCTCTCTCTGCTCTCTCTCTCTCTCTCTTCTCTCTCTCTCTCTCTCTCTCTCTCTTTTTGGCAGAAATACTACGGCCGCAAGTCTCCCATCGGGCGGGACGTCTGCCGGCTGCGGAAAAGCCTACTACCAACGCTCGCCACGAAGCCGACCGCTCAGATCGACGAGATCGTGGGTGAGACGGCCAGCCAGCGAGGCGGACAGCAGCGAGACCTCGCTGTGCGCGAGAAGGAGAACGGGCACGAGAAGGACGAAGACGTGATCCGTTGCATCTGTGGCTTGTACAAAGACGAAGGGCTCATGATCCAGTGTGACAAGTGCATGGGTGAGGGGCCTCGGAGAGACCCCCGCCCGGCCCGGACCCTCGGAGGATGAGGGGGCAGCTTTCCCACTACAGCTCTCCACAATGGGAGGAAATCCCTCTGGATTTGACCTAAAAACTGGGTTTCCCAACCTGGACGGCTTTAAGATGCCCCGACTTCAACTTCCCCAAATCCTACGGAATTCTGGGAGTTGAAAATCCAGGTTGGGAAACCCTGATCTAAAAGCCACAGGATCTCCTCTTTGGAAATACTTAAGTTGATAAGGAGCTGGATTCTTTACTGTTTGGTAAGGGGTTTTAATTATTTTTATTTTGCAAAATGCAATAAGCAAAGCTGGTTTTTTTTTTCCCGTTGCTCGGGGTTAGGTCAGTACTGCTCACTTTGGCTGAAATTAGCCAGGCATATTCCAAGCTTCTCAGTGGGGAGATTCTGCTGGAGTTTTTTTTTTCTTTCTATAATACTATAATATAATATTCTATAATACTTACGGGACCGCCTTCTGCCACATACTTCTCTACGACCGGTGAGAGCGCACAGGGTCGGCCTCCTCCGGGTCCCGTCAGCGAAACAATGTCGTCTGGCGGGCCCTAGGGCAGTGGTTCTCAACCTTTCACAGGTTGAGACCCCACTTGCCCCGCCCATGCGCGCCGTGACCCCGACCCGGGCGCGTGCGCGCCGGAAAAAAAAGTTTAAAATTTTTTTTAAAAAAAATAAAAAAACAAAACAAAATGGTGGCCGCGATGGGCGGATCCACGCATGCGCGGATCAGCCCGTCGCGTGCGCCGCGCATCCGCCCGTCGCGGCCGCCATTTTGTGTTTTTTTTTGTTTTTTTTTATTATTTTTTTTGGCGGGACGGGCGGATCTGCGCATGCGCAGTGCGTGCGCGCCAAAAAAAATAAAATAAAAATAAAAAAACAAAATGGCAGCCCGCGGTGTCCGGCGACCCCCACGAAATGGTCATGCGACCCCAAATGGGGTCACGACCCCAAGGTTGAGAACCGCTGCCCTAGGGGGAGGGCCTTCTCTGTTGTGGCGCCCGCCCTCTGGAACCAACTGCCTCCTGAAGTCCGCGTTTCTCCGACTCTCCCGGCCTTCCGAAAGAATTTAAAAACCTACCTCTGGGGATGATTGTTGATTGTGGTGTGACTGAGGAGTATGTGTGGGGTTTTATTTTTAATGTTTCTTGTTCGGATTAGTTGAAATTGTTTTATATATATGTTGTGAGCCGCTCCGAGTCTTCGGAGAGAAGCGGCATACAAATCCGAATAAAATAAATAAAATAAATAAATCCCCCCCCCCCGTTTTTCTCACACAGGTGTGGCAGCATTGTGACTGCATGGGCGTGAACTCGGATGTCGAGCACTATTTGTGTGAACAATGCGAGCTTCGCACAGTGGATCGGGTAAGTGTCTGCAGGGAGGGAGGAAGAGACACAGACAGAGGAGAGAAAGAGACAAACATGTTTTTTCACAAATAACTCCAGGCAACACAATATTTCCTCCTCCTATTTTCCCCACAATAACAACTCTGTGAGGTGGGCTGGGCTGAGAGGGACTGGCCTAGAGTCACCCAACCGGGTTTCATGTCCAAGGCGGGACTAGAACTCACCGTCTCCTGGTGATGGGCCCAAAGTCACCCAGCTGGCTTTCATGACTAAGGTGGGACTAGAACTCACTGCCTCCCAATGATTAGTCTAAAGTCACCTAGCTGGCTTTCATTTCTAAGGTGGGACTAGAATTCTCCGTCTCCTGGCGATTGGCCCAAAGTCACCCAGCTGGCTTTCATGATTAAGGCGGGACTAGAACTCACCATCTCCCGGTGATTGGTCCAAAGTCACCCAGCTGGCTTTCATGACTAAGGCGGGACTAGAACTCACCATCTCCCGGTGATTGGTCCAAAGTCACCTAGCTGGCTTTCATTTCTAAGGTGGGACTAGAATTCACCGTCTCCTGGCGATTGGCCCAAAGTCACCCAGCCAGCTTTCATGTCAAGGCGGGACTAGAACTCACCATCTCCTGGTGATTGGTCCAAAGTCACCTAGCTGGCTTTCATTTCTAAGGTGGGACTAGAATTCACCGTCTCCTGGCGATTGGCCCAAAGTCACCCAGCCAGCTTTCATGTCAAGGCGGGACTAGAACTCACCATCTCCTGGTGATTGGTCCAAAGTCACCTAGCTGGCTTTCATTTCTAAGGTGGGACTAGAACTCACCGTCTCCCGATGATTAGTCCAAAGTCCCCCAGCCAGCTTTTGTGCCTAAGGCCGGACTAGAACTCCCAATTTCTAGCCTATTGCTTCACACACTAGACCAAAGTGGCTCTTTTCCTGTTGGCAAAACTTTAAACCGATTTCTAGGTGCTAGGGAAACTGAGTTTTCTTTTTCACGGCCCTTTTCTCGCCTTGGTCTCCTCTCCCCTTAGGAGGTACCGATGATTCCCCGGCCTCATTACACCCAGCCTGGCTGCGTTTACTTCATCTGTCTGTTGCGGGACGATCTCTTGCTACGTCAAGGTGGGTGTCTCTTCCCCGGGGGAGTGAGAGGCAGCCAGCAGGGCTGTGGGGATGGATAGCGTGTTGCCTTCTCTCTCGGCCACTGGTGAGGGGGTCCAGGCACAGGTAAATATGAAGCTGCCTTTAAGAGGAAGGGGCTCAACAGCCGTTTTTCAGGTTTCACGGCCGTCGCAGCATCCCCGCCGTTGCAAAATTTGGCCGTTTGGCTCCTCTTTACGACGGTTGCAGCGTCCCACGGTCACTTTATCCCCTTTTTTTTTGTTTGCGACGTTCCAACCCACAAAATCAATTCATTTTACAGCCTTCGTTCCTAACTTAAACCCTCCAGCGGTTCTATTGGCAGCTGCAGCAGGGAAGGTGATCCAATGGAGCGCCATTCACTTGTCACAGTTCGTCTCGCTTAGCGACGGAAGTGTTGGGCTCCCTTGTGGTCCTGAGTCGCGGCTGCCTCTTTCCTGCTGCTTCTCTTCCGACCGTTTCTTTCCTTAACCCTCCACCTCGGCTTTTTCCTCGGGTTCTTCCCTCTTTTTATTTTTTAATCAATGTTTTATTAATGACGGCGTTTAAGGGGTGACTTGATCGAAGTGTATAAAATCATGCATGGGATAGAAAAGGTGGATAGAGAAAAATTCTTTTCTCTATCACACAATACCAGGACAAGGGGGCACTCCCTAAAGCTCATAGCTAAGAAAGTGAGGACAAATAAAGGGAAATATTTCTTCACCCAGAGGGTCGTTGGTTGATGGAATTCACTTCCTGAAGGGGTCGTGACAGCTGTCAGCCTTGACAGCTTCAAGGCAGGGTCAGACAGATTCATGGATGCCAAGTGTATCGGTGGTTATTAAAACGGATGTCCATGTGCCGCCTCTATGTTGGTTGAGGCAGGCAGGATTCCCTTGAGTACCATTTGTTGGGGGTCAAGGGAAAGGGAGGGTTTTGCCTTCTCTTTCTGCTCAAGATCCCCATGTACAATTGGTGGGCCACTGTGGGACACAGAATGCTGGACTCGATGGGCTTTGGCCTGATTCAGCAGGGCTCTTCTTATGTTCTTATGTTCTTAAATGTTCACATTTTCACAAGCCACTGCTCAATAGGCAAGGTGACGACTGGGTCTTATCCCCCCTTCTGAGCTAGGAAAGCCACAACTGGACCCCTAAAAGTCCATTTCATCCCTACGTCCAGCCCCAAAGACACTGTGTGGGGAATGCACTCAACCTCCGAACGCGCTGTTGGGAAGAGAGAGTCAGATCCCGTTAGGATTCTTTCTCTCTCTCTTTCCCTTCTATTTTTTTTTTATTCTGCTTTTTCCTCACCGGGGTGTCAAGGCCTTTCTCTGCTTCCTGCCTGCAGGAGACTGCGTGTACCTGATGCGAGACAGCCGAAGGACCCCCGATGGCCACCCGGTCCGGCAGTCCTACCGCCTGCTGTCCCACATCAACCGCGAGAGGCTGGATATCTTCCGGATTGAGAAGCTGTGGAAAAATGAGAAGTGAGTTTCTCCACTTTCCTACCGCAGAAAGAAAGGAAAAAGTGAGCTGTTTCGCCTCTCAGCCATATTGGAGGTGGCTGCGGGGGGGGGGACGCCATAAATTCGTAGCCCACGTGGAAGATTTCTCCCTTCTTTCTTTCTTTCTTTCTTTCGGCCAGCAGATCACAAGTTTTGAAGTTATAAAAACTTCCCCTAATAGGTCAACCATTCATCCCTTAGAACAGGGCTGGACACTTTTAAATGGGGTGGACTTCAAGTCCCAGAATTCCTCAGTCAGCATGGCATTCTGGGACTTGAAGCGCATGGCACTTAAACCATGATTTCTGGGAGTTGAAGCCCACCCCTCTTAAAGCAGGCTGGCTGGGGGATTCTGGGAGTTGAAGCCCACCCCTCTTAAAGCACGCTGGCTGGGGAATTCTGGGAGTTGAAGCCCACCCCTCTTAAAGTATGCTGACTGGGGAATTCTGGGAGTTGAAGCCCACCCCTCTTAAAGCAGGCTGGCTGGGGGATTCTGGGAGTTGAAGCCCACCCCTCTTAAAGCAGGCTGGCTGGGGGATTCTGGGAGTTGAAGCCCACCCCTCTTAAAGCACACTGGCTGGGGAATTCTGGGAGTTGAAGCCCACCCCTCTTAAAGCACACTGGCTGGGGAATTCTGGGAGTTGAAGCCCACCCCTCTTAAAGTATGCTGACTGGGGAATTCTGGGAGTGGAAGCCCACCCCTCTTAAAGCAGGCTGGCTGGGGGATTCTGGGAGTGGAAGCCCACCCCTCTTAAAGCACGCTGGCTGGGGAATTCTGGGAGTGGAAGCCCACCCCTCTTAAAGTTGCTAAAACTTTAAGCTGTCTTAGAGCAACAATCAGCAACGAGCTCTTGAGTTCAAATTCCCAAAAAAACCCCACCCCTCCTCGTTGAGCACAGCAGCTTTAGGGTGAACTCTCTCCGCTTCTCGCCTTCCTGCAGGGGGGAACGGTTTGCCTTCGGCCACCACTACTTCCGCCCGCACGAAACCCACCACTCGCCCTCCCGCAAGTTCTACCACAATGAGCTCTTCCGGGTGCCGCTGTACGAGATCATCCCTCTGGAGGCGGTGGTGGGGACCTGCTGCGTGCTGGATCTCTACACCTACTGCAAAGGCAAGTCGGAAGATCACCAGAAGCCGCTTTCTCCCACCTGCCCCCACCCCCACCCGGGACCCCCTGCAAGGTCCCTTCCAACTTTCTTTGTCTTCTGTCTGCCAAAAAAGTTTTCCCCCCCCCCCAGGCAGGAGGTAGTCCTCGACTTAACAAAGCCTTTTTTTTTTTTTGGCAGAGAGGGAGAATAGCAAGAGTTGGAAGGGACCCGGGAGGTCTTCTAGTCCAGCCCTCTGCTCAGGCAGAAAGCTCTGTCCCATTTCAGACAAATCGCTGTCCAGTCTCTTCTTTAAAAACCTCCAGGGAGGGAGGGAGGGAATAACAGAATATCAGAGTTGGAAGGGACTTCAGAAGTCATCTAGTCCAACCCCCTGCTCAGGCAGGAAACCCTGTGCCATTTCACATAAATGATTCTCCAATCTCTTCTTTAAAAAAAAAAAACCAGGGAGGGAGGAAGGAAGGGAAGGAGGAAGAGAATAACAGAATATCAGAGTTGGAAGAGACCTCAGAGATCTTCCAGTCTGACCCTCTGCTCAGGCAGGAGACCCCCCTCCCATTCCAGACCAGTGGCTGTCCCCGGTTAAAGGAAGGGTTGGAGAGGGTCCCCCGGGGGTCCCGGGGCTGAGAAAATAACCTTGAGAACTTCTTTCCTCTCCCCCTCCGACCCCTCTTGCAGGAAGACCCAAAGGGGCGAAGGAGCCGGACGTGTACATTTGTGATTACCGCCTGGACAAGTCGGCGCACCTCTTCTACAAGATCCACCGCAACCGCTATCCGGTCTGCACCAAATCCTACGCCTTCGACCACTTCCCCAAACGGCTGACACCGAAGAGGGACTTCTCGGTAGGCGCCACCTCCCCTCCTGTGAGCGTGCCCTCGGCAGAGAAGCCGCCGGACCCCGGGGCGGCCCCTTCCTTAAAACGCTCTCCTTTTAGCGGCGGTTCCTCAACCGGGTGGACTTCAACTCCCACCATCCCGTAACCAACGGGCCGGTGGAGAGAAACAACGCTCTGTCCATTTCTTTTCGGTCTCATCGGGGACTTTCCTGCCCAGCTTTGGAGGACCTCTCGTTGGTCGTTGCGCTCCTTTGGCCTGCCACCAGAGCTTTCGCCGGGCCCTGCCTCAGTTTCCCCAGCCTCTCCCTGCCGGGGGATGACCTCCCTTTGAACGGTGGGCCTCAGGGGACCCTAGAGATTGACTCTGATTGGGTTTTTTTTCTCCCCTCCCATTTCAGCCTCATTACGTACCAGACAACTACAAGAGGAATGGAGGCAGGTGAGTCCCTGGTGGGTCGTGTGAAGACGTCAGCCCTTCGAGGCAGTCCTGCCTTCTCCACGTTGAGACTCTGATCTCGCTTCTCCAGCCCCCGCGGCTGCCCTTCCCGTCCCCTCAGATTATTCTCCCATCCCCTAATACCCTTTCCCCACAGAGGGCTGCCTCTCTTCGTCCCGCCTCTCCTTCCCACCAAGATTCTCTTTTACGTCCCGCTCAGGTCGTCTTGGAAGTCTGACCGCTCCAAGCCCCAGAGTAAAGAGCTGCCTCAGGAGGAGGAGCCACTCCCCCTTCCGGAAGAGGGCATCGCCCACCCCGAGCCCCCTCCGGGCGAGCCGCCCGCCCAGCCGGAGGAGCCCGAGAAAGAGGCCCCTCCCCAGGAGAGCCTGGAGCCGGAGAAGAAGCCTGAGGAGGCCGGACCGGAGCCCAGGGAGCCCTGCAGCCCGGAGGAACGCCGGCACCTGCAGCGGGAGCGGCTGAACCATATCCTGCTCGCCCTCTTAGAGAAAATCCCAGGAAAAAACGGTGAGTCTCCTCCCCCCCCCACCCCCGGAGCCTTTTTCAGAACGAGGGTGGCCGCCCCCTTGACCTCCCTCTCTCTCTATATTCCTTCTTTCTTTCCTTCTGTTTCCATTTGTTTATCCTTCCCTTTCCTTCCCCTTTCTTCCTTCCTCCCCTTTCCATCTGTTTATTTATCCTTCCTTCCTTCCCTTCCCCTCCCTCTCTCCTTTCCTTCCTCCCGTTTCCATCTGCTTATCTATCCTTTCTTCCTTCTCTTCCCCTTCCTTCCCCTCCCTCTCTCCCTTCCATTTCCATCTGTTATCTATCCTTCCTTTCTTCCTTTCCTTCCTCTTCCCTCCCCTCCCTCCCTCCCTTCCGTTTCCATCTGTTATCTATCCTTTCTTCCTTTCCTTCCCCTTCCTTCCCCTCCCTCCCTCTCTTCCGTTTCCATCTGTTTATCTTTCCTTCCTTTCTTCCTTTCCTTCCCCTTCCTTCCCCTCCCTCTCTCTCTTCCGTTTCCCTCTGTTTATCCTTCCTTCCGTCCGTTATCTTCCCTTCCCTTCCCTCCCTTCCTTGGGGTCCTCACGAAAGCTGTCTGCATGGCGGAAGAGTGCCTGATCCGAAAACGGGTCTCAGGCAATCCCAGCTGGGCCCTCCAGCCCCCTCTTCCACCCAAAGGCGGCCCTTGGTGCATTTCTACCCCCAACCTGCCCCTCCCTCCAAGATGGCCGTGCTGCTGTCCATCCCACCGGCCGCAAAACTTTCCTAAAGCTTTCTCTCTCTCCCTGCTTCCCCCGTTGCAGCCATCGACGTCACCTACCTGCTGGAGGAAGGCTCAGGCCGGAAGCTGCGGCGTCGCACCCTGCTTCTCCCGGAGAGCGGCTGCAGGAAGTGAGCCTGCGTCTCCTCCCCTCCCCACCCTCCCCTGCAGCAGGGTGCAGTTTGCAATTCCCCCCCCCCCACCGGGAGCGCGAGACTGACAGCCGGGCCGGGCTTTGGACCTCCGCCGTCCCGCATCTCTCGGCCCGCCCGGAGGCAGGAGGAGGCGTCTCGGTCCGGCCGAGCGGAAGGAAACTGATGGAACGGTTCTGTAGCACTTAGACCCTGCACTTGGGCAGGCAAGCCCCCTCCCTCTCTCCCCCGTACCCACCCACCCGTCCCCCAGGAGCGCTCAGCACCCAGCACCAGGGGAGGGGAGCCAGCCATAGCCGCCTCCTTCCTCTTATGGTACTAAGGAAGAACCCTCTCTCCCATCCCCGGAGGACGCTCGCCGATTCATTTCATTTAATTTATTCTTTTTCATCCCCTGCCCCATCCCGCTCTTGACAAGGAAAACGAGAAAAGGGAAGGGGGCGGTGGAGGACAGCTGCAGACCCCACCCAGTTTGGCACTGCCCTGTTTCTCTTTCCCCCCCCCTACCAGCCCCCCTGCCCCGGGCATCCCCCTTGCTCCTGGCCTGCCCAAATCTGGGGCTTAAGGGCCCGACATGTGGCACTACACGGAGGTCTAGCACCCCTAAAGCATTTGCAAAAAAACAAAAAAAAAAAGGTCTCTGGAAGGCACCGGAATGAGATTTGGGGGGGGGGATTTTATTGTTGGACATTTTGCACACAAAGAGGCGTCCCGTTCTTACGGCTGCCCCCAGAGAAACCACGGATGGATTTTCGGAAGCACTTGGGTCCCACGTCGTCCATCTCCAGAGAGGACGGGACAAGGGGGACGCTGCGCTTAATTTTTAATTCTTTTTTTTTCTTCTTCTTCTTCCTCCCCCCCTTCCTCATGCAGAGGGTTTTTTTTTCCCTCCTAAAAGCAGATTCCAGGTCCTCTTCCTTTTTTGGGGGGGGGGTAATTATTATTATTTTTGCCTTCTCCCTCCTGCCCCCTTTTTGTACCAAGCTGTCGTTCTCGTGCGTCTTGCTGTATATTGTGGGGGGGGGAAATAAATTATTTTTTTTTCCCTGGGGAGGGGGGAAGGGAAAGGAGGGAGGGCGGGAAAAACGAGGCGGAAATTCCCACGCCCGCCAGGGAAAAAAAGAAAATCGCCTTTCACTACACGAATCGTGGAACAGTATTTCCGAGCGAGCATCTTGTGCCGCCCATGACACTATGCGCGTTTTGTTGTTTTTTTTTCCCTTTTTAATTTTTCTTTCTTTTTTTTTTTTCTTCTTTTTTTTTTCCAATTTCAAAAGACAAACTGTACAGCTTACCAAGCGGCTGCCTCTTAAAGAGGCAGTGTATTTTTGGACAGGGGCAGGAAGGGGGAAAAAAAAAACCACACCACCGTGAAAGACACCGACCGGACCCCCCCTCCCAAAAAAGAGGATTGTTATTTTTTCTCTCTCTCTCTTTCCCCCCCCCACCCCCTGGTTTTGCTTCAGAGATCAGCCTGGACTTTTCACGCAGGAGGGGGGGGGAGAGAAAAAAATAAAAAAATAAAAGACTTTTCTTCAAACTTCTTCCCGAGCAGCGAAAAAAGTCGGACTTTTGACACTGACTCTTTCACGTGGCTTCGCGCTCTCGTCTGTTCGGCGTTCACATTGCATATTCTGGTCCTGTTTTCGGTGTCCTTATAAACAAAAAAAAAATCCTGTTTTTAAATGTGCCAAGTTGTATATATCTTAAACCTTTTTTTTTTCCTTTTCTCTCATGTGATTGTAAAGCAATATGGTAACTCTCTCTCTCTTTCTTCCTCTCTCTCTTTCTTCCTCTCTCTCTTTCTTCCTCCCTCTCTTTCTCTCTCTCTCTCTCTCCATGTTTCCTTCTGGAAGGGCCAAGGTCCAACCACTGTACATTTTCTCGTTTGACTATATAATTCTTGTTTTGATCTTAGTTTTGAAACGACAACGGAGGAAAAAAACCAACCAAACAAACAAACAAACAAAAGCAAGGCGCCATTCCATTTATTAAACCTGAGGATTTCAACGGTTAAAAAGGGGGGGGTTGGTGGGGGGGAGAGGGAAAGAGAGAGGGGTTCCCCCCCCCTCCCGGCATCAGGAGGGATTAAATGGGAGGAAAAATAACGACAGCCCTTTGAGGAAAAAAAAATATTTTATTAAAAAGAAAAAAAAAGGGCAAAAGAGGAGAACTGTTCAGAATATTTTCTTACTGTAGAGAAGCAATTGTATACCAGAACTCCAGAGTATGTAATACTCAACGTTGTGTCGTGCGGGCGGGCGGGACAAACCACAAAAATCGCATGTTTAAAAAAAAATTAAGGGGAAAAAAATAATTTGTTTTGGAGTTGTGCCGACGAGTTCGAAAACGGGAGCTGATGGGGGGGGGATTTGTCTCGAAATGGTGTCAAACACTAAAGAAAAAAAGAGGTTTAAAAAAGTCCTTTTTTTAAAGAGAAAATAATAATAATGTTTGATGTTGCCGATGACGGAGAGAAGAGAATAATAATAATAATGTTGATTTTAAAGAAAATAAATAAAAAAATAAAGAGTGCCCAGACGTGATATGCGAGATACTTAAAAACTTTGCCATTTTTTTTGTGAAAAAAAAAAAAGAGAAATCTTTCTTTTGTTGAAAGAGTAAGTAAAATAAATAGATAAATTAAAAAAAGCCGATGATTTTTAGACAATCAAATTCTAATGAAGTGCGAAGAATTTGTGTTGGCTTTTCCCCCTTTTTTTTCCCTCCCCATTCCTTTCCTTTCCCCCTTTTTTTAATTTTTAATTAAAAAAAAAGATTGTGGGGGTTTTTTTTGCTTTGTTTTTCTTCAAACCGGTTGTAGAGAATTGCTGACTTTTTACGACGAAAAAAATAAAATAAAACAGCGGGGTGGGAAGAGGGGAAGGAAGGTTATTTTGTATGAATATTAAAAGGAGACAGCGCGTGGTTTCACACCCTGATTGCTGATAAGAAGCCCAGGTTAAAATAAATAAATAAATAAAAAACGAAAGAAAAAAAGCACTACATTTGTGGCAAAGTGGAGAATAATAACAAAACTCTTTTTAGTCTGCATGGGACAGGCCGTGTGGTTGCTGAGAAGAATTGCTGCTAATATATTTCCTTTTTACAAAAGCATATCTAAATAGACCATTGTTTTGATGTTAATCTTTGTAAATTATGTATTACCAATTTTAACATTGGATGTAATTGCATAAAAAAAAAGCCTGCATCTCAGATATTGAGAGATTCTAGTATTAAATGGAAAAAAAAAACATGTTTCCTATTTACGGTTTCAAGGTGTTTTCATTTTTTTTTCCAGCGTTCGCTAATTCTCCTTTTCCTCCCAGTTTTAGCTGCCGTTTGACCTCCCTTCGGGGAGGCTTCGTTAAAACCGAACAAGCTAAATTACAGGTAGTCCTCGACGTAACGATCGCAGCTGAGCGTTGCTAAGTGAGTTTTGCCCCGTTTTACGACTTCGCTTGCCACCGTTGTCGCAGTCAATCCCTGCAGTTGTGAAGTTAGCCACATGGTCATTAAACGGGCTGATCCCCGTTGACTTTTGCTGGTCAGAAGGTCGGGAAAGGACATCGCGTGACTCCGGGATGCTGAGACAGTCATAAATATGAGTCAGTTGCCAAGCATCTGAATTTTGATAGGTAGGTAGGTAGGTAGGTAGGTAGATAGATAGATAGATAGATAGATAGATAGATAGATAGATAGATATGGATGGAGATAGATAGATAGATAATAGGTAGATATAGAGATGGATAGGTAAGAGATTGATGTAGATATAGAGATGGATAGGTAGATAAAGAGATGGCTAGATGATAGAGGTAGGTAAGTAGGTAGATAATAGAATATTGATAAATATAGATGATGGATAGATAGATAATAGATACGTAATCTTTATTGTCATTTTTTTACTGTGGGCACAATGGCACACATTAAAAATGAAATTTAGTTGCTTGCTCTCCAAGTGTACATACACACATACATAGCACACAGTTTAGAGCTGTTAATCAAAGAAAAACTGTTCTTTTTACTGGGTGAACTTAAGCCGAAATTTCTCCGTCGTACAGCTCGCATCCTTTGCATTTTGGCTCTTGAAAATTTTGGCGCTTGCAAATTTGTGGCCATAGCCTCTGTCCTCTCTTCGCACTTACATGCAGGGGGTCCTCGGTTTACGTCCACAATCGGGACCAGGATTTCCACTGCTAAGCGAGGGTTAACTCAGCCCTGCCCAATTTTTTTAAAAAAACTCCACCCCTTAGAGGCTAAATTTCTAGCTTAAAAGGAGTGGTTCTTACAACTCATGATGACATCTTAGCGGTCCCAACTTTGCCTTAGGACAAGCTGATGGCAACTCCTTGCAAAGGTGCTGCCACCAGCGGTGTCGTTCCTATATTTTCCACTTTTGAAAAATTCTCCCAAGAAATACATGTACGGTTCGTTTAGACGCCTTATAACCCCACCCCTAAGTGAAAAAATTAGGGCAGAAAAATTCAACCTGGCGTGCAAATCCTAACCGGGAGACGAAAATAAGCATGTTAATTCAACGTAATTTATTCTTTGTCATCCTAAAACTTAAAAGCCCCTGATTGAGCTGTGGATTTGGGGTTGAACTGGACCGCTGGGGAATTCTGGGAGATGGAGTCTACACATCTTACAGTTGCTAAGGTGGAAAGACTGAACTAAACTACAGGTAGTCCTTAAGTCCACAATTTGGGGCATAAGTTGGGGACAGTTGTAAAGTGTGCTACCTGGGGGATTCTGGGAGTTGAAGCCCACCCCTCTTAAAGCAGGCTGGCTGGGGGATTCTGGGAGTTGAAATCCACCCCTCTTAAAGCAGGCTGGCTGGGGGATTCTGGGAGTTGAAGCCCACCCCTCTTAAAGCAGGCTGGCTGGGGGATTCTGGGAATTGAAGCCCGCCCCTCTTAAAGCAGGCTGGCTGGGGGATTCTGGGAGTTGAAGCCCGCCCCTCTTAAAGCAGGCTGGCTGGGGGATTTTGGGAGTTGAAGCCCGCCCCTCTTAAAGCAGGCTGGCTGGGGGATTCTGGGAGTTGAAGCCCACCCCTCTTAAAGCAGGCTGGCTGGGGGATTCTGGGAGTTGAAGCCCGCCCCTCTTAAAGCAGGCTGGCTGGGGGATTCTGGGAGTTGAAGCCCGCCCCTCTTAAAGCAGGCTGGCTGGGGGATTCTGGGAGTTGAAGCCCACCCCTCTTAAAGCAGGCTGGCTGGGGGATTCTGGGAGTTGAAGCCCACCCCTCTTAAAGCAGGCTGGCTGGGGGATTCTGGGAGTTGAAATCCACCCCTCTTAAAGCAGGCTGGCTGGGGGATTCTGGGAGTTGAAGTCCCATCTTCCAAGTAATCAAAATTTGAGAGGCAAAGCTTTTAAAAAGGTGTTATTTTCACCCCTTACCACCAGAGGGAGCCAAAGATACGCCTCTGAGGTCATACAATCCGAATTCAGACTCATTTCTCAAAACATTGCAAAGAGGTGAAAAAGCAAATTAAAAGCAAAATTCTCCAGCAGGCCACAGCTGATTCCTAGCAAAAGAGGGCAGTATGGCAATATCCTAGCTTGTTCCTCCCCATCCATCTTTCTTTAGGCAGGCCTTCCGAGGAGAAGCAATCCAGATAACACAACTGCTGGGTAAATTGGCTTACCAATATTGTCTGAACGATACTTTTATTTCCCTCTCCAATGTACAGGTCATCTTCTAGAAAGCAGAAAGAGGGCTGATTCCGGATGGGATGAACTGACCAGATCGTTTGAGAAGAACGTGGCAGTGGCCAAATAAAATAAAATAAAATTAGGCTCCTTAGATACTTCTCTTCCAGTTAGCCCTAGCAATACCGACAGCCCTCCACTTCCTGGTTGACTTTGCTTGGCAGACGGTCGCAAAAGGGGATCACGTGACCCCCCCCCGGGGATGCTGCGACCGTCATAAATACGAGTCATTTGCCAAGCAGTCTGAATTTTGATTCACGTGACCCTGGGCGAATGCTGCAGCGGTCGTACCGTACATGTGAAAAACGGTCATAAGCCACTTTTGCGGTGTCGTCGTAACTTCAAACAGTCGCTAAATTAATGGTTGCAAGTCTATTCTTTTCTGTTTCGTCTTTTTTTTAAAAAAAAAATATATCAATAGACTGGATGAGAAGTATCCATTGGAAGCCAAAATTCTGATCAATAAATTTGAAAGGACATTCCCTCCGGCTTTAGAAGCAGAAGGGGTCAAACTGAGCCTACCAAAAAAGATTAAACTATATATATATATGTATATTATATCTATCTATATATGTATATATCAATTTCTCTATATGTACACAGGTATATGCAATATACACATTGCAGGAAACGCTCTTCTGGGGCTGTGCAGCAGACAATGAGGGGGCGATAAATAAAATAGATAAAAATCGGAAATTCCAGGCAGGGGAAAAAGTGGAAACTGGTCCAGCTCCCCCTCCAAACACTCCAAATCCTGGGGTAGCCCATCATCCCCGGCCCGCTTCTGACGGGGAGGATGGGCCAGTTCCAGGTCACCAGGTTTTTTGAGAAAGCAGAGCGAAGAATTTCAAGAGTGTAAATCTTCCATGTCGGTCGTTGCAAATTCGGTCGTTGCAAATAACCTTTGGTGATGCTTTGGCTGTACCAGGAAGCTTAGCTGCTTTGTGATTTGCTTTTAGTGTTGTTGTTGTTGTTGTTTAAACAGTTTGGAGGGTCGGCTGGATTCTCCTTCCTTTGGACCACCTTCTTCCTGGCCTGGACCTCCCCCTTCAGATGATCAGGGAAGTGTAGCCCACGTGGACGAGGCCTTCCTGGCCTCCGGAGAGGCACTTCAGCCAGTTTTCATCCACCGTCTCCATCACTTGCAGGATCTCCCCTTTGCAAAAGGCCAGGTGTCCAGCAGCCTCACCTGTGTGGTCACAGAGGGCCCGCACAGCCCTGGAGGGAGGGAGGGAGATCAAGGAAGCCAACGTAAGTTGGTTTGTTTCCTGATACCCCTACTTTCCTTGTTTTTAAAAGCTAACTCAAGGTGGTGAACCTTCTTAATGTTCCTTCCTTCCTCCTGTTTTCCCCACAATAACAACCCTGTCAGGCGAGTTGGATTGGGCCCAGGGAAGCAGGGACTGACCCAACGTCACTCAGCAGCTCTGGTGACTAAAGTGGAACTAGAACTCGCCGTCTCCTGGGGATTGGCCCCAAAGTCACCTAGCCGGCTTTCGTGCCTAAGACAGGACCAGAACTCACACTTTCGGGGGATTAGGCCATAGTCACTCCGCCGGCTTTCATTCTTTAAAGCAGGACTAGAACTCCCACGCTCCTGGGGATTGGCCCAAACTCACCCAGACGACTTGCATGCCTAAGGCAGGACTAGAACTCACCGTCTCCTGGTGATTGGCCCCAAGTCGCCCAGCTTTCATTCTTAAGGCAGAACTGGAACTCACTCTCTCCTGGTGATGAGGCCAAAATCCACCCAGCTGGCTTTCACACTTAAGGGGAACTAGAACTCAGGACTTCTACCCTGGTGCGTTAACCACCAGACCAAATGAGCTCTAGCTGCAGGCAAGACTTTGGGGTTGGAAGAACACAAAACGGACCTGGCAGGATGCGGCCATCAGCCAGAGGTTTGACCAAGGCAACCTCTGAATGCCGGCTGAATCTCAGACGTAACGGTGTCCTTTGAAAAAGGGGGCGTGCTGAACTGGCTGGCATGCCAGCTAGTTCAGGCTTCGGAGATTTTTTTTTTCCCCCACAGATGCTTCCCAAGAAGGAGCCAACTTACTTGTAGGTCCCTACTGGGTCTGGGGGATTCTGTGCCCCCTCTGCCTCTTGCCAGCTCTTCTGGGTCGGCCCCCCCTTCTTCACGAAGGCCAGCGTGTTGATGGCAGGACACAGCCATCTGGAAGGGCGCCTGCTGGAGAGGGAGAGACGGACGGGAAGGGCAAAGGGGTCGTTATGAATCGCTCATGCTTCTTTCCAAAATTGCCCCATGGATCTAGATGTCCAATGGGGATTGAAGTCTCCTTAAGGGTGGGAAAAAAATAACCCAGTGACTAATATGTATTCATTGTCATGTTTAAATTTAAATTTTCACAACAAAGGATCTTCAATTCCAGAATTTTCCCAGCAGGATAGCCAAAGCTTCTAGTCCAGTGTTTCTCAAGCTGGCTGTGGAATTCTGGGAGCTGAAGTCCACATGCCTTAAAATTGTCAAGGTTGAGAAACACTGTTCTAGTCCTTAGCGAGGCCACATCCAGACAGGCGGCCCAAACCCTCCTCACGTCAATTTTTCAAAGCTAAACTCCCTTTCGCCACCCCACACCTAACACATTTAAGGGCTGGGGGGGGGTCGTTCCTCAGAGCTTATCTGGAGGGGCAAATGTAGGGCCGCCCCCGACACCCACCTGGACCGAAGTAGATTCGGATCCGTCTCGTTCACAGCCCCGGGAGAATTCGCTCCGAACAGCCAGCCCAGCCGTCTTCCGTTCCATTTTCAGCCTCCGGTTTCTCCTCAGTTCTTTCCAGATAGACTTCTCCTGCCTCAGGGGATCCATTCCCGGCTGGGAGGGGCCCCCTACCGCCGGGGCGTCTTCCTTGCAGACGGATGGCCGTTTCTCTATCTGGCAGTCATTTTTGCCAAGTTTGGGGCATTCTTCGGCACTGGCACCGCTCTCTCCGGCTGCCATCCGGCTCTCCTTAATGGCCACCCACAGCTTGGCCCAGTGTGGCTTCCACCTGCTCGGCGGCTGGGCTGGGCTCTCCTCCTGCCCGGCTGGGCCCAGGCCGGGCTGCCGTTCCCACGGAGGGTGCTTGCCAGCCGCTCCTTCCAGCCCAGAAGTCTCTGGGGCAGGAGCCATTCCTGAAAGGGGCTGGAAGGAGCCAAGAAAGCATCTTCCAAAGTGTCAAAAGGAATCGGGGGCTCGGATAAATCCAGCGTGGTCAAACCAGGGCTCTCCCACCGACCGGCCCCGGGTTCGGGAGACGGGGTGCTTGGCTGGGGCATCGGCCGGACGCCGATGGGCAGGTGGCGATGCTCAAAGAGCAGGTCCAGTTGGAAGGTGAGGACCGAAAGGGGTTGCAGCAGGAGAAGCAGCTCCTCGGCCCAACGGGGGCAGATCCTCTGGCTTAGCAGCAGGAAGGCGGTGGGCAAATACAGGGAGGAGACCAGCTCTGTTTGGGGAGGGGGGTAGAAATGGCCAAAAAAAACCCGGTCAGAAACCTGAGCGGAAAAGAGAGCATCTTAAACGGGATAATGAGAGGGTTCGGGGCAGGGAGAACGAAAAGCAGAGAAAAGAGCAATGAATAGCAGACTATCAGAGTTGCAACTTAGGCAGACTTAGAAGATTGTGAACGGAGAATTCAGTTAAGCATTCCCTTTCCAGAAAAAGATGCACACCTACACAGAGAGAGAGAGAGAGAGAAAGAGAGAAAGAGAGAGAGAGAGAGAGAGAGAGAGAGAGAGAGAGAGAGAGAGAGAGAGAGAGAGAGAGAGAGAGAGAGAGAGAGAGACGGAGAGAGAAAAAGAGAGAGACAGAGAGAGGGAAGGAAGAGAAAGAAAGAGATGAGAAAGAGATGAAGAGTGAGAAAGAGAAAATGATTACAGAGAGATGGACAGGGATGGAGAGAGGAAAGGAGAAAGAAAGACAAAGATGAGAGAGAGATGGAGAGGAAAGGAGAGAGAGAGAAAGAAAGAGACAAGAAAGATGAAGAGAGAGAAAATGAGACACAGAGATGGGGAGGGATGGAGAGAAGGAGAGAGAGACAAGAAAGAGACAAAGATAAAATGAGAGACAGAGAGAGGGATAGAGAGAGAGAGAAAGAAAAAGAGAGAAAGAAGAGAGAGAAAGAGAGAGAAAGAAAAAGAGAAAGAAGAGAAAGAGAGAGAAAAAAGAGAGAAAGAGAGAGAAAAAGGGAAAGAGAGAGAGAGAGAAAGAGAAAGACAGAGAGACAGAAGAGAGAGAGAGAGAGAAAGAGAAAGAGAGAGAGACAAGAAAGAGACAGAGAGAGAGAAAATGAGAGACAGAGAGGGATAGAGAGAGAGAGAAAGAGAAAAAGGGAAAGAGAAAGAGAGAAAGAGAAAGACAGAGAGAAAGAAGAGAGAGAAAGAGAGAGAGAGAAAGAGAGAGAAAGAAGAGAGAGAGAGAAAGAGAGAGAAGAGAGAGAGAGAAAGAGAGAGAGAGAGAAAGAGAGAGAGAAAGAAGAGAGAGAGCATCTGACCTACCTGAGTTTCTTTGCAGCTGTGTGAACCATTCCTCCACTTGCTTCAAGCTAAGGAAGAGACGGAAGAGGGAAGCATTTAACAACCAACACCAGAATCACGCAACTAAACCAGGCCATTGTTAAGCGACTCACATCCGAGTTTACAATTTTGTTACGCGAACGAACCACGGAAGCACTTAAGCGAAACCAGCTTCTCCCCTCGGCTTGTCGGAATCCAGCCGGGAAGATCGCTAAAGGGGATCCACGTGATCCCGGGACGCTGCAACCCGCCATGAATATAAACCCATTGCCAAGCACCCCTGTTTGGGTCACGTGACCCTGGGGATGCTGCAACGGTTGTAAGTGTGAACCAGTCCCAAGTCACTGTTTTTAGTGCCGTTGTAACTTGGGACGGTCACTAAACAAGCTGTTGAAGCACCTGTCTCTCTTTTCATTTCCGATTTTGGCCCTATTTTTCCACTCGTTTGTTCTTTTGTTTTCCTCGTCCTTTTTTTCCAAACCCCTCACCCCCTTTTTTCCCTTTTAACGGCGCGAGAGGGACGGGCCACTTTCATCTCAACTCGGCAGCTAGCGGCGGCTTCGGAAACGGAAGCGGTCCATCCCTACCAACTTTGCAATCCATCCTCTCTGCTCCCTTCTCCCGTCTCGCGCCCTCACTCACTTCAGGAGACCCAGGATAAAAGCGTGGAAACATTGGTGGTGACTCCGGAGCGGGGCCAGCCGTGACACACGCCAGTACAAGGCGGTGAAGGTTCTGGTGTGGGCACCTGGGGAGAAAAGCCAGACTCAGACGCCTTGGCAATGCCGTCCGTTCGCTTCGAGGACGTCTCAGCCGGAAAGGTATCCTTGGGTGTGAACGAGGGTCTTGTGTCAACCCCAACAATTGTGTGTGTGTGGGGGGGGGTTTCCACAACCCCATGGGAAAATTCCCCCCCACCCGAGTCTAATTTTTAAGAGAAGGAACACCGGAATTAAAACTACACAGAACACGTTTCTGAAGATCTCCTGGTTTAGCCGAATTGCCCAAGATAGATTGAGGGTATGAGAAAAAGTTATATTATGTCGGATTGATCTTCTGCCTTACCAAATGTATTCCTTTGATGTAGAATTCCTCCCCAACTCCCTCCCTCCCTCCTTCTTCCTCTCCCTCCCTCTCTCTCTTACCCTCCCGCTCTGCCTTTCCAAATGTATTCTTTTGATGTAGAATTCCTCCCAACTATCTATTTATCTCTCCCTCCCTCTCTCTCTCCCTCCCTCTCTCCCTCCCTCTGTCTCCTCTTTCTTCCCCTCCCTCTCTCCCTCCCTCTGTGTCCTTCCCTCCCTCTCTCCTTCCCTTTCTCTCTCTCTCCCTCTTTCCCTCTCCCTCCCTCCCTCCCTCTCTCCCTCCCTCCCTCTCTCCCTCCCTCTGTCTCCTTCCCTCCCTCTCTCCTTCCCTCCCTCTCTCTCTCTCCCTCCCTCTCTCCCTCTCTCCTTCCCTTTCTCTCTCCCTCCCCTCTTTCCCTCTCCCTCCCTCCCTCCCTCTCTCTCTCCCTCCCTCTGGCTCCCTCTTTCTTCCCTCCCTCCCTCCCTCTGTCTCCTTCCCTCCCTCTCTCCTTCCCTTTCTCCCTCCCTCCCTCTCCCTCCCTCCCTCCCTCCCTCCCTCTCTCCCTCCCTCTCTCCTCCCTCTGGCTCCCTCTTTCTTCCCCTCCCTCTCTCCCTCCCTCTCTCCTTCCCTCCCTCTCTCCTTCCCTTTCTCTTTCCCTCTCTCTTTCCCTCTCCCTCCCTCTCTCTCTCTCTCACACACTACACACACAGGGACCACAACCCACACAACATAGCCCCTTCTGCTTCTCTTAACCTCCCATCCCCAAACCACGCCACCTACCCGGCCTGGCCGAAGCTTCAATGACGCTCCACGGAGAGCTGGGCCGGTATCCTGTGATGACGTCCTTCTGAAATGGTTTCAGGCCGTCGGCCACCAGGGCGCGCAAGGCGGGGCAGAGGGTGTGGAGGATCAAATGCCCCACTTCGGGGTGAGCTGGCTGTCCCCAGCTGGGCCTGTGGCAGGAGGGAAAGGACGGTGGCAGCGACTGGCAGCTGGGGAAGAGCCAATAGCTCCCCTTCCTCGGCTAATTGCTAATTAGCATCTCCTAATTAACATGCATATCCTACCCACCCACCTTTTTAATCCCAGGAGGCAAATAAAAGCCCACATGGTAACCTTGGCTTCCAGCCACGCAGCCGAAACTGCGAAAGGCTGTTGTGTGATGCACGCAATTCAGGCGTTTCCAAAAAAGGCGTTTTGTGCCCCACTTAGATGTCACCCTCTATTCCGTTGCTGTGTACAGGCAGTCCTCTCTTTACAGCTGTCTGTTTAGTGACCGTTTAATAGTTACGGCACTGAACTGACCTTTTGAACGAGGTTCCGGGCGGTGCTGAAGTGAGCCACGATTTTGTCCACGGAAGCACTGACGGCCACCAGCAGTGCTAGGAAGAAACAGATGGGTGAGGAAGATGTTGGGAGGGGAGACCCAATTCTGGGGGAGTCATGAACCCCGACTTATGGATGCATTCTGTACGTTGACCCCATCTGAGGTCCTTTGGTTCAGAAATTCTTGCTCAAAGATGCACCCTTTGGTCCATTTAAAGATTACATGAACAAGACTTTTAATGATATGTAGAATTCTTTTTTTTCTTTCTCTTTCTTTTTTCCTCTATATATCCCTCTATCCATCCTTCTCTCCCTCTATGTCTGTCTGTCTGTTCGTTAATCTTTCTTCCATCATCTATCTATCTATCTATCTATCTATCTATCTATCTATCTATCTATCTACCTACCTATCTATCTATCTCTCCATCATACCTTTCCTTCCTTCCTTCCTTCCTTCCTTCCTTCCTTCCTTCCTTCCTTCCCTATCTATCTATCTATCTATCTATCTATCTTATACAGTATCTCCATACCTTCCTTCCTTCCTTTTCTGTCTGTCTATCTATCTATCTATCTCTCCATCATACCTTTCCTTCCTTCCTTCCTTCCTTCCTTCCTTCCTTCCTTCCTTCCTTCCTTCCTTCCTTCCTTCCTTCCTTTTTTCCCTGTCTATCTATCTATCTATCTATCTATCTATCTATCTATCTATCTATCTATCTATCTATCTATCTATCTATCTATCTATCTATCTATCTCCATCATACCTTTCCTTCCTTCCTTCCTTCCTTCCTTTCCTTCCTTGTCTGTCTGTCTGTCTGTCTATCTATCTACCTACCTACCTACCTACCTACGGTACCTACCTACCTACCTACCTACCATCTTACCTTTTTTCTGTTGTCGAAGCTGTGTAGAGACTGCATCTCCTGTCCTCACTGGGCATCTTTGGAGTGAGACTCCAGCAAAGGACTGAGAATGTCGAACTGGGGGGGAGAGAAAAGACAAAAGAAAAAAAAAAGTGGAGAACATAAGAATTAACCTGCCTTAATAGACTGACGTGCTCCTCTGTGGGCACGATTTATGAATTATTTAATCACTTAACCTTCTTTCCCCCCCCTCCCCCCCTCCCCCTTTCTTCATCCCAGGAGAAGCTTCGTCTCCTTCTCTTCCTGGTGTCTGTTTAAAACTTTGCCAGATCCATAGAAAAAAACACTTGTCAGGTTGGGTTTGAAGCGGTTCTGCTTATCTGGGTTCATTCCAGGCGAGTCCCAAGAATGTCCCTTTGCAATGCAAGGTCAAGCAGATGTTTGAAATCAGAGTTTTCCCAGCTTTGGCAACGGGAAGATTGCGTGGACTTCAACTCCCAGAATGCCCCAGCCAGCAGGGGAATTCTGGAGCTGACGTCCATGCGTCTTCAGCTTGCCAAGATTGAGAAAACTCCGGTTTAAATAGCCCACTTCAGGAAGAGATTTCCAAGGCTTGTGGAGAGTTCACCTTGGGTTTGAAAACCTCCAGAGAAGGCTAATTTTTAATTCCAAGCTTTCTCGCCGAGACCACTCCCCTCTTTTTGGCTTTTTTAAGAGTCCTTCCCCCCCACCCTCAAAAAGACGACCCCCTTTGGAAAGGGCCGATCGCAAAGAGTCATGGAGGAAGGGGGGAGAGGCTTACGTTGGCGAGGGGCTCCCGACTCCTCGGCTCTCATAGTGTCCCGAGAGACTCTCCCCCAGGGACCCTTTCCACCCTGCTTTCCAAGGGGGTCCCGGGCTCCAAGTGACAGCTCGGACACCTGGTGGGTGGGGAAAGCTAAGATGGGGAAGGATTTGCTTGAGGGGAAGAAAGGAGAGAACAACACGGCCAGATCAGGACTGTTGAGGAAGGGGAGCAGGCTCCGAGCCGGGGGGGAGTACGCCCCAATGGGCGAGAGACGGATGGGGAGATCTGGAGACACCGCTTCGAAAATAGGTCCCTGCGTGGTCGCCAACAGGCAAACGTCTTCGCAGGACAGGGTCTTCAGCCTTGGGCAAAAGGCCCCCGCCGAAAGGTCAGAGGGCAACTCGGCCACTTTCTCCAAACAGTGAGGGTGGGGAAGTGGAGAAGAGGGTCCAGCAGCCTTCCCCCTTGCCGGGGGCAAAGGGACGAGGAGACCCCGAGGCCGAGAGGGGACCTGGTGAGCTGCAGGCAGTGGGAACGAAGGAGGAGAAACGGCGAAGAAGCCGGATCAGAGTCGCGAAAGAGCGCAGCCGGGGTTAGACGAGACCCAGATGGATGAAGGATTTTGGGGTGGGGGTGGAGTGGGGTGGAAAGAGGTATTGGGGAGCCGGTGGAGAACATGTGGACGACGGAGAAAGAAAGAAAGAAAGAAAGAAGTGGGGGTGGGAAAGCAACAGCAGGAAAGGGATACGGAAGCCAGGGTGCAGATGGCAGAGACAGGAGGGAGGGAAGGAAGGAAGAGAGGATATGAAAAGAAAAAAAAACAAAACAAATGTTAATTCTGGACACCACAATAAAACAGACATATCATGGGGGGGAGGCACAGCCCACCCACCCACCCACCCACAAAGCCAATACCTCCATCCCCCCCCCCCAATTTGGAAGCCTGGAATTTGGACTACAATCGCCCTCACGACAGCTTCCTTATTAATCTCTGCAGCCAAAGCCTACAAGGCAGAAATTGGGGGGGGGAGGGGTCCGTGCATGATATAGAGGTCAAAAAGCCCCTCTGATGCAAAAAGGGGGGGCTTTGACCACTTGCACACTGGGGGTTACCGCGAAGACGAGAGCAAAGCCACAATTATTATTATTATTATTATTATTATTATTATTATTATTATTATTATTATTATTATTATTTACAATTTTTATACCGCCCCCCTCCCGAAGGACTCGGGGCGGTGTACAGCCCAATTAAAACAACAACACACAAAAATTAAAATTATTAAAAATAAATTAAACAATTTGGCCTAATATTTAAAAACCCAACTAAAAACACAATCCCCTAAAAACAGTTATGGCCATTGTTGGAGCTGGAGCTATCATCCCAGGCCGGCTTGTCGGAATAAGTATGTTTTTAATTAACCCCGATTGTCAGCTTCAGCTGCTCTCCTCCTGCTGTCAAAGGAAGCAAAATTCGGATTACCTTTTTTTGGAGGTGGGGGGGGAGGTTGGGGAACTTTCTCTGTTTTCTGAAACGGAGAAAGGCAACTAATTCAGATTCCTGAATGTGGAGTTCTGTGGTCCTTTCGGCCAAGACCCCCTTCCCCCTGGCTCCTCAAATAAAGGCAGGAAGCGAGCCTGCAAACCATCCAGTTTGTTTGCAGGAAAAGGTAAAGGAGGAAGTCCAGCAGGAGAAAAGCGAAAGTGATTCCCGGAGAAGCAATAAAATTTAATTTACTCCCAGGGAGGGTGGGAGGAGCATTCAGGAAGCCAAAAAAAAAAAAAATCAAAACCCCCAAAAATAACAAGGGAAACAAAAGCCCAGCCAAAAATTCACAGGAAAATTTCCTGTTTATTTATTTATTTTTTCTCTTATTCTTTACAATTATTGTCTTACCCTTATAGCTGGTCGCACAATTAACCGGTTGTTGAGACTGGATTTGGCATTTTTTAGCCTTCCAAGTGGTATATAATTATTACCTTATTGTTGATTGCCTTATTTATTGATGGCAACTAACCAGAGGGAGAAGCAACCTAGAACTAAGGAGAAATTTCCTGACTGTTAGAACAATTAACCAGTGGAACTACCTGCCTCCAGAAGCGGTGAATGCTCCGAGACTGGAAGTTTTTAAGAAGAGACTGGACAGCCTGTGATTCTGTGATTGTTTTCCTTCCTTCCTTCCTTCCTTCCTTCCTTCCTTCCTTCCTTCCTTCCTTCCTTCCTTCCTTCCTTCCTTCCTTCCTTCATCACTGGAGGTTCTTAAGAAGAGACTGGATAGCCATTTGTCTGAAATGAGCAGGGGGTTGGACTAGATGACCTCCAAGGTCCCTTCCAACTTTATTATTATCATTGTTGTTGTTTATTTATTTATTTATTTATTTATTTATTTATTTATTTTACGATTTTTATACCGCCCCCCCCTCCCGAAGGACTCGGGGCGGTGTACAGCCCAATTAAAAACGACAACATACAAAAATTAAAATTATTAAAAATAAATTAAATAATTTGGCCCAGTCATTGTTGTGGTTATCCTACACAAAATAAGGTGAGATTAGATAGGACAAGAGCCTAGGGACTAGAAACTTTATTTGCCCATCGCCAGGTTGGGGGCATATATGTTAAATTGCTCTCTACAGATGTGGGAAAGCAAAATTTTGCTTCTCTTCCTGTAAGTCTCTTTGGAGGCCATGGGATGGGCGTCCAAACCTCCTTCTGTCGACTCATAACCCTGCGAGGTAGGCTCAGCTTCCAATCTCAGTCAGATTTTGCATTCAGGATCTTTTAATAACCCCCCCTCAAAAAAAGACCCAGTCTTTTCTAGCTCTACCCCCCCTCCCCAAATACAATCACAACAGAAAGGAAAGGATCTTATACAAGGGACATCGGCAGGGAATGAAATGGAGAAAGAAATGAAGGGAAAGCGTGTGTGTGTGTGTGTGTGTGTGTGTGTGTGTGTGTGTGTGTGTTTGTTTTTTAAACACCCCTCCCCTCCCAAGAATTTCCTCATTTCCATTTGGCTCAGCACTGTGGATGATGGGATTAAATCCAGAGTTAGCGTCAACTTTCCGCTCCGGACTGACAAGAATCCACGGCAGGATTATATAAATCGGTTGGAAAAAAAGAACTCGACTTTAAATTTCGTTTTGAATCAGCAGAACGAAAAAGGAAATCCAATCTAACCCTGCTGGTTTTTTTAAAAAAAAGAGTTCCTAATTAAGCTCCTGATTATTCCTGAATTCCAGATTTAAAACCCCTTTTTTCCCGCTGGCAAAAAATAATAATAATAATAATTCAGCCCACATTTAAAAGCAGCCTCACAAAATTAAACCCCTCCCAGTTTTCCAAAATTCACCTACCGTATTGACGGAGCAGGGAAAAAGCTTTTTTTTTCCCCAGATTTTTGTGTTTGTTTTTTTTTCCCACACCTTCTTAAACCAGAAGAGAGGCACTCCTCGACTTACGACGACAGTTGGGACCGGAACGTCCGTCACTAAGTGACGCGGCCATTAAGGGAGTCGTCGCGCGACCGTGTCCTGATTTTTATAACCTGTTTTCCCACGCCCCCTTTCTCCGGTCTCCCTTCCCTGCTCTGCCCCTTCCCGATTCGTCACTAAGCGAATCCGGACTTCCCCGTCGGGTTTTGCTGGCTGGGATGGTCGCAAGTGAGGATCAGGTGACCTTGGGATGTGACTACCGTCGTAAACACATCCCGCCTGGATTTGGAGCGCTTGACCGCAGGGATGCTACGAGGGTCAAAAATGTGAAGTGGTCCTCCGTCCCTTTCCTTCAGCACTGTCACGCCTTCAATGTCAAAACGGTCACTAAATGAACCGTCGTAAGTCAAGGACGACCTGTACCTCGGCGTTAGCACACAGGCAAGCTTCCAACTCCCTCCCACCCTCAGGTGGATGACGGGGAGGGAACAAATAGGAGTTTTTTCTGCCCTCGGATGCCTGTATAGACAGTCCTCGACTTACAACGATTCATTTAGTGACCGGCATTGAGAAAAGCGACTTAGGACCGTTTTTTTCCCACTCTTACAACCGCTGCAGCGTGCCCGTGGTCAACGGGATCAAAATTCAGGCTGTTGGCAACCGACCCGTCTTTACGACGGTCGCAGTAGACACCCCCCCCCTCGGGCTCACAGGATCCCCCTTTTGCGAACCTTCTGACCCTCAACACGACCGTGCTGCTCATTGAACAAGCTGGCACGGTTCACGTAACAATGAGGAAGGTCGTAAAAGGGGGCACAACTCACTTAACGGCTGTCTCGGAAAATTCGGGCTCCATTGCGGTCGTAAGCCGAGGACAACCCGCATACAGCAGCCTCTCCTGCTCTCGGAATCCTGGCTCGCATTCCGGTTTCTCGCTCGCGGGCGTCCTGTCCGTCAGTCAGTACAAGGGGCAGCACCTTACCCGTAGGGACCCGCCTGTCGCCCGTCTCGGCCGTCCTGCAAACGTCAGGGCCCCATCTCGCCTGGGGTTCCGTCTCCAAGGGTCTCCCGAGAGGTTTCATCTTGACCGCCGCGTCTTCTCCCTCCTCACAGCCTCTTTCCACAATCGGCTGTAGAGCCAGCCGAGACCTCTTCATCCGGGCTGGGATTTCCTTGGCGCCCCACAAATGTCCATGGGCTGCGGCCTCCGAGTCGTTCCATTCTTGCCCGGAGTGACCGTCGGGAACCCCTGGAGCGGGACTCGCCCGCTGGGGGCCTGGGTTGCCCACCTTGGTGGCCAGTTGGCTGTTCTGCTTCCGATAGCGGAGGTCCTTGAACGTGATGACCCCGCGTTGGAGGCTAGGTGGAGAAGGCTCCCCCGAGGAAGTGGGGGGCTTGGCGGTCTCCTGCCTGGTTGCCCAGGAGAGTTGGTGGGACGGAGGCATCTCCGTCTCCGGAGAGAAGACAATCAGCCAATCGCTTTGGTCCTTCCTGGTCTGGAGAAGGGGAGGCGCCACTGTTGCTTTCTTCCTCTTCTGAGCCAACTCGTGAAAGGAGGTGATGGTCTTCTTAGGCGTTTCTCCTTGGGGTTCACTGGGGTGGTGCAACGGGGGCTCAACTGGTGCAGGAGGGACCGCCTCAGGAGATGGCTTTCCCCCTTCACTTCTTCTCAAGCCCTGAAGACCCCTCTTGGTCCGAGGAGGAATCGGAGGAGGCACGCCTCCAAAACGAGACCCCACCAGTCCGGTGGCCCGGTTTGAGTTGATGTCCACTTGCCCCAAGGAGATGGTGTTGGGCTTGACCTCATGGGCTGGGAGAGCGTTGCAGTTGGAATCCACCTCCGGTCCACGCGGGGGGACTACCGGCACCGCAGGAGGTGCCCTGCAAGGGCGGACAGGGGGTGGAACGAGAGGAGGAACTTTGGTGGACTCAGCATGGGATGACCTAACTAGGCTTTCTGGACAAGGAGGAGAGTGGTCAGATGGAGAATCTGGGGAGCTGCTGCTGTACAGACTATCTGGGCTGTCCCAGATATGGGCCTCAGGATGCTCACCCAGGGGGACATTAAGGTTTGGACCTCTCTCTTCGGGGTGGACCAGAACATTCTGCGTGTCCTCCAAGGGGATGATATTGGGTTGGCTTTCTGGACTTCGGGCCTGTTCAGCAGGGAAGGGCTTGCAGTACACCGAGACGGGAGACTCGTCCAAGCTGAGGTCTGAGCAGCTGCTGATGGACGAAGAAGTGGGGTCTGAAGGAGATGCTTCCTCCTCATCCTCCTCTTCTTCTCCTTCCTCAACCTCTTCTTCTTCTTCTTCATGGTTCACAGTTGGGCAGTTGGTCAAGGAAGATGGCGTCTGGAGGCCCCGCTTGACCTCAGACGAGACTGGGTGAGCCTCACAACACCGGCAAGTCAAGGAGGGGTTGTTGGAGTTGGCGTCCACCAGATTTGGCACCAGGTGACCGCCATGTTCCTCGCATTCGTGGCAGACCGCTTGTTCCCTGGAGGGCGCCAAGGTGTTGGCCTCTTCCTGAAGTTCCGGCCGCTTGGAGAGCTGCAGCCCCAAGGAGACGTGCTGCAAGTGAACGTGGTTTAAGTTGCAAACCAGGCTTTGTTTGGGAGACTGCATGGCTCCGGAGCGCACGGAGAGAAAGGGATGAGAAGCCGGGACCCCGTCCGTCCGTCACTTCCGCAGGGCTGTCTCTGAAAAGGAAGTTCAGATGTCAGGCGATGAAGGAGAAAAGAGAACGGTAGGAAAAGCAGGTGGGGAGCATGAAGGAGGAGAAAAGATAGCATCATATGCTCAAGTTTTCTATTCCTTCTTTCCTTGCTTCCTACCGCCATCTGTTTATCTATTCCTTCCTTTCCTTCTTCCTTTCTCCCATCATCTATTTATCTGCTCCTTCCTTCCATCTCCATCTGTTTATTGCTTCCTTCCTTCCTTCCTTCCTTCCTTCCTTCCTTCCTTCCTTCCTTCCTTCCTTCCTAATCTTCACCCATTTATTTGTTCCTTCTTTCCTTTTCCATCTCCATCTGTTTATTTTCTATCTATTCCTTCCTTTTTCCTTCCCTCTCCATTTATCTATTCCTTTTCTTCATCTCCTCCTCTCCTCTCTCCTTCCTTCCATCTCCTCCTCTCCTCCCTCCCTTCCTTCCCATGAGCTCATTACACTTGTAGAGCCCCACCCCCAACCCCAAAAAATCCATTTGCATCTTAAATATTGGCAGATACAATCTCTGTGTTGGACATAGCCGGTGCATTAAGCTGTTCCTCTTCATTTATTCATCAGCTGGATAATATATATATATATATAATATATAGTAGAACGATAATGTCTGCAGAAGGTATGTACAGTAAAGTCTTTTTTTTTTAAAGGAGTCCTTTTCAAGACCCTGGAGTGCGTATCCCCCTTCCCCAGGTAGACTGCTCTTGGCTGGGCAGGCTCTGCTTCTCGCTGGTCTCCCCAAGGCTAATGATAAATGGGATTTACAGTCGTGCTAAGACAGCCTACTTTGTCTGTTTCAGCAGCACAGATGGGAGACAGGCTGTTGTTTGCCGTCTCTTGTTCAACCTTCACAAATTCAAGAAGAGAAATTGGGGTTCTCATGACAACAGCAGACCCCTCCCTCTTCAGCCCTTCCAATGCCTCCCTCCCTGTTTACAGAAGTCTGTCTGTCTGTCTGTCTGTCTATCTTTATCTCTACCATCTATCTCTAACATCTATGTATCCATTTATATCTATCTATCATCTATCTATCTATCTATCTATCTATCTATCTTTATCTCTACCATCTACCTCTATCTAACATCTATGTATCCATTTATATCTATCTATCTATCTATCTATCTATCTATCTATCTATCTATCTATCTATCTATCTATCTTTATCTCTACCATCTACCTCTATCTAACATCTATGTATCCATTTATATCTATCTATCTATCTATCTATCTATCTATCTATCTATCTATCTATCTATCTATCTATCTATCTATCTATCTATCATCTATCTTATCTATCTATCTATCTCAAAACCAAAAATCAAGATGGGGAAAACATTATCTGCAATTATCCCCAAAGCACTTTGCACACTAAAAAGATAATAATTTTGAGATCCATCCTCTCTCCGGTCCATTATTTGGCCAAATCTGATTGGAGCTGCTTTGCAAATCTGCTTCCTTTGCAAACAGAGCGAAAAGCTGGTGTTATTTTCCTTCTGTTTAGATGTTTCTGCCCTGTAGGTATTTCACAGAGCTGAATTCTGGGTGGTTCTTTTTTATTATTATTATTTGGTGGTTTGGTTTTGCTAAAAGCTGCCTTGGATGGAGGTCCTAACGAAACCACCTCAATGGGCTAGAGAAAAGCAGTCTTTTCACATCCTTTTGAGGGCCTTGTCAACAGATAACACATATAAAATCTAGAAGTCGAACAACTGTACTTGCAATGGCTGGAAATTGGGTTGGCAGAGCAGAGAAGGAGCTCAAGTAACATTTCAACCTTAAACAGACCTAAGAATCACTAAGACGGTTGTTTGAATCCAGAATATGGGCTCAAGAGTAAATCCTGCTTCAGCTAAAGATCTGTGATGCTAACACAGCCATAGACAACCTCCCCCCACCTTTTAATTTTAATGCCATCTCTTAGATAGAAAGGCCCTCTGCACGCGCCCAGGAGACCCTCACCCTTTGGATTTAATGCGACAGGCATCCATCAGGTGCTAAAAATCTTTAACGGGCAGTTCTTCTCCAAATCTCAGTTTTGATAGCTGTGCTTTTAGCCTGGTGGAGGAGTGGGGGATGACCATATCAGGGAAGGAAAAATAGCAGAGGATAGACTCGAACCCAGCTCCGGGCCTGAGACCACTGGGCTGCACAGCTCAAAAGCCAGGAAGGACACCCCACACACACAAACACAAACCCAGAAAAGGAAACAACAGCCAGAAATGGACCGACTCAAACAATTCTAACCAGGTTTCTGTTTTTCTTTTGGGGGGGGGAGGTGTTGAACCCAAGCCAGCTTTTCTGCAGGCAGCCACTGCAGAGAGATGACACGGCAGGCAGCCTTCCAACTGGTAAAGGAGAGGAGTGCCTCCCCCCCAAATCAAACCAGGAGCAGTGATGACAGAGAAGGTCTGGGACCCCCTGTAGCTATTTCCCAATTTCGGGGTTACCCTTTGGAAAAGACGAGGAGGGGCCCAAGAGGAGGGAGACAGGGGAAAGGCCTTTGGGGTGTGTCCAGGGTTCGAATGGCGACGAGCTTTGCCTCCTCAACCCCCCCTTTCCTCCTCCCTCCCTCCTTCCCTCCCTCCCCGTCGCAAACAAACAGACTTGGATGGAGAAGCGGGAGAGGAGAGAAGCAATGCAGAGGTGCCCACATCTGGAGCAGGGATGTGCATTAAAAAAAAATAAAAAAAAATAAGGAAGCAGGTGGGGCACACCTGAAGGATGCTCCGAGGGGGTTCAGCCGCATCAAGGAAGCCGGGAAGACAAGCCAGGATCTGCCCTGGTTTATCTCCTGGAAACTGTCATCCATCCATCCATCCATCCCCAGCATTTCCAAACACAAAGCTGCCCTATTTTGGGGAGGGGGGAGGGAAAGTGGGTGGGAGTTCCTGGATGTCAGCCTCAAGGACACTCACCTGCCTCAGGCGCTGTCTGTCCGTCTGCCCTTCCCCGCTCTCTGCTGCAGGGTTTGGTCCAGCCCAGCCCTGCCCAGCCGTGCCCACCCTCCCCGGGCTCATCTCAGCCCAGCCAAGCAGGAGGAGGAGCCAATCCCAGCTCGCATTGCCATTTCTCTCCCCCCCCACACACACCTTTAACTCTTGCCATGCTAGACTAAATAGGCATCTCCACGTTTGTAGAGATGCAGAAGGATCCCGCGCGAGCAGAATGCAGCCGCGCGAGCAGTGTTGGGCTTGCCTAGAAATGCCCACATTTCGGCATCACTCCGCGAGCTGCATTGGCTGCCAATTGGTCTCCGAACCCAATTCAAAGTGTTGGTTATGACCTATAAAGCCCTACATGGCATTGGACCAGGTTATTTACGGGACCGTCTGCTGCCCCATGAATCCCAGCGGCCGGTTAGGGCCCACAGAGTGGGCCTTCTCCAGGTCCCGTCAGCCAGACAGTGTCGCCTGGCGGGGCCTAGGGGAAGGGCCTTCTCTGTTGCGGCCCCGGCCCTCTGGAACCAACTTCCCCCGGAGATCCGTGTCGCCCCCACCCTCTCCGCCTTTCGTAGATTGCTTAAAACATACTTTTGCCGGCAGGCCTGGGGCAGCTAACACCTTGCCCCTAGCCAGTGTATGTTTCTGTGTATGTTTGTGGAGTGATTGGTTTCTTTTAGCTCAAGGGTTTTTTATAGATATGTGTTTATTGTAATTTCTATCATGCTGTGAGCCGCCCTGAGTTCTTTGGAACAGGGCGGCATAGAAATTAAATAAATAATAATAAATAATAATAATAATCCCCTGGAGGTCATCCATCTGAACCTCCGGTCGGGATGAGCTTGAAGACCTAGCTGGTTCTGGTTATGAGCAGTTCAGAATCTTTTTCTGGGGGGAGGGGGTTAATTTGGAGAGAGAGAGAGAGAGAGAGAGAGAGAGAGAGAGAGAGAGAGAGAGAGAGAGAAAATGAGAGAGACAGAGAGAGGGAAGGAAAGAGAAAGAAAGAGATGAGAAAGAGACGAAGAGTGAGAAAGAGAAAATGAGAACAGAGAGAGATGGACAGAGGGATGGAGAGAGGGAAGGAGAAAGAAAGACAAGAAAGACGAAGAGAGAGAGATGGAGAGAGGAAAGGAGAGAGAAAGAAAGAGACAAGAAAGATGAAGAGAGAGAAAATGAGACACAGAGATGGGAAGAGGGATGGAGAGAAGGAGAGAGACAAGAAAGAGACAAAGAGAGAGAAAAAGAGACAGAGAGAGGGAGAGACAGAGAGACAGAGAGAGAGACAGAGAGAGGGAAGGAAAGAGAAAGAAAGAGATGAGAAAGAGACGAAGAGTGAGAAAGAGAAAATGAGAACAGAGAGAGATGGACAGAGGGATGGAGAGAGGAAAGGAGAAAGAAAGACAAGAAAGACGAAGAGAGAGAGATAGAGAGAGGAAAGGAGAGAGAAAGAGACAAGAAAGATGAAGAGAGAGAAGATGAGAAACAGATGGGGGGAGGGATGGAGAGAAGGAGAGAGAGAGAGACAAGAAAGAGAGAGAGAAAATGAGAGACAGAGAGAGGGATAGAGAGAGAAAGAGAGAGACAGAGACTAGTTCTGGCACCAAACAAAGCCCAAAACTAGGGGGATTGAGGTCCCATTTGGCATGATGAAGTTGAGATTCTGCCCCAGGGCAGAAAGTTTATGGTGAGCCATCTTGATTGAACAAACTGAGTTTAAAGCAAGCCACAGTTCGGCTTGGATTCAAGCATGCAGCTTGGCGCTTTTTTTTTTTTCCCCATCCAGAGTTTCTGCTAAATCCATCGGAGGCTGGACCTGCCTTTATTTTAAATTTGTTTTTAATGCCTCTCATAAACGCACACACACACACACCACGTGCAATTGATCCACGCTGCTGTCCCCCTATGAGTAATAATCCCTGGTGTCTCGCAAAGACCCACACACTTTTTAGAAATAAAATATATCCCACAGTCGTGAACGATTTCATTTGCAGCAGACGGTCGGGATAGCAATGCCAAAGATGTAAACCAACATCAGATGCAGAACTCTACCTAGCAGGGAGCCCGGCTCCCGTTAATTTGAAAGGCGACAAGTTTCTAGCCCTCATGACAGTACAGCGGGGCTTGTTTTTTTTTTGTTTTTGTTTTTGACGTTCAACACGTCTGCCTAAAGACACGATCCGTTCTCCAACACTGGAGAAGCAAGTGAGGGGAAAACACGATCCCTCCGCCCTCCGTTTTGTGCAATTCTTTGCTTCAGTTTGCTGTGGGTATGAATGCTGCAATTTTAACGCTTCGTGCTTTAGCGGGGCTAACTTTTGAATCGTTTTTTTTATGATGCGGCTAGTCCTCAGTTTATGACTCTTGTTGCCAAGTGAAGAGTTTTGCTCAGCGAGCTTTGTCCCATTTTACAACTTTCATGTTGTTAAGTGAATATCTTCCTTTCCTCCCTCCATGTCCTTCCTTCCTTCCTTCTTTCCCTTTCCCTCCCTCCCACTGGATCGGAAGAGATTGGAGAACCCTTTGTCTGAAATGGTATAGGGTTTCCTGCCTGAGAAGGGGGGTTGGACTAGATGACTTCCTAGGTCCCTCCCAACTCTCTTAATTATTATTATTCAAGGTGTAATCTTCAGTTCGATTCACAATCTGGGACCGGTAAAAAATTAACAGTTCAAATCTTAGCCAAGGACCTAAGAGCTGTTAAGGTAACGTCTGAGCAATTCCGAGTAAGGTGTTGTTGTTGTTTTTTTTTGCAAAATCAGAATTATGATTATGCTGATGATTAAGTTCACCTGACAAGTGCAGTGATTCGCTTAACAACCGGGACAAAAAAACCGTCATAAAATCAGGCGCGACTCATTTGTCTGGACAGCCACCTGTCTGAGCAGGGGGTTGGACTAGATGATCTCCAAGGTCCCTTCCAACTTTATTATTGTTATTGTTATTGTTAGTTATTGTTATTGTTATTACTACTACTACTACTACTACTATTATTATTATTATTATTATTATTATTATTATTATTATTATAGAACTGCACGGAGACTCCAGCCCCAGCTGAATCTACCTGAATCTCCATCTCTGAACAGGAAGGAAGGAAGGAGAAAAGAAGGAAAAAAGACGCAATCGCCGCTTGATCGCCCTTTGCGACACACAAAAATCCGATTTGAAATAATTTATTGGTACAAAGTCTTGCAAGCAGCTCTTAAAAGGTCTCACAGCATCATCTAAATAATGGATGGTGAGTCTCATCTGGCATCGAAAACTGGCACCGTTAACATCCCAGCAGTACCTCGTCCTAAAAGCCCCTGGAGTACAATTCCAATCACCCTCAACTGCGACTTTGGTGGCAAGGATCCACAACCCCATCTGAGGTTAGGGAAGGATGGGGAAAAAAAATGGGGAAAAAAGCAGCCTGCATCCCTTAGAAATACGGCTGGATTTTCCTCTGCCGAAGCAAAATGAAATCTACCAAAGTCTTCCTAAGTAGCACGCCTATCGAAAAATAAAATCAAATCCCCCTGAGAGGGTAACAGAAGGAAAATATTCCTTTTTTCCCCTCCCCTGTTCCTGCTGCCGTCCCTGAATTAGCTCACAAGCGGTCTAAGAAATGTTGTTTTTTTATCTCTAGTCCCAGCTTTTAAAAAATAAAAAATAAAAAATCCAGATTTCTTTGGAAAAATTATTTCTGTCTCTTGTAGATTTTGTTGGCCAAATCAAGGAAGATCTGGCCGGGCAAACGGAGAGCGTGCTGGGCAATTAAAACCACAATGCGTTGGTAGCTGGTTTCTTCGTAGTTTTTATAAACGGCTTTTAGATCCTGTTCCTCATAAAGAGCTTTCACACGATTAATTTTCTCCGCTTCCTTTTGGCCGTAATTCTCCTACGGAATTCAAAAAGTTTTGGACAGGTTAAGAGTTCGTGTAATATTAAAAATAATAACAACAACAACAGCAAAGTTGGAAGGGACCCTGGAGGTCTTCTAGTCCAACCCCCTGCTCAGGCAGGAAACCCTACCCCATCCCAGACAGTCATAAAACGGGGCAAAACTCATTGAAACAAGATTCTCGCTTAGCCACGGAAACTGTGGGCTGAATTGCCACCGTAAGTCAAGGACTATCTTGAGACATGCGAATTTCCAGAGGATAGGGGGCATGTATGACCATTTGGGGTCAATTTCAGTGGCAGTTGGAAAACTCAATTTGTTCCTTAACTAGCCAAGTTACCTCCAGAATCTTTCTCTGCTCCGGGGATGCCAGTTTGAGGCTCTGAACCACCAACCAGCTGCATTTATTATCCTGAATATCTGTTCCTATCTTGCCGGTCACGTTGGGGTCCCCAAAATTGTCGAGGAAATCATCCTGCATGGAGAAATATATATATATTTTAAATCTCTGGAGTTTCTCAAGCACCAGCGTAGCTGTCACCCCGCAGAGGACTTAAAAGATTTCACGTGCCAAAGTTTTTGCAGACCTGTGTCGTTCCCTTTTGCATGGATATCAGACTCTGTATCTTAATGATAGGTTTTGTGTGGCCAGGTTTTGTGTGGCTGCTGACAATCAGCCCAAACCAGTTGCAAAGTGTCTTGTTTTTCTTGCTTTATCCCCAGTTTGGCCAAAATTGCTGCAATCCCAGGAATCTGGGCAGAGACTGCTCAGTTAAAACTGAATTTTGAAAACATTTTTCTCTACCAAAGGCAGATCAACTCTCCTTTGCTACACAGGTAGGAATTTAAGCTAGTACGTGCAGTCCTAGCTTTTTCCAATAGAGAGCCTTCTAAGAACACTGGATTGATTTAGAAGCCCAGCATGTTTCTAGTCCTGATGGAGGCTCCTTTTGCAGAGACGGGGGTGGGGAAACATGGAATGAAGGGAACTCACCAGCTTCACTTCTCCGAATCTGGATGTCCCATGTTCAAATCCCAAGCAATCTTAATTTTTTTTTTAAAAAAATTATTATCAAATGTATTTGCCGTCCGTTTCTTGACAAAAAAAAGTGGCAAAAATGGTACCTGGATTTGAAAAAATTCCCCCATCTGGACAAGGATGGCCTTGGCGTGGGCGTGCTCTTCCTCACTGTCGATGCCAGCCTAAGTGAGGAAGAGGAGGAGAAAGAAAAATTTAAAGACAGACTACATGGATAAACTTTACAACAGGCAATGAATAAGATACAACTCTTTAATCTATTTGCCTGGTCCTCATATTTTTTTTTTAATTATAAAAAATTCCTTTATTAAAACATTCAGCATTGAGCTGGGATTGCAGCTGTATTCATTTATCTTTAAAAAAAAAACACCATTGGAAAATGCAACGCAGTTGAACGTTTTTCTGCCTGCTAATAAAAAAAAAAGCCTTACCATATACATCGCAGCCGCCACTGGTAAATAAAAGGAATAATATGCCGTTTTGTGCTTCACAATTGCTTTGTACCTGCCAAGAGAAGCAGAAAGCTTCAGCGTTTTGGAAGGAAGGAAGGAAGGAAGGAAGGAAGGAAGGAAGGAAGGAAGGAAGGAAGGAAGGAAGGAGGGAGGGAGGGAGGGAGGGAGGGAAGGAAGGAAGGAAGGAAGGAAGGAAGGAAGGAGGGAAGGAGGGAAGGAAGGAAGGAAGGAAGGAAGGAGGGAAGGAAGGAAGGAAGGAAGGAGGGAAGGAAGGAAGGAAGGAAGGAAGGAAGGAGGGAAGGAAGGAAGGAAGGAAGGAGGGAGGGAAGGAAGGAAGGAAGGAAGGAGGGAAGGAAGGAAGGAAGGAGGGAAGGAAGGAAGGAAGGAAGGAAGGAAGGATAACAGAGTTGGAAGGGACCTTGGAGATCATCTAGTCCAACCCTCTGCTCAGCTAGGAAACCCTATCCCATCTCGGACCAGTGGCTGTCTGGTCTCTTCTTAAAAAACCTCCGGTGATGGAGCGCCCACAACTTCTGGTGGCAAGCTGTTCCACTGGTTAATCGTCCTCACTGGCAGGAAACTTCTCCTTAATTCCAGGTTGCTTCTCTCCTCGATTAGTTTTAAGAAGTTTTAAGAAGACTCCTTGAAACTTTCAAGTTTTAAGTGAGCACCTCCAAGGTTTGCGGTGCCCTCAAATTGATGCAAAGAGTGAAGGGTCTTAGGGTGTGTGTGTGTGTGTGTGTGTCCCACTGCCCCAATTCCAGCCAGCCAGGCCATCTCCTCTTGAATACAGCTGGAATATTTTTTTTTCAGGTAGCCCTCGACGTAAAACGACAACTGACCCCCAAAATTTATGTTGCTAAACGGACTTTTGTAAGTCGAGGACTTGCTATTACTGCCAAGGCTTCTCACCTTTCTTCCGTGAAGGAATCCAGATTGATCTGAAACAGGTCCAAGGTCTGGCCCAGTTCGGTCTGGTAGGTCGACTGGGAAAGAACAGGACAGAGAAAAGAAGAAGAAGAAAAAAGATTAAAAGGAAAAAAAAAACCGATTAAAAGAGGAGGAAAAAAGACCAGCAACGACCTCTTCCCATCGCTTTTTTTTGGCTCCCTGACTCCTCTGTTTATTCCATTTGCACCCCAACTTTCCCTGTCAAGGGCTCAACCTACTCACCGTTCCTGACTCTGTTTATTCCATTTGCACCCCAACTTTCCCTGTCAAGGGCTCAACCTACTCACCGTTCCCCTCCCTCCTGTTTTGCTTCCCCTTGTGACTTTACGTGAAACGTTTGCAACGGGGAGGATGGTTTGATTCCAGGTGGGATCTTAAAATCAAAAGGGGATTAAAACCCAGCCCAAAAAAAATAAGCCAAATTTAAATTTCTAAAATTTTTTAAATTTTTAATAGGATTTATATAATATGTTAGAGTAGTTTAGTGGGTTTTCTTGTGTTTTTTTTTACCCTGTATTCACTTTGGGAAGTGGGGGGGTGGGGGGGTTATTATAATTTATAATTTATAATCTTCTCAACTATAACATGATAGTGGGATTATGTAAGAATGACATATATATATTTTTTTTTAGATAAAGGATGGGCTGCTCGGGGCACCACATCTGGAGGGGGTGAGACTGAGGAGTGAAGGTTGAGGGAAGTAGGGAGGTGGTAAGAGGAGGGTGGAGAGAGTGGGGGTAGAGATGGTGGGTGGATAGAGGTAGAGGACGAGAGAAAGGAGGAGGGGGATGTGGTGTGGGGGGGGGTGCCGCAGAGCAATATCCATAGTTATTTTATGTTTTGTTCTCGTGTTTGAAAAAGTCGCAGATGTTTGTATTCAGTTGAGTTGTTTTCATTTGAATATTTTTTTTATTTGTTATATTTACAATTATAAAATTAATAAAATGTCATTTATAGAAAAAGAAAAAGAAAGAAAATAGGTATAGTCAACAGAGAGGGAAAAAAAATATGCAGCCTTAAATGTTGCACAAATCAGCAAATAAAGGATTGGATATATTAGCGTCAAAAAAAAAAAAGAAAATAGCCAAATTTAATGAGGAGGGGAGGGGAGGGTCCTCCATGAGGGACAGGTGTAGCTTGGGGTGCTGCTACTCACCTGGAGGAAAAGCTCCATTAGATTCAGATAGTAGGGCTGCTCACGACAGTGTCGCCTCAACAGCTGGAAAACGCTGGATTCCACGAGTAAGGCATCGTTGATGGCGTCCAGGCCGATCCCTTCCTGCCGGAGACGATGCAAAAAAAGGAAGAAGGGAATCAGCGGGGAAATCAAGTCACCCACTTTTGACTTCCTTGCAAATAATAAAAAAAAACCAGCATCTAAATATATCGTTCTCGGCTTCTGACCATAATGATGTATATTCTTAAAGACCGGTCATTGGCCAAGCGTCCGAATTTCGATCACGCAATCATAGGGATCGTCAGTCTGAAAAACGGTCCTAAGTCCTGTTTTTCAGCGCCGTTGTAACTTCGGTCACTAAACGGACGGTTGTAAATTGAGGACTGGCAGCAATCTATGTCCAAGTTTCAGTCTCATCTGGCCTCTTTTGAACACGTAGGCCGACCCGAGGGAAGCAACTGCGTTGTGCAAACTCCTTTAAAGGGTCAATTTAAAAAAAAAAAAAAAATCAGGATTGTTCCTAGGTGAAACGGCAGCCGGAAAAAGGGGGGGAAAAATCAGAATTTCTCCATCTTTGCTGCAGGGATGTTTGCATTTGGTCAAATTACCTGTTTGTACCAGCAAGGCTGGCCTCGGCGGGTCAACGAAGAGTCCATAATATCATCCATAATTAGGAAAAATGCCTGGAGCTGCAATTAAAACAACAAAAAACACACACAAAAATCAGATGTTGCCGTTTTCCCACTCTGGCCAAGGAAAAAAAGGAATTCTTTGGGCTTTGCCAATCGGGGACCTAAATTTGGGAAATCGCGACGTTGAGGACTAGTAACCCGAGAAGGCTGAGGCCCACCGGGAAAAGCAACCCCGCTCCCCAAAACTCAGCCTTTCGTCAAAATCCACCCCGTGGTTGCAGACGAAGGAATTTACCAGTTCAACACACCAGCCCACAACAAGGGCAATGCGGAAAGTCTTGGGGTCCGGCTGGTCTGGCTTGGCTAGTTCCCGAACAGCAGCCACCACGGTTAGCCCGCGGTTGTATTTCCCACCAACGGCATTATATTCGATCACCTACGAAGAAACAAAAGATAATAATAATAATAATAATAATAATAATAGTAGTAGTAATAATAATAATAATAAAGTTGGAAGGGACCTTGGAGGTCATCTAGTCCAGCCCCCTGCTCAGGCAGGAGACCCTACCCCATTCCAGACAAACGGCTGTCCAGCCTCTTCTTAAAAGCTAGGAAGGGCATTGCGACGACTGTGACTAAGAAGAGATCCCGCTCCTGCTGAATCCCACCATTTTTTTGGATCTCCTCTTGGTCTCCAGCTCGCTCCCCTGTGCATTGCAGGTGGTCCTGCAGACCCCAACTGAGCCCCAAATTTTTGTCGCTGGGCAAGAAATTTGCCAAGTCAGCATTGCCCCATTTCCTTGTCGCGTTTGCTACCTGAATCGCTGCCGCTGTTAAATGAGGAACAACGGTTGTTTTACGTGACTTTGTCAGGAAGTTGCAAAAGGGGATCACGTCTCACACACACACACACACACACACACACACACACACACACACACACCGTGACAATGCAATTGTCATAAATGTGAGTCAGTTATCACGCATCCACGTTCATGGGGATTGCTGCAACGCTCGTCACTGTGAGAAACGGTCCCTTTTGCCGCGTTGTTAAGCGAACTCCTGGGTTTCAGCCCGTCTTGCTTTTTGTTTGGTCACTTCTTGCAAAACAGAGAAGAGGGTTTGGGCCTCACCCTTTTCAGCCTGGCGACGGCATCGGCCACTTCAGGGACGTGAAGTGTGTTTTCCAAGAGGTCTCGGATGATCTGGGGGAAGAAATGGACAAATTCTTCCTTGTCCGTAGCCGCCGGTCGAGGTTTGCCCCCGTCGCTCATGCTTCTCCGAGAAAAGAGACCTGCAGGAGGAAAAGGGTGGGGGTAAAAACCACTGGCAGGCAGGCAACCTTATCGGCCTGGGGCAGCTCCGTTCGTTTAAATCCGGTTTTTCCTGAGTAGATAAATCTGACCCATCTGTTTATATAAGAAAGTAAACTGTGGTGCTGTCTGAGCTGGGCGGTTGCCTTGCAGACGTTTCATGACCCAGCTAGTTAACGTCATCAGTGCTAGAAGGGAGGAGGAGGAGGAGGAGGAAGATAAACGGACAGTTGGGTCCTTAGTGCTCTCTGAGCTTGGTTCTTTTCTTGCAGAAAAAATTTAAAAACTCATCTTTGCCGGCAGGTCTGGGGATGACTGTGGTTGATTGTTGAATTGAATGTGTGTTCTTTTTTATTGATTTTTTTTTTAGATATATTTGTTTGGGTTTTTTATGGTACTTCATTGTTATATATATGTTGTTAGCCTCTCCGAGTCCCTTGGAGAGGAGTGGCATACAAACCCACATAAAAATAAAAAATAAAAATAAATAAGATGTTTCATGACCTAGCTAGTCAATGTCATCAGTGCTAGAAGGGAGGAGGAGGAGGAGGAGGAAGATAAACGGACAGTGCTCTCTGAGCTTGGTTCTTTTCTTGCAGACATTTCATGACCCAGCTAGTTAACATCATCAACGCTAGAAGGGAGGAGGAGGAAGATAAACGGACAGTGCTCTCTAAGCTTGGTTCTTTTCTTGCAGACATTTCATGACCCAGCTAGTTAACATCATCAGCGCTAGAAGGGTAAAGTCTTTTATTTTTTTATTACATTTCAAGCCCTCTAGAGTCAGCCCAAACAGCGAGATAGGTGATATATACATTTAAATCAGTTAAAAAAAAAGCTCTGAGCTAATGATCATCCCCATTTCCAGTTTTTTTTTAAAAAATTAAATTACAGTAAAGAGAGAGTGAATTCGAAACAGAAAAAAAAAACCAAGCTTCTTCAACCTTTTTTTTTTTTAAAGCATTTCTGCTTGCTATTCCTTCAGTTTTGGCCCTCTTTCCATATTGCTAAACTGTCAAAAACTGGCATGAAAAGGGTTATTGCACCACCCGAATTTGCAATTTTAGCATTCCCTGGTCATCTGTTCAGGCTGGTACAGTGGATCTGCCACAAATCAGGGGTTCAGCTAGATGACCTTTGAAGTCTCTCTTAAACTGTACAATGAATTAACTCCCAGTGCTTTTAATTCCTTGCTCCCGTGAATGATGGGAACCTATCAAATGGCCTTAAATCCTTATTAAAGATTGTTATTTTTATTTTTTTAATGTACACCTTAATTTATCGATCGGACTGAAGGGGAACCTATCACAAATGGCCTTAAATCCTTATGAAAGGATTTTACACCTTAATTTATCGATCAGACTGAAGGGGAACCTATCACAAATGGCCTTAAATCCTTATGAAAGGATTTTACACCTTAATTTATCGATCGGGGTTCAGCCCTGCTGAACTGAACGAACAGTCCTTATTGGGGGGAGGGGGGAAATATATCATAAATCTGGCGGCTTTCTTGTCTTCCTATAGCAAATGAAAGAAATCAGGATAGGCAGCTCTCACCTTGTTTTGCAGGGGAAAAAATGGGCGAGCCAACAGCCTTGCTGAAATGCGGAAAAACAACCCTGCCAGGTAGGAAAGGATGAGGATGACTTCCGTGGTTGATTGTAGCTTCCCAAGGCGTCCTCCAAAAGCCTAGTGCAGAAATCAAAAGGCAGCGTTTGCGGTGCGCGCCCAAGGTTGCAAATATCATGTGGACTAGCCACTTAGCCCGAATTTGTTTTGGCAAGGTTATTCTGAAAACGGCCGCTTTGGCCAGAAAAGGGAACAGAGATTCTAACAAACAGCCAAGAGTCAAATCAAAAATGCAAAACAATACAGACCCATTTTTAAATGCAACCCTTACCTTTTGCTAACCTCGATACTAAAGACAAGATTGTGCTCCCGTTGCCCGGTATGGCATTAATTCCTATTGTGGCGAAATGCGCTCTGGGTTTTGTAGTCCTCGCGGGATCAGTGCTCCGCAGAAAGAACGCAGGCGAGGACTACGGCGCCCAGAAAGCCTTGCGGGAGAAGAAAAAAAAAGCGGCCGGGGTAAGTATATAGACCATAGCAGCGTCATCCTTCTGATTGGCCTTCTCCATCGGATGAAGACGGGCCATGGGGATGAGAGCCAATCGGAGACAGGGAGAGGAGGAGCTTGAAGCTCAAGGGAACTGTGGATTGGCTCAAAGGGGCAAAAGGGAGGAGTTGGAAGATGAGGCGGCTTCCTCGTTCTATTTCTCAATAGATTAACCTTATAGGGTGGGGAAAGAATTAGAAAGGGTGCGATTTATTTTTCTTTCTTTTTTCATTTTCTTTTTCTCCCTTTCTCTTTTTCTTTCTTTTCTCTTTTTCTTTCTTTCTCTTTTTCTTTCTTTCTCTTCTCTTTCTCTTTTTCTTTCTTTCTCTTCTCTCTCTTTTTCTTTCTTTTCTCTTTTTCTTTCTTTCTCTTTTTCTTTCTTTCTCTTTTTCTTTCTCTTTTTCTTTCTTTCTCTTCTCTTTCTCTTTTTCTTTCTTTCTCTTCTCTCTCTTTTTCTTTCTTTTTCTTTCCTTTTCCTTCCTTCCTTCTTCCCAATTTCTCCTCCCCCCCACTTTCTCTCTCTTTTTCTGTCTCACTCTTTTTCTCATTCTCCTTCTGTCTCTTTCTCTCCTTTTCCTTTTCTGTTTTTGTCTTTCATTCTTTCTGTTTCTGTCGCTTGTTCTGTTCTTTTTCTCTCTCCTTTTCTTTTTCTGTCTTTTTCTTTTATTCTCTCTCTCTCTCTCTCTCTCTCTCACACACACACACACACAGAGAGAGAGAGAGAGAGAGAGAGAGAGTTTTCAAGGCAGGAAAGGCCTGGCACACTTTCAGGGGAAGTTGCCTACAGTTATTATTTATTATTACTCAGACTTATATGCCACCCTTCTCCGAAGACCCAGGGCGGCTTACAAACAATAAAATGAGATTATAACAATAAAATTAATCCCACCAAAAATATTCAGGGAAACTGGTTTGGAAAAGAGAATTAGCCTCAACTGTTCCTGTTTCTTAATTACAAGCTCTGAACAGGAGGCACAGGCTGCTGCTGCTGCTGCTGCTGCTGGGTGTGGTTGTGGGTTTTTGTGCAGGGGTGGAAATCTCGCTGGGAAAGGGGCTGGCCCAGAATTCTTAGACCAGCAGTCCTTTCCGCCTTGCTTATTACACTTCCCCAGCAATCCGGAGAAAGCAAGGAAAAAAAGGGGGGAAATAAAACAGCCCAACAGGCCTGTATGACCTCTGGTCTTCTTTTATTTTCTCCGCAGGGGCCTGGGACCAGGGAGAAGGGGAGGGCTGGGAGCAAAGGTCGAAGGCTCCGGTTGCAAAAACAGGGTGGAGATGGGGGCCCTGATATTCAATGCTGTAATTATTTTGACCTTTGTGGCAAGCTTTGTGGCAGTTGGGCGAGCTTTGCCCCAAGGAGGCCATGGGGAAGGGCTTCAGGTTGCTGCCCAGTGCTTTTCTGCTCTCTCTCTCTCTCTCTCTCTCTCTCTCTCTCTCTCTCAGATTGCAGAGGGAGAGGTAAACCTGCTCAGATCTCCCCGGGTCACATCCAGAGAGGTTTGCAAAACGGGGCCCCAAAGATTGCAGGGAAATCAGCTGGGGCCGAAACGTAGGAGGACTCAGTCCCAAGTCACATTTTTCAGTGCTGAATGGTTAACACCCAGAGAAGTAGGGAGTCGTATAAATAAATAAAGAAAGAAAGAAAGAAAGAAACCAAGGACAGGAAGTTATCTGTGAGGTTGCTGGGTTTGATACTCTGTACCAAAACAAGGCTTTTGAAATTCACCCAGATTTGTTTCAGAGTTCTTGCTGTGTTCTTTATTTTCCCTTTTCCCTCCCTTGCTTTCCTTTCTTCCATCCCTTTCCTTTCCTTTCCTTTCCTTTCCTTTCCTTTCCTTTCCTTTCCTTTCCTTCCTTTCCTTTCCTTCCTTTCCTTTCCTTTCCCTTCCTTTCCTTTCCTTTCCCTTCATTTCCTTTCCCTTCCTTGCCTTTCCTTTCCTTTCCTTTCCTTTCCTTTCCTTTCCTTTCCTTTCCTTTCCTTCCTTTCCCTTTCCTTTCCCTTCCTTTCCTTTCCTTTCCTTTCCTTTCCTTTCCCTTCCTTTCCCTTCCCTTCCTTTCCCTTCCCTTTCCTTTCCCTTCCCTTCCCTTTCCTTTCCTTCTCTATTTCCTTTCCTTTCTTTCTCTAGAGTCTATTTCCTTTCCTTTCTTTCTCTATTTCCTTTCCTTTCCCTCTCCTTTCTTTTCATCCCTTCCCTCTCCCCTTCCTTCCTTCCTTCTCTATCTTTTCCTTTCCCCCTCCCTTCCCTTTCTCCCCCTTTCCTTCCCTCTCCCCTTTCTTCCTTCCCTTTGTACTCTGTTCTCTTTGCTTCTCCAGATTTTTATTCGCTTCTTCTCCCCCTGTGGAAACCAAAGAAATGCATAAGGAATGTTGCCTGTTCCCAGGCACTTTCTCTCCTCCCCCTCTCTCTCTGCGTTGGCCTACCTCGGAGGGCTCCGATGAAGATAAAAGGGGAAGGGGGAATCCCCCAGCAGGGCTTGCTGCCTGCAGCTTCGGGACAAAGGGAGAAATCCTTCCGTTCTGCCAGAGGTATACAACAATTAGGATAAAAGTATGATTGGACGACAGATGATTGGCCCTTGGAGAGAGACAAGCTCGGAAGCTCCACAGCTTCCTTGATGGTGGATGCTGTGGACTTGGGACTTCGATAGTAACTGTTTAACTAGGAAAGTCAGCATTAACTCCCAGGTGTAAACTGGCAAGAAGCTTTTTAGAAGGAGGAGAAAGATGGACGGTGAGTCCCCAGCTGGGCCCTCAATTGCTCTCAAGGCTGGAAATGCAAAGCTGGACCTCGAACACAGAGGAGGAGATTCTGCCATAATTATGCGCGGCTCAGTAAGCAACCCCAGCTTCATCCTTTCCCGCTCTCACCAGCAGGTGCCGGGATCCAGCCCCACGACATGGCTGCCCTGGCCCAGGAGCTGGGCACGGCTTTCTTCCAACAGCAGCAGCTCCCCGCCTCCATGGCCGACACATTTTTGGAGCACCTGTGCCTGCTGGATATTGACTCCGAGCCCATCACCGCCCGGAGCACCAGCATCGTCTGCACCATTGGTGAGGGGTCGCTTGGAAGCCAAATGCATTGTGGGAAAGGGATGGAGAAGAAGAGGGACCGACACACACACCTCCCTCGGTGGTCCCTGGGAAATTTTGCAAGGAGGATGCTTTGGGCAAAATCAAAAGGGCCGTAGAATTGCCGGGGGGGGGCAGGGATTGCCCTAGCAGATTGCAGGGGACCCTGACAATTTTGAGAGTCTGTCTTGCCCTGAGGAGGCCCCCCAAAAGCAGTTCCCCCCCTCTCTCTTTCCATTATAGGCCCAGCATCGCAGTCGGTGGAGATGTTGCGTGAAATGATCAAAGCCGGCATGAATATCGCAAGGCTGAATTTCTCGCATGGATCGCACGAGGTACTGAGAAGGGAGGAATTAGAGGGGAAGGAGAGAGGAAGGAAAGAACAGATTAGAGGGGGGGAAAGGAAGGAAGGAAGGAAGGAAGGAAGGAAGGAAGGAAGGATCAGGGAGGGAGGGAGGGAGGGATTAGAATGGAAGGAGAGAGGAAGGAGGGAAGGAAGAAAGAAAGTGGAAGGAAAGGAGAAAGGAAGGAAGGAAGAAATTACAGGGGAAAGAAGGAAGGAAAGAATTAGAGGAAGGAGAGAAGAAGGAAGGAAGGAAGGGAAGAAGGAATGAGCAGGGAGGGAGGGATTAGAAGGGAAGGAGAGAGGAAGGAGGGAAGGAAGAAAGTGGAAGGAAAGGAGAAAGGAAGGAAGGAAAGAAGGAAAAAGGAAGGGACAGGGAGGGAGGAAGGGATTAGAATGGAAGGAGAGAGGAAGGAGGGAAGGAAGAAAGTGGAAGGAAAGGAGAAAGGAAGGAAGAAACAAATTACGGGGGAAAGAAGGAAGGAAGGAATTAGGGGAAGGAGAGAAGAAGGAAGGAAGGAAGGAAGGATGAAGGGAGCAAAGTGGTGCAGACCTTGAATTCAATTTCCTTTCCTTTCAGTACCACGCAAAGTCCATTGCAAATATCCGGGAAGCAACCCAAAGTTTCGCCACCAATCCTCTCTTCTTCCGGCCCGTGGCCATCGCTTTGGACACCAAAGGCCCTGAAATCCGGACAGGGATGATTAAAGGGGTAAGATGGGGGGGTACATTTAAAACTTCTTTCTCCCCCCCCCATCCCAACTGGGATCGTCAAGCAACCCCCAATTGTTAGGAGAGTAACGCTTCCTTGCGTCCTGCGCGTGATCTTTTTTCCAGGGCGAGAGCAAAGAAGTAGAACTGGTCAAAGGATCCCGATTGATCGTGACCACCGATCCGGCCTACCGGGAACAATGTGATCCGCAGACCATTTGGGTGGATTACGCCAACTTGCCGAAAGTTGTGAAGGTTGGCGGACGGATCTTTATTGATGACGGGCAGATCTCCTTACTAGTCAAGGAACTGCGTAAGTGTTCTCCCATTGGGCGGGTGGATCCCTTTCCCTCCTTAGACCAACCTTGGCCACTTTTAAGAGGAGTGGACTTCAACTCCCAGAATCCCCCAGCCAGCATGCTTTGAGATGGATGGACTTCAACTCCCAGAATTCCCCAGCCAGCGTGCTTTAAGAAGGGTGGACTTCAACTCCCAGAATTCCCCAGCCAGCGTGCTTTAAGAAGGGTGGACTTCAACTCCCAGAATTCCCCAGCCAGCATGCTTTAAGAAGGGTGGACTTCAACTCCCAGAATTCCCCAGCCAGCATGCTTTGAGATGGATGGACTTCAACTCCCAGAGTTCCCCAGCCAGCATGCTTTAAGAGGGGTGGACTTCAACTCCCAGAATTCCCCAGCCAGCATGCTTTAAGAAGGGTGGACTTCAACTCCCAGAATTCCCCAGCCAGCATGCTTTGAGATGGATGGACTTCAACTCCCAGAATTCCCCAGCCAGCATGTTTTAAGAAGGGTGGACTTCAACTCCCAGAATCCCCCAGCCAGCATGCTTTAAGAAGGGTGGACTTCAACTCCCAGAATCCCCCAGCCAGCATGTTTTAAGAAGGGTGGACTTCAACTCCCAGAATCCCCCAGCCAGCATGCTTTGAGACGGCTGGACTTCAACTCCCAGAATCCCGCAGCCAGGCTCCTTTAAAGTGGGTGGACTTCAACTCCCAGAACCCCCTAGCTAGCATGCTGATTTAAAAAAATAAAGTTATTTTAAAGAGTATGTTTTTAAAGGGGGCATCGCCCTTCCAGATCCAATTGAAATCTTCATTCCTTATTTTGCCTCCCCTCCCTCCTCACCCTCCCTCGTTTGTTTGCTAACCACTAGGTCCCGACAGTTGTGTGGTCGAAGTGGAAAACGGCGGGATGCTCTGTAGCCGGAAGGGAGTCAACTTGCCAGGGGCCATAGTGGACTTGCCAGCCTTGTCCCAGCGGGATAAACAGGACCTGGCGTTCGGAGTGGAGCAGGGGGTTGATATGATCTTCGCCTCCTTCATCCGCCAGGCGGGCGACGTGATGGGCATCCGGCAGGCCCTGGGCGAACGCGGCCGCCGCATCAAAATCATCAGCAAGATCGAAAACCACGAGGGGGTCAAGAGGTAGCCTCCCAAAGCTTCTTTTTCTAGACTTACAGGCAGTCCACGACTCGTAACGCTTCATTTAGTGACCCCGATGGCTGGGGGCAACAGGCTGGCGCTGTAAACCACTTAGAGAGGGCCATAAAGCACCGTGAAGCGGTGTATAAGTCTGTGGTTCTCAACCTTTTTCAGGTTGAGACCCCACTTGCGCCGCCCGTGCGTGTTGCGACCCCAACCCGCGCATGCACGGCGCACGCACGATGGCCCGAACCACGCATGCGCGCACGACGGGCCGATCCGCGCATGCGCGGCGCGCACGACGGGTTGAACCGCACCTGCACGGCGCGACGGGCCAATCTGCGCAGGCGCAGCGCGCGCGCGACAAGCTGAACCGCGCATGCAGGGCGCGTGCGCAACGGGCAAAAAAATGGCGGACCGCGGTATCCGGCGACCCCCGCAAAACGGTCGTTCGACCCCAAATGGGGTCGCGACCCATAGGTTGAGAACCGCTGGTCTAAGTGTTATTGCTATCATGGGCGATTTCCCCAAATGCCTTGTAAAAGGATAGGGAAGTCCTGTTTTATGAGCAGAGGCCCATTCTGTTTTTCTTGATGTATATATGTATGTGTTTATGTATGTATGTATGTATGTCAGTTGCTTTAAAGGAATATCCATGTGGACCACAAATGGGGACTCATGTTATACAAGAGATACCTAATGGTTTGAACAGTGACTTGTATCAGCTAGGCATATGTCACTGTTTTCCCGTGCAGTTGTAACCTTGCTTGCTAAACAAATGTCGAAAAATTGAGGAGCGTCTGCAGGCTGAGCTTGGCCTGTAATCTTTGATCTTGTCTTGAGGTTTGATGAGATCCTGGAAGCCAGCGATGGCATCATGGTGGCTCGTGGGGATCTAGGGATCGAAATCCCCAGCGAGAAGGTTTTCCTGGCTCAGAAGATGATGATTGGCCGGTGCAACCGTGCGGGCAAACCGGTGATCTGCGCCACACAGGTGAGCTGTACGAAATGCCACACCTGGCAGGTTAGGCTCCTTCAACCAACAGGTGGCGCTGTTTCCTAGGAGGGACCCCAAAGCAGGACCTCTCTGGGCAAGTGGAAATAATTGAAGGTGGATAGAGATGGTGAAAGGTTGAGATGCGTGGACTTCAGCTCCCAGAATTCCCCAGCCAGCACCTTTTAAGAGGGGTGGACTTCAACTCCCAGAATTCCCCAGCCAGCACGCTTTAAGAGGGGTGGACTTCCAACTCCTTGAATCCCCCAGCCAGCTTGCTTTAAGAGGGGTGGACTTCAACTCCCAGAATCCCCCAGCCAGCTTGAATTAAGTTGGATGGACTTCAACTCCCAGAATCCCCCAGCCAGCTTGAATTAAGTTGGATGGACTTCAACTCCCAGAATCCCCCAGCCAGCTTGAATTAAGTTGGATGGACTTCAACTCCCAGAATCCCCCAGCCAGCTTGAATTAAGTTGGATGGACTTCAACTCCCAGAATCCCCCAGCCAGCTTGAATTAAGTTGGATGGACTTCAACTCCCAGAATCCCCCAGCCAGCTTGAATTAAGTTGGATGGACTTCAACTCCCAGAATCCCCCAGCCAGCTTGAATTAAGTTGGATGGACTTCAACTCCCAGAATCCCCCAGCCAGCTTGAATTAAGTTGGATGGACTTCAACTCCCAGAATCCCCCAGCCAGCTTGAATTAAGATGGCTGGACTCCCAACTCCTTGCATTCCATAGCCAGAATGCTTTAAGAGGGGTGGACTTCAACTCCCAGAATCCCCCAGCCAGCACACTCCGCCCCACCCTGGCCTCACAGTCTCGGCACTTGGGGAGCTAAGATGCCCCTTTCTTTCGACAGATGCTGGAGAGCATGATCAAAAAGCCTCGTCCCACCAGGGCGGAAAGCAGCGACGTGGCGAACGCCGTCCTGGATGGGGCCGACTGCATTATGCTGTCCGGGGAGACCGCCAAGGGGGCCTATGTGGTGGAGGCTGTGCGGATGCAGCATGCGGTAAGCCAAAGGTTGACCTGGGCAAGGCAGAAGAGGAAGAAGGGAGGAAGAGGGAAGAGGGAAACGAGCCAGGAGCCTAGCAAACCAGGAATCTGAGAAGCAAAATGTTGATACATGGAAGGGTCCTGGCAGAAGAGGAAGAATGGAGGAGGAGGGAAGAGGGAAACAAACGTTTTTCTACGTTTCCCCCCCCCTCTCCTTAACGCACAGATCGCCCGAGAGGCCGAAGCTGCCATGTATCACCACCAGCTCTTCCAGGAGTTGCGGCGCCTGACGCCCTTAAGCCAAGATCCGACCGAGGTGACCGCCATTGGTGCTGTGGAGGCCTCCTTCAAATGTTGCGCGGCGGCCATCCTTGTCCTGACCGCCACCGGCAGGTGAGAAGAGGGGGGGGGAGCCCAAGAGACAGGAGGAGATAGGGCTCTCCTTACTTGTTGGCGGTAAGGAGCAAAGCCCCGGGTTCGAATTTCCCACACAAACTTGGTGGGGGTGATTCTGTTTCCGCTTTCACTCTGGATCTTCCTCCTCCCCCCCCCAAATCCAGGTCTGCGCAGATCCTCTCCCGCTACCGGCCTAAGGCTCTCATTATCGCCGTGACCCGGGACGCACAGGTGGCCCGCCAAGCTCACCTCAGCCGCGGCGTTTTCCCGGTCGTGTGTCACGGCACTAAGCAGGACACCTGGGCGGAAGATGTCGATCGCCGGGTGCAGTTTGGGATCGAGATGGGTGAGTTTCTGGAATTTGAGTTTCTGAGGAAATCCTTCGGCCGTTTGTTAATTCTAGGGCTGGCCGATATCTCACTGGTAGAGTTGAATGAACATATTTTGCCAGCAGATATTCTATGGATTTCTCTCTCTCTCTCTCTCTCTCTCTCTCTCTCTCTCTCTCTCTCTCTCTCTCTCTCTCTCTCTCTCCCACCCTCCCTCCCTTTATTCTATCCATCTATCTCCTGTGTGTCTATGTCTGTCTGTCTGTCTCTCTCTCATCTCTTTTCCTGCCTCCCTTATTTATCTATTCCTTCCTTCCTTCCTTCCTTCCTTCCTTCCTTCCTTCCTTCCTTCCTTCCTTCCTTCCATATCTTCTCTTTCTTTCTTTCTTTCTTTCTTTCTTTCTTTCTTTCTTTCTTTCTTTCTTTCTTTCTTTCTCTTTCTTTCTTTTTCTTCCTTTCTTCCTCTCTTTCTTCTTTCTTTCCTCCCTCCCTCCTTCCCTGCTTTTCTTACCTATCTACCTACCTCATCTATCATGTCTGTCTGTCCATCCGTCCGTCCGTCCGTCCATCTATCTATCTATCTATCTATCTATCTATCTATCTATCTATCTATCTATCTATCTATCTATCTATCTATCTATCTATCTATCTATCTATCATATACATTATCTATCTATCTATCATATCTCTATCTCTTTCCCTCCCTCCCTCCCTTTCTTCTCTCCGTCCCCCTTCCAGGCCGCGTGCGAGGGTTCCTACGCTCGGAAGACGTGGTGATCGTTGTTACCGGATGGCGGCCTGGGGCTGGCTTCACCAACATCATGAGAGTGCAGCAGGTGCCATGAGCACCGTTGTCATCCCATCTGAAACCTGCGCCGCTTTTTCTCCCCCGTTGCTGAAGGCCGTGCTCCCTGTGCTCTGCAGCGTGTCGGTTGAGATTTGAAAGGCTTCAATCTTTTGCTTAAAGATGTACGTGAAGAGCTCCCTTGTTGCTTGTTTGGTCTCCCGGGCGAAATGTACCAGGAGGGCTATTTGCATCGGTGGGCTGGGGGCAGAGCGGATTGCGCTGGTGGGTGCGAGGTTTTTAAAATTAATTTAGAATTAATGGGTAATAATTAGGCATCAGGTCTTGGATGCCTGCACACCAGGGGTAATAATCACTCCTTTCCTCTCATTTTCCTTCCTTCCTTCTTTTTCTTCTCCTTTTCTTTTCTCCCCCTTTCCTTTCCTTTCCTTTCCTTCTTTCCTTTCTCTTCTCATTTTTCTTCCTTCCTCTCCAATTCTCCCTCCCTCCTTCCCTCCCTCCCTTTCCCCCCCTCAAATTCTCCTTCCTTCCTTTCTCCCACCTTCCTTCCCTTCCTTCTGTTTTTCCCTTCCTTCCTTCCTTCCTTCCTTCCTTTTTCCCTCCAATTCTCCTTCCTCCCTCCTTTCTTCCCTTCCTTCTGCTTTTCCTTCCTTCCTCCCTTCTTTTTCCCCCTCCAATTCTCCTTCCTTCCTCTCTCCCTCTCCCTCTCCCTCCCTCCCTCCTTCCCTTTCCTTCCTTCCTTCCTTCCTTCCTTTTTTCCTTTTTTCCTTCCTTCCTTCCTTCCTTCCTTCCTTCCTTCCTTCCTTCCTTCCTTCCTTCCTCCCTCTAACACCTTCAGGTGTATCTATTTCAGAATATATCCTTGTACTTTTGCACATTTCTTGACTGCTAAAACACAGTAGACCTCGCCCTGCTTCTAGTCCTCTCCTGCGGGCTCTTCGTAAGAAACACGCGGAAGCCAGGCCTTCGAGTCTCTCTTTATTATTGAAAACTCTTGAGGTACAATGACCGAACTAAACCGAACATAATTTTTCTTTCTTAAAAAAAAAAAAAAAAAAGAACGGAAAAAAAACCCCCCAAGAAACCCCAAACAAGCTTCAAAATGTTCTCGCAATATGAAACCTACAAGCTCCGTACACCGAGCGACGCGGAGTGCAAAGGTGGCGAACCTGTCGTGGTCTTTGGTGCCTAGAATAACCGCACACGCATCCAGAGGCAGGCACGCAAAACTCACGCCACGGAGACGGGCACGCAAAGGCATACACACACGCACACGCGCGTACACCCAAGCTCAGAAGCGGCCGACCCACAAAGGGGGGGCCCCCAACACATTCACGCTTGGCGCTCCCTCGTGATTCGTTGGATAAAGAGGCTTGTTTGATTGCACAGACTCCCTTGGCCACACATAGAAGAAACCCCACGGAGACGAAACTCTGCGGGGAGAATCTTTGGGTCATCTCCAGGCCAACCAGAAAGGAGCCTGTTTTTTTTTTCCAATCTCCTGTTCGTACAGAGGGACGTTATCCTAGCCCAGGTGCCAACCATCCCCGGACAGCCCCGAATATGGGCACCACCACAACCTACCGCAGCCCAGGCCAACCGAGACGAAAGGGAGCACCTCTTTCTCCACCCCCCGACGGTGTATCTATGGGGAACAGCAGCTACAGATGGCTCTACCCGATCGAGTGTAAACAAGGACTTCTGGAATGTTTTTCAGTCTACGCGGTTGAATTCTCCTTCCAGAGGAGACTAAGGGCGAAGAGTAAAGGGGGTCAGGAAGGCAATTCGGGACGCTCTTGCCGGCCACGCGCAGCACAAAGGGGTCTGCTAGGGAGCCCTGAAGAACAAGACAAGCACCGTGACTTGCCCCGGACACTCAGGAGGGACCCCGTGGTTCTCCAGACGGTTTTCTTCCCAGCGGTGGAATGGAATGGGACAACTCGCCATTGCCGTCTTCCACCACCGACTCAGCACGGCCAACTCGTCCCAGGACAGCTGTCTGCAGAACAATTCAACGCGGGATAGCCGAGGAGCGGGACACGTAGAATTGCAGCTCATCCCGCCTTTGAGGACTTCAAACTCAAGAAGGCTCAACCCTTAAGCCAGACAAGGCCCGCTGCAATTCCGTTGTCCCTCTGTGGAGTTATCCTGTGTTGAATTAACAGAACCAGTTCTTAGACGCCTCCAGGGATGGAGCACCCACAAGCAGTTCCACTGATTAGTCAGTTAATTAGTTACAGAATAGAGCTGGAAGGGACCTTGGAGGTCTTCTAGTCCAGCCCCCTGCTCAAGCAGGAGATCCTGTACCATCTCAGACACGGGGCTGTCCAGCCTCTTCTTAAAAGCCTCCAGTGATGGAACACCTACAACGTCTGGTGGCCAGCTGTTCCACTGGTAAATTGTCCTCACTGTTAGGACGTTTCTCCTTAATTCTAGGTTGCTTCTCTCCTTGATCAGCTTCCATCCATTATCCTGCAGTGAGTTTTCCCAAGGCAACTGAGCCGGTGAGTTTACCCCTGGCGAGTTGTCCCTTCCGTTTCTCCGGCTGGAGACGACGGACCAACACCACTGTGTGCCCCCTGTCCCTTCCCCCCCCTTTGAAACCGCCCTCCCGACAGCACCAGGTACTAAAAAGAGAGAAAAAAAAGCATTTTACAGCGCGAGGGGGAATAAGATTGGCAGTTGGAGCTTGCTACGTGGAAAAAGGATCAGAGAGAAATCGAAAAAAAAGTTCCAGGCAGTTAGTCTACCCTAATTCGGTAACTTGGCTGGATCGGAAAGCAACATTGGTCACATCAAAGTTTGGCGGCTTGGGCAAAGAGCCCACACGGAATGCACATCACAAACTACGGTTCCTAGGATGGCTGGATCACAGAAGGGCCTGTTTTCCCGGAAGAGAGATCAGGTGATTTGTTTTGAAGGACTCGGTGACCCTGATAGAGTTTTAGGCACAAGGACGGAGAATTCGACACTCTGCTACTCGATTATAAGTCTTTGTGGAAAGGTCCCTCGGGATATAAATGGACTGGGATAAACGCAGAGCCACTCAAGGGGATATCTTGAACTTCTTCCGTGGCTCACGGCTTGGACCAGCTGGCAGCAAAGACCCCCACCCATTAGGTGGCTCAAAGACACTTCAAAAGACAAGTGCGAGAGATCACTGTCTTCCGTTGCAGGGTTAAGTTAAGAATACATGCTGTATTCTCTGGATGATTAATGCTTCTTGAGAATTGCACTATGCCCGTAAACGTGACTCTGACGGGAAACGGATCCTGCTCCATTCCTGGTGTTTTTCCAAACGAGTTCACAAAGCAGAGAGGTAAGTACATTAAGAAGCGTTTCAACGGCCGTGCACAGCGCTGGAATCACTGCCGATACATCGTTTTAAAGCGGAGGACCGTCGAGTTCTTGGCTAGAACCCACGGACCTTCCTCGTTCTGGCAAATTGCACATATTCCTCGACTTAACGTCCACACGTGAGCCCCCAAACCTCTGCCGCTAAGCGAGACAATTGGTTAACGTGAGTGTTGCCCCATCTTACGACTTTTCTGACCGCATTTGTGAAGTGAACCCCTGCAAGTTGCTAAATTAGTAACTCAGCTGTTCAGCGAATCTGGCTTCCCATATTGACTCACTCATATTAGTCACGGGACCCACCCCGGGACGCTGCGACCGTCATTAATAGGAGTCAGTTGCCAAGTGGCTGGATTTTGATCAGGCGACCACGGGATTGCTGCAATGGTCGTCAGTGTGAAAAAACGGCGCTAAGTGGCTTTTTTTTTAGTAATGTCGCAACTTCGAACAGTCACAGTGGAGAACTACCTGTACATACAGGCTTGTGTCCTCACAATCGTTCTAACACAACAAGATTTTGGGGCTATTCTCCCTTTTTTTGAGAGAGAGTTTCACCACTGGCCTTGAGTGGGTAGACCAAGAATGCAAGTTAAGTGTAAGACTGCAAAGGGCCTCTTACTATACTTTAGCCAGCTTTGGTAAGCCGTAATGATGGGTAGTATTCTCGCTTTTTCATTTTCTCTTGTTTTTTTTTGTTTTTGTTTTAAAAAAGACAAGCCCTTCGGAGGGTGGAAACCTCGAAGGGCGACTCAAGAGCACAATGGTTCCCAAAATATTAGCAGGGAAATTGGCAGTAAAGGTGTGACCAGAGCCGGGGATTATGGGAAATCGAAACCTGCTCAGTATTAGGGGACTTTGAGTCTGGCTCAGTGCAAAAATTGAGCTTAGGGCCACAGGCACCATTATAATGCCCCTCACGACAACAAAAAGATGCATTGTGATGTCACAACGCAAGCTCCAGCCTCTTCTTGCATGGTAAGTTTCCAGGCAGTCCTCGACTTAATGACGGCCACAGACCCCCTCCCCCAAATTTCCGACAGTTGTGAAGTGAGTTCTGCCCCATTTTACAATCTTGCTTTCCACTGTCGTAAAGTGAATCCCTTCAGTTGTGAAATGAGGAACACGGTCATTAAGTGGACCTGGCTTCCCCCTTTGACTTTGCTGGTCAAAAGGTCGTAAAAAGGGGATTACATGACCTTGGGATGCTGCAAACTGTCGTAAATACGAACCCGTTGCCCAGCATCTGCATTTTGATCACGCGACCCTGGGGATGCTGCCGCGGTCGTTAAGTGTGAAAAATGGTCATTTTTCAGTGCTGTTGTACCTTTGAACGGTCACTAAACGAATTGTTGTAAGTCGGGGACTATCTGTACTGGGGAAATTCAATGGATTTTTGCTTCCTCTCTCCACTACAGAGGGAGGACACGTGTGGTTTGGGGATAGGGCAAACGAAGTCCATAATCCCCTCCCTCTGGCGCGGAACCGGGATTTCTACAGTTAAACCCACACTCGCACAAAACATCTTGAGGTGGATATTGCACAAATTTGGGGCAAGAAGAACGGAGAGAAAGAGGTCACTACGTCGATCATCTGGCTGTTAAAAAAGATTCCTAAAGGCAAGGGTCAGGGGAAAAAAACACTCCATTTTGGCATGTCCGCTAAAGTAACTGGGGGGGGGCATTTTGGTGCGGTTGAAAAATGGACACACCGAAGATCGTCAGGCCCAGGATTCTGGCTTCTTCCGCTGGAGTGGACTCACAACATGGTTATGAAGGAGTTTGCTGTTGTGGTTAACTTGACCCAAGGGAATTTGCTACCCGAAGAAACCAAATTGTAGATCATATCTTGGGTATCTGATGGTTTCTGTTCCTCTTCGTAGGATCTCTGTGTAGAAACACTTCCTAGTCCCTCTCCAACGGACTTATGCCAGGCCTGGACATCGGCCCTCAGGATATCGCGGAGTGTCTCTTTCCTTGCCCCCCCCAGCTCAGCCCCCAAGGCCTGCCCACAAAAGGACTAGTAGCCCTGTGTTTACCCTGGTTTCACATATGAGATGGCAGCTTCGGTTTCCCCGTGTTGACATCAGGACTGAATGCTACAGAACCCTTACGGGAAGGTGCAGCGCTGTGCCGCGGAGCAGAGACAGGTGACTGAGGGGTGGTGGCCCCACTCACTGACCGGCTGGACCCTGAAGGGGCCTGCTGGGAGGAACTGGGCTGCCCAGTGGCCCCCGTGCTTGTTTTCCCTAACAGACCGGGAACCGACGGAGAGGAACGGTATGTGACGTTCCTGGCTGACTTCCGCGCCTGCTGGGATGACCCCATGTCTGAGGGTTGGGTGAGCCGGTTTGGCAAGGAAGGCTGAGAAGCCGAAAGCGGCCGGACGTCCTGCGTCAGATGTCCCACCGAAAGACCCTGGGAACTCCGATGTTTAACCATCTGCTGAGGCTGCAAGAACAGGGAAATATGGGATCCGGTGGCCCGAGAGAGACTATAGTGCAGAGTTCGTCCTGGCGGGATGGATGTGCTGTGTGCTGCCTGCTGCAAGAGAGACGTGGAGACTGACGTACCCCGCGTTTCGGACAGCTGAGGCTGGCTCATTCCAGGGATGGGGTCCCCCTTTTGAACAGGCCGCGGCAGGACTTGACCTTTGCCCAGCGTACTTTCCAAGGGGGACACGCACTGAACCACGGGAGAACACGGCGAGCCGGCTGCAGGCGTCTGCAGGTGGGACTGTGGCCCCGAGGCAGGTGAGCTGACGGACGATGGCCGGGAGCCCCCCAGGCTGGGTTGAGAGCGACGGTGGTGCAGGAGAGCAGCCGAGTCAGGGGAGAGAGGGCTGGAGATGGACGAAGGGGGAAGGAAGATGTGCGTCGCCAGACTTTGTTGGTGTGTCAATGCGATGGCCACGCTGGTGGTGGCGGCCGCAGTCTGCAGTGGGGCGTGGACCAGTGGCTCCCAGATAACCGGCTTGCCGCTCAGCTCCCGGCCGGCAGTCATGGGCTGGAGGTCCTGGATGTTGTGCGCCATGTCTTGGTCGTGCTTGACGATCTGCTGGATCATCTCGTTGTTGACCGTGCTGGAACTGTGCTCTGCTCTCTTCCGCAAGAGGATGGAGTTTTTCTTCCCTGTGGGTGGAAGTAAAACAGGATCAGAGGCCACACTGAAGTGTGGACAAAACTCAGAGAACTGCTTGAGATGGAGATGAACCACATTGGCATGGCAAGGAGGAGGAGGAGATGGAGATGGAGATGGAGAAGGAGAACAAGGAGGAGACAAAGAAGAATGAGATGGAATAGTGAACAAGGTAGAGAAGAAGATGGAGATGGAGAAAGAGGAGGAGGAGAAGGAGGAGATGGAGAAGATAGCGAATGAGGAGACGAAGAAGAAGATGGGATAGGGGAGAAGAAGGAGAAAAAGGAGATGAGGATGGAGAAGGAGGTGGAGGAGGAAGAGGAGCAGAGGAAGGAGATGAGGATAGAGAAAGGAGGAGAAGGACAAGAGGGAGAAAGAGCTGGAGGAGAAGGAGAAGATAGAGAAGGAGACGAGGATGGAGAAGGAGGAGGAGAAGAAGGAAATTTCTGAGATATATCAACAGGAGAGATCAGCTCAGAGCAGGGTTGAACAGCTAATGTCTGCTCAGCATCTATCAGAAGACCCCCCAAAAGGTTCTCCTGCAGTGGTTTTCCTTTGTTAGGACTTCACTGGCTTTGTGAAGAGTCTCATGGGCCTAGCGAGACGACCTATGGGCCCTGTAGTCCTCCATCCCTCCATCCCCTCACCTATCCGGTCCAGCCTATCCATGGCAACGGTCTCAAAGGCTCGACGCATCATCGGGTATTCCTCCAGGACTTCGTTGAAGTTGTCCACGGAAAGGGAATAGAGGCGGCAGTAGGTGTTGGCCCGGACGCTGGCCGTGCGCCGCCCCCGGGTCAGAAGGCAGATCTCTGCAGGGGCAAAGGAGAAGAAGAAGACAGGGTTTCCTGCCTAAGCAGGGGGTTGGACTAGAAGACCTTCAAGGTCCCTTCCAACTGTTATTCTGCTTTCCTTCCTTCCTTCCCTCCCTCCCAGCCGGCTTTCATGCCTAAGGCGGGACTAGAACTTACTGTCTCCTGGTGATTGGCTCAAAGTCATCCAGCCAGCTTTTGTGCTTAAGGCAGGACTATAACTCCCAGTCTCCTAGTGACTGACCCAAAGTCAGCTAGCTAGCTTTCGTGCCTAAGGTGGAACTAGAACTCACTGTCTCCTGATGATTGGCCCAAAGTCATCCAGCCGATTTTCACACTAAGGTGGAACTAGAACTCACTGTCTCCCGGTGACGGGCCCAAAGTCACCCAGTTGGCTTTTACACTCTCTTTCTCTCTCTCTCTCTCTCTCTCTCTCTCTCTCTCTCTCCCTCCCTCCCTCCCTCCCTCCCTCCCTCCCTCTCTCTCTCTCTCTCTCTCACACACAGAGAGAGAGAGAGAGAGAGAGAGAGAGAGAGAGACCGAACCTCTTTACAGGCCCCTCTTGAGAAGCCATTCAAAATATCCACACACACACACCCCAAGAAAAAAACCTACCTCCGAAATACGATCCGTCTGAAAGCTTCATTTCCTTAGAGCCCCGGGTGAGAATGCTGACCACCCCGTGTTGTATGAAATACATCTTTTTCCCCACGGTTCCCTCTCGGATGATAAAATCTCTGCTGGAAAACCTCAAAGCGCAGCTTGGTCAGCATCGCCGTGGACAAAGTTGGGGTCAGCGTTGGCAAAGAGGGGCATGTTGTCCACCAGATTCCGGCAGTTAAAATTGATGATCTCCTGAATGAGGGAAGGGATTCCGAAGGAGAAGAAAATCAGGAACTGACAGAGGAGAGGAAAAGGCTTCCCGATAGGAGCAAATTGGGCGTTATAAAAACATCCACCGAGATACAGATAATTCCTCGACTTCACGACGTTTAGTGACCGTTCAAAGTGGCAACGGCGGTGAAAAAAATGGACCTTTTTTTTCACACTTAACATCTTTTATGCGTGCATGCATGTATTGCAGTATTAATAATGTATTAATTTATGAACTGGATTAAAAACAATGATCGAAGAAGTCTATGACAATGGAGAATAGAATAGAATAGAATAGAATAGAATAGAATAGAATAGAATAGAATAGAATAGAATAGAATAGAATAATAATAGGAATAGAATAGAAATAGAATAGAAATAGAATAGAGTAGAATAGAAATATAGAATGGAATAGAATAGAATAGAATAATAATAGGAATAGAATAGAATAGAAATATAGAATAGAATAGAATAGAATGTAGGATAGAATATAGAATAGAATAGAATATAGAATAGAATAGAATAGAATAGAATAGAATAGAATAGAATAGAATAGAATAATAATAGGAATAGAATAGAAATAGAATAGAATAGAAATAGAATAGAGTAGAATAGAAATATAGAATGGAATAGAATAGAATAGAATAGAATAATAATAGGAATAGAATAGAATAGAAATATAGAATAGAATAGAATAGAATGTAGGATAGAATATAGAATAGAATAGAATATAGAATAGAATAGAATAGAATAGAATAGAATAGAATGTAGGATAGAATATAGAATAGAATAGAATATAGAATAGAATAGAATAGAATAGAATAGAATAACAGAGTTGGAAAGGACCTTGGAGGTCATCTAGTCCAACCCCCTGCTCAGGAAGGAAACCCTATAGCCATTTCTGACATTTAAAACCATTTAAAAACAGAACTTGCTGCAAAACTGGCCGACACGTAATAAGCGCAATTGCCTTTCCTTCGTGGCCTGTACCTCTTTAAGGGGTTCGCTCAATTCTTCCAGAATATTGTCTTCGTCAAACATTTTCCCCTGGTATCGGTGTTCGTAATATTCGTGGATCCGCTGACGCGTGTCTCCCGGTAACTTATGGAAGGACATGTACTGCTCCACTTGCTTATACTAGAAAATGGAGGAACAGAAACATCTTAAATTCAGCCGGGAGAAATACCTCCCTAAATTAGGTCCATCTCTGTACTTATCTACTGTACTTATCTATCCTGCCTCTCTCTCTTCCTCTAAATGAGACTTTGGGGGGAGGGGGTTTCTGTTAATCAGCCCCCAATGAGACAATTTGAGGATGGGAATCTCCCCTTCTTCCTTTCCCTATGAAATTTGGGGTAGGATAAGTGCCTGCTTAAGTTTCTAGTCCTCTTTCTTCCAGGGAGCTAGATTTAGAATTAGAATAACAGAAGGGACCTTGCAGGTCATCTAGTCCAGCCCCCTGCCCCAAGCAAAGAGACCCTACACCATTTCTGATGGATGACAATCCATCAGTCAAGCTAAAAAAAATCTCACTTTTTTTTTTAACATTCTTGTCTAGTTTTGTTTTGCCTCCGTTCATTTTTTCTTCTTTTTTCTTTTGGATTTTAATCTTCGGAATTGAATAAAAAAAATGGAGACAAACGATTTGGAAGTTTCTTCTCTCCCTCTCGCCGGAGAGAAGCTAGCACTGGCAAGCCCCAGAATTTGGCAACAAGGCGGTGGAAGTCTGCTCACCTTCTCCTGGTATTGGCGCCGAGAGGAGTCCAGCGACTGGATGAGGGCAGTGGCGTGGCCGATGAACATGGCGTAGCAGGTGGCACCCACAATCATGCTCAGCATGGTCAGCCAGACATCGGTCATGCCCTCGGGGGCCTGCTGCCCATAGCCAATGCACAACATGTGGCTCATAGCTTTGAACAAAGCGTGCGAATATTGCTTTCCCCAGGAGTCATTCTGAAGGACAGGAGGAAAAAAGAGTGGAACTCACCGGTGTGTTTTTTGAAGATCTGCCACAGTCTTTCCCTGCAGAGCCTTTCCGGTGTCCTTCAAACTTGGCAACTTTAAGAAGGGTGGACTTCAACTCCCAGAATTCCCCAGCCCCAAATTCCTAGAATCCCCCCAACGCCCTGCTGGAGGGGAATTCTAGTTGGAAGTCCAGATTTCTTAAATTATGCTGACTGGGGAATTCTGGGAGTTGAAGTCCAAGATTGAAAAACACGGCCTTAGGATCAATAGAAACTCTTGAACCCACATCCCTTGAGTAGAAATTGCCAACCCTTTGAGGAAGACCAAGTCAGATGAACTAATGGAAGTCTATTATTATAAGATACAATAACAGAAGTTTGAAATTTGTCTCCCTCCCTCTCCCTCCTTTCCTCCCACCCTCTCTCCCTCCCTCCCTTTCTCTCCCTCCCTCTCTCCCCTTCTTCTCTCCCTTTCTTCCTCCCTCCCCATTTCCCTCCCTCTCTCTCTGCCTCCCTCCCTCTCCCTCCCTTCCTCTCTGTCCCTCCCTCTCTCTTCCTCTCTGTCTCACTCCCTCTCCTTCCTTTCACTCTCTCTCCCTCCCTCCCTTTCCCTCCCTCCCTCTCTCCTTCTTCCTTCTCTCTTTCTCCCTCCCTCCCCATCTCCCTCCCTCTCTCTCCGCCTCCCTCCCTCTCTCTCCGTCCCTCTCTTCCTCCCTGTCTTCTTCCTTCTCTTCCTCCTTCATTCCCTCTGTTCCTCTCCCTTCTCTGTCTCTATACCATAGAGAACCAAGGTAAGAAAATCTTGAGTTTCTTCCTCACCCAGCCCTGTCTTTCTCGGTGAAGTTGATTTTCCCTAAGAGCTGCCTCCCAGTCTCAAGGTTGTTTATTATTATGGGATTCTCTCCTGCTCAGCCTGGAACCATTTTGTCCGACAGACAGACGTAGGAGGAGACAAAATACAACAACTCACCACCATGTGGTTGATGGAAACCCAACAGTCTTCAGGGAATTCCTGCAGCATGGGGACCAGGAATTGTAAGCAGCCGTCCCAGTGACACAGGAGGAGCATCATCCCGATGAGATTGAAGATCCGGACCACGGCACTGGCCAGGTCGTAGGTCATGTGGAAAATCTGGGAACGCAAGGGGGACACGGTAAACTGAATCAAGCACATGTTCTTCCCCTACGTGGATTACAGGTCATCTTCGGATAATGACTATGGAGATTCTCCATCCTCCGGGTCATATTTATCTCAAAGATGCTTTTTCAGCAGGCAACTGGACTTTCTTCTTTTCTGTGAAGACGTTTTTGAGGTGGACAAGCCTTCTGGCTTGGGTTTAAAGTGTGTTTAAAGTGTGCACATTGGCTGAAGATCCTCCTTGCCACTTGGAAAAGCACCTTTGGGAAAGTAGACCTGTGAACGGATCAAACCACATATAAATCTGCGGGAAGAACAACCTATAAGGAACGGTTGCTGGAATTGGGGATGCTTAGTCTAATGAAGAGAAGGACGAGGGGGGACAGGATAGTAATCTTCCAATATCTCAGGGGCTGCATTCTCCAAAGCACCCAAATGCAGAACTAGAAGCAACGGATGGAAATGAATCAAGGAGAGAAGCAACCTAGAACTAAAGAGAAATTTCCTGAAATTAGAACAATTAACCAGTGGAACAACCTGCCTCCAGGAGCTGTGAATGCTCCAACACTGGAAGTCTTTAAGAAGAGACTGGACAGCCATTTGTCCAAAATAGTGTAGGGTTTCCTACCTGAGCAGAGGGTTGTTGGACTAGAAGACCTCCAAGGTCCCTTCCAACTTTATTATTATTATTATTATTATTATTATTATTATTATTATTATTATTATTATTCATGAAAATCACATTTATGACCACAGGATAAAAACAGAGATACGTTTCCCTGCCTTTCTTAGCGGGTGATTTACCTCTTCCCACTGGTGGATGTAACGGATGAGACGAGACAGCCGTAGAAGACGTAGCAAGCTAAGAATTTTAGTGAAACGGACGATACGGAGGGCCCGGGCGGTCTTATACATTTCCGAATCCACTTGCGTCTCCAGGTCTACGATGAGGAAGATGTAATCGACGGGGATGGAGGAAATGAAATCCACCAGGAACCAGCTCCTGAGATACTTCATCTTAATGGTGTGGGGGTCCAGAATGATCTCGGTGTTGTCTTCCACCACGATCCCCGTCCGGAAATTCAGCACCAAGTCGGCCAGGAAAAAGGTATCCGAGAGGACATTGAAGACGATCCAGGGAGGCGTGTTCTCGTCCTTGAAAAAAGTGATCCCCACGGGCAGGATGATCAAGTTGCCGACCATCAATAGCAACATGATCAAGTCCCAGTAAAACCTGGAAGGCAAAAAAAAAAAGAAAGAAAGAAAAAAAAACCGTGGTGGGATCAGTCAGCCTCACCTGAATGAGGATCGTTGAAACCGAGTTTGTTATCAGCCATGATTTAGAGTCTGACTCTGGCCTAGGAGCTGAGCCTGTGTGTGATCAACCTCGGGCATCAGCACAGGAAGTCCTCAGGTTATGACCATAATAGAGCCATAAGCCCCCAACGGTCATAAAACGGGTCCTCTGCGTGACCGACCGGATTTTACGAATTTTCTTTTGGTGCGGGTCATTAAGCAAATGCGGTGGTTATTAAATGAATACAGTGGCTGTTTTTTTTCTCCCCCTCTTTACTCTTTGACCAAAAATGAAGGGAAAACCCATCTGACCAATATCACCAAAAAGAGAAATTAAACCGGGATCCTCTCTTTTTTAAAACTCAAAACACCTCGACGCCAAAGTGAAAAGGCCTCTGCTGATTTGTTCTCGCAGGCACCGATCAAGAGCTCAAAAGCTTACTTCGGCCCGGCCTCGGCTGAGTGTTGATTATCCAATAAAGATCATGATGTAATCCATGGCCTTAATCATAACATTATTCCACGTCGAATCCTAAAGACCGAAAAACTCTATCCGATTCCCACAAAGACATCTGTCCTTGATCGACGTACAAGCCCGAGAAACATATGGAGAGATTTGAGCAAAGGAATCTGGGAGCCCAGCCAAACAGCTCGGCTTCTGATTGGGATAGTGAACCCTTTGCCTATCCGAGCTACGTTTTCTGCCGCTGATGAAGCTTTCCCATCCGTTTTCCCTTGCTTGGCAAAAGCCGGCCGAATTTTACACAGCTCCCTCGTATTGAACACACATACACACACCCTGATTTATCATGCCTTGGTAAGACCACACTTGGAAGGCTGCATCCAGTTTTGCTTGCCACAAAGATGTTGAGACACTTCCCTCTCTTCTTTCTTATACAAATTCCTGTCCTTTCTGTTCCTTCCTTCCTTCCTTCCTTCCTTCCTTCCTTCCTTCCTTCCTTCCTTCCTTCCTCCTGTTTTCTTTTTTATAGAAATTTCTTTCTTTCTTTCTTTCTTTCTTTCTTTCTTTCTTTCTTTCTTTCTTTCTTTCTTTCTTCTGCTGCAATAGGACAATACATACATTAACAGCAATTTTCAGGTGTATTTACAGACCTCACTAGGGTTTCCAGCAGAGGGGAAAAAAAATTTCTATAACTTCCAGAATGGCAGCTGAGCTACGCATGCTTCCAGCCCATAATAGTCTATTTTGACCAATGACGGTTCTCCGGGGAAAAGCCTGAGCTGTGTTACCTTCTGCCTTTCTATTTTTTAAATGCCAAGCAAGACAGTCTACAATGTGGGTCAGCTTTAATCTCAGTGGTTTGAAAACAAACTAGGATTTCTTCTCCCCCATCGTTACCTTAATCCCAAATCAAAGAAGCTCCAGAAATATTTCATATCATGTGTGAACTTGATCACTCTATCCCTATGAGTCAGTCCCTCGCAAGATATTATCGCAAATTATTTGCTGAAGGTACAGCTCTCTTTACATCTTAGTGGTTGCAATTAATAATTATTCAGAGAGTAAACTGAGGCCTTTTAGTGCAATGAACAATGATGGTGTGTTTCAGAGTTTGAAGTTAGAATGAAAGACTCATTGTCATCTTCATAGTAGCCTTGCTACTAAAGATAGGCCTTTAGCTGATGATCAGGGTGTGTGTGTGTGTGTGTGTGTGTGTCTATGTGTATATCTTCAAACAGACCCCCCCCAATGATTTCAGAAGTGCCTTCCTAAGCAGCTACTGTATTTTATTTTTTAAAAAACATAAACGAGGAAACGAGGACTTTGGCTATCTTTGAAAGGGAGGATCAACACGGAGTAAACAAAACGAACCAAAACCAAGAGCATCGCGTTTGCTTAAACACAGACGGTCCTTGACTTACAACCATTGGTTTAGTGACCATTTGAAGTTGAAACAGCACTGGGGGGAAAAAGCAACGGACAACCACTCCTCTCTCTTACGACCGTTACAGTGCCCCAAGTCGTGCGATCACAATTTGGATGCCTGGCAACTGGCATGTATTCACAGCATCCCTGGGACAGTTGGCCTCCAAGCAACATCACTGGGAGAATCTGGATTCGTTTAAGAGCCTTGTGATTCATTTAATGACAGTTATTCGCTTAACCACCGTGGCAGAAAAGGTTGTAGGTCAAGTGCAGCTCACTTGACAGCCCGCCTTGGTTTAGCAGCAGAAATTCTGATCTACAATTGTGGTCGTAAGTTGAGAACTGCCTGTACAGGATCCTGTCCCCTAGAAGGACAGGAAGAAGCAAAGTAACCCCTTCCCAACACTGGTGATGAGGATGCATCCATATCAGACCTGCTCAACTGGACCTCTGTCCCTAAGACAAGGATAGGCAACTTTGGCCCCTTCATGACTCGTGGACTTCAACTCCCAGAATTCCTGAGCCAGCATGGGGGAAACTTTGGCCCCTTTGTGACTCGTGGACTTCAACTCCCAGAATTCCTGAGCCAGCATGGGGGAAACTTTGGCCCCTTTGTGACTTCTGGACTTCAATTCCCAGAATTCCTGAGCCAGCATGGGGGCAACTGTGGCCCCTTTGTGACTCGTGGACTTCAACTCCCAGAATTCCTGAGCCAGCATGGGGGAAACTTTGGCCCCTTTGTGACTCGTGGACTTCAACTCCCAGAATTCCTGAGCCAGCATGGGGGAAACTTTGGCCCCTTTGTGACTCGTGGACTTCAACTCCCAGAATTCCTGAGCCAGCATGGGGGAAACTTTGGTCCCTTTGTGACTTCTGGACTTCAATTCCCAGAATTCCCGAGCCAGCATGGGGGCAACTGTGGCCCCTTTGTGACTCGTGGACTTCAATTCCCAGAATTCCTGACAGGTAAACCACTGCCACCAGACCCTCACCGGAGTGTCGACACCCAGAGGAAGGGAGGAAGGAGAGAGAGGGCTGGATCACTTCGCCGAGAAAATAATTTCCCACAAGCCATTCCCAGTCCAGCAGTTCCTCCGCCTTGTCCGAGGCGTGACCCATGGGAATTGTATATGGAGATCCAGGTTCCAAAGATGCTTTTTCAGGAGGCAACTGGACGTTCTTTGTTTTTCTTTCCAGACGTTTCACTTCTCCTCCCAGAAGCTTCTTCCGCTCTGACTGGAAGGTGGGGAGTGGAAGGATTTATACTCCTTGCAGACAGTTGGTCATTTGCCTCCTTTAGGAGAGCCGTTGAGGCCACTTGGTTGTTTACCTGCATCCTCAGGGTCACCTGAGTGGTGCAAATGGGTGTGGAACACAGTCCTTTCAGCAGTTCCAAGAAGGCTCCACACCCATTTGCACCACTCAGGACACGGACAAACCTCCAAATGGCCTCAACGACCCTCTCAAAGAATGCAAATGACCAGCTGTCTGCAAGGGGTATAAATCCTTCTCATCCAGGAAGCTTCTTCCGCCCTGACTGGATGGTGGGGAATGGAAGGATTTATGCTCCCTGCAGACCGCTGGTCATTTGCCTCCTTTTAGGGAGACGTTGAGGCCACTCGGAGGACACAGACAAACCCCCAAGTGGCCTCAACGACCCTCTACAAGGAGGCAGATGCCCAGCGGTCTGCAGGGCATACCAACCGTTCCCTTCCCCACCCTCCAGTCAGGGCCGAAGAAGAAGCTCCTTGGAGGAGAAGCGAAACGTCTTCAGAACCCAGAAAGCCCGGAAAGGAAAAAAAAAGCACCTGCGGGAGATGGGAACTGTAGTCCCTCCAGCAAGGAGACGGCGGGAAGACACACAGAGAGAGGAAAAGAAGAACTTTCAGCACCACGGACAGCGCCCCCCCCGCCGAGGCCCGGCGGGTCTCCCCCGAGGCGTGCCCCATGGGCCGAGGAGTGCCCCATGGGCCGAGGAGTCCTCACCTGAAGTCGCTGTAGGGGTGGATGATCCAGAAGCCGGCCGACTTGACCCGCTGCTGCTCGATCTCCACCGCCTTGTGGCTGCCGAACATGCGGAGGGAGAACTTGTTGACGGCCGGCTGGAGCAGGGCGCCCAGCTGGCGCTGCACGAAGGTGCCGGCGGGGTCTTCCAGCTCCGAGGCGGCGGCGGCGGCGGCGGCGGCCAGGTCGGCGGCCACGATCTGCTCGGCCACGCGGGCCGGCCCCATCTCGCCCTTGGCGGCCGCCGTGGAGCCTTTGCGCGTGGGAGGCTGCGAGGAGCCCTCGCTGGACAGGGCGGACGAGCGGGGCCGGCCGGCGGGGTCTCCATCCAGCCAGGGGCCCGGCGCCTTGAGTCCAGGGGTCTCTGGGCCCGGGCAAGGCCGTCGGTCCGGAGCCTCGCCGGAGGAGGAAGCGGCGGCGGAGGTGGCATCCATGGCGCTCAAGCGGGCCCTTCAAACGCCCTTGCCCGGCCGCCGCGGCCCCCCCGGCGCATCCCTCCCGCCGCCCCGCGCGGAGGCCCGACGCCAGGAAGGGAAGGGAAGGGCAGGGCGGCGGGGCGGGCGCGGGCGCGGGCAGGGGCTCATGCTCCACCCGGTCGCCCCCTCCCCAGGCCTGTCTCAGCCCCTCCGGCCGGCGGGGTCCATCCAGGGCGGTGGCATCCACGCCTCCGACCAGCCGAGCCGCTGTCTTGCACCCAGGCACAGGCGCCAGGGGCAGGCGGGCGCCGCCTAGTGGGTCAGCCGCCGCCCAGCGCCCCCCACCCACTCCCCCGCAGCCTGGGGACCCCGGTGGGGAGGTACAAGCGGGACGGAGCGGAGGAGATCTGCTATCATGTCACCCTCTCCTCTAGTCCTCCTTTTCATTCAACTAGACCAGGGGTCTTCCAACTTGGCCCTTTGATGACTTGTGGACTCCAGGTCCCAGAATTCCTCAGCCAGCGTGCCTGGCTGAAGAATTCTGGGAGTTGAAGTCCACAAGCCATCAAAGGGCCAAGTTGGAAGACCCCTGAACTAGACCTATCCAATTCCAGCCACCGTTCTTCGTAGGTTTTAGCCTCCAGCCCCCCCCCACAATCATCTTTGTTGCTCTTCTCTGCACTCTTTCCAGAGTCTCAACATCTTTTTTACATTGTGGCGACCAAAGCTGGACGCCGTATTCCAAGTGTGTCTTTATAAAGTGGTACTAACCCTTCATGATTCTATCTCTCTGTTAATGCAGCCTAGGGTCAGCCTAAGTACCAGGCAATTCTGGAAAACATGTCAAAGGAAAGAAACACCTCCAACCTTAAAGTCAGCTTGGAAGAACCAAAGGAAATTAGTTTGAAGTTATCTTCTAGCTTAAGAACCCAATCATTTTCCAAATAGCAATTTATAGAATAACCTGTTCTATGAATGAAGCCGGCTGAACGATGATAATTGAATAGGTTGAGTGAAGAAGTGCTAGGATGGGTTTTGGAAAGGAGCAGTAAATACTTCCTAAGAATAGAAGAATAGAATAGAATAGAATAGAACAGAATAGAATAGAATAGAATAGAATAGAATAGAATAGAATAGAACAGAACAGAATAGAATAGAATAGAATAATAGAATAGAATAGAATAGAATAGAATAGAATAGAAGAATAGAATAGAATAGAATAGAATAGAATAGAATAGAATAGAATAGAATAGAATAGAATAGAATAGAATAGAATAGAATAGAATAGAAGCTGGAAGGAAGGAGGGGTTATTGAATTTTCTGTAATCGTGTCTAATTTCTGCCATCTATGATGGCAGCCACCGCTATGCATTTCTTCTGTGCTAGTTACACTGTTGAACATGCTGTTATGGACACATAAGTAATAATAAAAAAATAATGGTAGCCACAAATAGTTATAATTTACAAACATATCCTGAATATTTGTGGCTATTGCTGTAAACAGTTCTGTTTCACTGTTACAATTTTTACTGTGGCGGTTGTTCCAGTTACTATTTTTGCCTAAACTAAATGTTACTTATTTTACAGATAACCACCTCTTTCTCTCTTTCTTTTTTTTTCTCAGCCAAAAGTGTGGCGAGCTTAAAAATAAACATTTCATAAGCATCACGGGACGTCTCTTTGGCGTCGTTTTTCTGGACCCCTTTCCGAATTGTTGTGTCTGTGGCTGGATTATTTAAATCCTAGCTGTGTCTGGGCCTCAGTCAACACCTTGCCTAATCCTTATTTAATGCCTTCCTTAAAATCCTCTTAACGGGCAAACAAACATCAAATGAACGGCGGCAGAAATGTCAGAAAAACAAAGCGCCAAACTCAGAAGCCCATTTAGGAAATGAAAATACTTTGGACACCATTTTGTGAGGTTGCCCGTGGCAGGCGTAGAACATTCCAGGTGTTCCCACTATGTTTGTGATCCTTTGTGATCATATATAACACTGATGGCCTAATCGACTGCTCTTTTATAATGATCACAGATCTGAAATTGGCAATAATCTTGCAACAAGTCACAATTGCCTCTTTTTATTGCATTAAATAAAACAGATCTATTTAATTGATCAGACTTGCGTAAGTTAATTAAGTAAATAGTGACTTTTCTTTTATGGAAATAAGAATTAGTCCCGCGGGAGTTAACTGCGCTACCTTCCACGCGTGGGAAAGTGGCGGTACTAATATTTTTTCCCACGAGGCACGCAGTGCCTGGGAAGGGGCGTGGCTCGAGGGGCGTGGCGGCGAATTTTCCCCCGCCCCTCCGTGCAATCGCTACGTAGTAGCCAGAAAGCCGAGGCGGAGGTCACGTGCTCCAGCTGGGTCCTGGTCTATGCCGCGCACGCGCGTTTGCTTTCCTTGCAAGAGAAAGTGAAATAACCCAAGTGATTTTTAGCTTTTCGGCGCCGTTGCGGATTCTTTCAGAGAATTTATATTTTAGCTTTCATGGGCAAGACCCCTGAAGCACGTGGGCGACGTGTAGGGAGCCCAAGCCAAGTTTCTAACGAAGTATTTAATTAAGTTTTAGCATCTAAGCAATCCACCAGTCCCTTCCCATGTCAACCCTAAGCTACAAATATTCTCTTTTACCTATCCCTTTCCCACCCACCCCCCTCAAAAAAGAGAGAGAGAAAAATGACCTTTACATTAGAAATGCCAAGCTAATTAAAAACTTAGGCATGTCCAGCAGATCAGAGGCCGCCGCTTCTAATGAGGACTGGGGATGATGGGCATTGTAATCCCGTTTGGGGAAAAAGGACAGCGAGCCCAACAGCGTGTGTGTGTGTTTGTCTATGTCTGTCTATCTATCTATCTATCTATCTATCTATCTATCTATCTATCTATCTATCTATCTATCCATCCATCCATCCATCCATCCATCCATCCATCCATCTATCTATCTATCTATCTATCTCCATCCATATCTATCTATCTATCTATCTATCTATCTATCTATCTATCTATCTATCTATCTATCTATCTATACACATACACACACACAAATATACATATATACACACATACACATACACACATACACACACACAAATATACATGTATACACACACACACACACACACACACACACACACACACACATATACACATATATACATATGTACACATGCCCATTCCGCTTGAGCAGGGGACTGGACTTGTTAGTTGTGAAGTCGTGTCCGACCCATCGCGACCCCACGGACAACGTTCCTCCACGGGCTGGACTAGAAGACCTCTAAGGTCCCTTCCGGCTCTATTCTGTTCACAGTTACTATTCACACACACACACACACACACACACACACACACACACACACACAGGTTGAGAAAAATAGTCGAACACCGGGAGAAATATAAATATATACCTATATTAAACCCGAATTAGAGGCGTTCTGGTAAGACCAAAATAAACCCCCTTTGGGGAGGCGCGGAGGGAGGTTTCTTGCGAAGCGCACCCGGAAGCTGTCGATGCGGCTTATTTATGTTTGTATTTTTTTTTTCCATCGCGCGGACCGTTCTGCGCTTTTTGATTTATCTCTGACCCGGGGGACGTTCCGGCGCTTTTGTGGCGCACCTCCGTCGCCCGTGCGTGGCGGCGCATGCGCGGTGGGCCTCTCCCGTCCCCTCAGCCCAGCTCCTCAGAGCGACCCCGGGCGGCGGCGGGGACGCTGAGGCGAAGCGCCGGCGAGGACGACGAAGGGGCGGGAAAGGGACGAGCCGCCGCCAAGACGGACTTCTTGTGGGACAAGCGTACCGGGCTGACGGCCAAGAAGGTGAAGCGAGGCGGCGGGGCCGGCCAGGGGAGGCCTCGGGGCCGGGTGGGGGGCGGCGGCTCTCCGGGACCCCAACCAGGCCCGGGAGAGGCCGGCGGAGCAGCCCAGGCGGCCTCCATCCCGGCCCAGCGCCCAGAAGGCCGAATAGGAGCCTTACCGGGCGATGGGTGCACAACGTCCCCGCCAGGTAGGCCGGCCCTCGCCCAGGTTGAGCCGCCAAGAGTTAAGATGGAGGGGAGAGATGCAAATTGTATCAGTAAATAACTAAAAATGGATAAAATAAATAAAATAAATAAAATAAAAAATAAATAAATGGAAGGTTATTTGTCTTTGTATGGTGGGGGGGAGGGGCAGGGAAAGGAGGCCACCAGGAAATCCCATCTGAGCAGAGCAGGGGATTTGGAGGGGACCCTGTTAGATTGGGGGAACCCGTCCCTCTCCTTGGCAGCCACCCTCGGGTATCAAATTACAGGCCGTCCTCGACTTACAACCGTCTGCTTAGTGACCGTTTTGGAAGTTGCAACGGCACACAGAAGAAGGGACTTTTTCACATTCCGTGGGATCGAAATTCGGATGCTTGGGTGACCGGTTCTTACTTAACGACGGTCGGCGTATCCCGGGGTCACGTGATCCCCTTTTGCAACCTACAGACCAGCAAAGTTCACGGGGGACGCCGGATTCACTTAACAACCGGGGATTCACTTAACAGCTGCAGCAAGGGGCGAGACTCACTGGAGAACGGCCTCGCTTAGCAACGGAAATGCTGGGCTCAGTTGCGGTCGTAAGTCGAGGACTGGCTGTGATTAGCTTCCTCAGATACCGGCTTATAGCGTTGTTCCTCTCTGCAGTGCCTCAGGGTGATCTTACTAGATTTTATCTCATTTATCTGATTTTATGATGGTTTTACCTTAATATTTGATCATATGTTTGTTTGTTTATTTAATTTATTTGACGCTCATCTCATAGCAAACAATATACTCTCTGTGTGTGTGTTGTGTATGTATGTATGTTTGTGCAGGTGCTTTAGATCAACATTTTTTATTAAGCTGGTTTATAGATAGATAACCTTTATTGTCAATTTTTTTTTACTGTGGGCGCATTGGCACTCATTAAAAATGAAATTTGCTCTCAAAGTGTACACGTAGATAACACACGTTTAAACATGCTATATGCGATGTATGTATAAATAACATGTTATGGTCTTTTTTTTGCCGCTTCCTAGCACTTTAAGGTTCAACCTCTCCCATTTAATAATAATAAAGCTGGAAGGGACCTTGGAGGTCATGTAATCCAACCCCCTGTTCAGGCAAGAAACCCTGTACCATTTCAGACAAATGGCTTTCCAGTCTCTTCTTAAAAACTTCCAGTGTTGGCGCATTCACCGCTTCTGGAGGCAGGTGGTTCCACTGGTTAATTGTCCTCACTGTCACAAAGTTTCTCCTTAGTTCTAGGTTGCTTCTCTCCTTGATGAGTTTCCATCCGTTGCTTCTTGTCCGGCCTTCAGGACTATTTGATCCTCTCGTTCTTTTCCTTCCTTCCCTCGCAGATGCCTCGTTCTCGGAGGTTTCTGTCTTCGGAACGCAGCAGCCGGGGCAGCTACCGTGAGTGTTACAGAAACCGCAAACACAAGCGGCGGCGGAGTCGTTCCCGGTCGAGCAGCAGTGAGAGGTGGCATCACCGGGACGATAGCTATCACGTCCGATCGGGGAGGTGAGCCAGTCCCACAAAACAGGCCCTGCAAGCAGAAGGTGCAATTCAAGGATCACCTTCCTGAATTCCACTCTTCCCCCTCCCTAGTTACGACGATCACTCGTCCGACCGACGTGCCTACGACCGGCGATACCTGGAGGATTACCGGCGAGACGGCTACAGTGACCGGGGCGGGGATGCCTACTACGAGCCCGAATACCAGCCTTCGGATGAGTACCAGCGTTCCCGGGATGGCAGTTACCGGAAGTGCAAGAGTAACCGGCGGAAACGGCGACGGAGACGGCACGGAAGCCGCTCCTTCAGCCGTTCCTCCTCGGTGAGTCATCTCTGCCTCTTCTGATCCTTTGGTCCCCGGATCTCTTCGGCCTTTCCAGATGTCTGGAATCGGCTAGGAATGGCATTCTGGATTCGTGGGAATCGGCATCCTGGAATGGGGTCCGAGTCTGTCCTAAGGGGCATCCGTGTGGATTTTGAGTGGCTTGGAAATTGAACATTTTTCTGTGACTGGCAGTAGTGGACCTTGGGAAAAGGGGAAGGGGAAATGTGATTTTAAAGAATTTCCTTCTCTAAAGTTTCCGCTGCACAATGCTAGGCTTTTAAAGGCTTTTACCACCCAGAATGTTATTTCATAAGAACATAAGAACCTAAGAAGAGCCCTGCTGAATCAGGCCAAAGCCCATCGAGTCCAGCATTCTGTGTCACCCGGTGGCCCACCAATTGTACATGGGGATCTTGAGCAGAAAGAGAAGGCAAAACCCTCCCTTTCCCTTGATCCCCAACACATGGTACTCAAGGGAATCCTGCCTGCCTCAACCAACATAGAGGCGGCACATGGACATCTGTTTTAATAACCAGCGATACACTTTGCATCCATGAATCTATCTAGCCCTGCCTTGAAGCTGTCAAGGCTGACAGCTGTCACGACCCCTTCAGGAAGTGAATTCCATAAATCAACGACCCTCTGGGTGAAGAAATATTTCCCTTTATTTGTCCTCACTTTCTTAGCTATGAGCTTTAGGGAGTGCCCCCTTGTCCTGGTATTGTGTGATAGAGAAAAGAATTTTTCTCTATCCACATTTTCTATCCCAATTTCTAATATTTATTTTGAAGAACTTCAAAGTAAAACATGTCTAATCAGACTCTTTTCAGTGGGAGCCCCCGCCCCTTTGGAATGATCAAGCTGCCCCCTTACCAAAGCTGATCTTGTCCAGCTCTATTCACATTTTGAAAAGCATTGAGGGGGAAAAGAAACCACCTGCTTTTCCCCTGAAATTTTGGGCCAGGTTATTAAACTTACTTATTTATGATTACATTTATATGCTGCCCATCTCACTGTCTCGGGTGATTTAGAAGCTGGGTTGGATTTGATGGCCCTTTGGTATGTTTTGTTATTATTTTGCCGTTGGTTTGGTGACCTGGGTATAAATGGGACAGGTAGATAATTTCTGAGCAGACTACAACACTGGATGATGGTTGATCATATCTGTTCATTCCATAAAATTCTCTGCCTTCAGAAACCGCTGAAAGTTTCTAAAAAAATCTTGTTAGGCACAGCAAGCAGAGTTCCCTGTAGAGGGCAAAGATGCTTGGAAATCTTTTGAAATCTTCAATTTTTATTTTTGTTTTTGTTTTTCCAGTATGTTTGGGTGTGCGCTGGCTGTGGAATTCTGGGAGTTGAAGTCCACATGCCTTAAAATTGTCAAGGTTGAGAAACACTGTGCTAGACGAATGTTGAGCTTCTGCCTATACAGGTAGTCCTCAACTTACAACCAAAATGCAGGCGGCATGTCACTGCAGGCAATTTTACTGCCTTTTTTTCGCTGCAGTTGTTAAAGAAATCTGACTTTGCCGATCAGAAGCCAGCTGGAAACGCTGCAAATCACAGTAATGTGACTGCAGGCTGCCAAGCACCCAAATTGTGATTGTGGTGTTAGTGCGATCGTTGTAACATCAAGCATCGGTCCTAGATCACCGTCCTAACTTTGAACTGACCTTAAAGGGTTCTAAGTCGAGAACTACCTGTATATTAGTTGGCACTTAGGATTTTTATTCAGTGTGCACCCCGATCAGCCCTGCTATAAGACTTGTTTTAATTTTTATTTATTAAATTTATATCCTGCCCCTCTCGCAAATAAAACAACTCTGGTTTTCCTTCCACAACAATCCTGCGAGGTAGGCTATTAGATGATGTGCCTCTTTAGACCATATTGGTTTAGGAGTCTGAATCAAACCGGATCACTTGCTTCAAGCGAGGGTCCAGATAGCGGATTCTCTACCCAGCATAAATCAAATTCGAAACCATCTTGATAAGTTGGGAACATGGCAGTTCAGCCCAGAAGGAGGTTTGAAAAAGGGTCAGATGCAAAATTTAAATTCAGACCTCCCAACGCCCAGAGGCAGGTTGGGTTAATAATCCGAGGGAGAAAGATTTGGACAAGGCACCCCGCCCCAAAGTGAACTCAAGAAACCACTGTGAAGCTGCCTGAATTGAAATCCTAAGAAGTCAGTGACCCGTACTCTGTGTGAGCCAGGCCCACATTTGAAGGGGAATTTGGACAGAAGGAGCAGCAGGATGAGAAAAGTAAAAAGAAGGGGTCCTTTGTGGGGACTAGAAACCTTGAACAGAGGGCTTATTCTGCCTGGAGAAAGAATAACCCAGAGGGAACGTGCTCGTGTCGTCCTTTTTCATTCTCACCCTGGGGGAAAGTCAGCACAGCCCCTCTGTACATCCCTACCTTTACAAGAGGTCAGAATTGATGACCTCTATGGCCTTGAGCAGGCAAGCTTGCGTTTTAAGTGGGGGGAACGCCAAACTCTGACAGGACCCCTCTCTTCCCCTCTCCCAATTCCACCCATGTGGGCTGTTTATTGGTGGTGATGGTAGATAGGCATTTCTTCTCCTTTGTCGTCCTTCCCAGGCTCCCCCCCCCTCTCCTAAAATGCCACCCCCTCCTCCCCCTTCCTTTCCCAGGAATGACTCGGCCTTTCTGACGATGGGGAGTGGGGGGGAGATAACCCCCAATCCAAGCCAGGACATTTCATCGCCAGCTTGGCCTGTCCTGTTCTAGAAGCAACCAGGGTGGGATTATTAGCCCAGGCCAGATTTTGACGCTGGTTGGTGTGAACGATTTGCTGAGTCTCTTAAATTGGGTGGGTGGGGAAAAGGGGCTTTTGTTTCCTGTCTGGCCTTTTCTGGAATTGTGGCCTACGGGGGTCCTCTTCTCGGCGGTGGGCGGGGAGGGGGCGCCCCGTTTGCAGAAGACGACCTCCCTAACTTGGATTCACGGTTCCTAGGTGGTTTTTTTTTTTTTTTTTTTTTTACACAGCTGGTCCTCGACTTACAACAGTTGATTTAGCGGCCGTTCAAAGTCACAACGCCACCGAAAAGAGGGACCTACGACCCTTTTGTCACACTTCACAACCTTTGCAGCGTCCCGTGGTCCAAATTCGGCCGCTGACTCGTGTTTGCGAGGGTCGCCAGGTCCCCTGGGGTCACGTGATCCGCTTTTGTGACCTTCCGACACTCAGTGGGGAAATCAAATTCACTTAACCAGCGTGTGACGGACTTAATAATTGTGGCGATTTGCACCCGTGGCGAGCAAGGTCGTAAAACGGGACAAAGCCCACTTCGCAACGTAACCGCTGGGCTGCCTTGTTGCCAGTCGAGGGCCCCCTGTGAAAGACCAGCCTGAGCGGGCGGGCGCGTGTCTTGCTAAGCGTTTCTCTGCCCCCTTGCCATCTTCCCTTGTTGTTCACGTATGTTGTATATTGTTTATACATATATACGCCTCTGTGCCGTTTTGAACTTGGCCTGGAATCCGACCCGCCGCCACCTCCTCCATCCCTGCCACGGGCCCACCATGTCGCTTGGCCGGCTGGCTGGCTTCCCCCCTTCGCCGCCCTTCGGGTGAAAACTTGAATTGAATGAATGAAAACCCTAAACCCTCTCCGCCCCGTCGCTGCGTTTTGGGGGGCCCCCCGCGGCAGCAGAGTCGTCCCGGCAGCAGGAGGAGAGCCAAGAACGTGGAGGACGACGTGGAAGGCCATCTGATCTATCGGAGCGGCGACTGCCTCCAAGAGAGATGTACTGCGAAATCGTAACATTAACTCTAGTCTCTAGTTAAGCTCCCCGTCGCAGCGACGACAGAATTGTGCTTAGCTTCCCTTCCCTTCCCTCGTCCATTCCTGTTTTTTTTTTCTTTTTCTTTTTAAAGACCAAAACACAGCCTCTTTTTTTTTCCCCTTCTTCTTTTTTTCCCCTTCCCTTTCCTTTTTGCCTGCCTCCTTCCCTCTTTCCCTCCCTTCTTCCCATTTTATATATTTTTTGTATTGATATCCAAAGCGTTTAGGGGAGGAGGGCGGTCCTTTGAACCGGCCAAGATAGCCATATATTTTTTTTTTTTGGTACTGATATTTTGTTGTATGGCCCCCCAAAGTCTCACCACCTCCTCCTCTTCTTCTTCCTTTCCCTTCCCTTCCCTGCCCTCCCCTTCTCTTGTCTCCTTTCCTCTGCAGATGAGATCGTCACCACCCTTGGGGAAGGCACCTTTGGGCGCGTGGTGCAGTGCATCGATCATCGCAGGTGAGTGAAGACGGCCTGGGGCTTCTTGAAAGTTGAAAGGGGCTTCTCTCCAGCTAGGGTGGATGTCCAGCTGGCTGCAGATTTTCCTCCCAGACTGGATGGCCACCAGAAGCCCACACCTAGGAAGAATTTCTACAATAGATGGAGAGAGGGAGAGGGAGAGGGAGAGGGAGAGAGAGAGTGAAGACGGCCTCGGGCTTCTTGAAAGTTGAAAGGGGCTTCTCTCCAGCTAGAGTGGATGTCCAGCTGGCTGCAGATTTTCCTCCCAGACTGGATGGCCACCAGAAGCCCACGCCTAGGAAGAATTTCTACAATAGATGGAGAGAGAGAGAGGGAGAGAGTGAGAGAGAGAGAGAGAGAGGAGAAGATAGATAGAGGTAGAGGTAGATAAATATTGGATGGATGGATAGATGAGAGATATAGATAAGATAGACAACAGACACAGATAGAAATAGATGATACAGAAGAAATAGATAATAGAGATCAGATAGAAAACAGATTGGAGATGGATAAGATAGATAGAAAGATATTAATAAGAATGAGGTAGGTAGGTAGAAATAGAAAATATTGATAAAGACCAATAAAGATCAATAAAGTATAAATAGGTAGATAGATAAACAGACAGATGAGAGTGAGATAGATGAGATAGAGATGAGATTGAGATAGATGAGATATTGTAGATTAGATAGATAGATAGATAGATAGATAGATAGATAGATAGATAGATAGATAGATAGATAGATATAGATAGATGATAGACAGAAAAAAATAGATAGAAAGGAAAGACAGAAAAGAACTAGTGTTTTTCCACCTGAGCAACTTTAAGATGTAGGGACTTTTAACCCCCAGAATTCCCCAGCCTGCCAGGGCCCTACAACAAGCCAACTATGGCTGAGCATAAGCTACCCAAGCTGGTCTGTCTCGGCCTTTATCAGCAGAGCGGAGAAGTGCATTCCCAGGCAAGGCTTGGTCAGTCCTCCCGTCCTGGTTGCTTTCCCCGGACCTCAAACCTTGACTCCACTTTCTTCTCCACGATCTCTCTCTCTCCCCCCCCCCCAGGGGCAACACCCGGGTGGCTCTCAAAATCATCAAGAACGTGGAGAAATACAAAGAAGCCGCTCGCTTGGAGATCAACGTGCTGGAGAAAATTAACGAAAAAGATCCCGACAACAAAAAGTAAGCAGGGGAGAAGCTTCCTGGGCGAAAAAGAGGTCCGGTGTTGGTGTTGGTGTTGTTGTTATGTTCATACGTAGGCCCGAGGGATGCCTGGCCTTTGGGCCCCTTTTCTTAGGGACCAGCTACTTTAAAAAAAAGAAAGAAAAGAAACTTAAAAAAAGAAAGAAAGAAAGAAACCAAATTCTCCTCTTTTCTCAAACCCCTCCTTGCCTCGGTTTCCCCTTCCAGCCTCTGCGTCCGGATGTACGACTGGTTTGACTACCACGGCCACATGTGCATCTCCTTTGAGCTGCTGGGCCTCAGCACGTTTGATTTCTTAAAGGATAACAACTACCTGTCCTACCCCCTCCACCAGATCCGGCACATGGCCTACCAAGTGTGCCAGGCAGTCAGATGTGAGTGCCCAGCGGGGGGGGGGGGAGACGGACATTGGGTGGGAAGTGGGGAGGGAGGGGGATGTGTGGAGCAAAGGGCTGAGAGAAAAGGGGGAGGGTCATTCTGGTTCGTTTGACTTTGAATGAGGATTTATGACGCCTGAGTTGTCAGTGGAGGCTCTCCCCACCTTGAGGACTAACAAGTTCAGTTGGATACTACTTTCTGAGGGTAGAAAGATGCACAAAAACTTGAGGGCCTCCCTCCCCTCTCTCTCCCCTGTCTGTCTTTATCGATCACCTCTCTACTTACCTACTATCTCTTATCTTTTCCTTTCTTCCTCACTCCCTTCCCTGTTTGTCTATTTATCATTTGTCCTTCCATCCTGTCTGTCTGTCTGTCTGTCTGTCTGTCTACCTACCTGTCCACCTATCTCTTTATCCTTTCCTTTCTTCCTCACTCCTTTCTCTATTTGTCTATTTATCATCTGTCCTTCTATCCTGTCTGTCTGTCTGTCTGTCTATCTATCTATCTATCTATCTATCTATCTATCTATCTATCTATCTATCTATCTATCTATCTATCTATCTATCTACCTGTCCACCTATCTCTTTATCCTTTCCTTTCTTCCTCACTCCTTTCTCTATTTGTCTATTTATCATCTGTCCTTCTATCCTGTATGTCTGTCTGTCTGTCTATCTATCTATCTATCTATCTATCTATCTATCTATCTATCTATCTATCTATCTATCTATCTATCTATCTACCTGTCCACCTATCTCTTTATCCTTTCCTTTCTTCCTCACTCCTTTCTCTATTTGTCTATTTATCATCTGTCCTTCCATCCTGTCTGTCTGTCTGTCTGTCTATCTGTCTATCTATCTATCTATCTATCTGTCTGTCTATCTATCTATCTATCTATCTATCTATCTACCTGTCCACCTATCTCTTTATCCTTTCCTTTCTTCCTCACTCCTTTCTCTATTTGTCTATTTATCATCTTCCATCCTGTCTGTCTGTCTGTCTGTCTATCTACCTACCTACCTACCTACCTACCTGTCTACCTATCTCTTTATCCTTTCCTTTCGTCTCTTCCATCCTTCCCTCCTTTCTCCATCTCTTTCCTTCCTCCTCCTCCTCTTCCTGCTTTCCTTCCTCCTTCCTTCCTTTGCATCATTCCTCTCCATTTCCATCCATTCTTCCTCTCCACTTCCTACTTTCCGTCCCTCTCTTTGATACTGTCTCTTCCCTGCAGTTCTGCACGAGAACAAGCTCACCCATACAGACCTCAAGCCGGAGAATATCCTCTTTGTCAACTCGGACTACGAGATGACCTACAACCTGGAGAAGGTGAGCCTGGGTCCCCCGGGGAACGTCACCTTCTCCGCTGTGGCCTCCCTCCCTCCCCTTCATGCTACTTTGGGCTGGGCCTCTAAACCCTCCCCCGAAGGTGGGAGAAGAAAGTGCTGCTGACTCTCAACTTCCCTCCCCCCTGTCTCCTCCCTCCTCTGCCCTCCCCTTCCAGAAACGAGACGAGCGCAGCATCAAGAACACGGCCATTCGGCTGGTGGATTTTGGCAGTGCCACTTTTGATCACGAGCACCACAGCACCATCGTCTCCACGCGGCATTACCGGGCTCCCGAGGTCATTTTAGGTCAGGGCTGTGCCTTGCTGCCCCTCCCGGCTCCGGGTCGGGCTGCGAATACGCACAAAGGCGGACTCTGAAACTCCTTTTTTTTTTTTTTTTTTGCTCCAACAGAACTCGGCTGGAGCCAGCCCTGTGACGTTTGGAGTATTGGCTGCATTATCTTTGAGTATTACATGGGCTTCACCTTGTTCCAGGTGAGTCTGGCAGGTAGGAGGCCATTGGAGGCAGGAGGGAGGGGTGAGCCCCTAACGCTCAGGCAGCTCCAGGTCTTTTTTCTTTCTTTCTTTCTTTCTTTCTTTTTTTTTTTTTGTTTAACCAGCTCAAACTTTTTTTTCCCCCTCGCAGACCCACGACAATCGCGAGCATCTGGCGATGATGGAGCGGATCCTCGGCCCCATCCCGTCACGGATGATCCGAAAAACGAGGTAGAGCTTGATTAAAAAAATAAGGAGCCACAAGCACACTGGCCCTTTGCACCACTGAGGGTTCCTTGAAATGTTTCTTTCCCCCCCCCCTCGGATAGGAAGCAGAAATATTTCTACCACGGACATTTGGACTGGGATGAAAACACCTCTGCCGGGCGCTACGTGCGGGAGAATTGCAAGCCGCTACGGGTAAGCCGGCGCCTGTCCATCACGTGTCCCACCGTCCCAACCAAGTTTCATTTCTTCAGGAAAACCCTAAGAATACATAATGTAACGTGATAAATACGTCCAAATGTTGATCACATGGCCACGGGGACGTTGCAGCAGTCGTAAAGTCTGAAAAAAACAGCCCAAAGTCACTTTTTCAGCACCGTTGTAACTTTGAATGGTCACTAAACAAACGAGGACTAGCTGCAATTTGCCCTCGTCCGTGCCGCCGCCGCCGCCTCCTCCTGCTATAGAAACACAGAAGTGGAAGGGACCTTAAGAGGTCCTCTAGCCCAACCCCCTTCCAGGAATGCACTCTCTGATAACACCCCCCCCCAGCCTTTCTCCTCCAAACCAAGGAGGGGAATCTGGTCTAGTCTGGTCTAGTCTAGTCTAAGTCTAGTTTAGTCTAAGTCTAGCCTAGGCCAAGACAGTCCACCCCCCCCACTTCACCCCTCCATCCCTCCTAGCTGGTCCTCTCCGCTTGTCTTTCCAGAGATACTTGACGTCCGAAGCCGAGGAACATCACCAGCTCTTCGACCTTCTGGAGGGCATGCTAGAATACGAGCCGGCCAAACGGCTGACTCTATCCGAAGCCCTCACGCACCCCTTCTTCGGTGCCCTCCAACTGCAGCCCACCCCCAAAGTTTGGGATTCGAACCGGGACATCAGCCGGTGACCCGTCGGGGCTCTGGGCTTCGTTTCCTGACACCCCCCCCCGACTTTATTTGGCCCCTGTGGTGGCTGGCACGTCTTCTCCGTTTTTGGTGCTTCTCGACCGTCTGAAGGACATAGAGAAAAACAAAACAAAACTTGAGTTCTCCTCTTCCAGGTTCCCTTCCTTTTTGTTATTCTATAAAGCTTGTGGATATGTGAAATAGCCTGTAAAATATCTCTATAATATATATATATATATATATATAAAACACACAGCGTATCTTGCGACATTTCCCTCCCCCTGTAAATAATGCCACCCTTGCTCCCCCCCCTCCGTTCTCTCGGTCCTGTGCGGATTTTGCGGTTCTTGGTCTTATTATTTTTTGGGAGAACAAACTGCCTCCTGTTTCAAATGATGGAATTTTATAAGGATTTTGTATAGTCTCGGTGGGGAAAAAAATAAAAATAAAAGACCATGTCAACGAACGCTTGAGTTTGCTCCGTGGGTGTTAATGCTTGCCTGCTTCTTCCCTCTCCTCTCTTCCCTCCTTGCAAATCGCAATAATGCCAAATCCAGTCCCTAAGTCTGACTGCGGCCATGTGATGAACCACAATAATAATCTGGAGTGCCACTTGAACACTGTGGGCATTGACAAAAGCCCCGTCGGTCAATTGCAATAGGCAGCTTCTCCGGGAGCAGCTTAAATCCTCTAATGAGACCTTTAACACCATCAAACAACATCTGCCTATCCCAGGTCCTTGGAAATGGACAGAAATGCCAGATCCAGTCTAAACATCTGGCTGAGTGTGCAACCAACTATTATTATTATTATTATTATTATGGATCATTGCACAGTCAGCCAGATGTTCAGACTGGATTTGGCATTTTGCCTACCAATCGAGTCCTTCCCAAGGACCTGGGATAGGCAGATGTGGATGTTTGATAGTATTACAGATACCGTCGCAGGATGGAAGCAATTCCTACCGGTAGTAAGGCCGCCTTTTGCAATTGACTAATGGCGAATTTGTCAATGCCGATGATGGTGTTCAAGTGGTGCTCCAGCTGTTTTGGGATTGCACCCAAGGCACCTGTTACTATTGGTACCACCCTTGCTTGCTTTTGCCACAGTCTCTCTCTCTCTCTCTTCTCTCTCTCTCTCTCTCTCTCTCTCTCTCTCTCTCTCTCTCTCTCTCCTCTTCTCTCTTCTCTCTCTCTCTCTCTCTCTCTCTCTCTCTCTCTCTCTCTCTCTCTCTCTCTCTCTCTCTCTCTCTCTCTCTCTCTCTCTCTCTCTCTCTCTCTCTCTCTCCTCTTTCTTTCTTTCTTTCTTTCTTTCTTTTGACTGGGACAAATGCAGTATTACATCTGGAGAAAATATTGCCCACCCATTTATTCAACAGCTTCCTCTCCCCCCCCCCTCCGCTTCAATGCTCGATGTAAGAAGCTTAAAACCCAAGTCCTGCCAGCTATACCTTGCCCTTCAGCTTGTTCTATAAACCTTTTATCCCTCTCGGTGGGATTGTGTGTCCCTGTGCTGCAAATTGTGTGTCATTGTGCCAACCTTAAGGGTGCCTTTAGGCAGCAAACAGCCCAGGACATGGACTGTTCCAGTTTTGCTTGACAATAGCTGAAAACAACAGATCTGTGACCTGCACCCATAAGCACTTTTCGTACAGACAGCGCCGGTCCTTTGGCAAATCTTGTTTGAGTTGAGCAATCTTTTTCAGTTCGGCTCACGGCTGCTGGTGCTGTTCCTGCGGTCGTTGTTTTAATCAGTCGTTTCTCGTGCTAGAGCTGGGGTGGCGCAGGGGTTAGAACGCAGTAGTGCTGCGGGCTAACTCGCTGCTCGCTCCAGGAGGTCGATCCTGACTGTCTCAAGGTTGACTCTGCTTTCTGTCCTTCCCAGGTCGGTAAAATGAGGACCCAGGTTGTTGGGGGCAAGAGGCTGACTCTGTTAACCTCTTAGAGAGGGCTGTAAAGCACTGTGGAGCGGTATACAAGTCTAAGGGCTGTTGCTATTATATGTTGAGGAACTGTGGGTTCTTCTCTCTCTCTCTCTGTCTCTAATTTATCTGTCTGTCTGTTTGTCTGTCATATATATATACATTACCTGCCTACCTACCTACCAGTCTGTCTGTCTGTCTGTCTGTCTCTCTCTCTCTCTCTCTCTCCCTATCATATACATTATCTATCTATCTTATCTCTCTCTCTCTCTCTCTCTCTCTCTCTCTCTCTCCTATCATATACATTATCTATCTATCTTATCTCTCTCTCTCTCTCTCTACCTACCTATCTACCTACCTATCTATCTAATATATGCTCTGTCTATCATATACATTATCTGCCTCCCTCCCTCTCTCTCTCTCTCTCTCTCTCTCTCTCTCTCTCTATCTATCTATCTATCTATCTATCTCTCTCTCTCTCTACCTACCTACCTATCTATCTAATATATGCTCTATCTATCATATACATTATCTGCCTACCTACCAACCTCTCTCTCTCTCTCTCTCTCTCTCTCTCTATCTATCTATCTATCTACCTATCATATACATTATCTATCTATGTTATCTCTCTCTATATATATATATCTACCTACCTACCTACCTATCTAATATATGCTCTATCTATCATATACATTATCTACCTACCTACCTACCTACCTACCTACTTATCTATCTTTCTTTTCAATCATGTCTGATCTTTGGAGACTGCCTGCACAAACCCGTGCAGTTTTCTTGGCAAGGTTTTTCAGAAGAGGTTTGTCATTGCCTCCTCCTTAGGGCTGAAAAAAAGTGGCTGGTCCAAAGGTCACCGGAGGCAAGACTAGAACTCACAGTCTCCCAGTTTTTAGCCTCGTGCCTTAACCCAAACTGTCCCTCTTCTACCTGTAATAAATTCATTTGTCCTTAAGGTGCCACAAGGTATTACAGACTAGCACCCAACCCTTAAAAAAAGCTAGTTTGGATCTGCTTTTAGCTGTGGCTCTCTTGGGCCCGAATCCATTAAGGACTAGTAACTTGCTGTTTATCTGAGAAAGACTAAATACCTGAAGCTGTTTGTCCTCCAGAGAAGGGCACGTATCTAGTGATCTTCCTGACAGCTCTACTCACCGTACCATCTGTCCACTGAGTCTTACCAGCTGTCACACAGATGGATCAAGGAAAGCCTATTTTCCCCCTGGTTCCTGATCTCCACTTAAAGAACGCGAGCAGACAAGACTTTAATCATCCTTTGGGCACCTTCAGAGAATGAAGATCAGTCTACCCCAAGAAGAGAGAAGCTGAACTATTGGGAGATTTTTCTATGTGAGTCCATCGTTTTTATGGAAAATGAGAACATCAGCTGGGAATGTAGACTTTGCTTGCTTCTGATGAAGGGAGAAAGTTTTGGAGGCGTCTTTATGAAGCTGCTTTGTGTTTGTTTTTCCAGTTCTGGTGCCAAACGGCCTCTTCTCCACTCGGCTCCTGTCCTTAACCATGAGATCGGGGTTTGGGGACGCAGTCAGACAGCTGTTGTGCGGCTTGGCAACAGATTCCACCAAGGAGAAAGACATGGCTGTCCAGAGAAGCCACAGCTGGGAGCCAGTCAAGATGGAGGTTCAGCCAAGGCAGAAGTAAGCATTCTTCTCCTTTGGTATAAATATGAGGCAGCCAAATAAACTCTGTTGGAAATAGATAGATAGATAGATAGATAGATAGATAGATAGATAGATAGATAGATAGATAGATAGATAGATAGATAGATAGATAGATAGATAGATGATAAACAGGATAGAGGGAGGGGAGGGGAGGGGAGGGGAGGGAAGGGTGGATAGATAGATAGATAGATAGATAGATAGATAGATAGATAGATAGATAGATAGATAGATAGATAGATAGATAGATAGGGACATAGGAAAGGAATAGAAGGGAAGAGAGACAAACAGTGAGGAAAGGAAGGTAAGGATAGATAGATGATAGATAATTAGATATAGATAAACCGATAGGGGGGGAAGGAGGAAAGAAAGGAAAGGAATTGTAGGGAAGAGACAGATGGAAATAGGGAGAGAGGAAAGAAGGAAGGAAGGAAGGAAGGAATAGACTGAATATAGGTATCCCTTCATCCTCTCTCCTTGCCTTTTTGCTCTCTTGGTCAATTTCGTGGCATTCATACCGGAGCACTGTACTTGATCTAGTCAGTTTCACAGCGCCAACTTTCCAAAGTTGAATTTCTTTGCTGATTACAGTATAAACAGCTGGGAATCAAATCTGCGGGCATCTTCTTATATGCTGTGGGGTAAGAAATCTCCAATTCTGTCGAGGAAACATAAAAAGCCGGGAGGATTTTTTCCAGGAGAAATAGGGCCTGGCTATGTGTTCGAGAGGGGTGTGAGAGATCGATGTCACACGCTCTTTTGTGGTTTCCTTTCGCCTCTCCCTGAAACCTCCTCCTTCTTTTCCAGGGCCGACCGGGACGCAGCCTTTGCCCAGCAGAAAGCTCAGCGCGCTTCTCTAAGGAGCCATTTGCGGGAGAAATACCATCTCCCAAAGGTGAGATTTTTTTGCCCCAAATTCCAGATGTGAGGCACAACAGAACATATTTCGGATTTTTTCTCACTTCTGATTTTTCACTTTCTCCCCCTTTGCCTTCTTCTCTCAGAACCCGGCCGATGAGAAGCAGTTGGGAGCCGCGGGGGGGAAGTCTCAGCTCCCACGAGATCTTCTGAGCATTATACAACCCAACGGAGCCTGGCCAGTCCCTTCCACCTTCCCCAACTTCGGAGGGATAGATTTGAACTCCCTGCAAACCACTCTCCAGAGCCCAGGGCAGTCTTTCCCACGCCCGGGGCAGTGTCGGATCATGTGAACACTGCCTTTTCTGAGGACGCAGAAAAGAAAAATCTGTGGGTAGTGGGACCGCCAGATTTGCGCAAGGCTGCTTCGGCACACACCGTCTCATACAACCTGGGAAATGTCTCCTCTTGGCTTTGGAGAATGACTGCTGAGAAGACCATAATAGGGCAGCCTCGTCAAGAGGTGGCCTTATAACCATTGCACGGGTCGTCCTCGACTTAACGACCGCAATGGGACCCCGAATTTCTGTGGCTAAGTGAGACACTTGCATTTTGCCCCATTCTACGGCCTTCCTTGCCACACGTAAGGGAATCCTTGCAGTTAGTGACACCGGTGTCAGAAGGTCGCAGAAGGGGATGGCGTGACCCCCGGGACGCTGTGACCGTCACAAGTACGAATCGGTTGCCAAGTGTCTGAATTCTGATCAGGTGATCCTGGGGATGCAAGGAAGGTCATAGAATGGGACAAAACTCACTTAAGTGTCTCACTTCGCCACAGAAATTTGGAGCCCCGTTGCAGTCGTTAAGTCGAGGACTTACCTGCACAATGGTTCTAGGGCCATCACTTTTTTTCCCGGTGCCCTTGTAACATGGAATGGTCGCTAAGGGAACTGTCGCAAGCCGAGGACCACCTGTACATCACTACCTCTGCCCTTCACCGCCCACATCCCACGTCTCTTCGCCTACCCTTGCCCAGAAAGGCGGATTGGAAATGAAATTGATGTAATTTATTCTTTAGATTAAAACCTTGTCTTTCCTTGAGCTGCTGAAGGTGGTGTGTTGTGTTTTCTCTGTCTGGTTTTCTTTCCAAAACGCCACAACTTTTGTGAGTGAACCGGGGTGAAGAGAGGTCCGTGATTGGTCAGGAAGCTTCTGTGGCTGAACAGAGACTCAAACTGAGTCTCTCCATCTCTCTCTCCCCCTTTCTCTCTCTCTCTCTTTGTCTCTCCCTCTCTCTCTTCTGTCTCTCTCTTTTTCTTTCTCCCTCTCTGTCTCTCCCTCCCTCTCTCTCTTCTGTCTCTTTCTCTCCCTGTCCCTTTCTCCCTCTCTCTGTCTCTTTCTATGTTTCTCTTTCCCTTTCTCTGTCTCTCCCTCTCTTCTGTCTCTCTCTTTTTCTTTCTCCCTCTCTGTCTCTCCCTCCCTCTCTCTCTTCTGTCTCTCTTTCTGTCCCTCTCCCTGTCTCTCTCTCTCTTCTGTCTCTCTTTCTCTCCCTCTCCTTTTCTCCCTCTCTGTCTCTTTCTGTGTTTCTCTTTCCCTTTCTCTGTCTCTCCCTCTCTTCTGTCTCTTTTTCTCTTTCTCTCTCTCTCTCTCTCTCTTCTGCCTCTCTTTCTCTCCCTCTCTGTCTCTGTCTCTCTCTGTGTTTCTCTTTCTCTCCCTTTCTTTCTCTTTGTCTCTCCCTCTCTTTCTGTCTCTCCCTCTCTTTCTGTCTCTCTCGAGCATCAGTACTTGAGCGTATATTCAAGATGGACAGTGATTAATATTTATATGCGTTACTTATATCCAAGGCTGTAGATCTATACCTGTGTGGTGTATAGTACGCTTAAATGTCCTATATAGTATGTTTAAAAGCACCAATTATCCGCTGGTGCCCTGGCGCGGACTACGTTTCCCATGGCTCCTCGCGCGCGGCACGTCCGTCCCCCTCCCAACGTCACGCCGCCGCCCCCGCCCGTCACGTGCACGGGAATTCCCCACCCAGCTTGTGTGTGTGTGTGTGACGCGCAGGGCGCCGGCCAGCCAATCAGCGCCCGGCGTCTCTGCGGGCAGCGGAAGAAGCGGCCGTCGGAGGAGCCGTCGCGGCGGGAGGGGAGGGAGCGAGGGAGAAGAGCAGGCATGAGCCAGAACGGAGGGGGGAACCCCTTCGAGGGAGACACGGGGAATCCCTTCCAGGTGGGTAGCGTGGGAAAAAAGGGGGTTTGGGGGTGGGGGGCAAACACGGGGTCCTTGCCTCCCTGGCTCATCCCAGCCTGCTCCCAGGCTCCTTGCCCGCATCTTGACCCTGGCTTGCGTTCCCACGTTATTGGGGTGCGTGTTTGTGAGACACCCCCCCTCCATCCCATCCATCCTGGCTTTCTGCCTTTTGCATCTTCCCAGCTCAAGGTAACAGGCAGAGGATTGGGGGGGGGAGGGTTCCTGCCCCGCCTTTCCTTCCGGACCTTTCGTGCCCTCTGCTCACAACAAGCCTGCGAGGTAAGATTGTTGCCTGAATAAAGAGGGGGTGGGCTGCCCCCCCCCACAAACACACACCAGGGATTTCTTTGGGTGAGAATGGGCTACCACGGGATGCCAGGCCAAGCCTTTGGACGCCACTGCCTTGGCTTGGTTAAAAGTGAAATTAAATGCTGTACTCTGCCTTGGAAACATGGAAAGCTGAAGATTCTAGTCCTCAGGCGATGGGAGGTAGCATGGAAACAGGACTGACTTTTTAGGGGTTTTTTGGCCCCATCGAATGTGACCTGGGGGATGTTAGAGAGCCCAAAAGAATGAAAAAAAACCTTCCTTCCTTCCTTCCTTCCTTCCTTCCTTCCTTCCTTCCTTCCTTCCTTCCTTCCTTCCTTCCTTCCTTCCTTCCTTCCTTCCTTAGGGGGCTGGACTAGAAGACCTCCAAAGTCTCTTCCAACTCTTTTATTCTGTTAGCCGTCCGTCCTTCCTTCCTCTTCTGAAAATAATCACAGAAGATGCTCACTACTTTTGTTTTGCAAGCCAGCAGAGATTTGGGGTTGTTAAGAGAGTGTTGAAATAAAATTTTCCCAACTTATTTCACAATAAATAGACAATGAGTAATGTGGGTGACCTTGTTTGCTAGTTAAGTCTATTTAGTAGGGGTTTTTTTCCTTTTGCATGGCGTGCAATTAGTGAAAAGTGAAAGAAAAAAAGAAAGAAAAAGAAAGAAAGAAAGAGGAAGAGGAAGGAAAGAGAGAAAGAAAGAAAGAAAGAAAGAAAGAGAAAGAAAGAAAGAAAGAAAGAAAGAAAGAAAGAGGAAGGTAGGATAGGAAAGGAGGGAGGGATAAGAAAGGAAGGAAGGGAGAGAATTGGATAGAAAGGAAGGAAAATGAGATTCTCATTTCATTGTGGCTATTTCTGCCTTTTTCCATCTTTGCATTATAATGCAAGGGAAACAAGGGATTAAAATTGTGATCAATAAATAAAATAATAGCTTGGCAGCAATTCCCACCTAGAAAACCGATAATCTATGAATGAAAGCTGGTGCTTTTGGAGCAAATCTGAAAAGAGGCAATCAGATTCCTCCTAATTTGGCATATTTTATTTATATATATTTTTTTACAGGGGAGAAGGGAAGGTTGAAAATAAGGAATTAGCAACTTTGGTTCGACTTTTCCTTCAAAATGCCCAGAGAAGAGAAACTTCGCTTGCCTTTTAGGAAGGGATGGTACAAATAAAAGTAAATTTTCCTTTTTTAAAAAAACAAAACAAAACACCTCTCTTTATTTTCCTTCTCCTAAGGATCCGGGTATAATTCAGCACCGGCCGAATACGGATTATGCTACTCTGGATGTATATAATCCTTTTGACAACACCGGGGTGAGTCGCTTGCTCGATCCTTTGGAGAATTGCCGAGTTTGCATTTAATGTGCATTCAGGGTTTGCATTCGGTGGGGATATTCTTGAAAGCTCTCCCTCTGAGCTTTCAGAATCTACCTTCACGAGGTCTAGAAATATGAGCTGGCTACAATCCCCTACCACTAAAGAGGCTTTCGGTCTTCTCTTTGCGCAAGGATTTGTCAGCCAGTCTGTCAGAGCTAAGAGCCAGCTTCAACGCCCTGATTGAAATTTTAGTTCTGCTCAGAATCCAACAGGGGGCCCTAATCTGTGGTCTTGGCCTCAGTGTTCCCCACCTGTAAAATGGGCATATTGACTCTCCAGCCTGTTAATGGCTGTAGGGAAAAATTACTCAGCGATGGGAACTACAACACTTCTTATTTCATCCTTTTTAAGAGGAAGCGGTTGAAATTCTGGAATTCCACTTGATTTAAAGATAATCCTCTACTTAACGACAAGAATTTTAAGCAAGGGAGTTGTTAAATGAGTCTCATTCTGCAGAATTCTAAGATTTCTCTCTCTCTTTTTTACCCCTCTCTTGGGGCAGAATCCCCCGCCATACCAACCCTCGGTCTCGGCTCCCACAATCCCCTCTGTACCCACAGTTCCTGTCTCGGAGGCACCCAAGAAAAACAACAATGCGGAGCCCAGAAATTACGGCTCGTACGGGACCCAGGTAAGGAGAGTGAGAGAGTTAACCCGTTCGGGATAGGTTAAAAAAAATTGAAGAAGCATTAAAAAAAATAAAAATGTAAAAATTTGGGGGTAAAATCAGGAGATGGTGAGTTCTAGTCCCACCTTAGGCATGAAAGCAGCTGGGTGACTTTGGGCCAATCACCAGGAGACGGTGAGTTCTAGTCCCACCTTAGGCACAAAAGCGGGCTGAGTCACTTTGGGCCAGTCCCTGCTTCACAGGAAAATAGGAGAAGGGAAGAGTCTTAGTTAACGTTCACTCCCTCAGCTTATTTATGAAAAAAGAACAAACCTGGGATAATTTTTTTAAAAAAAAAAGATTTTCCCACTCCAATGCTTTGCAGTTAGTCTGACGCAGTCAAGTTGCCTTGAAGTGCATCGGGTCGCTATACCCTGCCTGGCCAGCAAGTGGCACTGCAGCACCACCCTGTCATAAGAATATAAGAAGAGCCATGCTGAATCAGGCCAAAGCCCATCGAGTCCAGCATTCTGTGTCACACAGTGGCCCACCAATTGTACATGGGGATCTTGAGCAGAAAGAGAAGGCAAAACCCTCCCTTTCCCTTGACCCCCCAACAAATGGTACCCAAGGGAATCCTGCCTGCCTCAACCAACATAGAGGCGGCACATGGACATCCGCTTTAATAACCACCGATACACTTGGCCTCCATGAATCTATCTAGCCCTGCCTTGAAGCTATCAAGGCTGACAGCTGTCACGACCCCTTCAGGAAGTGAATTTCATAAATCAACGACCCTCTGGGTGAAGAAATATTTCCCTTTATTTGTCCTCACTTTCTTAGCTATGAGCTTTAGGGAGTGCCCCTTCCATCTTTCTGATTAGGAATCGACCGCCGCAGCGAAAGCCGAACTCTTAAAACGCCAAGAAGAGCTGAATCGGAAAGCCGAGGAATTGGACCGAAGAGAGAGAGAGCTGCAGAACGCCGCCCTGGGCAGCGGGGCAGGTACAGCGTCCTATTCCCGCTTCCCGGAAATTTCCGCCACCCCCCCCCCCCAAAATGCGGAAACCAAACCGTCTCTTTCCTCTTTACAGCCAGGCCAAATAATTGGCCTCCACTGCCTTCCATCTGCCCGGTGAAACCCTGTTTTTATCAGGATATTTCGGTCGAGATTCCCATGGAGTTTCAGAAAACGGTCACCATCATGTACTACCTCTGGATGGGTGAGCCATCTTTTCCAGCCTTTTTTTTTTACAAAAAATCTTTTTTTATTTAAATATATTTTATTAATTTTTTTTAACATAATCACCTTAATATTTGTTGTCTGGATGGCCTCCAAGGTCCCTTCCAACTTTATTATTATTATTATTATTATTATTATTATTATTATTATTATTATTATTATTAATCATCATCGCACAGTCAGCCAGATGTTCAGACTGGATTTGGCATTTTGTCTACCTATTAAATTAAATTAAATTAATTAATTAATTATATTTACAAACAATCAAGAACAATTAATTTCTATAATTCTGTAATCCCACCTAGTAGCTTTCCTTGATTTTTCGCTTCTTCCCATAATATTCTCTTTCGTCCACCTTAAATTTTGATAGATAGCAATTTGAATATAAACATTTTTCTAGTATTTCTACAAGTAACAGCCACGTCAACATGAGGCTTCTTTTCAATCACCTTGTCGTAGATCCTGTTTCCAAAGTTCTTCTTTAGATTTGTTTTCCCCACAATGTTCAAAAACATTCTTCTTACCTGTTAATTGCACTTAATTATACTTTTTAAAAAAAAAAACAACCAAAAACATCTTATTTATACGTGGGGAATCCTTGACTTACAACGGTGACTTGTTCAATTTGAAGTGCATTCTTCCTGCAATATAGACTTAAGACCCGGCTGGTTTTGCTTTAATGGGCTGGGCTGGCCCCCACTTGCTCATAGTTGCTGACCTGTGTTCTCTTTCGTACTACTTTTTAAATATCTATATATATCTATATATATCTATTTTTTGACAGTCAGCACTGTGGCTCTTTTCATCAACTTCTTTGCCTCCCTGACCTGGTTCTGCGTGGAATCCACTGGCGGCTCCGGATTTGGCCTCTCCATCCTCTGGACCTTGATTTTCACTCCCTGCTCCTTCGTCTGCTGGTACCGACCCATGTATAAAGCTTTCCGGTACGGTCACTAAAGTGGGCGCATAGACATCGCCGCTCTGTTGCTTGGTGGCCCTGGGCCAGGAATCCGCCCTGGTTTAGATCAGGCTTTCAGAGGAAGGAGTAGAATGTGGAGGTAGCAACGTTTGGCAAACTAGAACTCACTAGGTGACTGTGAGTTCTAGTCCCGCCTTAGGCATGAAAGCCAGCTGGGTGACTTTGGGCCAATCACCAGGAGATGGTGAGCTCTAGTTCTGCCTTAGGCATGAAAGCTGATTGGTGACTTTGGGCCAATCACCAGGCGATGGGGAGTTCTAGTCCTGACTTACCCATAAAGCTGGCTGGGTGACTTTGGGCCAATCACCAGAAACGGTGAATTCTAGTCCCGCCTCAGGCATGAAAACCAACTGGGTGACTTTGGGCCAATCACCAGGAGACGGTGAGTTCTAGTCCCGCCTTAGGCATGGAACTTGGCTGGCTGACTTTGGGCCAGTCACCAGGAGGCTGTGAATTCTAGTTCCACCTTAGACCTGAAAGCTGACTGGGTGGACTTCGGGTTGATCACCAGGAGACTGGGAATTCTAGTCCTGCCTTAGGCATGAAAGCCAGCTGGGTGACTTTGAGTCAGTCCCTCCCTCTCAGCCCAACCCGCTCCACAGGGTGGTTGTGATAGGAGGTAAAATAGGAGGAGGAAGTTGTGTTATTGTTTATGTTCAGCATCTTGAATTATTTGCAGACATAATAAGGGAGGGATACAAATAAAACCATACCGGTAGAAACGAATAGAGCAGTGTCGTGCTTGCAAGCCATATTTGTTTTCCTCCATCTCTCTCTCTTCCTCCCTCCCTCCTTCGATGGCAGGAGTGACAGCTCTTTCAACTTTTTCGTCTTCTTCTTCATCTTCTTTGCCCAAGACGTGTTCTACGTCCTTCAGGCCATTGGGATACCCGGTTGGGGCTTCAGGTAAGGGGCGGATCCTAAGCGGAACCAGGTCAGGTTGGGTTGGCGCCTAGATCGGAGGTGCGTCTTTGCTTCTCCGGTCCTGCATTTTGGGAGAAGATCAAACGTGGCTCATCGAACGTGGCCTGGCCCTCCTTTTCCTGCTCCTGATCTGTTGGAACTTGAAGTTTTATTTTCTCTCTCTCTCTCTCTCTCTCTCTCCTCTCTCTCTCTCTCTCTCTCTCTCTCTCTCTCTCTCTCTCTCTCTCTCTCTCTCTCTCTCTCTCTCTCTCTCTCTCTCTCTCTCTCTCTCTCTCTCTCTCTTTTTTTTTTTTTTTTTTTTGTCTCGCAGCGGCTGGATTGTCAGCTTCAGCGCCCTGAGAACGCACCCTGGGGTGGGCATTTTCATGATCCTAGTAGCCGTGTTATTCACCATAATTGCTGGGCTGGGCATCATCATGCTGAAACGGGTGAGTAGAGCAGAAAACAAAGGTAGTCCTTGGCTTACGACCACAACGGAGCTCCAAATTTTCGATCACCTGGATGCTGCGATGGCCGTAAGTGTGAAAAACAGCCATACACCACCTGTTTTCGGGGGCCTTGGTAAGTTTGGTCCCTAAACGAACTGTAAACCGAGGACTGCTTGAATTTGGATCGGTTCCTCCGGAGGATCTCTGTTTTTCCAAAACAAACGGAGATACATCCCGGACGAGCCCCAAATTCTCTCCCCTTCCTACCCAGGAAATCCAGCTTGTCCAACCCCAGCCGACCTTTCCTCTCTTCTCCCGCAGATCCACTCTCTCTACCGCCGCACGGGTGCCAGCTTCCAAAAAGCCCAGGCTGAATTTGCCGCCGGTGTTTTGTCCAACCCGACGGTCCGCACGGCAGCGGCTAACGCTGCCGCGGGGGCCGCTTCCAGCTCCTTCCAGGCCCCCTAAAGGAGCTGCGAGCTGCCGTTTTATCAACGGTCCGCCGACTTCACCGGGACTCCTTCGCCAAAACAACCCCCCCCCCCTTGAGTGCACGGCGCTGTTCTCCCGGCCTTTCTGCCTCCTTTCTGCCCTCCTTTTGTGCCGATTTCGGAAACTTCTGCTGTGCAATCTGGGCAGAGAAACCCGTGACGGATCCACCCCGCTCCAGCTGCACTGATGTTGACGATTACCGATCCCGAAAACGGCTTGAATCTTCTCTCCTTCCGCCCGAAACTTACAAAGGGATCCAGCCCCTATTTATCTCTGCCTGTGACTTCTCCGATTGACCCAGAGCCGGAAGGAGCAGGGGGGGGTGTCTTTCCTGCCTGTTTGTGCCCCTTCCCAAAATAATTGGCTTTTCTCTTCCCCTTTTGATTCTGCACTCCTTGCCTGTCAGAACAGATTCGACATTAAGTTTCCTTTCAGCCCCACTGCGTCCCGTTTTCTGCAAATTTGCTACGCCTGGCATGCCCCCTTTTCTACTTTCCCTCCTGCTAAGTCGTCGTTTCTTAACCTGAGCAATTTTAAAGAAGGGTGGACTTCAACTCCCAGAATTCTCCTCTCCCCCCCCCATTCTGGGAGTTGAACTCCACACCTTTTTAAAATGCCCACCGCTGAAGTTAACTCTGTAGTATTTTGCTAGATGGAAGTTGAAAGAAAGAAAAAAGGGGGATTTTCAAGTTTCTGTTACACTACTCTAAACCTGTGTTTTTCAAACGTGGCCACTTTAAGACGTGTGGACTTCAACTCCCAGAATCCCCCCTGGCTGGCTGGGGAATTCTGAGAGTTGAAGTCCACACGTCTTAAAGTTGCTTAAGGCCTTAAGATTATTTTTTTCTCTCTCTCTTTTATTTTGATCGCTTCTGCCAGTGCTGGCCGCTGGGAGTAAGTTTCTTTTTTTAAAAAAATTATTGTTTTAGTAGCAACGTGAATTATTTTATTTGGCTCAAAAGCCACCACTGACCTATATAGTTGCTTCTCGGCCCTTCTGGTGCATTCTTTTTTATTGTTACTGGGGGGGGGAATCTCCTCCCCCCTTCATTATTTTTTTCAAAGCGTTTTCTCCCGTCACCCTGAAATTTGAGAATTGGGACATCGAAAGCGAGTTAAGAACTTTTACTCTCTGTTTGGTCCCCTTTCTCTTTTCGGAGGAGGGGGGAGGAGGGAGGACGGGTTGAGGCACCCCACCCCACCCCAGTTTAATTCTGCAACGTTTGCAAAAATTTGTGTTTGACGTGTTTGCAATTTGGGGGGATTTCTCCTAAATTCTGGTTCCCCGCCGTCGTCTCTCTTGGCTGTGTCTGTGAACGACTCTACATTTCTACATTCTTCTCATCTGAGTTGCTTGGCCCCAAACCTCGTTTTTCCCGTTTGAAATTTCGGACCCTCCACAGGTTTTTCCCATGTTTCCCCCCCCCCCTTGATGTTGGTCTCCTTCCCAGGATTTGTCGCCCCCCCTGTCTGTTCTCTTTACGTCTACAAGTGTGGAAACACACTATTCTTTACCTGCTCCCCTTCCCCAATTATTATTATTGGTTTTGCTGTGCCAAACGCAAGACGGATTATGGAAGTTTATTTAAGGAATTAAAAACTACATTTTATCTCTCTGGTTTTCCCACCGGACATGATTTTCCTGGGGAAAGTGGGCTTCTCGCACAGTTGGGAAGCTTTGCAGACCCTTCCCCAAATTTTGAGGGGCTCTTCATGAGAGGGGGCTGCTTGGAGGGCCTGTGGGTGGGAGGGCCAGCCTGAGATTTGATTTAAGGAGACCTTGAAATCTCAACATATTTTTTCTCCCATGCAGGGAGTCTTTGACTTACGACCATGTTTGAGCCTGGAGCTCAGTTATGGCTGTAAATCGAATATTTGGGTCATGAAACATCTGCAAACAAACAGAGAGCACCAAGAATTCCACAAAATAAGATTCCCCCCCCAAAGTTTGAACAGCTGATACTTGACATAATAATAATAATCAGAATAGAATTGGAAGGGACTTGGAGGTCATCTAGTCCAGCACCCCGCTCAAACAGGAGGAATAGAATAGAGTAGAATAGAATAGAATAGAGGAAGGAAGGAAGGAAGGAAAGATGAAAAGGAAGGAAAGAAGGAAGGAGAGAATGGGAGGGAAGGAAGGAAGGGAAGAATAGAATAGAATAGAATAGAATAGAGAAATATGGAATAGAATAGAACAGAGGAAGGAAGGAAAGATGAAAATGAAGGAGAGAATGGGAGGGAGGGAAGGAAGGAAGGAAGGGAAGAATAGAATAGAGAAATATGGAATAGAATAGAATAATAGAATGGAATAGAATAGAAAATATGGAATAGAATAGAATAGAATAATGGAATAGAGTAGAATAGAATCATGGAATAGAATAGAATAGAATAGTTGGAAGGGACCTTGGAGGTCTTCTAGTCCAGCCCCTTGCTCGTGCAGGATCATTTCAGACAAGTGGCCGTCCAGTCTCTTCTTAAAAACCTCTAGTGATGAAGCACCCACAACTTCTGGTGGCCAGCTGTTCCACTGGTTAATTGTTCTCGCTGTCAGGACATTTCTCCTTAATTCCAGGTTGTTTCTCTCCTTGATCAGTTTCCATCTGTTGTTTTTTTGTCTTGCCTTCCGGTCCTTTGGAAAATAAATTGACCCCCTCCTCCTTGTGGCAGCCTCTCAAATACTTCAGCCATAAACTAACAAAGCAAGCTGGATTGATGCAAGGCACACCCCTCTCCTGAGTAATCTAGGTTAAACCTACTTAACCATGTCGTGTGAATTCATCGCCTAACTTTCCACTAAGGTAATTAAAACTACTGTGCTTGCTGAGGCTCGCAGGAGGCCAGTGGAGTCTACCAGAGGGCGCCGATGTTTAGATCCAGGTTTGCAAGAGAGACATTAAATCAGAAAAATGTCAACAACAACAAAATTAGGATCATTTATTACAAACTTACATTGCTTTTCTTGCAACGTTTCGTCGTGTGAATAATTCCTGGTTATGATTTGTGCATTGGCATCAGTGGTTCCAAATAATCAGGAAACCAAAGTGAAGCAAGGTAAAACACATTTTTCTTAATTCTGGATTTAAGAGAGCAAAAGTTAGTTTAGATTTTTAAAAAAAAGTAGTTTGGAACGGGGGAAATGCAGATGTAAGGGTGGCATCTCCAGTGAGGCTTATTTGATCATTGTGTTAAAAATATTTTTTCCTTGCCTTTTAAAAGAGACGCATAACGCAGCTAAGGTATATTTCTCCTGATTTTAGCAGATAGATAGATAGGTAGGTAGACAGACAGACAGACAGACAGACAGAGACAGACACCTATTCAGACAGACAGATAATAGATAATTTAGACAGATGGATGATAGATGGATGCATGAATGGAGACCCATTCAGAAAGATAAATGATAGATGATTAATAGACAAACAAAAGATAATAGATGATGGATGGATATATAGATAGTTAAAGATAGATGATAGAGATAGATAGATAGATAGATAGATAGATAGATAGATAGATAGATAGATAGATAGATAGATAGATAGATGATAGAACAATCACTGTGTTGATTGTTCTCAAGTTAGGCTGATGGAATAAAATATTATGATTGCAATTAGGTAGGGAAAATATTGCTAATAGGAGAGGGAGGAAAAACCCATTCACCAAACAAAGGACAAGCAATTTTTCCCGACAATAGGAACAAATGAAGCTGTGTTGCAAACCAGAAGCCACCACTTTGCAAAAGGACATTTTGGAGAAATGAAGTGAAACCTTGCTTTAAGGAGCTTGACATGAACAGAAGGTGGCTTTTTTTTTTGCTGGGGAGGGGGGTCTGTTTGAAATTCCCATCAGCTGGATTCAGCCGCAGAACCGAAAAGATGAAAAAAAAAAAATTGGCAACGGATCCCATTCCATTAGCTAAGAGATCTCGTGGGAAAAATTTTCCCAGTTGGCTTCTATCCTGAGGATCAAAGTATCCACTCAAAATATTTTGTTTCCATGCTTCCCGGAAGGATGATGTTAATTGGACCCCTCTGTGTCCGTCCGTCCGTGTGTGTGTGTGTGTGTGTGTGTGTATATATGTGTGTGTGTGTGTGTTATAAAAGCTTTTTTTAAAAAATAATGGTTGCAAAATTCGAAGAATTTGAACAATAAACAAGGGGACGAGACTGCAAAGCAGATCTGAATTCCCCCCACCCACCCCCCAGCGGTTTTCAGATGCTGAATGGGTTCCGGAGGCCCATCCAGAATCAGTCAGAGAAGCGTTTATTTATTTATTTATTATAAAAAAAATCGTTGCAAGATTTGGGAAAATTGGAACAAGAAAGAGGCCAGAAGGCAAAGCAGATTTAGAAAAAAAAAAAAAAAGGAAAAGGAAAAAGCAGGCCAAAAGCCACCCACCCACCCACCTACCAACCAACCTTTTTCTGGGAGTAAAAAAAAATAAAATAAAGAAATTAATTGGCTATCTTTCCCCCCCCAGTTCTCCTGCCCTGTTTTGTGAAACAGGCTGGAACGGAGGTCAGTTGCAGGATCTGGGCTGGAGAACTACAGTTCCCAAGATGCAGCAGATGTTTTTTTTAATATATATATATATATATATTATGTTTCCCTTTCCCCTCCCTGCAGCATCAAGACCAGCCAAAGCATCTTCGGTTGGAGAAGGATGCAGGCACTTAAGCGAAGGGAGGCGGAGCTTCTGAGCATCTCTAGCTTGAAGCGGTCCTGCAGCTGAGCAGAGAAACTCCACCCCTTCTGGGTAAGGCTGCAGCTGATTTTCTCTTTGGGGCCCTGGGAGAAAAATGGGGGAGGGCAGGGGGGGTGGGAATTATTTTTTTTCCGGTGGGAGAGCCAGGATTAGGGCTGTTGGGGGTGGGGGGGGAAGCCCAGGCCCTTCGTTGGGGGGAAAAAGGCATCCAGGCTAAGGTTTTGCAGCAAGGGAGCGAATTCAGGGATGGGCTGGCAGAATCTTAAGTTTTTAGGAAGAAGCTGTGACCCCCCCCCCAAAACAAAACCAGGGAGAGAGAAATTGGGCCTTTCTTCCTGGTGCATTGGGATTCTGGATCTCTGGGTCTCCCAACAAGGATTGGGGGTTTGGGGTGCCGAAATTCCAGCGCTCTCCTCTCCCCCATGGAAAAGCCCTCTTTGCAAGCATCCTTCCCCCCCCACACACACTTTTCCACTGGGAGAAGATTTCCCAGGCTTGCTTGTGGGACCATGAAGAGCAGCACAAAATCTGCACCACAAACTTTCTCTGGGTGACAGCACACACACACAAAAAAAACACCACGAGGATTTACAAGCTGGGTCACGGCCCTGAGCATCTCCTGCCACATCTGTCTCCCGTCACTATTCCCTTCCCCACTCCCAATTTCCTTCTCCCCCCCCCATCACCCTGGCTGGATGACTGACTGCAGATGTTTGCCAGCTGTGGGGAGAAGGCCGAGGAAGAGCAAGCAGAGGAAGGAGTGAAGAAAGAGAGATGGAGATAAAGAGATGGAAGGAAAGAGGAAGAAGGAGAGAGAGGAGGGAGGGAGGAGAGAGGAGGAAGCAAGGAGATAAGGAAGGAAGGAAAGAGGAAAGGAAGGAGAGGAAGGGAAAGGAGGAAGGAAGGAAGGAAAGAAACAAGAGGACAAAATGAGTGATAAGGAAGGAAGGAAGGAAGGAGAATGAGGGAAGAAGAAGGAAGGAAGGAAAGAAACAAGAGGACAAAATGAGTGATAAGGAAGGAAGGAAAGAAGGAAGGAGAATGAGGGAAGAAGAAGGAAGGAAGGAAAGAAATGGTAAGAAAGAGAAACAAGAAAGAGATAAAGAGATGGAAGGAACAAAGGAGAAAGGAGTGATAGAGAAGAGAGAGAGGGAAAGAGAGAAGGAAGGAAGGAGAAGAAAGATGCAGACGGAAGAGGAAGGAAGGAAAGTAGAAGAAGTAAAGAAAGAGGTGGAGAAGGAAGAAAGGAAGTGGAGAAAGCTTGGTGCAGGGAAAGATGCTTCCAAACAGCTAAGTTTGCCTCCATTTCGGACAGCTTTGGTGCCATCCCAAATTGGCTGGCACAATCCGGCCCTGGGCACCTTGTTGGTTTTCGGCAAGCGCCCACTTCAGCCCACGCCGGGACTCCAGGGGAGAACTCAATCTCAACAAACCCCCCCCCCAAAAGAACCAGGAGGGGGTCCTGTTTCCAAGGAAAGCCAAGGCAAAGTCAGATTTTGACACCCCTGAACAAGGAAATTGTGCTCCCCCCCCCATGTCTCCGTTTTGTACTTGGAAAGTTTTTTTGTTTTTCTGTTTTAGGATAATCCCACTTCTGAATCAATCAGCTGATCTCCGTGCTTCTCAGCAGCTTTTGAAGAAGGGGAAAACAACAACAACAATAACAACAACAACAACAACAACAACAACAACAACAACAACATGTCCTTGATCTAGATAATCAAAACTTGCTGGAACTGAATTGCTGCTTTTTTTCTTTCTGGCCTTCTCGCCTGGAATTATTGGCCCGGCGCTCTGCACGTGCCTCGAAGCGCTCTTTTCGTGGTTTCCCCAGACCAGTCCTACTAGCAAAAGCGGGCCCGAATCATCGCAGCCAAAACATTTTTTTTTGTTTTTTTGTTTTTAATCCTCTGCAATAGGAGGGTCTCAACTGGAGCAGCCCAAAGAATTCAAGGGGGATTCTTTTTTTCTTTAGGGAAGAGAAGGACCCCTCCCCCCAAAAAGACTTTAATTTCCTTTAATGGGGAGGGGGGGAAGTCAGGATGAACTGCTGTTCTTATCTGTAAAAAAAAATGCATTTTGTAATGGCTGGAAGCTAATATGCAGGGATTGGAATTGACTGGACATTACTGTGGGAAAGAAACAGAAATACTCTCCGTTTGTTTTCCTCCGTGTTCCTAGTCCTCAGGTTTTTTTTTTAAAAAATATATTGCCTGGGCTGTTTTTTTTGGACCACTTTCATGAGTCTACTTTTGAGGGGTCACCATGCCCTCCCGCAGTGACTCCAGCTACTCCTTAACCGGCCGAACCTCTCACAGTTTTACACACTTGCGTGTCCGAAGGGCTTGGCTACAAGTTATCCTCCTGTTGGGCTTCATCCAGATGATCCTGGGGGTCCTCATCGTGACGCTGAGCTTGCTAGTCACCACTTCCATCCCATCTCAGCATCCCATCGGGAATTCCTGTCCCATCTGGGCCGGGTTTCCGGTGAGTCTCTTCTGAAGAGTTGGTGGGCATGGGTTTTTTTTGGGGGGTGTGAAGGATCGCATGGTCCCTGTGGCTGCAACAAGATATTCTCTCCCCCCCCAGGGGAATCTGAAATATTTCAAAGGATACCCCAGAAAGCTTTCAAAGATAAGCTGAATTTCAAGTGATGCAAACATTCAGCAAGAAGTATGGAGAGGGAGGAAGGAAGGAAGGAAGGAAGGAAGGAAGGAAGGAAGGAAGGAAGGAAGGGGGAGGGAGGGAGGGAGGGAGGGAGGGAGGAAAAGGAAGGAAAGAAGAGGGAGGGAGGGAGAAAGGGAGGAAGAAAGGAAAGAGAAGGAAAGGTGGGAGGGAGGGAGGGGGAGGGAGGAAGGAAGGAAGGAAAGAAGGAAGGAAGGAAGGAAAAGGATGAATGGACTGGACTGGACCGGAACGGAACGGAACAGAACAGAACAGAATAGAATAGAATAGAATAGAATAGAGACTAGACTAGAATAGACTAGACTAAACTAAACTAGAATATGGACTAGAGTAGAGTAGAATGGAATAGAATAGAATAGAATAGAATAAAATAGAATAGAATAGAATAGAATAGAATAGAATAGAATAGAATAGAATAGAATAGAATAGAATAGAATAGAATAGAATAGAATAGAATAGAATAGAATTTGTTGTCGTTAATTGCAAAGTCGTGTCCGACCCATCGCAACCCCATGGACAACGTTCCTCCAGGCCTTCCTGTCCTCTACCATCTTCTGGAGTCCGTTTAAGCTCACGCCTGCTGATAGAATAGAATAGATAGCGAATATAGAAGAGAAGAGAGGAGAAGACCTAGAAGGGAAAAGAGAAGAAAAAAGAACAGAATAGAAGAGAATAAAAAAAACCACAGCCTAGAAAATAGAAAATGTTCGAGAACACAGAATAGAACTGAAACAGAACGGAATGGAAAACTGAACGGAAATCAACCAGAACAGAAAAGAAATAAAACCAGATGCTGCCCAAATGTTATCCCTAGCCCAGGTGAATGGGAGCTACGCATCTTTTTTTGGGGGGGGGAAGAGTTTTTTCAGATTTTTTTTTATTTTTAAGACTCTGCCCTTATCCCGTTTCGTGTCTCCCTGCCTCCGGAGACTTCCTTTCTGGAAAGATCGAAAGCCGAGGCTCTCCTCCGTTTCTGGAACTTGGCTCTCCCTTCCTCCAGCGGAGAGGCTGCCTGGCCGAAGTTCCCAGCCTTTTTGCATTAAGAGCGTTTCAGCCGCTTGTTCTCGAGACGCAATGATAAATAATTCAGGGCCGAGGCCTTCCATTAGGCGCGAGAGATGCCCAAACCGGTGCCCAGCCCTTGCCTTCACCAGCCTCTCTGCAGAGACCTTGGCAAAATGCGATGCCATCGGGGGGGAGGAACTTAAATCCCCCCAATAACTCCAGCCCGCGGGCTTCACAATTGGGAAAGACAGTTGGATGGGAGAATAGGATAGGATAGGATAGGAATAGGAATAGGATAGAATGTAGAATAAGAATAGGAATTAGAATAGAATAGAATAGAATAGAATAGAATAGAATATAGAGGAAATATGGAATAGAATAGAATAAAGAATAGAACAGAACAGAATATAGAATAGAATAGAACACAATAGAATAGAATAGAATTGGATAGGATAGGGTAGGATAGGATAGGATAGGAATAGGAATAGGAATAGGATAGAATGTAGAATAGAATGTAGAATAAGAATAGGAATTAGAATAGAATAGAATAGAATAGAATAGGATAGGATAGGATAGGATAGAATAGAATAGACAGAACAAAGAGTAGAATAGAATAGAATAGGAATAGGATAGAATGTAGAATGGAATAGGAAATAGAATAGAATAGAATAGACAGAACAGAGAATAGAATAGAATAGAATAGAATAGAATAGAATAGAATCTGGAAGGGACCTTGGAGGTCTTCTAGTCCAGCCCCCTGCTCCAGCAGGGGAACCTAGTCCTAGGACCCACCTGTGCATGCCAGTTGCCAAGCACCCAAATTTTGATCATGTGATTGTGGGGATGGTGTGACATTGCGGATTGCTGTTTTCAGTGCTGCGACTGACTGTGAGTGGTTCTGTGCAATAAAAGTCACTTTGGGAGCAATGAGCGTTCCTTCATGTCACCCTTGAAATGGGCCAGTTTCTCATCCCTGCTTTCTTTTTTTTCCAGCTGGCGTTCTCTGGTGTGGTTGGCATCCTTTCATGGAGACGCCCTTTCACCCCCGTGGTAAGTGGGAAACTTTGTTGGACAGCAGGAAGGCACCAGCAGACTCGTCCATCCCGGCCGTCGGACCCCAGAGCAGGCTGCTGCTTCTCCCTTCCCTTCCGCCTTTCGGATGCAATCTGGAGTTTCCCACAACATTGCATAAGGCAATCGTATTCCTCTGCAGCAGCCAGAGTCTCTTGTACAAAAACAAATTAGACAGAGACAGACAGATAGATTAGATTAGAGAGAGAGAGAGAGAGAGACAGACAGACAGACAGACAGACAGACAGACGATATAGATGGATCCTAGAGAGAATGAGAGATGATAGATAGACAAATGAGAGAGAGAGAGACAGAGAGACAGAGAGAGAGACACAGAGAGAGACACAGACAGACAGACAGATAGATGGATCCTAGAGAGAATGAGAGATGATAGATAGACAAATGAGAGAGAGAGAGACAGAGAGAGAGACAGAGACACAGAGAGAGACAGAGAGAGAGAGAGAGACAGACAGACGATAGATGGATCCTAGAGAGAATGAGAGATGATAGATAGACAAATGAGAGAGAGAGACAGAGAGAGACAGACAGACAGACAGACAGACGATAGATGGATCCTAGAGAGAATGAGAGAGAGACAGAGAGAGAGACGGAGAGAGAGACAGAGAGAGAGAGAGAGAGACAGACAGACAGACAGACAGACGATAGATGGATCCTAGAGAGAATGAGAGATGATAGATAGACAAATGAGAGAGAGAGAGAGAGAGAGAGAGAGAGGGAGAGAGAGAGAGAGAGAGAGAGAGGATAAAGCAAGAGAGAGAAAGACAGACATATACTAGATAGAGATGACAGAGAGATGTAGATATAGACAACAGACAGAAATGGATGATAGATAGGTAGGTAGGTAGGTAGATAGATAGATAGATAGACAGACAGACAGACAGACAGACAGACAGATAGATAGATAGATAGATAGATAGATAGATGAAGGATGGATAGGTGGATCCTAGAGAGAGAGAGATGATAGACAAATGAGAGATGAAAGAAAGATAATGAGATATAATGTAATCATTTGGTATCATTCAATAAAAAATTCTAGAATTTTTTTCCTGATATTTTGGAGAATTTTTGGCAGCCTTTTGCACCCTGAATGGCTTGTTCTCCCCTCCCTCCTCCTTTCCAGATCACCTTCTTCACCTTGCTGTCTGTCTTAGGGGTGATGCTCACCCTGGCGGGTTCTATTCTGTCCTGCCAACATGCCCAGCAGGTGAAATCTTTGGAAGTCTGTGAGCGGATAAGGCAGCGAGACGGATCTTCGATCCCAAAGGAGGTGGGATGGCGACGGAGCCTGAAAAGCCAGGTGGGGATGCAACAGGTCAGTTATGGGGAGGGAGGGAGGGAGGAATTGTGTTTGGAGGAGCAAGATTTGGAACCAGGGGGAAGAAGAATTTATTCATCCTTTCTCAGCCTGCTGTCTTGGAGACAGAGCAGGAAAAAGTGTATCCTACTTCTACACCATCCAAAGACCACAAAACATCATATCCCACTTCTACCATTGGCACGAACAGCTGTATCCCACTTCTCACACCATCCAGAGATCAGGAAAAAGTGTCTTCCGCTTCTGACACCATCTGCAAGGCAGGAAAAAGTGTATCCCACTGTTGACACCATCCAGAGAATCTCTGAAAATTCCCGTCATTTCCCAGCCAGCATGCTTTTAGATGCGACGATCTTTTTTTTTTCTTTGCAGACTAGTTTTCTGTATAAGAAATGCATCTACGCGCCATCCGAATCCGGGATTCCTGCCTGCGGCAATAAAGCTGATGTGGATTCAAATTGTTCCAGGATCCTTCTCGTCCTCAAAGTGAGTGGCAAGGGAAAAGTTGTTGCTAGCCACCATGGAGGAACAGCTGGTGAAATGGACAGAATTTGCTGAGGCAGACAAATGGAACCGTCTCAAGATTTCCCATGATTATTTTTTTTACACTGTTATGGTTTGTTACAAAATCAGCCAGATGTTTAGGCTGGATTTGGCATTTCTTTCCTGCACCTGTTAAGTCCTTCCCAAGTATCTGGGATAGACAAATGTGGTTGTTTAATAACGTTAAAAGTATTGTTGCAGGATGTCAGCTGTCCCAAGTCAAGCTGCCCTTTTGCAATTGACGGGTGAAGATTTTGGTCAATGCCGAGAGGGTTCAATTGCTATTATTATGGTTCCTCACGCAGCCAGATGTTGAAACTGGATTTGGCCTTTTTGAGTCCTTCCCAAGGACCTGGGATATAGACAGATGTGGTTGTTTGATGGTGTTAAAAGTCTCAGTGCAGGATTTAAGCTGTTCTAAATAAAGCTGCCTTTTGCAATTGACCGGTGGGGATTTTGTCAATGTCGAAAGTGTTCCAACGGTGTTCCAGATGTTTTGGACGTGTTATTATTCTTTCCCTTGTTTGGAATTTCTCCAGAACTTAGCTAAAATGCATCTCCTTCTCTTTCCCTGTTACTCCTTTCTGACAATTTTCCCTTTACTCACCATAGGACCTGCTTTTCAGTATTTGTGGCTTAACCATCTTCTCCATCGTTGTGTGTACCCTGTCCGCCATCATGTGTTGCATTCAGATTTTTTCGGTCGACATTCTCCACGTGGTGAGTCACCCAAAAACGGGGTTGGTTCTGAACTCACAACCAGAAACCCTCAAAGAATAGAATTAGAATAGAATAGAGCTAGAAGGGACCTTGGAGGTCATCTAGTCCAGCCCCCCCTGCTCAGGTAGGATACCCTATACCATGTCAGACAAGTGGCTGTCCAGCCTCTTCTTACAAAATCTCCAGTGATGGAGCAGCCAAAACCTCTGGTGGCAGGCTGTTCCACCGGTGAATTGTCCTCCCTGTTAGGAAGTTTCTCCTTAATTGCAGGTTGTTTCTCTCCTTGATGAGTTTCCATCATTTGGGTGTTTGGGAAAATAGGTTGACCCCCTCTCCTTTGGTGCAGCCCCTCACCTTTCATCTAGTCTAACCCTTTCCTGCCTGAGCAGGGGGTTGGACTAGATGACCTCCAAGGTCCCTTCCAACTTTATTATTATTATTATTGTTGTTGTTGTTGTTTTTGTTGTTTGTTGTTATTGTTATTGTTATTGTTAATAATAATAATAATAAAGTTGGAAGGGACCTTGGAGGTCATCTAGTCCAACCCCAAATCCTGCAACTGTTCTTCATATGTTTTTGTCTCTTTTGCATTTTTTCCAAAATGCCATTGTCTTTTTTTTTTTTGTAACGTGGTCACCAAAAACTGGATTTTTCTTACCGTTTCCCGCTGGGTTTAATTTACCAAGATTATCCAAGAGATTTTTTTTTTTTTACTTACTTACTGTTTCCTGCTGGGTTGAATTAATTTATTCAATTCTCTTTCCATTTTCAGCTTTCTCCACCTCGGTCAAGCTCCGTCACGCTGGACTGTACGTCTCCTCCGGACACTTTCTTGCAGCACATGTTGGACCTGGATGAGTTTGTCCCGCCAGTCCCGCCCCCTCCTTACTACCCCCCCGAATACACCTGCAGCTCCGAGACGGATGCCCAGAGGTGAGATGGCTAAAAGGTGGATTGTGTGATGTGTAAATAAATTTGGGCTCGACGCAAAAAGATTCCACGCCCTGTGAGAGAATCGGAGGTTTTGCTGGCAGCGAGACCTTGATTCGAAGAGAAAGAAAATGCAACCACAATAGAAAGGAAAGAAAAGAAAAGAAAAAAGGAAGGAAGGAAGGAAGGAAGGAAGGAAGGAAGGAAAGAAAGGAAAGGAAAGGAAAGGAAAGGAAAGGAAAGGAAAGGAAAGGAAAGGAAAGGAAAGGAAAGGAAGAAAGAAAGAAATAAGAAAGAAAGAGAAAGAAAGAATGGAAGGAAGGAAGGAAAGGGAAATAAAGGGAAGGAAAGGAAGGAAGGAAGGAAGGAAGGAAGAAATAAAGAGAAGGAAAAAGAAAGAATGGAAGGAATGAAGGAAAGGGAAGGAAGAGAAGGAAAGGAAAGGAAAGAAGAAAGAAAGGAAGGAAGAAAGGAAGGAAGGAAAGGAAGGAAGAAAGAAATAAAGAGAAGGAAAAAGAAAGAATGGAAGGAATGAAGGAAAGGGAAGGAAGAGAAGGAAAGGAAAGGAAAGAAGAAAGAAAGGAAGGAAGAAAGGAAGGAAGGAAAGGAAGGAAGAAAGAAATAAAGAGAAGGAAAAAGAAAGAATGGAAGGAATGAAGGAAAGGGAAGGAAGAGAAGGAAAGGAAAGGAAAGAAGAAAGAAAGGAAGGAAGAAAGGAAGGAAGGAAAGGAAGGAAGAAAGAAATAAAGAGAAGGAAAAAGAAAGAATGGAAGGAATGAAGGAAAGGGAAGGAAGAGAAGGAAAGGAAAGGAAAGAAGAAAGAAAGGAAGGAAGAAAGGAAGGAAGGAAAGGAAGGAAGAAAGAAATAAAGAGAAGGAAAAAGAAAGAATGGAAGGAACGAAGGAAAGGGAAGGAAGAGAAGGAAAGGAAAGAAGAAAGAAAGGAAGGAAGGAAATGAAGGAAAGAAAGAAAGAAATAAGAAAGAAAGAAAAAGAAAGGAATGGAAGGAAGGAAGGAAAGGAAAAGAAAGAAAAGGAAGGGAAGAAAGAAAAAGAAAGAATTTATTTATTTAACCCATTTAACAGATAATATTTATTTATTGTTGTTTAGCATTACCTACAACGGTTCCATGGACAGCCCGGTACCCCTGTACCCCACTGATTTTCCTCCAAGTTATGAGGCTGTTATGGGGCTCCGTGGGGACAGCCAGGTATGGTTGAAGATGCTCTTGCTGCTGATGAACCCAAGTCGAGGGGCAGTTGAGTTGTTGTTTTTTAATCAACGGAAAGACAGAGCACCCCGGAGCATGTGCAAAGGGCATGTGCATATGTGAAGCAGTATATAATTCTAAGTGCTATTGCCCTTCCTTCCTTCCTTCCTTCCTTCCTTCCTTCCTTCCCTCCCTTCCTTTCTTCCTCTGTCCCTTCTTCCCTTCCTTCCTCCCTCCCTCCCTCCCTCTGTCCCTTCTTCCCTTCCTTCCTTCCCTCCCTCCGTTCCTTCTTCTCTTCCTTCCTTCCTTTCTTCCTTTTCTCCCTCCTTCCTTCCTTCCTTCCTTCCTTCCTTCCTTCCTTCCTTCCTTCCTTCCCTCCCTTCCTTTCTTCCTCTGTCCCTTCTTCCCTTCCTTCCTCCCTCCCTCCCTCCCTCCCTCTGTCCCTTCTTCCCTTCCTTCCTTCCCTCCCTCCGTTCCTTCTTCTCTTCCTTCCTTCCTTTCTTCCTTTTCTCCCTCCCTCCCTCCCTCCTTCCTTCCTTCCTTCCTTCCTTCCTTCCTTCCTTCCTTCCTTCCTTCCTTCCTTCCTTCCTTCCTTCCTTCCTTCCTTCCTTCCTTCCTCCCCAGTGGTTTAGAATGCAGTATTGCAGGTTAACTCTGCTGACTGCCAGGAGTTCAATCGTGACCATCTCAAGGTTGACTCAGCCTTTGTCCTTCTAGGGTCAGTAAAACGAGGACCCGGATGGTTGGGGGGGGTCAACACACTGACTCTGTAGACCACTCAGAAAAGGCTGTGAAGCGGTATATAAGTCGAAGTGCCATTGCAACAGTAGATTCTGCAACTAGTTGTTAGCTAGGCCCGTTGTGAAACCTCCAAAGACAGTAGCATATATCTTGAAAACTAAAGCTAAATGAATGGATATTTTCCGCCTACAGGTAACGCTGTTTGATTCTCAGTTTACGGAAATATCGCACGGGCCGTGTTCCTGCAACCAGGTCCCTTCCGTCGTGCTCAGTGGCGAAGGTAAATACACACACACACACAAACACACAAGTGTTTTGATGCACTGCTGGAAAAGATCCTTTGGGGGTAGCTGTTCCTCCACAAAGTCCCTTGTAGGACAAGGGAAGTGCAGAAGAGAGACTCAAAATGAGAGGTGCAGAAGAGAGGATTGGGAGGAAAAACAGGCGCTTTGGAGAAGAGCTTGACTGCCTCTTCTTTGGGGCAGCCCCTGAGATATTGGAACGCTGCCATCATGTCCCCCCTCGTCCTTCTCTTCGTTAAACTAGACAGACCCAATTCCAGCAGCCGTTCCTTATATGTTTTAGCCTCCGGTCCCCTGATCCTCTTGGTTGCTCTTCTCTGCACTCTGTCCGTTTTTCCAACAGCGATCTCCGTGGACAGCAACTCGCTCATCATGTCGGAAATTGTAGACATTCCCGGGGACAGCAGCCCGTCCGAGGACTCCTGCTTGCTGGAAGGAAGTGGATCGGCGTGCTCGGTGGACTACGTGCTCTTCCGCTCGATCCAGCGCAGCAGAGCGGATTACTGCCTGAGTGTCGATTGTGGACACTGTGGGCTTCACCCCCAGGGCCCGTTTGAAGACGTCCCCCAGGCGCGCCTGCGTGGCGAGCGCTCCTTCTCCTGCTCCACGCCGGGCACGGTGTATGACGGGCTGCTGGAGACCAGCGGTGCCCACACCCACAGCTGCCACCGCCTGGAGGGTCTTGGCCATGGCGTGGGACCGTGTTTTCCCGAAGTGCGCGTGAAGCCCAAGGCCGCGGTGTCGACACGCAAAGGGCTCAGACGGCAGCGCCGGAGCAGCGAAACGTCCTGTCAGTCCCCCTTGATCCGCTGTTCCCTGCTGCGGTCCCACAGCGACCCTGGAATGGGCATGTCCAGGGAGACTGGTAGGTATGACAGAATGACAGCAGTGGAAGGGACCGTGGAGGTCTTCTAGTCCAACCCTTTGTTCAGGAAGGGAGGGAGGGAGGAAGGAAGCAAGCAAACAAGCAAGGAAGTGGACCTTCCTCTCCTTCCCGGCCCAAATCAAACCTTCTTCCTCCCTTCCACCCCCACCCCCCCCACAGAAAGCGACGATCAGGAAGTATTTTGCACCAAAGGGTCTGGAGACGAGGCCTCTCATTCGTCGGCGGAAACAGGTGAGGGCTGTACTGCCTAGTGGTGTGAGTTCACCCTCCCCTCCCCCTAGAATCATCGTTTTCCTGTGTTGTGGTCGCACTAATTGTGGTCAGGCAGACTTAAAACGACGACAACAGACGCTTACTCCAAAAGCCACAGGTTTCAAAGAAGAGTCACCCGGATGGTGGCTTGTTTTTTAGAAATACTGGCAGGAATGCCAAGGGTGGTAGCTCAGCCTTCCTCAAAGTTCCCACGCTCTGCAGGCAGCGCAGCTAGTCCTCTAGTTACCACCGTTCGTTTTAGCGGCCGTTCAAAGTTACAACGGCGCCGCAAAAGGGGACGTAGGACCGTTTTTCGCCCTTGACATCCGTCGCAGGGGGATGGGATAAAAATTCAGACCTTTGGCAACTGCTTCATATTTATGACGGGTTGCAGCGTCCCGGCGGGTCACGGGATCCCGGGACGAGTCAAGGGGGGAAGCCAGATTCACTTAATAACCGGGTGACTCACTTAACAACGGAGGCGAGGAAGGCCATAAAATGGGGCAAAATGCACCGAGCCAATCTCTCCCTTAGCAACGCAGGCTGAATTGTGATGGTAACTCGCGGGCTTACCTGGTCAGGTAGCCCTTGAGCTACGATCCTCACTGACCGTCGTAAGTCGCTGACTGTTGCAAAGCAATTCACCCGCCGAGACCCGATTTTATGATGTTTTCACGGCGGTCGTGAAGCGGACCCCTTGTTCGCTAGGGGCTTTTAATTTCTTTCTTTCCTGGAAATTGGAACTTCACCCTGGTTTCTTCCCTAAGCGTCATAAATTGTGGTCACTTGGCTGCAGGGAGGCTACAAGAGGTCGTAACTTGATTGTAAGCAAGTTTGTGAGCCGCCCTGAGTTCTCCGGAATAGGGCGGCATAGAAATTAAATAAATAATAATAATAAATAATAATAATAAAAGCAGCTGTTGGGGAGGGAGGGAGGGAGGGGCTGTGGTACAGTTTGTGCACCCGCAACTTAAATTCTCCGCCCTCCCCCCTTCTCAGGACCGTGTTCGGAGGCTTCTCGCTTGCGCCCCTCCCTCGGCGACCCCCCCTTGCTGGCTCACCTGGCCGGCAAATCCAAGCTGGAGCTGCCGCAGAAGTTGCCCCATCACCAATCAAAGACTATCACGCGCTCTCTGGGGGACCTCAAGGCGGCGTGCCGGGGGTCTCGCAGACTGATGGCCCGGTTCCTGCGCAGATCCAAACGCAACCTGACCTTGCCCGGGGCGGAAATGACTTCCCGCGGGAACAAGCAGGTACCCTAGGAGGGGGGGGGGCTTCCGCATGTCCAGGATGCTTGTCTTAGTAAGAAGTTTTTAAAGGTTTTTTTGGGGGGGGATTGGACCATGGTCTGTCCGAAATGGTAGAGGGTGTACTGCTTGAGCAGGGGGTTGGACTAGATGACCTCCAGGGTCCCTTCCAACTCTTGTTATTCTGTTATTCTGCTATTCTTTTTTCCTTCCTTCTTTCCTCCCTCCCTTCCTTCCTTCTTTCCCTACCTTTTTTACTTTTCTCTCCCTCTCTCCCCCTCCCTCCCTCCCTCCCTTTTTCCTTCTTCTTTCTTTCTTCCTTCCCTCCTTCCCTTCCTCTCCCCCTTTTTTTACTTTTTCCTTCCTTCCTTTCTTCCGCCCTTCATTCCTCCCTCCCTCCCTCCCTCCCTTTTCATCCTGATGAATGAAAACAGCCATGCAAACCAAGAATTGAGCCTTACCAAGAAAAACACAGCAGCAAATGTAAAAACAATAATTAAAGAAAATACCCACCCCCTGTAGAGATTGCTCTGTTGAGCCTGGAATGCTCCCTGCTTAATTAATTGGGCCAGTAATTAACATCTAATTGGGCCAGTAATTACCAAGGCCCTCGGGGAAAGGAGGCCTTTGTGAAACAGGATGACACAGAATTTAAATAGCTGGACTTTTTTTTTTTTTACAAGGATTATTTCCCCCAAATATAGCTGTGCCCTTGTAGGAGGTGACTCCGATCCAGAATACACTGCCTGGAATCCTGGTTAATTTCAAATAGTTTATATAGAGTTGTTGAAAGTGTATCCTGGATCGCGGTCACTAAACTTGAATTTTGGACAGTCATTAAATGAACTATCTCTAATCTATCTATCTATCTATCTATCTATCTATCTATCTATCTATCTATCTATCTATCTATCTATCTATCTATCTATCATCTATCTATAATCTATATAACTGTGTATCTATGTATCTATCTCTATGTCTATATCTAGATATTTATATCTATAAATATAAATATCTATATTTAGATATATCTATCAGTATGTATACACAGGTTGTGTGTGTGTCAGGACCGTCAGGATGGATAGGTTTATCTCGCCTTATCTGACCTTATCAAAGACAACAACAGGAAAATAATTGTAATTCAGAGCAATTAACATCGGAAGTAATTATCAGGTTACTGCAGTTGTGACTGTGAGCTGTTTGTTTTGAGTGCCAGTACAGACACTAGACAAACTATGCTTGTTGGGTCATCATTTTGGAGGTATTGCTTTACTTAAAACAGAGAAGCAAAATGATTGTAGGCAGGCAATCAAGCCGAGGGAACAGAAGTGATTTATGACTTCCTGCTGGCTTCCCCAATGACTTTTCTTGTGGAAAGCTGCTGGCAGGGAGCCCTGCAAATGATGATCACGTGACTGCAGCAAAGAGGCCAGACACATTTCCATTTTAACAGGTTTATTTTCCTTTGTCAACAAGATATAAAATGTAAAACAAAGAAACAGAAGTTGTGCTTCTTTTTTTTTTTTTTTTTAAATTATAAAAATTCTTTTATTAAGAACAATCAGCATTGGACATAAAAACATATTATGCCGCGATCATCATGACACCTGGTATACAATACTAAGTATTAGTCTTTGAAAACGTCTGACTTAGTAGGCCTTTTTCCCCCCCTCCTCGCGTCCAGCCTCAACTATACATAGACTAGAAACAGTAGATAGACCATATATAAGAGAAACACCAATCAAACAAAATGTATTCGGAGTATACTTGAAGATGTAAGGGAGGAGGGAAGAACGTTTACTAAAACAGATGTTTACAAAGCTTAATACCTAATGTTGTATGCTATGTTCTAGGAGGATTGCTTAGCAATAAGATCTTATGTTTAATGTTGATCACATTAATATTGAAACAGATAAGAGAAACACCAATCAAAATAAAATGTAACAGAAGTTGTGCTTCTTATCCTGAGTTATCTTGCAAGGCTAACCCTGAGGGACCCGCGATCATTTTTCCTCATCCAGATCCTCCCCCTTTCCTCGCTGCTTATGACCTATCTTTCTCAGCAAGCGATTCCTTGGGTTTTTCAGGTGTTAAGGCTGGGGAATCCTGCCGACGGCATCCACCTGCAGAGCTGCGGCGATCTGAACTCAACCTCCCCCTTACGGCGTCTGCTGTCCGGTCGCCGGCTGGACCAGAGACGTCCCTGCAGCCTCAGTGGACTTCTGAGAGAAAGCAATCTCTGAAGACCAGCTCCGTCCTCTGCGGAAGAGGATCTGGAGCGAAAAACCCGCCCCGCGATGGATACGAATGTCCTCGCTGTACAATGTCCAGGAACGGCCTCATAGGTCAACTACACCATTGCTTGGAAATTAGTCCGCCTTGCTCAGGATACATTTGAAACCAAAGCAGGGAGTCCCGTATTCCCGTACGGCGATCTCCAAAAATTCTTTGAGGGGAACCCCAAAACTTGAGTGGGGGTCAGGAAGGAGGGCTCACCTTGCTGCTGGCGCACCGAGAGGACAAACACGCTCACCTGCGCCGTCTCATGTGACAATCAGGACTCATTTTTTAAGGGCTCCACCGACTCTCCTTCTGGAGTCCCGGTTGTGCGTGCGTGACGGCGGTGGTAATCCGGCGAGCCCATCCTGCTGATCTAAAACGAGAGATTCCCTTTGAACAAATTCCTTACATCTCAATGGGAAGGACTGATCCAAATGCTTGGATGCATCATTGAACTGATAATCCTATCGTTCTGTCCCAGATTCACTGTCCCGGAGATGCTGTTCCGTCTTCCCGTTATCCATGATGCGCCCGCAGCGTCGTGCTGTTTGGTTCCTTGTACACCTGTCCCTCGCATTTGTCCCTCTCTTGTGGATACCTCACTTTTGCTGTGCCTTTTTGGGGTGCTTACCTTGGAGAGCCATTGGGGACTGGGAGGGGACCCAGCTGAATTCTGGGGGGGGGAGAGAGAGATGAGACGCCACAAAAGCAGGCCCAGGTTTTTGCTCTGGCATCCCAAAACAGTTCGGGTCATAGTTTGAAGGGACACGCTTTCCCACGATACACTTCCTCTTGGAGGTTCCACAGAGCTAGTAAGAAATCAGGACAATTCCAGGGCCTTCACCAATCCCTCGAACAAGACGAGTTAGTCCTTGACTTACGATCACAAGGGAGCCCAAAATTTCTGTTGCTAAGTGAGCCTTTGCTCCATTTTACGACCTTTCTCGCCACAGTTGTTAAGGGGAATCGCTGCAGCTGTTCAGCTAGTAACACGGTCGTTAAGTGGATCTGGCTTCCCCGTTGATTTTGGTAGTCGGAAGGTGACCAAATGGGGTCATGTGACCCCCCCTGGAATGCTGTGACCTTCGTACGTACGAGCCCATTGCCAAGCGTCTGAATTGTGATCACGTAACCCCAGGGGACACTGCAATGGGTCGTAAGTGTGAAAACCAGTCCTAAGTCCCTTTTTTCCAGCGCCGTTGTAACTTCGGTCGCTAAGTGAAGTCTTTGTAAGTCGAGGGCTACCTGTAGGAACAAATTACGACGATTCTGGGGCCCAGCAGACGAGAAAGGGAATTAAGCGTTACCCCGGTCTCTTTCTGGCTATTGCAAAATTCACACCTTTTGCTTTCTGTCCGGAGATTCTGCAAAGGAGGCGAGAGACCTTCAAATGCTTTGATTTCCCCCCAAAGAGATTTTTCTCTAACTCCCAGTTTGGGTTCCTAGTTTTCAGATAAGATATAAGATCTCGCTGTCACCTTTCCTGATTTATCCGTCGGGGAGGGGGAGAATTGGGTGTGTGTGTTTTTTTGAGGATGGCCAACTCTGTCCCACCCCCACCAGTGCCTCTGCTCGTTAACCAAGCCTGCATGTACAACTCAGGAGATGCACCGCGGAGGAAGTCTCTCCCTGTTTGGAAAGACAGAGGATCTCTGCCAAGGCGAGGAGTTGGCAAGCTTCCTTGACCTGGCCGGTCTTTGAGATGCACAAATACTCACCTGAGAAAAAAGAAAATAAAGCCATATCTAAACCAAGGCTGAGAGCTGGTGACTGGGGGTGGGGGGGGGACGGTGCTCCTTAATGCTTCTCTTTTTTGGGGGAGGGGGAATAGCTTTGTTATGTTGTTAGAAGAAAGAGGCCAAAATGAAATCATTTGAGACGGAATGGAGAGAAAAGTACAGGATGGAAAAAGAAAGCAAAGGAAGAAAGAGAAAGAAAAAAGAAAGGAAGAAAAAAAGAAAGAAAGAAAGAGAAAGCCAAAAGGGAAGAAAGGAAAGAAAAAAAGAAAGAGAAAGAAAAAAGAAAGGAAGGAAGAAAGAAAAAGGAAGAAAGAAAGAAAGAGAAAGCCAAAAGGGAAGAAAGGAAAGAAAAAAAAGAAAGAGAACGAAAAAAGAAAGGAAGAAAGAAAAAGAAAGAAAGAAAGAGAAAGCCAAAAGGGAAGAAAGGAAAGAAAAAAAGAAAGAGAAAGAAAAAGGAAGGAAAGAAAGAAAGAGAAAGCCAAGAAGGAAAGAAAGAAAAAGAAAGAAAGAAAGCCAAAAGGGAAGGAAGGAAGAAAAGAAAGAAAAAGAAAGAAAGAAAATCTTTCCTTCCTTCCTTCCTTCCTTCCTTCCTTCCTTCCTTCCTTCCTTCCTTCCTTCCTTCCTTCCTTCCTTCCTTCCTTCCTTTTTGGCTTTGCCAAAGAAAGAAAAGAAGAAAAGGAAGGAGAAAGAAACGAAATAAGGGAAGAAAAAAAAGAAAAGTGAAAAAGTAAGAAGGGGAGGAAACAAAGAAATGAAGAAGGAAAGATGAAGGATTAGTAATACTTGACAGCTTGATTCAAATCATACCCTTTTCTAGAGACATGGACTAATCGTTGGAGCCTGGCGCATAAATAAATGAGATATTTAACAGATGACGGAGTTGGTACAACTCTGCCACCTGCCAGTCACCTGATCCTGCTCATACACAACAAGCAGACAAGGCGGGCCAGCCCAAACGCCATTCCCAGCCACTGACCTGATCCAGCCTCAAGTCCTCTTGACCCCCAACCATTTCTCCCAACCCTTACACCAATTCTTGCACACTTGTACACTCTCCCGTTGTGGGCCCCTCGCTCACCTGCGGGGAGAAGCAGAAAATGGTTTTTAAATTTTGCCGCAGGGGGACTGAAATCTTACGGGCAGTCCCCAACTTAACGACCCTAAGGCAGCCTGCCCATTGCAGTCGTTAAGTTGCAACGATTGCAAAGCAGGTCACCCGTGTGACCGACCTGATTTCACAACCTGTTTTGTGGCTATCCCAGTTGTAAAGCAAACTCCTCGTTGGTTTGTTGCCCAAAACCAGACACAATGAACAGAATAAGAGCGCTGGAAGGGACCTTGGAGGTCTTCTAGTCCAGCCCCCTGCTCAGGCAGGAAGCCCTATACCATTTCAGACAAAGCGCTGCCCAGTCTCTTCTTCAAAACCTCAAGGAAGGAAGGAAGGAAGGAAGGAAGGAAGGAAGGAAGGGAGGAAGGAAGGGAAGGAAGGAAGGAAGGAAGGGAAGGAAGGAAGGAAGGAAGGAAGGAAGGGAAGGGAGAGAGGGAGGAAGGGAAGGAAGGAAGGAAGGAAGGGAAGGAAGGAAGGAAGGAAGGAAGGAAGGAAGGAAGGGAAGGGAGAGAGGGGAGAGAGGGAGGAAGGAAGGGAAGGAAGGAAGGAAGGAAGGGAAGGAAGGAAGGAAGGAAGGAAGGAAGGGAAGGGAGAGAGGGAGGAAGGGAAGGAAGGAAGGAAGGAAGGAAGGGAAGGGAGAGAGGGAGGAAGGAAGGAAGGAAGGGAAGGAAGGAAGGAAGGAAGGAAGGAAGGAAGGGAAGGGAGAGAGGGAGGAAGGAAGGGAAGGAAGGAAGGAAGGAAGGGAAGGAAGGAAGGAAGGAAGGAAGGAAGGAAGGAAGGGAAGGGAGAGAGGGAGGAAGGGAAGGAAGGAAGGAAGGAAGGAAGGAAGGGAAGGGAGAGAGGGAGGAAGGAAGGAAGGAAGGGAAGGAAGGAAGGAAGGAAGGAAGGAAGGAAGGAAGGAAGGAAGGAAGGAAGGAAGGAAGGAAGGATAGCGGAGCTGGAAGGTCCTCTAGTCCAGCCTCCTTTCCAGGGAAGAAGCCTTGAATGGTTGTCTAATTTCTTTTTAAAAAGCTCCCGTGATGGAGCAGCCACAGCTTCTGGAGGCAAGTTGTTCCACTGATTAATTGTTCTCCCTGTCGGGAAATGTCCCCTGAGTTCTAGAACGTTCTCTCCTTGGTGAGTTTCCATCCGTTGCCGGTTTTCGTTTGGCAAACACACCGTACAACACGGCCACGTGACTGCGGGGTGCCGCAAAACACCAGTTTATTTTATTTATTTATTTATTTATTTATTTTGGACTTATATGCCGCTCCTCTCCGAAGACTCGGAGCGGCTTACAACATATATAAAACAATATTCACGATCTAAGTCCAAATTAAAAAAGAACATTAAAAATAAAAACCAACCTGATTTTTTCCTTTGTTTCCTCTGTTTACATTTACAAATATATAATTAATAAAAAAAATTAAAAAGCAAAAAAAACAAAACACCAACACACAGTTGCTGTGTGCTTGATGTGCAGTCCTGTCACCACCAGGGGGAGCCACTGTTGAGGAACTTCAGAACCAGGTCTGTCGTAACTTGGAACGGTTGCTAAGCAACCGTTCCTAAGTGGAGCAGATGAATAAGGACACACATACACACACTGCCTTAACCCTGAAATCAGAAGATCTGGAGATGGGCAGAGTTGGAAGGAGTGGGCAAGCCGGATTTCGAACTCGGCGTCAGCGCTAGTCACCTGCGGAGTGAAACCTGCTCCTGGCTAGTTAGTTGTCTTGTGACTGGATTTGGAAACCAGGTTGCACAAACACCTTGTTGTTCAACAAAAGGATTAAAAGAGTTGTGTAACTGCCATTTTTTTTAATGCCTCCTCTCCCATCCTTACGCTCTTTGCTGCAGTCCAGATAGTCCCTGACTGACGACGACGGAGTGCCCCATTTTACGACCTCGTTGTTAACTTACAAACACGATTGTGAAGTGACACTCCAACCGTCATGAATTCGAGTCGGCTGCCATGCGTCTGAATTTGGGTCACACGACCCTGGAAATCTGGGGCTCAACAGCCGTCGTAAGTCGAGAACGACCTGTCAAATGAAGGGAAGTATGGTTGGTGCAGTAACAAGAAGCACTAATGATCTATCGATTAGACACCAGTGGATGGATGGCCAAAGAGCCACAAAAAATGTGATTTCTTCCACCAACAAGCCAGGCCGTGTCCAAGCACTTTCTCCAGCAGCAGTTTTAAAAGCGACACCTTCCTTTCAACCACAAATCACACAACCACACAACCACAACGCTGCAGGAACCAGCTTCTCCCGACTAGCTTCCCGGAACGCAGTATAGAGATATATAGAGATATATTTTCATTCTATGTTTTGTGCCTTCTCTCAGCTCCCTCGCCCAGGAATGGAGGGAGGTCCGGGAAGAACAGAAGCGGGATCACAAAGCCCATCTGCCCCAGCAGAAGGGAAACAAAGTGTTTTGAGCGTGGTTCAGTTTTCCAGATGCTTCTTTAATGTTGCTCCGATGAAGATGGGAGTCCTCGGATTTGCAAAATTTGTTTGCTAAGCGAGACGGGGGTTACGTTGGCCCGCCTTGTTTGCCCAATTGTTCAGTAAATCACTGCCCTGGTTTATCTATCTATCTGAATGTCGACCCCATGGCTCTGGGGATGCTGGAACGGTTGTTAAGTGTGAAAAAGGGTCCTAAGGCAGTTTTTCCCAGTGCCGTTGTGACTTTGGTCACTAAATGGACTGTTGTAGGAGAGAAGGGGGGAGGGGGAGGGGGAGAAGAATTAGAATTACCGGTAGAAGGAGAAGGAGGAGAAGGAGAAGGAGAAGAAGAATTAGAAGAAGGAGGAGAAGAATTAGAAGGAGGAGAAGGAGAAGGAGAAGAAGAAGAAGAAGAAGAAGAAGAAGAAGAAGAAGAAGAAGAAGAAGAAGAAGAAGAAGAAGAAGAAGAAGAAGAAGAAGAAGAAGAAGAAGAAGAAGAAGAATTAGAAGAAGGAGGAGGAGGAGGAGGAGGAGAATTAGAAGAATTACAAGAATTACAAGAAGAGTTAGAAGAAGAATTAAAATAATTAGAAGAAGAATTAGGAGAAGAATTAGAACTAGAAGAAGAATAATGAGGAGGAGGAGGAAGAAGAAGAAGAAGAAAGAAAGAAAGAAAGAAAGAAAGAAAGAAAGAAAGAAAGAAAGAAAGAAAGAAAGAAAGAAAGAAAGAAAGAAAGAAAGAAGATCCCTGGGAAAGAAACGAACTGAAAGTTGGTGCCAGGTATTAATTAACACGCGTGTCTTTTCCACACCCCCTTTCCACTCCCCTCCTCCTTTTCCACCAGCCAGCCACGTGACCGCCGATCAGCTGATCTCCCCTTTTTGAACGGCTTCCGCTACGAAGGCACTAGTCCCTAGGAAATCAGGGCGCGGTACGTGTGGCCGAGGGGAAGGGGGCGATTATGCCTTTAGCCATAAGGGCAGAAATAGCGGCGGGGGTGGGGACAGTCATCTTAATCACCATAATGCTCGTGGTTTGCGTTGCACTCCTGCGTTACTCAGATGCGGAGGGGGTGGGGGTGGGGAGGGAGGCCTTCTCTTGCACTAGCGAGCCCCTCCTCCCTCCCTCCCTCCCTCTCTCCTTCCTTCCTTCCTATCTTCCTTCCCCTTTCTCTCCTTCCTTATTTCTCTCCCTTATTCTTCCTCCCTCCCTCCTTCCTTCCTTCCTTCCTTCCTCTCTCCTTTCTTTGTCTCCCTTATTCTTCCTCCCTCCCTCCTTTCTTCCTTCTTTCTCTCTCTCCCTTATTCTTCCTCCCTCCCTCCCTTCCTTCCTCTCTCCTTCTTTCTTTCTCCCCCTTATTCTTCCTCCCTCCCTTCCTCCCTCTCTCCTTCCTTCTTTCCGTTATTCTTCCTCCCTCCCTCCTTCCCCTCTCCTTCTTTCTCTCTCTCCCTTATTCTTCCTCTCTCCCTCCCTCCTTCCCCTCTCCCTCCTTCTTTCTCTCTCTCCCTTATTCTTCCTCCCTCCCTTCACCCATTGATTGGCCCAAAGTCATCCAGATGGCTTTCATGCCTGAGGCAGAACTAGAACTCCCCGGCTCCTGGTGATAGACGCAAAGTCACCCCTCCAGCTTTCACGGTCTCCTGATTTCTAGTCTGGTGCCTCCACCATTACTTGCGTGTTTATTGGGAAGAAATACATTGGGAAATACGAAAGTAACACCTGGGCCAGGGTGGAAGGCCTAAATTGGGGATTAAGGGACTAGTCCTCTTGAGATCCATTTGCATCACCCACCCACTCGCCTCTAACACAGCTCTCGGCAGCTTGCAATCGGATACGAGAACTAAATTTCATTTCTAATGGGTGCCATTGTGCACACACACACACACACACACACACACACACACACACACACAGAGGGAGCTCTACCTGTTGAACATTTGCCTGTTAGGGATCTGCGTAGCTGCTGGCTGGTTGGTAAGTAATGGGGGAAGCCGGAGAGGAGCGTGAAACGTGCTGGAAGTTTGGGTTAGAACCGAATGGATGAAATGTATTGTGGTTGCTGCGTTTGTGTGGTGGGTGGCACAGCCAGCCAGCCAGGTGTTTAGACTGGATTTGGCATCTTGGTTCACCTCTTCAGTCTTGCCCTGGGATGGGCAGAGGTTGGTGTTTAATAAGATTAAAGGCATAATTGCAGGATTTAAGCTGCTCCGAGTCAAGCTGCCTTTTGCAATTGACCGATGGGGAACTTGTCAATGCCGATGGGATTCAATTGCTGTTGTTGTGGTCTGTCACACAGTCAGCCGGGTTTTTAGACTGGAGTTGGCATTTTTGTCCTTTGGTCAAATCCTTCCTAAGCAACTGGGAGAGGCAGATGTTGTTGTTGTTCTTCTTCCTCCCCTCTCCTCTTCCTCCTCCTTCCTCTGCCTCCTCCTTCTTTCTCTTCCTCTTTTTCCTCCTCCTCCTCCTCCCTCTTCCTTCCTCCTTCCTCTTCTTCCTCCTTTTCCTCCTCCTTCTTTCTCCTCCTTCTCCTCCTCCTTCCGCCGCCTCCTTTCTCTTCCTCTTCTTCTTCCTCCTCCTCTTCCTTCTTCCTCTTTCTTCCTCCTCCTCCTCCTCTTCCTCCTTCCTCTTTTACTTCCTCTTCCTTCTCCTCCTTCTTCCTCTTCCTTCTCCTCCTTCTCCTTTCTCTTCTTCCTCCCCCCTCCTCCTCCTCCTCCTCCTCCTCGGAAAGCCTTCCCCATTTCATGCAGGTTACCTAAACTTCCTCCCACCTGCTCACCCAAAAGTTTGAAGGCACCGGGCCAAGCCACCAATGGCTGCAAGAGAGCGCGATGCCTCAGCAGAATCACTTACTTCCTCTCCTTGCCATACCCACTGGAAGTAAAAGTTGCCTCATGAGCAAAGCACAGCTTGCCCTTCCCTACTTCGGCTAGTTTCTCTGTGGCAACTCTTCCTGACCAACTTTTCATCATCCCGCTCAGCGTGTGCCAACTCCTGCCCGCAAAAGAGGCGTTTTTGCTGGAGGACGCTGGTTGTTCCCGAGGCTACAAGGAACATGCCCGTTATGGGCACGTGGCGTTGTCGAACCTCCCAGCTCGTACACTGAGATGCCACCTCCGGCCAGTGACTCAGTGTCGGCAGCCCCAAAACACTGTGGGGAGAAGTCTACTCCCGCGAGGCGCCCTCGGCTTACGTCCACAGTGGGGACCGGAATATCCGTTGCTAAACGAGGCGCTCGTTAAGTCAGCCGGGCCCAATTTTACGACCTCTTTTCCACCCCTCCACCCACCCACCGCTGTTAAGCCAATCACGACTCCGCTACCGCTAGGCCTTGAGTTGCCGCCACAGTTGGGCCCAGCGTTTTGGTCGCTAAGCGAGACAGGCGTTCCGTGAGTCGTGCCCCCGTTTGACGACCTTTTCCTGATAAGTGTTCATTTGCTCACCCGGTGATTAAGTGGACCTTTCTTCCCCCGTTGGCTGGGCTAGCCAAAGGGGAATCACGCGGGACGCCACGACCGTCGTAAACGTGAGTCAGTTGCCAAGCTAGTGATAGGGTTGTTCATTGAACCCAGCTTCCCCCTTGAGTCTGCTGGCCAGAAGGTTAAAAAGATCACGTCACACACACACACACACACACACACCCAGGATACTGCCACCGTCATAAATACGAGTCGGTCGCCAGGCGTCTGAACTTGGATCACCTGCCCGTGGGGAAATAATAATAATGATAGTAATGATAATATGATGATAATAATAATGATAATGATAAATAATAATAATAGTAATAATGTTGAAAGGCACCTTAGAGGTCATCTAGTCCAACCCCCTGCTCAAGCAGGAAACCCCATCCCATTTCAGACAAACGGCTGTCCAGTCTCCAGTGTTGGAGCATTCACCACTTCTGGAGGCAGGTTGTTCCGCTGGCTAATTGTTGGAACAACCTGCCTCCGGATGCTGTGAAAAATAGTTCTAAGTCACTTTTTCCCCCCCCCCAGGGCCGTTGTGACTTCGAACAGGGGCTGCCCCAAACAAGAGGCAGTCAAGCTCTTCTCCAAAGCGCCTGAAGGCTGGTCAAGAAGCAACGGATGGAAAGCAATCAAGGAGAGAAGCAACTTGGAATTAAGGAGAAACTTCCTAACAGAACAATTAACCAGTGGAACCATCTGCCTCCAGAAGCGGTGAATGCTCCAACACTGGAAGTTTTTAAGAAGAGACTGGACAGCCATTTGTCTGAAATGGTATAGGGTCTCCTGCTTGAGCAGTGGGTTGGACTAGATGACCTCCAAGGTCCCTTCCAACTTTACTACTACTACCCGTGTTTCCCCGAAAGGAAGAAGTGTCTTACTTTCTTTTTATCCCCAAAAGCCCCACTATGTCTTACTTTCGGGGTACGGCTTATATTGATTGGAAAACAATTGTCAGTTTTATTTTAAGTATATTAAGTATTTTAAGTATTTAAGTATTTTAAGTATTTAAGTATTTAAGTATTTTAAGTATTTAAGTATTTTAAGCAGGAGGCGGAAGTGGGCAGGAGTAATATGTCTTACTTTCGGGGTACGGCTTATATTAGCCGACCCCCTGAAAACCCCGATACGTCTTGCAATCGGGGGTGTCTTACTATCGGGAAACACTACTACTACTACTACTACTACTACTACTACTACTACTACTACTACTACTACTACTATCCCTAAATGGACTGTTGTGAGTTGGGGACGAATCTGTAAATCCTCTTCCAGGTCGGGCAAATAGCATTTAACTGATGTGGTATAATCAGTTCAAAAGTATTTCCTTTTTTGCTCCTCCCTTCAGGTGAGTGTCACCTGCTACGCTGAGCTGCAAAAAGTAACAATTGCCTCCTGGCTGCTGAGGTATAAGTGCGTCTGCAGGAGCTTTTGCAAAAGCCAGAAATATTTTTAAAACATCCCTGGCCCCATCCAGTCCTTGGAGGATAGGACTGAAATGGCGTTCATTTCAGTGGAGAGAGAGAGAGAGAGAGAGAGAGATATTTAACTTCACCCCGTGCTTGAATTGATGAGAGACTGGTAAGTTGACATTCCTACTTCTATCGTCTTAATTAAGGTTTGTTTGTTTCTGATGCTGAAGGACATGGTCCCAGCCTGGCTTGATGCCACCACGGTGCTTTTATAATTTAGGTATGTGGTTACACTGGTGCAGAGATATCCCGGCTATTTTCTGAGTGGGATTTTCAAACAATGTTTTTTGCTTTGATTGTTTTGGTAAGCACTGGGGGGGTGGGGTGGGAGGAAATGATGGATGATACTCAGCTGGTTTCGAGGCTCAAGGGAGAATTGCCACCCCACTTCCCCTCCCCCCATCCTGTGTAGACCAACGCTTTTAATTACTCAGTTATTCACCTTATTTATGCCAAATTTTCTTTATGAATGAGATGGCTTCCTGCAAGCCTTTGGTTACTCGCAGTTGCCTCCTTTCTGCGTCAACATCTGGCAGAAGGGCTGCGTTTATGGTGAACTCAGCTGCCAAAGGCTAGCTGGCTAACCTAGTTTGTATTTAGCACCCTTCTAGAGCCATCTTGGTGTCCTTATTAAAGGCATCGGAGGAGAAACTGGGTGTCCGTGAGTTCTTTTTTCTTTTAAATAATTTTTATTTTATTTTTTTATTTTTCCAAGCTCTCCCCCATACATATACTGTGATATTTATCAGATGTTAGCATACATTCTTTTTACATTCGTATATAAGATACTTTTAATAAAATGAAATAAATACATACACGTGACTTTTGGCGTTGCTCGCCCATTTCCCCTCTCACTGTATCCACACTCCTCCTCCTCTACTTTCTTTCTCCCTTTCTTCTCTTCCCTACTTCACTCTTCTTCCTCTCCTCTCCTCTTTCCTTCACCTCTCTCCTCCCCTTTCTCCTGACTTCTTGTCCGTGAGTTCTGATGCTCCATTGTGCACAAAGCCTGCTGGGTGGCCTTGGGCCAGCCACTTTCTCTCAGCCCCAGGAAGGAGGCAATGGCAAACTAGTCTGAAAAACCTTGCCCAGGCAGTTAGCCCTCCACTTAACAGCCATCTGTTTAGCGGTCTCGTTGGAAGTTGAAAAAAGTGGCCGATGGCCAAGTCCTTCTAATATAATTCATTTCACAGCTGCAGTGATCTGCTTAAGCAGCCATGCCAAAAAGGTTGTTAAAATCAGACGTGACCCATTTAACAAACCCCTTGGCTTAGCAAAATAAATCCTGGCTCCATCTGGGGTCGTCAGAGAACTGCCTGTAGTCAGACAGGTTTTTGGTTTTTTTTTCCCCTGCCAGGACTGGAGAATGTAGGACTAAACCTACGTTAATATTAACCTACAATGATGCCGTGCAATGGATGGGGGTTTGCGCAAGAGTTAAGAGGATCATAAACCCGCACGCTGGATTTGTACCACGCAGTTGAGGAAAGCCACGCTTGGGTGGTTTGAGGCTGGGACGTGGGGCGCTTCTGCTAGGATTGTGCAAATGTGGACATTTGACTTCAAAATATCCTTTTGGGATTGCGAAGGCTTTTTTTTTTCTCCCCCCCCCCCGGCTATTCCAGTTGTGTGCTGAGGACTGAACAATATGTTTCTTGCTGGAGAATAGAATACAATAGAATAGAGTAGAGTAGAGTAGAGTAGAGTAGAGTAGAGTAGAGTAGAGTAGAGTAGAGTAGAGTAGAGTAGAATAGAATAGAATAGAATAGAATAGAATAGAATAGAATAGAATAGAATAGAATAGAATAAGGAAATTAATAGAATAGAATTAGGAAATTAATAGAAAGAATAGAATTAGGAAATGAATAGAATAGAATAGAATAGAATAGAATAGAATAGAATAGAATAGAATAGAATAGAATAGAATATAGAAAACAGAAAATAGAATAGAATAGAATATAGAAAATAGAATAGAGTAGAAAACAGAAAATAGAAGGATAGAATAGAATAGAATGGAATAGAAAATAGAATAGAAAATAGAATAGAATAGACCGCAACAGAATAGAATAGAAATCTGAATATCTGAATTACTGCACAATTCTATTACAAAATAAAGCCACACCAGTTTTATTTGTGTTTATTTTGTCCTTCATAACTTTAACAGAACAGAATATAGGTTATAATGCAGAATCAATTATAGAATGGAATGGAATGGAATAGGAATAGGAATAGAATAGAAAAATAGAAGAGAAGAGAATGGAAGAGAATAGAATGGAAGAAAAGAGAAGAGAAGAGGAGAGGAGAAGAGAGAATATAATATAGAAGAGAATGTAGAAGAAAATAGAAAAGAATAGAATATAGAATATAGATTATAATATAGAATATAGACTATAATATAGAATATAGATAATAATAGAATAGAATATAAAATAAAATAGAATAGAATATAAAATAGAAGAGAATATAGAAGAGAAGAGAAAAGAGAAGAGAATAGAATATAGAATAGAATATAGAATAGAAAAGAATAGAATATAGAATATAGATTAGAATATAGAATATAGATTAGAATAACATAGAATATAGAATAGAATAGAATCGAAATTCAGACGCTCGGAAACTGACTTGTATTTATGACGGTCGCCGTGTCCTGGAATCACGTCATTCCCTTTTGCGACCATCTGACCAGCAATGTCCACAGGAAAGACAGGTTCACTTAACAACTGTATCACTAACTTCACGCAGTGATTCAGTGAACAACGGCGGCAAGCAACGTCATAAAATGGAGCAAAAATAACCCTTGTCTCACTTAGTGAGAGAAATTTTGAGCTGCATTATTGGTCGTCACTAAGGAACAGAATAGAATAGAATAGAATAGAATAGAATAGAATAGAATAGAATAGAATAGAATAGAATTAGAATAGAATTAGAATAGAATAGAACAGAAATAGGAAAATAGAATAGAATAGAATAGAATAAAATAGAATAGAATAGAATTAGAATAGAATAGAATAGAATAGAATTTAGAATAGAACAGAAATAGGAAAATAGAATAGAATAAAATAGAATAGAATAGAATTAGAATAGAATAGAATAGAATAGACCGCAACAGAATAGAATAGAAATCTGAATATCTGAATTACTGCACAATCCTATTACAAAATAAAGCCACACCAGTTTTATTTGTGTAATAAATAAACAGAAATATTGGCATATTTCTAACGCTAGACTAAAAAAACCAAGGTAGTTCTGTTATTCTTATTTTTTATTTTAGTCCTAGCTAAGCGAAGGAAACGATCTTCATTTAACTCCCTGTTATTCCGTGTTCTGTCTTGACTGATTTTGAAGGTGGTTCTTTAAAAATCATATTTATCGGAATAGGTCTGATCTGTCCATCTTCTGGTGGGGGTTTATTTTGTTTTCTCAAAAAGCTGGGAATGAAAACGAGCGTCTTCCCATAAGCCATTTTGTGTGTTTGTGGGGTTTTTTTTTTTTTTTTGAAGATTAAGAAAAATTCACTCCCTGCAAGGGGAGACACAGCCAACTTTTCTTTAAAAAAAAAAAATTGACTTTATCTGTGGGGGAAAAAAATCCCTCTTCTGCTAGTGTGCTTCTAATCCTCTGGGTTGTTGTTTTTTCCCCCTCTTCCCTGTATCATTTCTGGTTAAGAGGATAGTTGTGGTATTTTAATAGGCGAGGCGTGGAAAAAAAAAAGGCTGGAGGATTTAACGAAGGGTATAAAAGATTTGCTGCAGAAGCGTTACACGTTTCGCTTTAAAAAACAAAAACAAAACTGCTTTGGAAATTGGCCAAGGCAAAAAGGAATTATTATTTATTTATTTATTTAACATTTGGGCCGAAAGGAAAGCAACGGAGAACCCAGCGGATAAAATTGTCAAGCGGGAATTCGACAGGTAATGTCCCGAGTTCAAATTTAACCACTTTAACTTTTATTGGATTTCTATGCCGCCCTTCTCCTAGGACCCAGGGCGGCTTACAACAATAATACAATAAAAAATTAAATTACAATAAAACCAACCATCCTATCCAAAACACATTCATTAAGTCCTTCCTAGGCCCCGGGGCAGAGTATAGTTCATACGCCCCAAGCCTGTCGGCATAAATGAGTCTTCAACAGTTTCCGGAAGACTAGGAGGGAGGAAGCAGTGCAAACCTCTGTGGTTCCAGAGGGCTGGGGCAGCAACGGAGAAGGCCCTAGCCCTAGGCCCCGCCAAATGGCATTGCCTAATAGACGGGACTCGTAGGAGGCCAACCCTATGTGCCCTAACCGGTCGCTGGGATTCATGAGGCAGGAGACGGTCCCGCAAGTATCCTGACCCATTGCCATAAAGGGCTTTATAGGTCATAACCAACACTTTGAATTGTGTTCGGAGACCAATTGGTAGCCAGTGCAGCTCACGGAGAGCTGGAGTGATATGAGCATGTCTTAGGAGACCCAAGACGGCTCGCGCGGCTGCATTCTGGACTACCTGCAGTCTCCGGACATTCTTCAAAGGTTGCCCCATGTAGAGAGCATTACAGTAGTCGAATCTCGAGGTGACAAGGGCATGGGTGACTGTGAGGAGTGACTTCCGGTCCAAATAGGGCTGCAACTGGTGCACCAGGCGAACCTGGGCGAATGCCCCCCTCGCCACAGCCGAAAAATGATGTTCTAGACTAAGCTGTGGATCGAGGAGGACACCCAAGTTGCGAACCCTCTCCGAGGGGGACAAAACTTCTACCCCCAGGGTAATGGACGGACAGTTGGAATTGTCCTTGGGAGGCAGAACCCATAGCCACTCCGTCTTGTCGGGATTGAGTCTGAGCCTGTTGGCACCCATCCAGACCTCAACAGCCTCCAGGCACCGGTTCATCACTTCCACTGCTTCGCTGTAATGACACGGGGTAGAGATATAAAGCTGAGTATCATCAGCATATTGATGATAACTCACCCCGTGTCAACGGATGATCTCACCCAACGGCTTCATGTAGATGTTAAAAAGCAGCGGTGAGAGAACAGACCCCTGAGGGACTCCACATGGAAGAGACCTCGGAGCCAATCTCTGACCTCCTGCGAACACCGATTGCGACCGGCCAGAGAGGTAGGAGGTGAACCACCGTAAAACAGTGCCCCGCACTCCAAGCCCCTCCAACCGGCGCAGAAGGATACCATGGTCGATGGTATCGAATGCCACTGAGAGGTCAAGAAGCACCAGGATAGTGGAGTAGCCTCTATCCCGGGCCCGTCAGAGATCATCAGTCAGAGCAACCAAAGCAGTTTCCGTGCTGTAACCGGACCTGAACCCGGACTGCCGAGAGCCCAGATAACCAGCTTCGTTCAAGGACCGTTGGAGTTGGAGTGCCACCACCTTCTCAACAAACCTTCCCTAAAAAGGGAAGGTTGGAGACTGGCCGATAATTATTTAGGACTGCCAGGTCCAGGAAAGGCTTCTTGAGGAGGGGGCGCACAAGTGCCTCCTTTAAGGGAGCCAGAAAGGACCCCTCCCTCAATGAAGTGTTAGCAACAGCCTGGACCCAGCTCCGTGTCACTTCTCTGCTAGCCGAAACCAGCCAGGAGGGGCACGGGTCCAGTAAACAGGTGGCAGAACTCACCGCTCCAATGGCCTTGTCCACATCATCAGGAGTTACCAGGTCAAACTCATCCCATTCAACAGGACTAAGGCGGGCTTCTGTCATCTCGATTGACTCATTGTCAGCCAACACTGCATTCCAATTGGAGTCCAAGTCAGCCCGGATCTGAGCGACCTTGTCTGCGAAAAAGATGTTAAATTCTTTGGCATTGCCCTGCAAAGGTTCCTCCCTCCTCCTCATATCAAGGAGAGAACGAGTCACCTTAAACAGGGCAGCCGGACGGGACTCCGCGATCAATGCGGAAAGATACTGAGATCTTGCCGTAGTGATCGCTTCCAAATAGGTCTTAATATAAGCTCTCAATTTGGTTCGATCAGATTCGGATCTGCTTTCCCTCCATTGCTTCTCTAAACATCTCTTCTGGCGCTTCATCCCCCTGAGTTCCTCGGTAAACCAAGGTGATCTCCTGGGTCTGCTACCACAGAGAGGTCGCAACGGTGCAATCCGGTCTAGAGTCCCCGTAGTGGCCATATTCCAGGCCATCACTAGGGACTCCGCCAAACTGTGTACGAGCGAATCTGGCAATTCCCCAAGCGCCCTTTGAAAGCCCATAGGGTCCATCAGGCGCCTGGGGCGGAACCATTTAATCGGTTCCGGCTCCCTGCGAGAGAGGATTGGTGTCGTAAACTCAAGCCGCAGCAGAAAATGATCTGTCCATGACATAGGCAACACTTCTAAGCCCCTTAACTTCAGATCATACCTCAACTGCTCCGAGAAGAAGACCAGGTCAGGTGTGTGTCCCCCCTCATGGGTTGGGCCCTCGATTACTTGTGTCAGGTCCATGGTTGCCATGGAGGCCATGAACTCCCGCGCCAACCCAGAGGACTCACCGAGTGACGGCACATTGAAGTCCCCCAAGACTATAAGTCTGGGGAACTCGACCGCCAACCCGGCTATCTCCTCGAGTAGCATGGGCAGGGCTGTTGAAACGCAGCTGGGAGGCAGGTACGTAAGCAACAAGCCCACCCGTACACCTAGGTCCAACCTCATAAGGAGGGACTCACAACCTGATATCTCAGTAGCAGCGAGTCTGCGCAGCCCGAGTGACTCCTTATTATTATTATTTATTATTATTTATTAAATTTCTATGCCACCCTATTCCGGGAACTCAGGGCGGCTCACAGCATAAATAGAAATCCAATATAAAAAACTACATAATACATATATAAAAATACATATATAAAAAAAGAGAACCCCTAAATTAAGAAACCATTCATTCTGCAAACGTACACACAGACATACACTGGCTAGGGGCAAGATGTCAACCGCCCCAGGCCTGTCGGCAGAGATGGGTCTTAAGGAGTTTACGAAAGGCGGAGAGGGTGGGGGCGATACGGATCTCCGGGGGGAGTTGATTCCAGAGGGCCGGGGCCACAACAGAGAAGGCCCTTCCCCTAGGCCCCACCAGGCGACACTGTCTGGCTGACGGGACCTGGAGAAGGCCGACTCTGTGGGCCCTAACCGGTCGCTGGGTTTTGTGGGGCAGCAGGCGGTCCCGTAAGTAACCTATAATCGCCACTCCTCCCCCCCTTCCCCGGGATCGCGGCTGATGCCATACCTGAAACCCAGCTGGGCACATTTCAGAGAGGGGAACTCCTCCCTCTGGGGTCAGCCAGGTCGGCCGCCTCCTCCAGAATTAGATCCCGGATGAGGAGAGCTTTATTTACCACCGACTTGGCATTGAGCAGCAGCAGCCTGAGTCCAGGGTTCGGATTTCGCTCGTTACCAGTACTCCGGGAAAGGTTCAAGGGGCCAGAACAAGAGATCGCTTTCAAGCAGCGAGGCCTTGTTCCCCGAGAGCGGCCTACCCCAGGCCTCCCGTCGTATGTGCCTCTTCCCCAGCCCCGACTAATCTTTTCTCTTTCCTCTCCGAGACTCAATTCTCAGAAGGCGGTGGGCGCTGAGTTTGAAGGATGCAGATCTGAAATTGGCAAGACAAAACTTGTTTGACGTGTTGCTACCTCGGGTTTTCTGGGGGGACTCCAGTGCCCATTGGGCTGAGCCAGCTCAGAGAAAAGATGGCTCAAGATGTGGATTTACGACAAGAACTTCTGGTTTTAAGTTTCATCGTTACATGATTAGATTATAGTTAGATTTGTAATGCTTGTTGAACTATTGTGTCCTTTTTATGAAATACACACAGGTATATTTAAAGAGTACAGTATAGTTTTAGTAAAACTATATAACAAAATGTAGAGTAAAAATATGGTGTGTGTGTGTGTGTGTGTGTTTTGATTCTTCTGTTTTTCTGCCTTTTTCCTTCAGGATATTAAACCGAGTCCTGTTGTTTGTTTAGCTGTTTTTAAAAAAGATGAAATTCCTTTTTTTTAAAAAAAATTAAAGAATAAGTTAAAGAATTTAAAGCAGTGGTTCTCAACCTTTTTCAGGTTGAGACCCCACTTGCGCCGCCCATGCACGCCGTGACCCCGACCCGCGGTCCGCCGTTTTGTTTTTTTGTTTTTGTTTTTATTTTTATTTTTTTTATTATTTTTTTCATCGTGCGCATGTGCGGTTCGGGCCATTGTGCGTGCACGCCGCGCATGCGCGGATCGGCCCGTCGCGGTCTGCCATTTTGTTTTTGTTTTTGTTTTTTTATTTTATTTTTTGGTTTTTTTCGTCGCGCGCGCACCGCGCATGCGCGGATCGGCCCGTTGCGCACGTGTGCACGCACGCGCGCGCGTGACAAAAAAACCAATAAAAAAATAAAAAAACCAAAATGGCGGACCGCAATGGGCCGATCCGCGCATGCGCGGCGCGCGTGTGACGGCCCAAACCGCGCATGCGCGGCACGCGCGCAACAAAATAAAAATAAAAATAAAAAACAAAATGGCGGACCGCGGTGTCCAGCGACCCCCGTGAAACGGTCGTTCGACCCCAAATGGGGTCGCGACCCATAGGTTGAGAACCGCTGTTTTAGACTAAAGGATTCTTTTCTTGCGTATTTGTACCGAAGAAAGTCATTAAGTTACTCTTTTTAACTGCCCCCCTTAGATCCTCTTTTCTTTTCTTTTTGCTCTTTTCTCTTTTTGTTTCTCTTCTCTTTTTTATTTCTTTCTTTTCTTTATCTTTCCTTCTGTCATTTTCTATTTTATCTTAAAACAACTCAGTGAAGTTGCTTAAAAATAAATAGGAGTTTTGAACAGGCTATTCATGCGGTCTGAAAAAACAAGGAATGGTAATGTTTAAGGAATAGTAATGTTTACCATTGATGGTAAACATTACCAAGGAATGGTAATGTTTACCATCAGTATGCTGACGATACTCAGCTGTACATTTCCACTCCTGCCCAAATCAGTGAAGCGGTTGAGGTGATGTGCCGGTGTCTGGAGGCTGTGAGGGTCTGGATGGGTGCTAACAGATTGAGGCTCAACTCTGACAAGATAGAGTGGCTGCGGGTGATGCCTCCCAGGGACATTTCAATCTGTCCTTCCATTACCCTGGGGGGTAAAGTTATAAACCCCTTGGAGAAGGTGCACAACTTGGGAGTCCTCCTCGATCCACGGCTGACATTGGAACATCATTTGTCGGCGGTGGCGAGGGGGGCATTTGCCCAGGTTCGCCTGGTTCACCAGTTGCGCCCTTATTTGGATCGGGAGTCTCTACTCACAGTCACACATGCCCTTGTCACCTCGAGGATCGACTACTGCAATGCTCTCTACATGGGGCTACCCTTGAAGAGTGTTCGGAGACTACAATTGGTGCAAAATGCAGCTGCGCGAGCGGTTGTGGGCCTGCCCCGTCGTGCCCACATTTCGTCAACTCTCCGCATGCTGCATTGGCTGCCTATCGGTCTCCGAGCACAATTCAAGGTGTTGGTTATTACCTATAAAGCCCTTCATGGCACGGGACCAGGATACCTACGGGACCGCCTTCTGCCACATACTTCCCTTCGACCGGTGAGAGCGCACAGGGTCAGCCTCCTCCGGGTCCCGTCAGCGAAACAATGCCGTCTGGCGGGCCCTAGGGGGAGGGCCTTCTCTGTTGTGGCGCCCACCCTCTGGAACCAACTGCCCCCTGAAGTCCGTGTTTCTCTGACTCTCCCGGCCTTCTGAAAGAATCTTAAAACCTATCTATGCCGGCAGGCCTGGGGATGATTGTGACTGTGTCTGTACGATGAATGTGTTTGGGGGGTCTTTTAAATGTTTTGTCGACTTGGTTTTTGGTTTTTAAATGCTGTGATGTTGTTTTTTTGTTCATGTTGTTAGCCACTCCGAGTCCTTTGGAGAGGAGCGGCATAAAAATCCAATTAATAAATAAATAATAAATAAATAATAAAATTGCTTGATTAGTCCTTTCCCCTCATTTGCTGAACTATAATCACTGTCCTTATGAATATTTAAGGCCTCAGACTAGTAAATCTGAAGATTGTGAATTTTTAGAGTCACTTGGATTTGCTACTTGATTTGAATGGGCAGCTAGCTGTTAAAAAAAAAAATTGGAATTTCCTGTCCTTGTTTCAGGGGTTTTCGTAGGTACGAAGAACCACCTGGGGGGAGTCTAGAATCATCTCCTAATTTCTTGATTTTGCAACCCAGCGTGAGACGTTGGTGGGATTATGGCATCCGTTACAAGATGGCTTCTCGCTTTGGTCTTCTTACTGGCCGTGGCCAAGACAGCCAGGGGTGAGTTTTGGGGGGGGGGATTTATTTTGCCATCCTACAAAAATCCTTTTTTAAAAGAGAAAAAAAAAACACCCTGAGTTTGCTGTAAAACTGTGGAGCTTCCATGTTGAAAGGCAGTCTACCTTTAAACGAAGTGTTTAGCTGCTGTAAGAGGGAGGCATTCCTGCTAGACGCCTGGCCTTGTTTGACAACAAGAACATGAGGAGAAGGCAGATCCTTAATTCAAACTGGGACTTCCTGCTTTTTTTTTTTTTTTTGTAAGTGTGCAAAACGGGCCCAAATCCCCTTTTTCAGTGCCGTTGTGACTTTGAACGGTCGCTAAAAGGCCCGTCGTAAGTCGAGGACCACCTGTATATTCCTAATGTCTATTCTACATCTGCCTATTTTGTCGATTCAGGAAGCCGAGCTTGCATCCCGAAATATTTTGGCGGCAATGCTGTTGTGTGCGTTTGTAACAGCACGTATTGCGACACGCAAGACCCCGTCTCTCTCCCCCCTTTGGGTCAGTTTGTGGTGTACGAAAGCAGCAAGTCCGGGAACCGGCTGGAACGCAGAGAAGGGTATTTTCAGAATCTGACAGCCAAACCAGGTATTTCTCCCACGGAGGTGTCAGGACTACAAGTCCCATCTCCCCAGGGTTCCGTGATCAAAATTCAGATGCTTGGCAACTGATTCATATTTATTATTATTATTAATAATTATAATAATAGCCTATCCCAGGTCCTTGGTAAGGGCTTAATAGGGTGGACAAAAATGCCAAATCCAGTCTAAACATCTGGCTGACTATTATTATTATTAATAATAATAATAATAATAATAATAATAATAATAAAACCTATTCCAGGTCCTTGGTAAAGAGTTAATAAATGGACAAAAATGCCAAATCCAGTCTAAACATCTCACTGACTATAATAATAATAATAATAATAATAATAATAATAATAATAATAATAATAATAATAATAATAATAATAATAATATAGCCTATTCTAGGTCCTTGGTAAAGACTTAATAAGTGGACAAAAATGCCAAATCCAGTCTAAACATTTGGCTGACTGTGATGAGGATGATGATGATGATGATAATAATAATAATAATAATAATAATAATAATAATAATAATAATAATATAGCCTATTCTAGGTCCTTGGTAAAGACTTAATAAGTGGACAAAAATGCCAAATCCAGTCTAAACATCTGGCTGACTGTAATAATAATAATAATAGTAATAATAACAACAACAATAATAATAATAGTAATAATAATAATATGTAATGCCTATATACTCAGACTTTACTTTAGCAGCTATTAGGTTGTTTGTTAGGACTTGAACTATTAAGGTTTTACCAGTCCCAGACCATGAATCGAATTGAAGATTAAATCAATAATAATAATAATAATAATAATATGCTTCCAGTTGTAATGGTCTTTATTTTATGTATGTATTTATAAAATGTCTACGCCACCTCTGTTGCCTCAGTGTAACTCTTCCTTTGCACCCTTCCTTTCCGTAGATATTCTTCTGATTTTGGAGACGGCCCAGCGGTATCAAAGAATAAAAGGATTTGGGGGGTCCGTCACTGATGCAGCTTCCATCAACATCCTGGCTCTGTCGCCAAACACCCAGAAAAATCTACTCCGTTCCTACTTCTCGGAGGAAGGTGAGCATGAGTGCAGAGGGTTTAGTGGTTGAGGAGGGAGGTAAGAGGGATCTAGAAGGAATTCGGTTTAGAACAGGGGTAAACCACCTTGGCTCTTTTATGACTGGTGGACTTCAACTCCCAGAATTCCTGAGCCAGCCATGCTGAGGGGAAAGGGAGAGGTTTCCAAGCTGAGCCAGGTTGGCTCAGGAATTCTGGGAGTTGAAGTCCAAGAGTCATGAAGGGGCCATAGTTCCCCCATGCTGGCTGAGGAATTCTGGGAGTTGAAGTCCACGAGTCATGAAGGGGCCAAAGTTCCCCCATGCTAGCTTAGGAATTCTGGGAGTTGAAGTCCACGAGTCATGAAGGGGCCATAGTTCCCCCATGCTGGCTGAGGAATTCTGGGAGTTGAACTCCACAAGTCATGAAGGGGGTCATAGTTCCCCCATGCTGGCTCAGGAATTCTGGGAGTCCACAAGTCATAAAAGAGCCAAGGTTGCCTACCCCTGGTTTAGAAGGAAGTTAAGGTGGACACCTGTTTGTGCATTGGAACTCCACGTTTGAGCTGGAGAAATGATCCTAGCTCCGGGAATCATTTTTAGCTGGAAAAATAGACCTAGCTCCGGGAACAATGTGGGAATGTGACTAAGTGAAACTGTTTTCAGCTTTGATCTTCCCATTGGAGAACATGAACAGAGGAAACAAACGGGGAGGGAGGAATAAAAACAACAACAAGACAGGCTGGCTCCTGAAAATTAAAATTCTCAGCATCATTGACGGGGCTGAAAAACAAGTTGCTTAATGATGGATGTGTAACAAATAGGCTAGATAAATTACTTTATTCTGTTTATTAACAATGGAAGAATCCAGTTTCCTTCCTTACGGCCTGGATTGGACATGCAGGAAGGAGAACTCAGATGAGTTGGATGGATGGATGGATGGATGGATGGATGGATGGATGGATGGATGGATGGATGGATGGATGGATGGATAGATAGATAGATATGGGATAGAGACACAGACAAATAGATAAATGATAGATAGATAGATAGATAGATAGATACATAGATACATAGATAGATAGATAGATAGATACCCATTCAGACAGACAGATATAGATGATTGATAGACAAAGATAGATGATAGATGGATGCATGAATGGAGACACATTCAGACAGATAAATGATAAATGATAGATGATCCATCCATCCATCCATCATCTATCTATCTATCTATCTATCTATCTATCTATCTATCTATCTATCTATCTATCTATCTATCTCTGTGTCTCTATATCATCTGTCTATCTATCTCTCTCTCTCTCTCTCATCTATCTCCATCTATCTCTCATCTATCTCTCTATCTATCTATCTCTGTCTGTCTATCTCTATATCGTCTATCTATCTATCTATCATCTATCTATCTCTCTCATCTATCTCTATCTATCTATCATCTATCTAATCATCTATCTCTATCTCATCTATCTCTATCCATCCATCTATCCATCTATCCATCTATTCATCTATCTATCTATCTATCTATCTATCTATCTATCTATCTATCTATCTATCTATCTATCTATCTATCTATCTATCTATCTATCTATCTATCTATCCCTTCCGTGTTTCTACAGGGGGTCCTTGACATCTCCCCCCCCCACACACACTCTGATTGTCTGCCTCCTACACCCCACAGGGATTGAATACAATCTTGTGCGTATGCCAATGGCAAGCTGTGATTTCTCTACCCGGCCGTACACATATGATGATTTTCCGTACGACTACGAGCTGAAGAATTTCAGCCTGGTTGCAGAAGACCTACTAATGAAAGTAAGTTTTATCCAAAAGGGGGGGGAGCTGGCAGAGGAAGGGGGGACTCAACGGAGGCCTGGATTTTAGGGGCTCTTGGTGGGGGCTTCCACCGAGAAGAGGACTCGGGGATGGAGGCAGAAGTTGCAATGTAGAGTTTGCATTGCACAATTCTTTTTTTGGGGGGGGGGTGTTGCTGTCTCCAGTTATCTGGCAAATGGGAGATTCCAATTTTTATCAGCCTTTAAGCAGTATTAGGAAGAAGGCTGGGTGTGAATTCAGACATGCAAGAAAGAATATGATGCGGGGGGGGGGGATGGTGCTTATTTATTTCTTCCTGCTGGTTGCGTTGTTTTCACATACCGGTAGTAGAGGTGCCCGCCAGCCCTCCCTACCCAATTTGAAGTTCGATCTATATCTATTAATCTCTATGATTATTTATTAATCTATACCTCTATAGTATATTAATGTCTGTATGTCTGTCTCTGTCTGTCTGTCTGTCTCTCTCTCTCTCTCTGTCTCTATCCATCCATCTATTATCTATTATCTTTTGTTTGTTTGTCTATCAATCACCTATCATTTATCTGTCTGAATGTGTCTCCATTCATCCATCATCTATCATCCATCTTTGTCTATCAACCATCTATCATCTATCTATCCATCCATCCATCCTATCATTCTCTGCTGTCTATCTTTTCTACCATTCTCATCTATCATCTGTATCTATCTGTCTGTCTGTCTATCTATCTATCTATATCTCCCTTCTCTATCATTCTTATCTATCATCTATCTATGTATCTATCTCTATCTCAATCTCTCTCTTTATTTATCTACCATTTATCATCTCTCTCCCTATCTGTCTCTCTCTCCTCTCTGTATCAATCTATCATTCCTCTCCCTCCCTCCCTTCTTCCCTTCTTCCCTCCCTCCCTTTCTCCCTCTTTCTTCTGTTTTCCTACCAGACAGATGTGGCCAGGATAAGTAAAAAAACAACAACATATTTTCGGTGTAATGATTTTATTTCTGGTGATGTTGTATTTCATGGGAAAACCACCTTTTTTGTTTGTTTGTTTTCCTGAAAAAGAACTGGTTTGGGGGGTGGTTTCTCTATCTGTTTTTGCTTGGAGAATTGAAACAAAGCCATCTCATTCCTCCCCAGCCACCTCCAGTCCCAAATCTCACTTTGTCATTTTTCCGAAGAGCATCTGGATCTTCCTCCAGACCCTGGGCGGCCATCGCTGGTCCTCATTGACCCCCCCTCCACTCTTTCTCCCCACAGATCCCCATTGTGCATCAGGCGAAGGCTATGTCGAGGAGACCCATCTCCCTTATGGCCAGCCCATGGACCGCTCCAATTTGGATGAAAAGCAACGAGGACTGGAAAGGGAAAGGCTGGCTGAAAGGGCAAGCGGGCGATTCCTTCCACAAAACTTGGGCTTCTTATTTCGTCAGGTAAAACGGGCAGACAAGTGCCTTCGTTTTGGGGGAAACAGCACCCTCTGCTGGCAGTGGAAGGTATATTTGCCCAGGTTCGCCTGGTGCACCAGCTGCGGCCCTGTTTGGACCGGGAGTCTCTTCTCACAGTCACTCATGCCCTTATCACCTCGAGGCTCGACTACTGCAATGCTCTCTACATGGGGCTACTTTTGAAAAACGTTCGGAGACTTCAGGTAATGCAGAATGCAGCCGCGCGAACTGTATTGGGCTTACCCAGAAATGCCCATATTTCAACATCACTCCGCGAGCTGCATTGGCTGCCAATTGGTCTCCGAACGCAATTCAAAGTGTTGGTTATGACCTATAAAGCCCTACATGGCATCGGACCAGGTTACTTGCGGGACCATCTGCTGCCTCATGAATCCCAGCGGCCGGTTAGGGCCCACAGAGTCGGCCTTCTCCAGGTCCCGTCAGCCAGACAGTGTCGCCTGGCAGGGCTTAGGGGAAGAGCCTTCTCTGTTGCGGCCCCGGCCCTCTGGAACCAACTCCCCCCAGAGGTCCGTATTGCCCCCACCCTCTCTGCCTTTCGCAAACTGTTAAAGACACATCTTTGCCGGCAGGCCTGGGGCAGTTGACACCTTGCCCCAGCCAGGGTATGTTTGTTGTAAGTTTGTTTCGGATGATTGGTTTTAATTTAGGGGTTTTATAATGTATTTGATTTCTATATGCTACTGATTATGTTGTAAGCCGCCCCGAGTTTTCGGAATAGGGCGGCATAGAAATCGAAACAAACAAACAAACAAATAAATAAATAAATTTCAGCCTGCAAAGTCTGCATGGTTTTTTTTTTTTTTAAACAGATTTTGGATGGTTAACCCCTGAGAGCTGATATCAGATTGTTCTTGCCGGTTTAAATGTGAACCACGGTGTCTTGTTTCCCTTGGCCCAGGTTTCTCGATGCGTACGCCGAGCAGAATTTAACCTTCTGGGCCATCACTGCTCAAAACGAGCCTTCTTCTGGATTTGTGAAAAATTATCCTTTCCAGACTTTGGGGTTCACCGCAGAATCTCAGCGTGACTTCATTGCTCTGGATCTCGGCCCTGCCCTGGCCCGAAGTTCGCACAAGAAAGTTCGTCTAATTGCTCTCGATGACAACCGAATACATCTCCCTAAGTGGGCAAAAGTGGTGAGTGGGGGGGGGGCTTAAATTTTCAACTGGATCTAAAAAGTGGGGTATGGTCCCCCACCCTTCGGGGTTCCCATCCCTTCTTCCTTTTCGTTTCAATTTTTTTTCCAATTATTTTTTAACCAATCAAGCCGCTAATCCTTAAGGCTCAGAATGTGAGTTGGAAAGAGGTAGCTAGACGGTGCCAGAATTCTATAGCAAGAAAACAAACAAACAAACAAAAAAAAACAGGTGAAATTAACTTCTGGGTTTTGTTTTTTATTTTATTTTATAATTTCTTTATTAAGTATATATTTGTAAATGTAAACAAAGGAAAAATTCAAGTTGAATGCTACCCAACTTAATACAATCGATTTAAACTTGTAAACATTCTTCACTCGGTATATCAAGATTTAACTATAAGCCAGATACATTTTCTTTGATTGGTGTTTCTCTTGTATGTAGTCTATCCATTTTTTCCAGTCCAACATACATCTTTCATTGGAATGATCCTTCAAATATGCAGATATTTTAGCCATTTCTGCCATATTTATGACTTTCAAAGTCCATTCTTCTATAGGTGGTATTTCTGGCTTCTTCCAGTATTGTCCCACCAACAGTCTCGCTGCTGTGATCAAGTTCAAAATTAAGTTCATCTCTGTGGTGGTACAGTCTTTTATGATCCTTAACAAAAACAACTGAGGTAGAAATTCAATACACTTTTTCATGATGGATTGAAGTGTCCACCATATTTTTCTCCAAAAAGCTTTAATTTTTCTACAGGTCCACCATACATGAAAATACGTAGCATCCATACTTTCACATCTCCAATATTTAGGTTGGAGTTCAGGGTATATATATGATAGTTTTTTTCAGATCTAGATGCCATCTATAAAACATTTTGTAAAAGTTCTCTCTTAAATGTTGCGCTTGCGTAAATTTTACATTTTTCACCCAAATTCTCTCCCACGTTTCCATCATGATGGGTTGCCTGAAATTTTGTCCCCACTTTATCATACAATCCTTGACTAGTTCAGTTTCGGAGTCAATTTCTATCAATACATTGTACACTCTTTTGATATGCATGGGCCTTTGTTCTCTAACTTGTTTAATTAAATTCTCATCCGTTTGGGATAAACCCTTTTTCAAGTCTTTTTGCCATCTGGACTTCTGATTTTTTTCCCCCCTGGATATCCTGAGTCTCCCCATAGAATGAATATCTGATCAAAAAAAAACACAAAAAAACAGACCAGCAGAGATTTCAAGGTGAATGAACAACTTGCCCTGCAGTGTAGACTCGCAGAGAGGTAAACCACAGCAAAAAAATAGGAAGAGCTTTGATGTCCGGTCTGAAATTATCGAGCAAAATTTAAGGCGTCTGTAACGCCGACCACATGCTATGATCAAAAGGAAATACGGAGGGGGATGTGTGAAAAACACAATTAAAATTAATGGTTCTAGAACATGAGAATTTCGGAACAGGAAGAGGGCGGATAAATCCATTAGGAAAGGTACCCTATGTTCTAGCTTAATTTTATTGACACATTTCCTTGATGCCTTCATTTTGAAAGATGATCCGGCACGGCTTCTTTCGGTTAACGTTCTAGGTCACAACAGGGAAGGTGATGTTTTGGGGATCTCTTGGTGGTCTGCTGTCCAACAGCCAACGGGCCTTAGGTTTTCAAGCTTTGTAAAAGTGGAAGATGGAGGGACTTCAAGTCCCAGAACTCCCCAGCTAGTATGCTGGTTTAAGTCCATTTGTCTTAAAGCATGCTGGCTGGGGGATTCTGGGAGTTGAGGTCCACGCCTCTTAAAGCATGCTGGCTGGGGGATTCTGGGAGTTGAAATCCACCCGTCTTAAAGCATGTTGGCTGGGGGATTCTAAGAGTTGAAGTCCACCAACTTGCCAGAGTTGAAAAACACTGAAGCTGAATAGTTTTCTAACTGGGTTTATTGTAGGGATTCTTGCAGGTCTCCAGGGCTTGGCCTGCATTCCCTCCTGTCTCTGATGCTGTAAAGTCAACCCGCATCGGATTGGGCGTTCCAGCTGTTTGATGACTCACTCTGTCCTTTTTCCTGTCAAGGTGTTGGGCAGTGACAGTCAAGCCTACCGCTACATTCATGGCATTGGCCTCCACTGGTACATGGATTTCATCAGCCCCATAAAGGACACGGTGGAAGCCACCCACCGTATCTTCCCCGACTACTTTTTGATTGCCACCGAAGCCTGTGCTGGGTCTTTCTTTTGGGAATCGGATGTTATCCTCGGATCATGGGAGCGAGGGGAGGACTACAGCCACAGCATCTTAGAGGTACGATGCGTGGAAGAGAGCGGGGGTTGAGCTGATGAAGAAGACCAGGGAGGAAAGAGAAAGGACGGGGAGGAAGGAAGGAAGGAAGGAAGGAAAGGCAAGGAGGGAAGGAAGGAGGGAAAGAAAGGCAAGGAGAGGGAGAGAAGGATGGAAGGGAGGGAGGGAGGAAGGAAGGAAAGGCAAGGAGAGGGAGGCAGGCAGGGAAGGAAGGAAAGAAAAGAAAGAAAAAAGGAAAGAAAGAGGGAAGGCAAGGAGAGAGGGAAGGATGGAAGGGAGGAAGGAAGGAGAGGGAAGGAAAGAAAGAAAGAAAGAGGAAGGCAAGGCAAGGAGAGAGGGAAGGAAGGAGAAAAGAAAGGCAGTGGGAGGAAGAGAAGGGATGGGACAATGGAAAGAAGGAAGAGCAGAAAGAAAAGAGGGAGGGGTAGGGAGAGAGGGAGGGAGGAGAGAAAAAAGGAGACAGGCAATGGGTGGAAAAGAAGGGAAGGATCGGAGAACAATGGAAGAAAGAAAGGGAAAGGGTAGCAAAGAAAAGATGAGGGGAAAGAGGGAGGAAGGAAGGGAGGGAGGGAGGAATGAGAATTGGAAGGGAAGGGGGGAAAAAGGAAGGAGGGAGGAAGGGAGGGAGGGAGGGAGGAATGAGAATTGGAAGGGAAGGGGGAAAAAAGGAAGGAGGGAGGAAGGAAGGAAGGAAGGAAGGAAGGAAGGAAGGAAGGGAAAGAGGGTGTAAGGAAGGATTGTAGGGCAAAGGGAGGGAAAGAAAGGGAGGGAAAGGAATGGAGGGAGAGAGAGAGACCCTGATTCCTTCCCTCTCTTCTCTCTAGAACCTGAATCACCACGTCGTCGGTTGGATCGACTGGAACCTGGCCCTGGATTTACAAGGGGGACCCAACTGGGTGAAAAACTTCGTGGATAGTCCAATCATTGTTGACCCCACTGGCGACATCTTCTACAAGCAGCCCATGTTCTACCACTTGGGCCACTTCAGGTGGAACCGCCGGGCAGGGGTGGGGACCCGTGGCCCTTGAGCCCCAAAGGAGTGACCTCCGGGGGTTAGGCGTAGCGATGAAGCTTCAGATAAGAAGCTAGTCCTCTTGGTTCTGTAGAAGACCACCAAGGGAGAAATGCAACAACGGGAGAGCCATCTCCGCCTCGTGACAACTCGGTCTAAATTGGGTGAAAGGATGGATGGGGCAGAAAGGACCCTCTTTAAGGATTCTGGGGGAGGGTTACTTTAGGGGTCTATTAGGTTTAAGTCCACCCTCAATCATAGATGCTCAATGGAAGTTTAAGGTCAATCGGCTAACCTTAAGCTCAGCCAACCGATCTTAAGATCAGCTGACCTTAAGCTCAACTGGCAATCTAAGCTCCGCCATCTAACCATAAACTCAACTGACTAATCTTAGGCCCAACTAGCCAACCTTAAGCTCAACCAGCCCACCTTAAGCCTGATCCAGTTGACCTTGTTCAACTTATTAACCTTAACTGGCCAACCTTAAGGTCAACCGATTGACCTTAAACTCAACCGATTGACCTTAAGCTCAACCGATTGACCTTAAGCTCAACTGATTGACCTTAAGCTCAACCTATTGACCTTAAGCACAATCAACTAAGCTCTATGAGCCAATCTTAAGTTCAACTAACTTAAGCCAATCTTAAGTTCAACTTAAGTTCAGCCAACTAACCTTAAACTCAACCAACCAACCTTAAACTCAATGGGTCAACTTTCAATTCAACCGGTCGACCTTAAGCTCAGCCAATTAATCTTAAGCTCAACCAGCCAACCTTAAGCTCAGGATTTCTAAACCAGGGTAGATCCTTGCAGTGGGATCTCTCCATCATGGCCTCCCTTTTCTCCCCTCTTAGCAAGTTCATCCCTGAAGGATCTCAGCGCGTTGGGCTGACGGTGGTTCAACCTTACTTTAGTTGTAACCTGGAACATGTTGCGGTGCTTCGCCCCGATGGATCGGCAGTGGTGGTGGTCCTAAACCGGTGAGTGTCGGTATTCTGAAGGGCAATGCTTTCAAACAGCCAGGTTTCTAGTTCTCAAGAAGCCATTTTTTTCCCTTGTCAAACCCCTTCCCCTCCAACGCAGGCTAGCCAAGGCTCACGCCACAAACTTAGCATGTCGCGTGAACAAAAAAGTATGTCTGCCATCTCGATTTGAGTTGCGATCACTTCTTGCCGTGATTGTGTTGACTGCCGGGGGCGGCATATAAATTTAATAATGGGCCCATTTCACTGGTCTGAATCTGGCTGTAGCTTTTCACACCAAACTAGGTATCAAAGCCTCTTGCCACCCAGAAAGCTGGGCGAGAAAGTTCTCTTTAGAAACCCCGCAGGAATTTGGAGCAGAGAAACGTCGTGATGAGTATGTTGGACGTAAAAGAAGAAGAAAAAAGTGACCGTTGTGGGTCTGTTTCTCCACCGCTTTGTGACTGTGTTTCTGCTTCTGTTTGTCCTCTCTTTTCCTTTCTCCTTTTCTTGTTCTTTCCCTCTTTTTTTGCTCCTCTCTTCCTTCCCATCTTCTCCTCCTTCCTTTCTTTTTCCACCTCTTTTTCCCGCAGGTCTTCATTCAGCCTCACCTTTGGACTTACTGACTCAGTTGGTCTTATTTTAACTCAAATCCCTGCCAACTCCATCCAGACGTATCTCTGGCGGCGCCAGTAAAAAAAAAAAGGACTTAGCACGCTGGATGCCAGTCGGCAGAAAAAGTCGTCGATCCAGCAGGATTGTTTTACTAACCTTCTTGGGAGCTGAGATGGTGGTTCAGCCCAACAGATGATGTTCTTCTAGGAGATGAACCTTGACCATGGCTGAGGAAGCAGAGATTTGATGTTTTCTGGGATCAGCAAGACCATGATCCCAGTCTTTGGAGAGGAGCGGCATATAAATCCAATAAATAAATAAATGAGTTCTCCGGAATAGGGCGGCATAGAAGTCAAATTAATAATAATAAATAAATACATAAATAAATAAATGATTCCCAGAGTGTCTGCCAGTACATCAGTCATAGTTCCTTCCAATTTTCTGGCTGGGAATCTCTTGACGAGACTGTTGGCCTTAATGCGATGTAGCCCAACCCTTTGGAAATGCCCTTGGTTAAGCCTCAAATGCTGGCTTGCAAGCCACAAGGATCGTTTCTCACGCCTCCAAGCCACATTATGACTTTCATCTGATGGAATTGAACCTGGATAAGCTGGGCTGAGTCCACCTTGTTCTGGATTCCTAGGTACTTCATGGTCAGCATTTCCAATTAACCCAAGGTTTTTTTTTTTTTTCATTCTACGTCTTCCTGTTTTCGCCCTGTGTAACTCACAATGTGACACTGACACTTAGCTGATTATACGTACTAGTATCTACCCTTCTCCAGTTTCGGATTGCGTGTCGTACACATGGGAGAATTTAGATACCTTTTCAATTATTATTACTATTATTAGTGGTTTGTCGCACACTCGGCCAGATGTTCAGACTGGATTTGGCATTTTAATACAACCTCCAAGTACCTAGGATAGACAGGTGTGGATGTTTGATGGTGTTAAAGCTCTCCTCACAGGATGTCAGCTGTTCCGAGTCCAGCTGCCTTTTGTAATTGACCGATGGGGACTGTGTCAATGCCGACGGTGTTCAATTATTGTTATGGTTTGTCGCACAGTCATCCAGATGTTTTGACTGGATTTGAACTTTCTTTGTCCACCTGCTGAGCCTTTCCCAAGGACCTGGGATAGGCAGATGTTTAATAATATTAAAGGTAACCTTGCAGGATTTAAGCTCTGCTGAGTCCAGCTGCCTTTTGCAATTGACGGATGGGGATTTTGTCAACGCCAAAGGTGTTCAAGGAATGCTCCAGAAGTTTTGGGATTGCACCCCAGCTGCCTGCCACTATGGAAACTACCTTTGTTTTCTTCTATTACTGTTATTATATTTTGCAAACGGACTCTTCAGTCCATCTTCTCAAGACTGTCTATGCTCAGCTGCCTCGATCAAACCAACATTTGTTTCCATTTGAAGACGGATGACTTGCAGTCGGAGTTTAGCGAACCTCGGATTGGATCTGTGACTTCTTGCAGATTTAGAAATAATACCCTTTTGGTGCGAGTAAAAAAACAAACAAACAAACACATTTAACAACCCTCTTTGTGTTCTGCTTTATTTTGTATCGTAACACAAGCCGCCCAGCTGCAAATTTCACTGGTTTTTTTCCCCCAAGCTTTTGCTTTTGTTCAAAAGCATCCTAACCTTTTTTGTTTGTTTGTTTTGGTTGCTATAATTGCACTTTTCTTGGTGGGGTTAGGGTTAGGGTTAGGATGGGAGGTGTGTGTGCCTGTGTGTTTCGGTTGTTGTCTTCCCCTAGATAGGAGCATGAAGTGAGATGCTTTGTTTGCTGGGACTCAAAAGAAGACTTGTTTATGCCCCATTTGGAATACGTGAAATTTCTGCTGGTGGGATTTTGGGGTGTGACTTTCTTCGGCTTGTTTTTTTACCCCCCACTGCTAATCGAAGGCCCACACCTTGTGTTGGTTTTCTGCTAAAAACTGACTTGACCACTCTAGGGAGACCGGTGAAAAGCAACTTTCAAGGCTAGTTGGGTGGGTGCAAAACGAACCCGTCTCGCTCGATGTTTTTTGTCAAAGCCTGACATGTTTAAAAAAAGTGTTGGATGCCCTGGGCCACATCCAAGCAAAGTGTGCCAAAGATTTGAACAGAATCAGAGTTGGAAGGGACCTTTGGAGGTCTTCTAGTCCAACCCCCTATTACTCTATACAGGTAATCAACCTGGAACTAAGGACCAAATTTCCTGACAATTCGAACAATTAAACCAGTGGAGCAATTTGCCTCCAGAAGTTGTGGGTGCTTCAACAATGGAGGTTTTTAAGAAGAGACAGGACAGCCATTTGTCTGGGATGGGATAGGGACTCCTGCTTGAGCAGAGGGTTGGACTAGAGGACCACCAAGGTCCCTTGCAGTTGGTTGCCACAATATAAAAAAAGATGTTGAGACTCTGGAAAGAGTGCAGAGAAGAGCAGCAAAGATGATCAGGGGACTGGAGGCTAAAACATGAGGAACAGTTGCTGGAATTGGGGATGTCTAGTTTAATGAAGAGAAGGACGGGGGGGCATGCATGATAGCTGTATTCCAGTATTTGAGGGGCTGCCCCAAAGAAGGGGGGGTCAACCTGTTCTCCAAAGCCTCTGAAAGCAGGAGAAGAAGCAATGGATGGAGACTAGTCAAGAAGAGAAGCAACCTGGAACTAAGGAGAAACGTAACTGACAGCTGGAACAATTAATCAGTGGAACAGCTTGACACCAGAAGCTGTAGATCAGGGGTTCTCAACCTTGGCAACTTTAAGACTTGTGGACTTCAACTCCCAGAATTCCTCAGCCAGCTTTGCTGGCTGAGGAATTCTGGGAATTGAAGTCCACAAGTCTTAAAGTTGCCAAGGTTGAGAACCCCTGCTGTAGATGCTCCATCACTGGAAGAATGGGGTAGGGTCTCCTGCTTGAGTTGGACTAGAAATCCCCCAAGGCCCCTTTCAGCTCTATTCTGAATTTGAATCCAGTGTTCTCCCCATTGATTTTGCATCTGGGAAGGTCACAAATTTTGATCACGTGACCATGGGGGAAAGGCAGCAGTAGTCGTAAGCGTGAGGACCGGTTCTAAGTCGCTGTTTGCAGTGCCGTCATTACTTCAAACGGTTGCTAAACGAACAGATGCAAATGGAGGGCATCGTGTAATTTAAAAAGTGTGTACGTTTGAATGAAATCTTTCCCTATCACTCACCCCTACTGTTTTCCAGAAGGAAATATAAAAAAATAGTTAAATCAGTTTTGGAGATGAATTTATGAGATTTAAACGGCCTTTGTTCTTGTTTTGTCTGTCTGTGTGTGTGTGTGTTGCCAAGTTTTTTGGTTTTTTTTAACGTACAACAACAAAAGAGAACCAAATCTAAGAAATACATCATCGTGATCATTAATTATCCTTGATTTGGTTCAACTGGAAAAAATAGTTACCTTCTCTCTCTCTCTCTTTTTTAACCTTTGTCGTCACCTTTCCTGCTGAATTTCCAGAAGCGAACTCAACTTTGGATCCTGCACCTCTGAAGATTGAAAGGAAAGCTTCATTGTCCAGTTTGCAAAAGGCAGTTTTAAAAACTCTGGAGATAAATGTTTTACAAAATCACCGGAAGCTGATGTGGCTTGAGGGACTGATGGGTGTTTTGCGTTTAGCATCAGTCACAAAGTGCTAATACATTTAACAAAAATCAAAGGCATGCATTTCTTTCTGCCTGTTCCACCCCCTAGCCATTACCTCAGAGAGGGCAAAGGACCATATTGCTGATTGCACAATAACCATTCCAACGAAAATGCCAGTTACACAACTTTAAATAGCTTGCAATTTACACCCAGTTAATTTTGAAGGAACATTGTGTACCTCCTCAAGAAACTTTAATTTCATTTGTAGCTGTTCTTCGTCAATGCTTTTTTTTTTTTTACATTAATGACGCACATTAAGACTCAAAGTTCTTAGGTTTTTCCCCCCAAACACGCACACCCATTGAACCCAGACTCAATTCTAGCATATGGAATGGAATGGAATAGAAAATAGAATGGAATATAGAATAGAACAGAACAGAATACAATAGAAAATACAGAATATAGAATACAGAATATAGAACAGAACATAGAATAGAACATAGAATAGAATAAAATAATAGAATAGAAAATACAGAATACAGAATATAGAATAGAACATAGAATAGAATATAGAATAGAATAGAACAATAACTTTATTCTCAGTTTAAATGTACACTAAGCAGCATTAAAATGAGATTTTGCTGCATACAGCTCTCAAAGTGTAACCACCTCCAATATACACTGCATAAACCTAACAAGAAAAATGAAATAAATTATGCATATACCGACATACAAACACGTATGTGGCCCAGAAAGATGACATGTTGTAAGCGGAGGGTTAGCTGTAGTTGAAAAGCCATTAATAAGCACTTTGCAAAAGTTATTAGAAAAATCTATGTAAGCCCAGTGCCATCTTGAAGATGTTAATCCTATTTTAACGAAGACGGATTTTTTTTTCAGCCTTCTGAAGAATTAAACCTGCTGGAAACTATTGAAATGTGGTGTTTTATGAGGAACACCTTTGGGCAATCTCATATCCATCTCTGCTTCTTCATTCCTTTGGAATTGCTGGCACTGCTTCTGTTTGCCAATTTCATCCAGATAAAAATTGACAGTCGAAGGAAGTTCCTTAATTGCTCTTTGCGGTCACGTGATCAGGATGCCCAGCTCTCATATCAGAAGACTGTCATAAAATTCTGCTGCCAGAGCTGTCAACATCCATCTCAGCATTCAGGAGTTGAGCCAGCAGCTGAGATCTGATTCCTATTCTGTTCTCCCTGGGAACCAACATCAGCTTTCCAAGTTCTGGAATAAAGTGTTTCACAGGTAGGAATAACAGTACAACCCTGTGTTTGTTACGATGCCAGGTAAGGGCAGGGCGGAGATTTTAGGATCCTAGAATGGGTGGAAGAAGTGATTTCAAGATCGCAGAACGGGAAACAGTGATTCCAGGATCGCAGAATGGGGGAAAAGTGATTCCAGAATTGCAGAATGGGGGAAAAAGTGATTTCAGGATCATAGAATCAGGAAAAAGTGACTTCAAGATCGCAGAATGGGGGGAAAAGTGATTTCAGGATTGCAGAATGGAGGAGAAGTGATTTCAGGACTGCAGAATGGGGAAAAAGTGATTTCAAGATCGCAGAATGGGGGAAAAAGTGATTTCAGGACCGCAGAACGGGAGAAACAGGATCATAGAATCAGGAAAAAGTGATTTCAGGACCGCAGAATGTGGGAAAAAGCTGAGCATGCGGGAAATAAAATCAGTCATATTTGCTCTCTGTTGGATTCCAGCCTTATAGCAGAGCCATTGAGGTGGTGGGAGCTACGCCTTGCATAGATTTGGGGTCCAGACTTAGGATTTGGGCTGCAAGAGTCCTGCATGAATCAATTAACAGCTTTGCAAATGATGCCCAGAAAAAAATGCATCCTTTTTTTTCCCTCCCCCTGCAGGGAAATTTCTCTAAAACTGGGAGGCTGGTGTTTGACGGGTGCTATGCGGACACGTGATGCTTTGGGGGTGCTGTTCCTCATCCTCCAAGGGATGGTCGAGGCCAGAGGTCAGCCTTTGAGAAGCCTCCTCGGGGTGGAGCCCAAAGGAAAAATGGGAGGGGCTCTGTTGTGCTGGTGGGAGGGGTGTAAAATCACCCTCCCCCCTTTTTTTCTCTCTCTTTCCATTTTTGGGTGATTTTTAGCAAGTCGACCCTGTAATCCTAAATTCTTCAACTCAAATACAATGGTGTGTGTTTGTAACGCAACGTATTGCGACACGGTGGAGCCGGTCTCCCTCCCTGACGTTGGCAACTTTGTCAAGTACACAACCAGCAGGGACGGCCAACGCTTGGAGCGAAGCCAAGGGCAAATCGATGCCAGCCCAGGAGCTTCAGGTAAACCTGGGCGAGGGGTTGGACTAGATGACCTACCAGGTCCCTTCCGACTAGTTAATTCTGTTAATTCTTTCAGCTGGGATCCTCTACGCCTACGATCCCTCCGCTCAGTACCAATACATCAAAGGTTTTGGCGGCTCGCTCACCGACTCTGCAGCCATTAACATCCTGAATTTGTCTTATGCAGCCCAAAACCACCTGCTCCGGTCTTACTTCTCTGAAGAAGGTGAGGAAATTGGGAGTGACCCGCTGGATGAAAACTAGCAGCTCAGGGAAAGCTAGCATCCCGAGGTTTTGTCTGTCTTAAGTCAAGGATTAAAAACTGGAAGGTTAGCCTGCGTTTAAAAGCAGAATGACATACTGTCTGAACAATCCAGGAAGTATTTTGTTTTCAATGGGTGTTTTACTGACTTTATGCACCACCAACAAACACAAGGGAGGTTCTGCTATTTAATGTTTAATTTGCTCGATGGTACTGGTGGCATTATCAATTTTTATTTTTATTTTTTGTGGACGTAAGTTATGTATTCCATTTCCTTTTTCTTTTGACTGTGAAAATTAGAATTCGGGAAGACCAGAATCTCTTGCCCTCTCTCCCCCCTTCTGCAGGACTTGAGTACAATTTGATACGTTTTCCCATCGGGTGCTCCGACTTTTCCGCACAGCCGTACAGTTACGATGACCGCTGCGTGGATGACTTTGAACTCAAGTGTTTTGAGCTGGCCCCCGAAGACACCAAACTTAGGGTGAGCTTGACTAGACTTAACACCCCCACACTGGGGAGGGGGAGGTGTTCCAGGCTGTGTTTTGCCAAAACCGCACCCATCGCAAACAATGAGATCACCCTTGTGACCGAAAGTCAATAAACCTACAAGGAGGTCGTGTGAACGCTCTTCTTGAGCGTTGATCAGGCCATCCCCGGAGACAGTTGTGGTCTCTCTCAACAGATCCCCTTGCTCCATCGTATTATGGCCCATTGCAAGAGACCCCTCTCTCTGGTCTGCAGTCCTTGGACCAGTCCTGGCTGGCTAAGGGTCAACAACAAGGTTCAAGGCAGATCCAGGATAAAGGGAGTACCAGGTGACCGCTACCACAAGACCTTGGCCAACTACTTTATCAGGTAATAACACTTTTTCCATCTCATCCTGCCTCTGAATTTAGCAGGCTCCTCCCCTAGCCAAGCCCCACCTACCTCTTAGCTCCACCCCTTCTCAAACTCCACCCCAAATCACGATCTGGCTCCTCCCACAGGCAGATGTTCTTGAAAATCCTTGTAGATAAAGATTAAAAAAATCAGTGGAATAACATGCCTGGAGAAGCATGGTTCTATCTCTGTCTCCCACCCTGCTCCTGAGTAGTAATAGAATATTTCCAAGCTGATCCTATTGCATTTTCATCAACCTCTTTACTACAATCCTCCAGAGCAGTGTGTCTCAATCTTGGCAACTTGAAGATGGGGGGACTTCAACTCCCAGCATCTCCTAGTCAGCATCTGGCTGGAGGATTCTGGGAGATGTAGCCTACCCATTTCTCCATCAGTTGCTCTAAGCCAAATTGGAAGCTAAATCTGGGATACTTACCGGTAACTCAAACCTGTGGATTTATTTCTATCGCTTTGCCGATTCTGATGGAATATACCTCTTTTTGTCAGCTAGAGAGCTGGGAAATAGGGTTTTTTTTAAAAAAAATAAAATAAACACAAGGGGCTTGAAATATTATTTTGTTTTCCAGGCAAGGAAACAGCATGTTAAACTAACATTGTTGCAATGTTCTGTATTTGAATCTAGGTTCCTGGATGAGTATGCAAAAAATAATATTACTTTCTGGGCGTTAAGCTCTCAGAATGAACCAGTCACTTTCACTTTGATAACTCTGGAAGACTTCCCGGTCAATATTTTCTTAGCCCAACATCAACGCGACTTTATCATTGAGGACTTGGGCCCCGCCCTCGCCGCCAGCTGCCATGCTGATGTTCACCTCATCATCCTTGATGACCAGAGGATTAACTTGCCATACTGGCCCAACCAGGTAGGTTTTCAACTGTAGGACGTACTTACCCTACGACGGATGGTCCTCGACTTACGACGATTGGTCAGGACCAGAATTTCTGTTGCTAAGCAAAGCCACAAGTGAGCGAGCTGCATCCCATCCCAATCTTTTTTCGCCATGGGGTTTAATATTTCCATTGCTAAACGAGACAACGGTTAAGTTAGTTTGCCCCATTTTACGACCTTTCCTGAAGTGAATCGTTCGTCAAATGAGTCACACGACTGTTAAGTGAATCTGGCTTCCCCATTGACTGTGCTGGTGAGAAGGTCACAAAAGGTGATCACGTGACCCCAGGACACTATGAGTCAGTGGCCAAGCATCTGAATTTTTGATTCATGGGGAGGCTGCAATGGTCATAAGTGTGAAAAACGGTCATATAAGTCACTTTTTTTAGCACTGTTGTAATTTGAATGGTCACTAAGTGAAATGTTGTACGTTGAGGCTCTCCTTCCCTCCGTCTGCTGCCTGACAGGTGTTAAGCAATAGTACCGCCGCTGCCTTCGTGTCCGGAATTGGCATCCATTGGTACATCGACGCCATCAGCCCACCTGGAACCACTTTAGATGTTACACATCGCCTCTACCCCGATTTCTTTCTGCTCTACACAGAAGCTTGCAATGGTTTTCTGCCTTCGATGGTGAAGGTGGCCCTGGGAAACTGGGAAAGAGGCACCCATTACAGCAGAAATATCCTGACGGTAAGGTAGCCCCTTTTACAACCAAACGTTTGCCTCTTTGACGATAAGAGAGGCAGGGGTGGATGAGTTATCGACCCGTCTTTTCAGTTCCTCGTCCTTCAAAGGGTGTCGTAGTAGCATCTTTGGGAAGCTGAGCCAGTTAAACAAAACTGTCCAAGACCAGAACAGAATAAGAACAGAACAACAGAATAACAGAACTGAATTGGAATGGACCTTGGAGGTCTTCTAGTCCAACCCCCTGCTCAAACAGGAAACACTATCCACTTTCAAACAAGTGGCTGTTCAATCTCTTGGTGCACCCAAAACCTCTGGAGGCAACTTTTGATATTTAGAGAACCTTCTCTCTCCAGTTTTCCATGACTCCAAAACAAACCTTGGTCTGAAGCTTGCTTCTTTCAGATTTTGCTCAGCCCAGAAGTGTCTTTTTCCCCCTGGCATGCAAAGGGAAGGGTTGTTGGGCTGTAGCGCAACCGGTAAAGCCGCCGATGCTTTGTGCTCTCTGCAGAATCTCAACCACTTTGTCACTGGGTGGATTGACTGGAACTTGGCTCTGGACATGGAAGGGGGTCCCAACTGGGTGGACAACCCTGTGGATAGTCCCATCATTGTGGACCCCCTTAAGGATGAATTCTACAAACAGCCCATGTTCTATCACCTGGGACATTTCAGGTAAACTCAGCCGAGATGGTTTTGCAAGGTGTTGAGGAAGAGGAGAATGAGCAAAACAGTAATAAAAATGCTCTAAAATGGGCTTATCAAGTGGCAGGGAATTCTGCAGGCTGCCGAGGAAATGGTGGAGCGAAGGAGGCAGTTTTATGTTTAATAGTTGGTGGAATCCCAAATCAGGACTTTCCAAATGGAGAAGAAAATATTTTTCTGTGTACTTATATATAGCATGTATTTTTATTGAAATGCTTTTAAGCCAAACCTGATTTGGATAATTGGATTTTATCAAATTTCTGATCTATAATAGGTTATTAATGTATTGTATTAAATGTTAAAACTGTATCCTGAGAGTCAAAAAAATTTCAATAATGTTGCAAGTAAATAAAAGTGCCAATATATTACAAAAAAAAAAAAAGTTGGTGGAATTAGATTAAGGTGCAATACTGACCTCTGTCCAGTGGTATCGGCTAACGTCTTCTCTCTTCTGACCAGCAAATTCATCCCTGAAGGCTCCGTGCGAGTTGGATTCAGCTCCAGGTGCTTGTTTGATAGCTGTCGTTTGAAGACCTCGGCTTTCCTGCGGCCCGATGGCATTGGGGTGGCGGTGGTGCTGAACGAGTAAGTGGAGAGGGTCTGGAGGAAAAACGGACCCCAAATTGGCAATATTGTGGCCTAGATGAGGTCCCTCGTGTGAAGTTTAGGGAGATGGAAAAAGAGAGAACAATTAGAGAAGAGACGGAGTAGCCCACCGCTGCATAACGGACAGAGAAAGAAACTCAGAATAAACCTTCCTTAGTTTCTCAGTCTGTAAAAGAGACACTGGGAGATTTGTACTTCCAGACTTGCCAAATTGACGTCAGCCTTCCCAGGCAAAGCAGACACGGAACCCACCCAGAGACGTTAATTTTACTTTGTTGTAAGGCTATATCAACAGAATCTTGCCGGTCTGAAAGTAGAAAAGTCTCACATCCCCCTTGACTAGAATTTCTCCTGTCTTTACAGCTGGTTTTTCGATATTCCTTTTACTATCTGGGACGATCAGGTGGGTTACCTTAAGGACCGGGCGGGAGCATACTCCATCCAAACCTACCTGTGGAGGAGGCACCCGTGAGGTCCTCAGACGGGGAAGGAAATCCACTTCTCGCTCAGGAATGGCAACTTTCTGAGAAGAGTCCACAGCAGCTAAACCAGTGGAACATCAGTGGAACCTCAGGAGACAATCAGACTTGGTTGATACAACACAGACACAATCACAACAGCTGGAGCAGTCTAATGATCATGCTCAGCCTCCGCCCCCCCCTATTCATTTTGCATGTGGGAAGGTCACAAATTTTGATCACGTGAGCACGAGGGAATGCGGCAGCAGTCGTAAGCGTGAGGACCGGTTCTAAGTCGCTGTTTTCAGCGGCGTTGTAACTTCAAACAGTTGTTAAATGAACAGATGCGAATGGAGGACACCCTGTAATTTAAAAAGTGTGTACGTTTGAAGGAGATAATTCCTTATCACTCACCCCTCCTGTTTTCCAGAAGGAAATCTAACAATAGGAAAACCAGTTTTGGAGATGAATTTACGAGGTTTAAACAGCCATTATTCTTGTTTTGTGTTTGTGTGTGTGTGTGTTGCCAAGTTTTTTGGGGGTTTTTTGGAACATATCCTAAAAATTTGTGGCTGCTCCTGAAACCTGACTGCGGAGTTGAAAGAAAGCATGATAAATGCAATTTTGTGTGATTAAAAGGACAAATCATCCTTAATTGTGCCCATTAAATATGCTTTTTAATACAGTGAAATTTGAAGCTGCCTCTGGAACATGGCTGGAAATTGAAAAAAGCAATGGTAAATTAATTCTGTTTTATTAAAAGGCAATCCCAACCTACTTCATCCTATGTAATTATGTTAAATTGCATTGCTTGGTTATATCTTTTTAATATACTGAAATTTGGACCACTTCTGATCCAAGGCTGGGACGTTTGAACGAGACCACTGTCAATTAATCCCGTGTAATTAAAACAACAACAGCGAAAGCCAACCAGACCTTTTAAACATATAATTATGTTCATGAATTATCCTTGATTTGGTTCAATTGGAGAAAATAGTTACCTTCTCTCTCTCTTTTTAAACCTTTGTTGTCACCTTTCCTGCTGAATTTGCAGAAGCGAACTCAACTTTGGATCCTGTAGCTCTCATTTTAAAAAAATCTGGGGATCAAGTTTTTACAAAATCACCAGAAGCTGATGTCGCTTGAAGAACTGATGGGTATTTTGCGTTTAGCATCAGCCACAAATTGCTATATGTTTAACAAAAGTCAAAGGCATGCATTTCTGCCTGTTCCTACCCCCTAGCCATTACCTCAGAGAGGGCAAAGGACCATATTTCTATTAGCACATTAACCGTTCCAAGAAAAAATGGAGGTGTGAACCAGTTAAACAACTTTAAATAGCTTGCAAAGAAGTTTGCTAATAAACTTTAATTTCATTTGAGGTTGTTCCCCAGTTCCTTTGGCAACTCATGTTGTATTTGTTTTTTTTTACACCGATGCACATTAGAAGTGACTCAGGGATATTAGGTTCCCCCCCCACACACACACATTGAACCCAGACTCAGTTCTAGCGTATGGAATGGAATGGAATAGAAAATAGAAAACAGAATGGAATGGAGAATAGAATATAGAATAGAATAGAACAGAATATAGAATACAATAGAAGTAGAATAGAAGACTTCCGGTTCCGGATCGCGGCGCTTCTAGTCGGATGAAGAGACTCGTCTCCTCGTCGGCTAGCCTCCCTCCGTCGGTAGACCCTTATGCAGGTCTAAAGTTGCCCTGGAGGGTGTGACTTCGGTTGAAGAGGCTTTGCTTGGCCGCGGAGGAGCGGCAGCTCCTCCAGCTGTCTGGGCCAGACTCTGAGGGCCGACGGAGAAGAAGATCGGCCAGTAAAATGGCCAATCACTTAGCCGCTAGAAACCGCAAGTCAAAGAACAGCTAAGCTTTAAACCCACCGTGGTGAACCCGGGTGAGATCTATTTTTTTCCCTCTCTTTATGCTTTTTTATCTTTTTTGCCTGTAAGAGCCCTTTTGGAACTATTTCCCTGGCTTGGAAAGGCAGCTTCTACATGTCTGGGAAGAAAGGCGAACAAAGAATAGAACGAAACCTTAAAAACTACATTTTCTTTATATAAGTGCATTTTGGGGTACTGGAAAAAAATATTTTCTTCCTAAGAACTCTATTATCAGCCTATGTTGTTGTGTCTTTTTTTTAAAATACTTCTTCCTCTATTTTTCCTGAAAAAATAGAAAAAAGGGATAAGGGAGGGAAAAAAATGAATGACTTTTGAAAAAAGACTTTTTAGCTTACTGAGGACATCTACTGGTTAAAAGCTAATATTGCAACTGGAGAGGAGATGATTTCTTTATGAGAAAGTTAATTTGATGAAGTTGAACAATTTTTTTAAAATGGAGCTGCACTCACATTTAAACTGTAAACTTATTCTGGAAAAGATCTATGAGACTAAAGTGGAAATATGTGTTACAATGAAAGAGCTTACTACAGAATTAAGAGCCAGAATTTCTTCTTCAAACTTTAAAATTGACTTTCAGACTACACCTGATTCTTCTATAAAACAGATTACACAAGGAGAGGACTTAACTGAGAATAAAGAGAACTTGATCTTGCCTTATAAACAATTCACTTATGATGTTGAGAACCAGAAAAAGCAAAGCTTGGGACTTCAAATCTTAAAGCAACAAGTCTTTATGGTTAAGAAAATCAGAGGGCCAATGCAAAGATCAAGATGGCTCTTACTGATCCAAATACTACTACAAGCAATAAAAAAAAAGATCTATCAGCTGGAAGGGAAGCTCTGCTATGGAAACCCACTTGGCATTGAAAAAACCTAGAATAAGACTAAAAAAAAGAGTGAAAATTAAAGTGTTATGTGATGGACTAAAGTGTTATGTGATGGTCAGGGCGCATAGGGCTGGCCTCCTACGGGTCCCGTCCATCAAACAATGTTATTTGACGGGCCCTAGGACAAGGGCCTTCTCCGTTGCTGCCCCAGCCCTCTGAAACCAGCTTCCCTCGGAGGTGCGTACTGCCTCCTCCCTCCTAGCTTTCCGGAAGCTTTTGAAGACCTATTTGTGCCGGCAGGCTTGGGGGGTATTGATTTTATCTATGTCTATGTTCTTGTTGTGAGCCGCCCCGAGTCCTGGGAAAGGGGCGGCATACAAATTTAATTAATAAATAAATAAAGGCAATCTAGAATTATGGACTGATTTAAGGACTAAGATTATGAGTTAGATGTGTGATTAATGGAAGATATATAAAACTTATCTATATGAAAATTACTGATGATTTATTTGTTTGATGACTAATGAATTGAAATAATCTAAAATTTGATGCTATCTAGTCAGTTTAAAGAGATTGATTGATGGATTAGATAGCTTTAGAATAGATTATTATTTTATCTTAAAAAGGAGATATTTTTAGGTAATGGATTAAAGGTAATTTAGAATTATGGATTGATTTTAGGATTAAGATTGTAAGTTAGAAGTAAGAGAAAAAGGGGTGATTAATGAAATATATATTAAATGGATTAAGAATATGTTTTTTTTTCTTTAGGACAATAGGGTTACTTGCAAGAAATTTACTTTGTAATTTTGAGTTAATCTAATAAAATGATTTGTTTGTTTGATAACATGGATGTTATTAGTCATGACAATTAATTGGATGTAATTTGAATTCTGTTTAATGGATCGAAAGGATTTAAGGTTTGATTTTCTTTTGTTAGTAAAAAGAAATTGATTAATTGATAGACTAGATACGTATAGGATAGACTAATACTTTATTTTAATTAAGGGATATTAGTGAAAGAATTAAATAAAATTTATAAAAAATCAAGGGACTAGAATATATTTGGAAGGGATACCCGAATCGATAAGGTTTGTATTTAAAGTTAATTTGATTATGGTAGTGTAAATTTCTAAAAGTTTTAAAAACAGGTATAGCTTGATTAAATTTAAGCTAGACTGAACTACTTTAAATAAATTATGTTATCTAAGGGAATAAGAGAGGGAATACTAGAGGTATTGATTGAAATATGTATAAATGTTTTGGTTTTGGATGTTTGCTTACCCTAACACCACCGTGTGCCTTGAGCATTTTTTGTAAAAATTAGAACACCAATAAAATTTATTTTAAAAAAAAAGAAAAAGAAGTAGAATAGAACAATAACTTTATTATCACTTTAAATGTAAACTAAGCAGCATACATTAAAATGAGATTTTGCTGCATACAGCTCTCAAAGTGTAACCACCTCCAATATACGCTGCATAAACCATAACAAGACAAATGAAATAAATGATGCGTTTACCCACAGACACACACATATGTGGCCCAGGGAAATGAAATGTTGTAAGCGGGGGGGGGGGGTTAGCTCTACTTGAAAAGCCACTAACAAGCAATTTGCAAAAGTTATTAGAAAAAGAACCCAGCGTCGTCTTGAAAGCGTTAACCATATTTTAAGGAAGACGGATGTTCTTTTTCAGCCCTCTGAAGCATTAAACCTGCTGGAGACTATTGAAATGTGGTTCTTTATGAGGAACAACTGCCCGGAGCACTTTTGGGCAATCTCATATCCATCTCTGCTTCTTCATTCTGCTGGAATTTCTGGCACTGCTTCCGTTTGCCATTTCTTTCCGGGAATACTGGCTTCCTTCAATTTCATCCAGGTAAAAACTGACAGGTGAAGGAAGTTTCTTAATTGCTCTTTTCTAGCAATTAAGTCAGTCAGGTCTTCCAGCTCTCGTTTCCTATGAGCATCATCAAATTTTGCTGCCAGGGTTGTTGACATCCGTCCCAGCATTCAGGAGTTGAGCCAGCAGCTGAGATCTCCTGATTCCTATTCTGTTCTCCCTGGGAACCAACATCAGCTTTCCAAGCTCTGGAATAAAGTGTTTGACCGGTAGGAATAACATACAATCCTGGGTTTGTTACGGTGCCGGGTAAAGGCAGGGCGGTGATTTCAGGATCCTAGAATGGGTGGAAGAAGTGATTTCAAGATCGCAGAATGGGAAAATGTGATTCCGGGATTGCAGAATGGGGGGGAAAAGTGATGTCAAGATCGCAGAATGGGGAAAAAGTGATCTCAGGATGGGAAAAATGTGATTTCAGATTGCAAAATAGGGAACAAGTGTTTCAGGATTGTGGAATGTGGGCTAAAGCGATTTTAGGATTGCAGAATAAGGGGGGGTGATGTTTCGTAGGGTGCTTTTGACTTTTTCCGCTTGAGGGCTAAGCCGCCTTATAAATGCATTAGTGAAACCACCCAGCAACTCGATCCTGGTGTAAAAACAACTCCGGCAAGAGAGAGCTACATTTTCCACGGACTGGCTTGTTTTTATGAGCATCTGAAAAGGACTTTGTGGAGAGAGAATATTTCAGAGCGTTGTAGATGGGGTGGAGGCCGGATGGCTAAATATTTTGGAGACAGGAATGCTGAATTGAGAGAAACTCTTCCAGCTCTGTTATTCCGTTCTTCTGTTCTGTTCTTCTGTCTGCCGATAGTCGCTCAGCTGTCCTGTTTTGGATGCTTCAGTTCTGGTGCTCAAATTCACCTACAGGGTCATTATGAAGAATAAGCTGAGCTCAGGGTTTCCTGCCTGAGCAGGGGGCTGGACTAGATAACCTCCAAGGTCCCTTCCAACTTTATTATTATTATTATTATTATTATTATTATTATTATTATTATTATTATTATTATTATTATTATTATTATTATTATTATTATTATTATTATTATTATTATTATGGATCATCGCACAGTTCAGACTGGACTTGGCATTTTGTCTACCTATCAAGTCCTTACCAAGGACCTGGGATAGGCAGATGTGGATATTTGATGGTATTACAGATATTTTCGCAGGATGGAAGCAGGTTTTTTATATTATTATTATTATTATTATTATTATTATTATTATTATTATTATTATTATTATTATTATCTGGCAAATAAAACCAGTCGTATTTGCTCTCTGTTGGATTCCAGCCTTATAGCAGAGCCATTGAGGTGGTGGGAGCTACGCCTTGCATAGATTTGGGGTCCAGACTTAGGATTTGGGCTGCAAGAGTCCTGCATGAATCAATTAACAGCTTTGCAAATGATGCCCAGAAAAAAATGCATCCTTTTTTTTTCTCCCCCTGCAGGGAAATTTCTCTAAAACTGGGAGGCTGGTGTTTGACGGGTGCTATGCGGACACGTGATGCTTTGGGGGTGCTGTTCCTCATCCTCCAAGGGATGGTCGAGGCCAGAGGTCAGCCTTTGAGAAGCCTCCTGTGGGCGGAGCCCAAAGGAAAAATGGGAGGGGCTCTGTTGTGCTGGGGGGAGGGGTGTAAAATCACCCTCCCCCCTTTTTTCTCTCTCTTTCCATTTTTGGGTGATTTTTAGCAAGTCAACCCTGTAGTCCTAAATTCTTCAACTCAAATACAATGGTGTGTGTTTGCAACGCAACGTATTGCGACACGGTGGAGCCGGTCTCCCTCCCTGACATCGGCAACTTTGTCAAGTACACAACCAGCAGGGACGGCCAACGCTTGGAGCGAAGCCAAGGGCAAATCGATGCCAGCCCAGGAGCTTCAGGTAAACCTGGGCGAGGGGTGGACTAGATGACCTACAAGGTCCCTTCCAACTAGCTAATTCTGTTAATTCTTTCAGCTGGGATCCTCTACGCCTACGATCCCTCCGCTCAGTACCAATACATCAAAGGTTTTGGCGGCTCGCTCACCGACTCTGCGGCCATTAACATCCTGAATTTGTCTTATGCAGCCCAAAACCACCTGCTCCGGTCTTACTTCTCTGAAGAAGGTGAGGAAATTGGGAGTGACCCGCTGGATGAAAACTAGCAGCTCAGGGAAAGCTAGCATCCCGAGGCTTTGTCTGTCTTAAGTCAAGGATTAAAAATTAACAGGATTAGGCTACGTTTAAAAGCAGAATGACATACTGTCTGAACAATCCAGGAAGTATTTTGTTTTAAAAGGGTGTTTTACTGACTTTATGCACCACCAACAAACACAAGGGAGGTTCTGCTATTTAATGTTTAATTTGCTCGATTTCTGATGAACAAGAATGAAAACGTAGCTGAGGAAGAGAGCAATTCAGCGAAAGTACAGTCAAATGGGAGTGGATCCACCGAAAGGCATAGCATGAAAGGAAAAAGCAAGGAGAGGGAAAATAAGATGACTTCTGACGAAGGACCACCTTTACGAGATGGTACTGGTGGCATTATCAATTTTTATTTTTATTTTTTGTGGACGTTTTGTATTCCGTTTTTTTTCTTTTGACTGTGAAAATTAGAATCCGGGAAGACCAGAATCTCTTGCCCTCTCTCCCCCCTTCTGCAGGACTTGAGTATAATTTGATACGTTTTCCCATCGGGTGCTCCGACTTTTCCACACGGCCGTACAGTTACGATGACCGCTGCGTGGATGACTTTGAACTCAAGTGTTTTGAGCTGGCCCCCGAAGACACCAAACTTAGGGTGAGCTCGGCTAGACTTAACACCCACCCATTGGGGATGGGTGTGTGTGTGTGTTCCAGGCTGTGTTTTGGCAAAACCGCACCCGTCGCAAACAATGAGATCACCCTTGCGACTGAAAGTCAACCCACAAGGAAGTCATCTGAATACTCTTGTTGAGCGTTGATCAGGCCATCCCCGGAGACAGTTGTGGTCTCTCTCAACAGATCCCCTTGCTCCATCGTATCATGGCCCATTGCAAGAGACCCCTCTCTCTGGTCTGCAGCCCTTGGACCAGTCCTGGCTGGCTAAGGGTCAACAACAAGGTTCTAGGCAAATCCAGGATAAAGGGAGAACCAGGTGACTGCTACCACAAGACCATGGCCAACTACTTTATCAGGTAATAACACTTTTTCCATCTCATCCTGCCTCTGAATTTAGCAGGCTCCTCCCCTAGCCAAGCCCCACCTACCTCTTAGCTCCACCCCTTCTTAAACTCTACCCCAAATCACGATCTGGCTCCTCCCACAGGCAGATGTTCTTGAAAATCCTTGTAGATAAAGATTAAAAAAAATCAGTGGAATAACATGCCCGGAGAAGCATGGTTCTATCTCTGTCTCCCACCCTGCTCCTGAGTAGTAATAGGATATTTCCAAGCTGATCCTATTGCATTTTCATCAACTTCTTTACTACAATCCTCCAGAGCAGTGTGTCTCAATCTTGGCAACTTTAAGATGGGGGGACTTTAACTCCCAGCATCCCCTAGTCAGCATCTGGCTGGAGGATTCTGGGAGATGTAGTCCACCCATTTCTCCATCAGTTGCTCTAAGCCAAATTGGAAGCTAAATCTGGGATACTTAACTCAAACCTGTGGATTTATTTCTATTGCTTTGCCGATTCTGATGGAATATACCTCTTTTTGTCAGCCAGAGAGCTGGGAAATAGGGTTTTTTTTTAAAAAAAATAAATAAATACAAGGGGCTTGAAATATTATTTTGTTTTCCAGGCATGGAAACAGCATGCTAAACTAACATTGTTGCAATGTTCTGTATTTGAATCTAGGTTCCTGGATGAGTATGCAAAAAATAATATTACTTTCTGGGCGTTAAGCTCTCAGAATGAACCACTCTTTGCCATTTTGTTAAATCTGGAAGACTTCCCGGTCAATATTTTCTTACCCCAACATCAACGCGACTTTATCATTGAGGACTTGGGCCCAGCCCTCGCCGCCAGCCGCCATGCTGATGTTCACCTCATCATCCTTGATGACCAGAGGATTAGCTTGCCATACTGGGCCAATGTGGTACGTTTTCAACTGTACGACGTACCTACCCTACGACGGATGGTCCTCGACTTATGACGATTGGTCAGGACCAGAAGTCTGAAAAACGGTCATATGTCACTTTTGTTAGTACTGTTCTGATTTGAATGGTCACTAAGTGAAATGTTGTACGTTGAGGCTCTCCTTCCCTCCATCTGCTGCCTGACAGGTGTTAAGCAATAGTACCGCCGCTGCCTTCGTGTCCGGAATTGGCATCCATTGGTACATCGACGCCATCAGCCCACCTGGAACCACTTTAGACGTTACACATCGTCTCTACCCCGATTTCTTTCTGCTCTACACAGAAGCTTGCAATGGTTTTCGGCCTTCGATTGTGAAGGTGGCCCTGGGAAACTGGGAAAGAGGCACCCGTTACAGCAGAAATATCCTGACGGTAAGGTAGCCCCTTTTACAACCAAACGTTTGCCTCTTTGACGATAAGAGAGGCAGGGGTGGATGAGTTATCGACCCGTCTTTTCAGTTCCTCGTCCTTCAAAGGGTGTCGTAGTAGCATCTTTGGGAAGCTGAGCCAGTTAAACAAAACTGTCCAAGACCAGAACAGAATAAGAAGAGAACAACAGAATAACAGAACTGAATTGGAATGGACCTTGGAGGTCTTCTAGTCCAACCCCCTGCTCAAACAGGAAACACTATCCACTTTCAGACAAATAATTATCCTATCTCTTCTTGAAAACTTCCAATGTTGGAGCACCCACAACTTCTGGAGGCAACTTTTGATATGTAGAGAACCTTCCTTCTCCAGTTTTCCATGACTCCAAAACAAACCTTGGTCTGAAGCTTGCTTCTTTCAGATTTTGCTCAGCCCAGAAGTGTCTTTTTTTCCCCTGGCATGCAAAGGGAAGGGTTGTTGGGCTGTAGCGCAACCGGTAAAGCCGCCGATGCTTTGTGCTCTCTGCAGAATCTCAACCACTTTGTCACTGGGTGGATTGACTGGAACTTGGCTCTGGACATGGAAGGGGGTCCCAACTGGGTGGACAACCCTGTGGATAGTCCCATCATTGTGGACCCCCTTAAGGATGAATTCTACAAACAGCCCATGTTCTATCACCTGGGACATTTCAGGTAAACTCAGCCGAGATGGTTTTGCAAGGTGTTGAGGAAGAGGAGAATGAGCAAAACAGTAATAAAAATGCTCTAAAATGGGCTTATCCAGTGGCAGGGAATTCTGCAGGCTGCCGAGGAAATGGTGGAGCGAAGGAGGCAGTTTTATGTTTAATAGTTGGTGGAATCCCAAATCAGGACTTTCCAAATGGAGAAGAAAATATTTTTCTGTGTACTTATATATAGCATGTATTTTTATTGAAATGCTTTTAAGCCAAACCTGATTTGGATAATTGGATTTTATCAAATTTCTGATCTATAATAGGTTATTAATGTATTGTATTAAATGTTAAAACTGTATCCTGAGAGTCAAAAAAATTTCAATAATGTTGCAAGTAAATAAAAGTGCCAATATATTACAAAAAAAAAAAAGTTGGTGGAATTAGATTAAGGTGCAATACTGACCTCTGTCCAGTGGTATCGGCTGACGTCTTCTCTCTTCTGACCAGCAAATTCATCCCTGAAGGCTCCGTGCGAGTTGGATTCAGCTCCAGGTGCTTGTTTGATAGCTGTCGTTTGAAGACCTCGGCTTTCCTGCGGCCCGATGGCATTGGGGTGGCGGTGGTGCTGAACGAGTAAGTGGAGAGGGTCTGGAGGAAAAACGGACCCCAAATTGGCAATATTGTGGCCTAGATGAGGTCCCTCGTGTGAAGTTTAGGGAGATGGAAAAAGAGAGAACAATTAGAGAAGAGACGGAGTAGCCCACCGCTGCATAACGGACAGAGAAAGAAACTCAGAATAAACCTTCCTTAGTTTCTCAGTCTGTAAAAGAGACACTGGGAGATTTGTACTTCCAGACTTGCCAAATTGACGTCAGCCTTCCCAGGCAAAGCAGACACGGAACCCACCCAGAGACGTTAATTTTACTTTGTTGTAAGGCTATATCAACAGAATCTTGCCGGTCTGAAAGTAGAAAAGTCTCACATCCCCCTTGACTAGAATTTCTCCTGTCTTTACAGCTGGTTTTTCGATATTCCTTTTACTATCTGGGACGATCAGGTGGGTTACCTTAAGGACCGGGCGGGAGCATACTCCATCCAAACCTACCTGTGGAGGAGGCACCCGTGAGGTCCTCAGACGGGGAAGGAAATCCACTTCTCGCTCAGGAATGGCAACTTTCTGAGAAGAGTCCACAGCAGCTAAACCAGTGGAACATCAGTGGAACCTCAGGAGACAATCAGACTTGGTTGATACAACACAGACACAATCACAACAGCTGGAGCAGTCTAATGATCATGCTCAGCCTCCGCCCCCCCCCCCCTATTCATTTTGCATGTGGGAAGGTCACAAATTTTGATCACGTGAGCACGAGGGAATGCGGCAGCAGTCGTAAGCGTGAGGACCGGTTCTAAGTCGCTGTTTTCAGCGGCGTTGTAACTTCAAACAGTTGTTAAATGAACAGATGCGAATGGAGGACACCCTGTAATTTAAAAAGTGTGTACGTTTGAAGGAGATAATTCCTTATCACTCACCCCTCCTGTTTTCCAGAAGGAAATCTAACAATAGGAAAACCAGTTTTGGAGATGAATTTACGAGGTTTAAACAGCCATTATTCTTGTTTTGTGTTTGTGTGTGTGTGTGTTGCCAAGTTTTTTGGGGTTTTTTTGGAACATATCCTAAAAATTTGAGGCTGCTCCTGAAACCTGACTGCGGAGTTGAAAGAAAGCATGATAAATGCAATTTTGTGTGATTAAAAGGACAAATCATCCTTAATTGTGCCCATTAAATATGCTTTTTAATACAGTGAAATTTGAAGCTGCCTCTGGAACATGGCTGGAAATTGAAAAAAGCAATGGTAAATTAATTCTGTTTTATTAAAAGGCAATCCCAACCTACTTCATCCTATGTAATTATGTTAAATTGCATTGCTTGGTTATATCTTTTTAATATACTGAAATTTGGACCACTTCTGATCCAAGGCTGGGACGTTTGAACGAGACCACTGTCAATTAATCCCGTGTAATTAAAACAACAACAGCGAAAGCCAACCAGACCTTTTAAACATATAATTATGTTCATGAATTATCCTTGATTTGGTTCAATTGGAGAAAATAGTTACCTTCTCTCTCTCTTTTTAAACCTTTGTCGTCACCTTTCCTGCTGAATTTGCAGAAGTGAACTCAACTTTGGATCCTGCAGCTCTCATTTTAAAAAAATCTGGGGATCAAGTTTTTACAAAATCACCAGAAGCTGATGTCGCTTGAAGAACTGATGGGTATTTTGCGTTTAGCATCAGCCACAAATTGCTATATGTTTAACAAAAGTCAAAGGCATGCATTTCTGCCTGTTCCTACCCCCTAGCCATTACCTCAGAGAGGGCAAAGGACCATATTTCTATTAGCACATTAACCGTTCCAAGAAAAAATGGAGGTGTGAACCAGTTAAACAACTTTAAATATCTTGCAAAGAAGTTTGCTAATAAACTTTAATTTCATTTGAGGTTGTTCCCCAGTTCCTTTGGCAACTCATGTTGTATTTGTTTTTTTTTACACCGATGCACATTAGAAGTGACTCAGGGATATTAGGTTCCCCCACACACACACACACATTGAACCCAGACTCAGTTCTAGCGTATGGAATGGAATGGAATAGAAAATAGAAAACAGAATGGAATGGAGAATAGAATATAGAATAGAATAGAACAGAATATAGAATACAATAGAAGTAGAATAGAAGACTTCCGGTTCCGGATCGCGGCGCTTCTAGTCGGACGAAGAGACTCGTCTCCTCGTCGGCTAGCCTCCCTCCGTCGGTAGACCCTTATGCAGGTCTAAAGTTGCCCTGGAGGGTGTGACTTCGGTTGAAGAGGCTTTGCTTGGCCGCGGAGGAGCGGCAGCTCCTCCAGCTGTCTGGGCCAGACTCTGAGGGCCGACGGAGAAGAAGATCGGCCAGTAAAATGGCCAATCACTTAGCCGCTAGAAACCGCAAGTCAAAGAACAGCTAAGCTTTAAACCCACCGTGGTGAACCCGGGTGAGATCTATTTTTTTCCCTCTCTTTATGCTTTTTTATCTTTTTTGCCTGTAAGAGCCCTTTTGGAACTATTTCCCTGGCTTGGAAAGGCAGCTTCTACATGTCTGGGAAGAAAGGCGAACAAAGAATAGAACGAAACCTTAAAAACTACATTTTCTTTATATAAGTGCATTTTGGGGTACTGGAAAAAAATATTTTCTTCCTAAGAACTCTATTATCAGCCTATGTTGTTGTGTCTTTTTTTTAAAATACTTCTTCCTCTATTTTTCCTGAAAAAATAGAAAAAAGGGATAAGGGAGGGAAAAAAATGAATGACTTTTGAAAAAAGACTTTTTAGCTTACTGAGGACATCTACTGGTTAAAAGCTAATATTGCAACTGGAGAGGAGATGATTTCTTTATGAGAAAGTTAATTTGATGAAGTTGAACAATTTTTTTAAAATGGAGCTGCACTCACATTTAAACTGTAAACTTATTCTGGAAAAGATCTATGAGACTAAAGTGGAAATATGTGTTACAATGAAAGAGCTTACTACAGAATTAAGAGCCAGAAATTCTTCTTCAAACTTTAAAATTGACTTTCAGACTACACCTGATTCTTCTATAAAACAGATTACACAAGGAGAGGACTTAACTGAGAATAAAGAGAACTTGATCTTGCCTTATAAACAATTCACTTATGATGTTGAGAACCAGAAAAAGCAAAGCTTGGGACTTCAAATCTTAAAGCAACAAGTCTTTATGGTTAAGAAAATCAGAGGGCCAATGCAAAGATCAAGATGGCTCTTACTGATCCAAATACTACTACAAGCAATAAAAAAAATCTATCAGCTGGAAGGGAAGCTCTGCTATGGAAACCCACTTGGCATTGAAAAAACCTAGAATAAGACTAAAAAAAAAGAGTGAAAATTAAAGTGTTATGTGATGGACTAAAGTGTTATGTGATGGTCAGGGCGCATAGGGCTGGCCTCCTACGGGTCCCGTCCATCAAACAATGTTATTTGACGGGCCCTAGGACAAGGGCCTTCTCCATTGCTGCCCCAGCCCTCTGGAACCAGCTTCCCTCGGAGGTGCGTACTGCCTCCACCCTCCTAGCTTTCCGGAAGCTTTTGAAGACCTATTTGTGCCGGCAGGCTTGGGGGGTATGAACTTTGTTCTGCCCCAGGGCTGAGGAATCGCCTTCCATTGCTGAGTGTTTATTTGATTGTGTTTGCTTGTTGTATGTGTCGATTTTTTAATTGGATGTAATTTTGTTATTGATTTTATCTATGTCTATGTTCTTGTTGTGAGCCGCCCCGAGTCCTGGGAAAGGGGCGGCATACAAATTTAATTAATAAATAAATAAAGGCAATCTAGAATTATGGACTGATTTAAGGACTAAGATTATGAGTTAGATGTGTGATTAATGGAAGATATATAAAACTTATCTATATGAAAATTACTGATGATTTATTTGTTTGATGACTAATGAATTGAAATAATCTAAAATTTGATGCTATCTAGTCAGTTTAAAGAGATTGATTGATGGATTAGATAGCTTTAGAATAGATTATTATTTTAGCTTAAAAAGGAGATATTTTTAGGTAATGGATTAAAGGTAATTTAGAATTATGGATTGATTTTAGGATTAAGATTGTGAGTTAGAAGTAAGAGAAAAAGGGGTGATTAATGAAATATATATTAAATGGATTAAGAATATGTTTTTTTTTCTTTAGGACGATAGGGTTACTTGCAAGAAATTTACTATGTAATTTTGAGTTAATCTAATAAAATGATTTGTTTGTTTGATAACATGGATGTTATTAGTTATGACAATTAATTGGATGTAATTTGAATTCTGTTTAATGGATCGAAAGGATTTAAGGTTTGATTTTCTTTTGTTAGTAAAAAGAAATTGATTAATTGATAGACTAGATACGTATAGGATAGACTAATACTTTATTTTAATTAAGGGATATTAGTGAAAGAATTAAATAAAATTTATAAAAAATCAAGGAACTAGAATATATTTGGAAGGGATACCCGAATCGATAAGGTTTGTATTTAAAGTTAATTTGATTATGGTAGTGTAAATTTCTAAAAGTTTTAAAAACAGGTATAGCTTGATTAAATTTAAGCTAGACTGAACTACTTTAAATAAATTATGTTATCTAAGGGAATAAGATTGGGAATACTAGAGGTATTGATTGAAATATGTATAAATGTTTTGGTTTTGGATGTTTGCTTACCCTAACACCACCGTGTGCCTTGAGCATTTTTTGTAAAAATTAGAACACCAATAAAATTTATTTTAAAGAAAAAGAAAAAGAAGTAGAATAGAACAATAACTTTATTATCACTTTAAATGTAAACTAAGCAGCATAGATTAAAATGAGATTTTGCTGCATACAGCTCTCAAAGTGTAACCACCTCCAATATACGCTGCATAAACATAACAAGACAAATGAAATAAATTATGCGTTTACCCACAGACACACACATATGTGGCCCAGGGAAATGAAATGTTGTAAGCGGGGGGGGGGGGTTAGCTCTACTTGAAAAGCCACTAACAAGCAATTTGCAAAAGTTATTAGAAAAAGAACCCAGCATCGTCTTGAAAGCGTTAACCATATTTTAAGGAAGACGGATGTTCTTTTTCAGCCCTCTGAAGCATTAAACCTGCTGGAGACTATTGAAATGTGGTTCTTTATGAGGAACAACTGCCCGGAGCACTTTTGGGCAATCTCATATCCATCTCTGCTTCTTCATTCTGCTGGAATTTCTGGCACTGCTTCCGTTTGCCATTTCTTTCCGGGAATACTGGCTTCCTTCAATTTCATCCAGGTAAAAACTGACAGGTGAAGGAAGTTTCTTAATTGCTCTTTTCTACTCAAGCCAGTCAGGTCTTCCAGCTCTCGTTTCCTATGAGCATCATCAAATTTTGCTGCCAGGGTTGTTGACATCCGTCCCAGCATTCAGGAGTTGAGCCAGCAGCTGAGATCTCCTGATTCCTATTCTGTTCTCCCTGGGAACCAGCAGCAGCTTTCCAAGCTCTGGAATAAAGTGTTTGACCGGTAGGAATAACATACAATCCTGGGTTTGTTACGGTGCCGGGTAAAGGCAGGGCGGTGATTTCAGGATCCTAGAATGGGTGGAAGAAGTGATTTCAAGATCGCAGAATGGGAAAATGTGATTCCGGGATCGCAGAATGGGGGGGAAAAGTGATGTCAAGATCGCAGAATGGGGAAAAAGTGATCTCAGGATGGGAAAAATGTGATTTCAGATTGCAAAATAGGGAACAAGTGTTTCAGGATTGTGGAATGTGGGCTAAAGCGATTTTAGGATTGCAGAATAAGGGGGGGTGATGTTTCGTAGGGTGCTTTTGACTTTTTCCGCTTGAGGGCTAAGCCGCCTTATAAATGCATTAGTGAAACCACCCAGCAACTCGATCCTGATGTAAAAACAACTCCGGCAAGAGAGAGCTACATTTTCCACGGACTGGCTTGTTTTTATGAGCATCTGAAAAGGACTTTGTGGAGAGAGGATATTTCAGAGCGTTGTACATGGGATGGAGGCCGGATGGCTAAATATTTTGGAGACAGGAATGCTGAATTGAGAAAAACTCTTCCAGCTCTGTTATTCCGTTCTTCTGTTCTGTTCTGTTCTTCTGTCTGCCGATAGTCGCTCAGCTGTCCTGTTTTGGATGCTTCAGTTCCGGTGCTGAAATTCACCTACAGGGTCATTATGAAGAATAAGCTGAGCTCAGGGTTTCCTGCCTGAGCAGGGGGCTGGACTAGATAACCTCCAAGGTCCCTTCCAACTTTATTATTATTATTATTATTATTATTATTATTATTATTATTGTTGTTGTTGTTGTTGTTGTTGTTGTTATTATGGATCATCGCACAGTCAGCCAGATGTTCAGACTGGATTTGGCATTTTGTCTACCTATCAAGTCCTTACCAAGGACCTGGGATAGGCAGATGTGGATATTTGATGGTATTACAGATATTTTCGCAGGATGGAAACAGGTTTTTTATATTATTATTATTATTATTATTATTATTATTATTATTATTATTATTATTATTATTATTATTATTATTATTATTATTATTATTATTATTATCTGGCAAATAAAATCAGTCGTATTTGCTCTCTGTTGGATTCCAGCCTTATAGCAGAGCCATTGAGGTGGTGGGAGCTACGCCTTGCATAGATTTGGGGTCCAGACTTAGGATTTGGGCTGCAAGAGTCCTGCATGAATCAATTAACAGCTTTGCAAATGATGCCCAGAAAAAAATGCATCCCTTTTTTTTCTCCCCCTGCAGGGAAATTTCTCTAAAACTGGGAGGCTGGTGTTTGATGGGTGCTATGCGGACACGTGATGCTTTGGGGGTGCTGTTCCTCATCCTCCAAGGGATGGTCGAGGCCAGAGGTCAGCCTTTGAGAAGCTTCCTGTAGGCAGAGCCCAAAGGAAAAATGGGAGGGGCTCTGTTGTGCTGGGGGGAGGGGTGTAAAATCACCCTCCCCCCTTTTTTCTCTCTCTTTCCATTTTTGGGTGATTTTTAGCAAGCCGACCCTGTAATCCTAAATTCTTCAACTCAAATACAATGGTGTGTGTTTGCAACGCAACGTATTGTGACACGGTGGAGCCGATCTCCCTCCCTGACGTTGGCAACTTTGTCAAGTACACAACCAGCAGGGATGGCCAACGCTTGGAGCGAAGCCAAGGGCAAATCGATGCCAGCCCAGGAGCTTCAGGTAAACCTGGGCAAGGGGTTGGACTAGATGACCTACCAGGTCCCTTCCGACTAGCTAATTCTGTTAATTCTTTCAGCTGGGATCCTCTACACCTACGATCCCTCCGCTCAGTACCAATACATCAAAGGTTTTGGCGGCTCGCTCACCGACTCTGCGGCCATTAACATCCTGAATTTGTCTTATGCAGCCCAAAACCACCTGCTCCGGTCTTACTTCTCTGAAGAAGGTGAGGAAATTGGGAGTGACCCGCTGGATGACAACTAGCAGCTCAGGGAAAGCTAGCATCCCGAGGCTTTGTCTGTCTTAAGGCAAGGATTAAAAACTGGAAGGTTAGCCTGCGTTTAAAAGCAGAATGACATACTGTCTGAACAATCCAGGAAGTATTTTGTTTTCAATGGGTGTTTTACTGATTTTATGCACCACCAACAAACACAAGGGAGGTTCTGCTATTTAATGTTTAATTTGCTCGATTTCTGATGAACAAGAATGAAAACCTAGCTGAGGAAGAGAGCAATTCAGCGAAAGTACAGTCAAATGGGAGTGGATCCACCGAAAGGCATAGCATGAAAGGAAAAAGCAAGGAGAGGACCACCTTTACGAGATGGTACTGGTGGCATTATCAATTTTTATTTTTATTTTTTGTGGACGTTTTGTATTCCGTTTTTTTTCTTTTGACTGTGAAAATTAGAATCCGGGAAGACCAGAATCTCTTGCCCTCTCTCCCCCCTTCTGCAGGACTTGAGTATAATTTGATACGTTTTCCCATCGGGTGCTCCGACTTTTCCACACGGCCGTACAGTTACGATGACCGCTGCGTGGATGACTTTGAACTCAAGTGTTTTGAGCTGGCCCCCGAAGACACCAAACTTAGGGTGAGCTCGGCTAGACTTAACACCCACCCATTGGGGATGGGTGTGTGTGTGTGTTCCAGGCTGTGTTTTGCCAAAACCGCACCCGTCGCAAACAATGAGATCACCCTTGCGACTGAAAGTCAACCCACAAGGAAGTCATCTGAATACTCTTGTTGAGCGTTGATCAGGCCATCCCCGGAGACAGTTGTGGTCTCTCTCAACAGATCCCCTTGCTCCATCGTATCATGGCCCATTGCAAGAGACCCCTCTCTCTGGTCTGCAGCCCTTGGACCAGTCCTGGCTGGCTAAGGGTCAACAACAAGGTTCTAGGCAAATCCAGGATAAAGGGAGAACCAGGTGACTGCTACCACAAGACCATGGCCAACTACTTTATCAGGTAATAACACTTTTTCCATCTCATCCTGCCTCTGAATTTAGCAGGCTCCTCCCCTAGCCAAGCCCCACCTACCTCTTAGCTCCACCCCTTCTTAAACTCTACCCCAAATCACGATCTGGCTCCTCCCACAGGCAGATGTTCTTGAAAATCCTTGTAGATAAAGATTAAAAAAATCAGTGGAATAACATGCCCGGAGAAGCATGGTTCTATCTCTGTCTCCCACCCTGCTCCTGAGTAGTAATAGGATATTTCCAAGCTGATCCTATTGCATTTTCATCAACTTCTTTACTACAATCCTCCAGAGCAGTGTGTCTCAATCTTGGCAACTTTAAGATGGGGGGACTTTAACTCCCAGCATCCCCTAGTCAGCATCTGGCTGGAGGATTCTGGGAGATGTAGTCCACCCATTTCTCCATCAGTTGCTCTAAGCCAAATTGGAAGCTAAATCTGGGATACTTAACTCAAACCTGTGGATTTATTTCTATTGCTTTGCCGATTCTGATGGAATATACCTCTTTTTGTCAGCCAGAGAGCTGGGAAATAGGGGTTTTTTTTAAAAAAAATAAATAAATACAAGGGGCTTGAAATATTATTTTGTTTTCTAGGCATGGAAACAGCATGCTAAACTAACATTGTTGCAATGTTCTGTATTTGAATCTAGGTTCCTGGATGAGTATGCAAAAAATAATATTACTTTCTGGGCGTTAAGCTCTCAGAATGAACCACTCTTTGCCATTTTGTTAAATCTGGAAGACTTTCCGGTCAATATTTTCTTACCCCAACATCAACGCGACTTTATCATTGAGGACCTGGGCCCCGCCCTCGCCGCCAGCCGCCATGCTGATGTTCACCTCATCATCCTTGATGACCAGAGGATTAGCTTGCCATACTGGGCCAATGTGGTACGTTTTCAACTGTACGACGTACCTACCCTACGACGGATGGTCCTCGACTTATGACGATTGGTCAGGACCAGAAGTCTGAAAAACGGTCATATGTCACTTTTGTTAGTACTGTTCTGATTTGAATGGTCACTAAGTGAAATGTTGTACGTTGAGGCTCTCCTTCCCTCCGTCTGCTGCTTGACAGGTGTTAAGCAATAGTACCGCCGCTGCCTTCGTGTCCGGAATTGGCATCCATTGGTACATGGACGCCATCAGCCCACCTGGAACCACTTTAGACGTTACACATCGCCTCTACCCCGATTTCTTTCTGCTCTACACAGAAGCTTGCAATGGTTTTCGGCCTTCGATGGTGAAGGTGGCCCTGGGAAACTGGGAAAGAGGCACCCGTTACAGCAGAAATATCCTGACGGTAAGGTAGCCCCTTTTACAACCAAACGTTTGCCTCTTTGACGATAAGAGAGGCAGGGGTGGATGAGTTATCAACCCGTCTTTTCAGTTCCTCGTCCTTCAAAGGGTGTCGTAGTAGCATCTTTGGGAAGCTGAGCCAGTTAAACAAAACTGTCCAAGACCAGAACAGAATAAGAACAGAACAACAGAATAACAGAACTGAATTGGAAGGGACCTTGAAGGTCTTCTAGTCCAACCCCCTGCTCAAACAGGAAACACTATCCACTTTCAGACAAATAATTATCCTATCTCTTCTTGAAAACTTCCAATGTTGGAGCACCCACAACTTCTGGAGGCAACTTTTGATATTTAGAGAACCTTCCTTCTCCAGTTTTCCATGACTCCAAAACAAACCTTGGTCTGAAGCTTGCTTCTTTCAGATTTTGCTCAGCCCAGAAGTGTCTTTTTTTCCCCTGGCATGCAAAGGGAAGGGTTGTTGGGCTGTAGCGCAACCGGTAAAGCCGCCGATGCTTTGTGCTCTCTGCAGAATCTCAACCACTTTGTCACTGGGTGGATTGACTGGAACTTGGCTCTGGACATGGAAGGGGGTCCCAACTGGGTGGACAACCCTGTGGATAGTCCCATCATTGTGGACCCCCTTAAGGATGAATTCTACAAACAGCCCATGTTCTATCACCTGGGACATTTCAGGTAAACTCAGCCGAGATGGTTTTGCAAGTTGTTGAGGAAGAGGAGAATGAGCAAAACAGTAATAAAAATGCTCTAAAATGGGCTTATCCAGTGGCAGGGAATTCTGCAGGCTGCCGAGGAAATGGTGGAGCGAAGGAGGCAGTTTTATGTTTAATAGTTGGTGGAATCCCAAATCAGGACCTTCCAAATGGAGAAGAAAATATTTTTCTGTGTACTTATATATAGCATGTATTTTTATTGAAATGCTTTTAAGCCAAACCTGATTTGGATAATTGGATTTTATCAAATTTCTGATCTATAATAGGTTATTAATGTATTGTATTAAATGTTAAAACTGTATCCTGAGAGTCAAAAAAATTTCAATAATGTTGCAAGTAAATAAAATTGCCAATATATTGCAAAAAAAAAAAAAAGTTGGTGGAATTAGATTAAGGTGCAATACTGACCTCTGTCCAGAGGTATCGGCTAACGTCTTCTCTCTTCTGGCCAGCAAATTCATCCCTGAAGGCTCCGTGCGAGTTGGATTCACCTCCAGGTGCTTGTTTGATAGCTGTCGTTTGAAGACCTCGGCTTTCCTGCGGCCCGATGGCATTGGGGTGGCGGTGGTGCTGAACGAGTAAGTGGAGAGGGTCTGGAGGAAAAACGGACCCCAAATTGGGAATATTGTGGCCTAGATGAGGTCCCTCGTGTGAAGTTTAGGGAGATGGAAAAAGAGAGAACAATTAGAGAAGAGACGTTGTAGCCCACCGCTACATAACGGACGGAGAAAGAAACTCAGAATAAACCTTCCTTAGTTTCTCAGTCTGTAAAAGAGACACTGGGAGATTTGTACTTCCAGACTTGCCAAATTGACGTCAGCCTTCCCAGGCAAAGCAGACACGGAACCCACCCAGAGACGTTAATTCTACTTTGTTGTAAGGCTATATCAACAGAATCTTGCCGGTCTGAAAGTAGAAAAGTCTCACATCCCCCTTGACTAGAATTTCTCCTGTCTTTACAGCTGGTTTTTCGATATTCCTTTTACTATCTGGGACGATCAGGTGGGTTACCTTAAGGACCGGGCGGGAGCATACTCCATCCAAACCTACCTGTGGAGGAGGCACCCGTGAGGTCCTCAGACGGGGAAGGAAATCCACTTCTCGCTCAGGAATGGCAACTTTCTGAGAAGAGTCCACAGCAGCTAAACCAGTGGAACATCAGTGGAACCTCAGGAGACAATCAGACTTGGTTGATACAACACAGACACAATCACAACAGCTGGAGCAGTCTAATGATCATGCTCAGCCTCCGCCCACCCCTATTCATTTTGCATGTGGGAAGGTCACAAATTTTGATCACGTGAGCACGAGGGAATGCGGCAGCAGTCGTAAGCGTGAGGACCGGTTCTAAGTCGCTGTTTTCAGCGGCGTTGTAACTTCAAACAGTTGTTAAATGAACAGATGCGAATGGAGGACACCCTGTAATTTAAAAAGTGTGTACGTTTGAAGGAGATAATTCCTTATCACTCACCCCTCCTGTTTTCCAGAAGGAAATCTAACAATAGGAAAACCAGTTTTGGAGATGAATTTACGAGGTTTAAACAGCCATTATTCTTGTTTTGTGTTTGTGTGTGTGTGTGTTGCCAAGTTTTTTGGGGTTTTTTTGGAACATATCCTAAAAATTTGAGGCTGCTCCTGAAACCTGACTGCGGAGTTGAAAGAAAGCATGATAAATGCAATTTTGTGTGATTAAAAGGACAAATCATCCTTAATTGTGCCCATTAAATATGCTTTTTAATACAGTGAAATTTGAAGCTGCCTCTGGAACATGGCTGGAAATTGAAAAAAGCAATGGTAAATTAATTCTGTTTTATTAAAAGGCAATCCCAACCTACTTCATCCTATGTAATTATGTTAAATTGCATTGCTTGGTTATATCTTTTTAATATACTGAAATTTGGACCACTTCTGATCCAAGGCTGGGACGTTTGAACGAGACCACTGTCAATTAATCCCGTGTAATTAAAACAACAACAGCGAAAGCCAACCAGACCTTTTAAACATATAATTATGTTCATGAATTATCCTTGATTTGGTTCAATTGGAGAAAATAGTTACCTTCTCCCTCTCTTTTTAAACCTTTGTTGTCACCTTTCCTGCTGAATTTGCAGAAGTGAACTCAACTTTGGATCCTGCAGCTCTCATTTTAAAAAAATCTGGGGATCAAGTTTTTACAAAATCACCAGAAGCTGATGTCGCTTGAAGAACTGATGGGTATTTTGCGTTTAGCATCAGCCACAAATTGCTATATGTTTAACAAAAGTCAAAGGCATGCATTTCTGCCTGTTCCTACCCCCTAGCCATTACCTCAGAGAGGGCAAAGGACCATATTTCTATTAGCACATTAACCGTTCCAAGAAAAAATGGAGGTGTGAACCAGTTAAACAACTTTAAATAGCTTGCAAAGAAGTTTGCTAATAAACTTTAATTTCATTTGAGGTTGTTCCCCAGTTCCTTTGGCAACTCATGTTGTATTTGTTTTTTTTTACACCGATGCACATTAGAAGTGACTCAGGGATATTAGGTTCCTACACACACACACACACACACACACACACACACACACACACACACACACACATTGAACCCAGACTCAATTCTAGCTTATAGAATGGAATGGAATAGAAAATAGAAAACAGAATGGAATGGAATGGAGAATAGAATATAGAATAGAATAGAACAGAATATAGAATAGAATATAGAAAAGAATACAATAGAATATAGAATACAATAGAATATAGAATACAATAGAAGTAGAATAGAAGACTTCCGGTTCCGGGTCACGGCGCTTCTAGTCGGATGAAGAGACTCGTCTCCTCGTCGGCTAGCCTCCCTCCATCGGTAGACCCTTATGCAGGTCTAAAGTCGCCCTGGAGGGTGTGACTTCGGTTGAAGAGGCTTTGCTTGGCCGCGGAGGAGCGGCAGCTCCTCCAGATGTCTGGGCCAGACTCTGAGGGCCGACAGAGAAGATCGGTCAGTAAAATGGCCAATCACTTAGCCGCTAGAAACCGCAAGTCAAAGAACAGCTAAGCTTTAAACCCACCATGGTGAATCCGGGTGAGATCTTTTTTTTCCCCCTCTCTTTATGCTTTTTTATCTTTTTTGCCTGTAAGAGCCCTTTTGGAACTATTTCCCTGGCTTGGAAAGGCAGCTTCTACATGTCTGGGAAGAAAGGCGAACAAAGAATAGAACGAAGCCTTAAAAACTACGTTTTCTTTATATAAGTTCATTTTGGGGTACTGGAAAAAAATATTTTCTTCCTAAGAACTCTATTATCAGCCTATGTTGTTGTGTCTTTTTTTTTTAAAATACTTCTTCCTCTATTTTTCCTGAAAAAATAGAAAAAAGGGATAAGGGAGGGAAAAAAATGAATGACTTTTGAAAAAAGACTTTTTAGCTTACTGAGGACATCTACTGGTTAAAAGCTAATATTGCAACTGGAGAGGAGATGATTTCTTTATGAGAAAGTTAATTTGATGAAGTTGAACAATTTTTTTAAAATGGAGCTGCACTCACATTTAAACTGTAAACTTATTCTGGAAAAGATCTATGAGACTAAAGTGGAAATATGTGTTACAATGAAAGAGCTTACTACAGAATTAAGAGCCAGAATTTCTTCTTCAAACTTTAAAATTGACTTTCAGACTACACCTGATTCTTCTATAAAACAGATTACACAAGGAGAGGACTTAACTGAGAATAAAGAGAACTTGATCTTGCCTTATAAACAATTCACTTATGATGTTGAGAACCAGAAAAAGCAAAGCTTGGGACTTCAAATCTTAAAGCAACAAGTCTTTATGGTTAAGAAAATCAGAGGGCCAATGCAAAGATCAAGATGGCTCTTACTGATCCAAATACTACTACAAGCAATAAAAAAAAAGATCTATCAGCTGGAAGGGAAGCTCTGCTATGGAAACCCACTTGGCATTGAAAAAACCTAGAATAAGACTAAAAAAAAAGAGTGAAAATTAAAGTGTTATGTGATGGACTAAAGTGTTATGTGATGGTCAGGGCGCATAGGGCTGGCCTCCTACGGGTCCCGTCCATCAAACAATGTTATTTGACGGGCCCTAGGACAAGGGCCTTCTCCGTTGCTGCCCCAGCCCTCTGGAACCAGCTTCCCTCGGAGGTGCGTACTGCCTCCTCCCTCCTAGCTTTCCGGAAGCTTTTGAAGACCTATTTGTGCCGGCAGGCTTGGGGGGTATTGATTTTATCTATGTCTATGTTCTTGTTGTGAGCCGCCCCGAGTCCTGGGAAAGGGGCGGCATACAAATTTAATTAATAAATAAATAAAGGCAATCTAGAATTATGGACTGATTTAAGGACTAAGATTATGAGTTAGATGTGTGATTAATGGAAGATATATAAAACTTATCTATATGAAAATTACTGATGATTTATTTGTTTGATGACTAATGAATTGAAATAATCTAAAATTTGATGCTATCTAGTCAGTTTAAAGAGATTGATTGATGGATTAGATAGCTTTAGAATAGATTATTATTTTATCTTAAAAAGGAGATATTTTTAGGTAATGGATTAAAGGTAATTTAGAATTATGGATTGATTTTAGGATTAAGATTGTAAGTTAGAAGTAAGAGAAAAAGGGGTGATTAATGAAATATATATTAAATGGATTAAGAATATGTTTTTTTTTCTTTAGGACAATAGGGTTACTTGCAAGAAATTTACTTTGTAATTTTGAGTTAATCTAATAAAATGATTTGTTTGTTTGATAACATGGATGTTATTAGTCATGACAATTAATTGGATGTAATTTGAATTCTGTTTAATGGATCGAAAGGATTTAAGGTTTGATTTTCTTTTGTTAGTAAAAAGAAATTGATTAATTGATAGACTAGATACGTATAGGATAGACTAATACTTTATTTTAATTAAGGGATATTAGTGAAAGAATTAAATAAAATTTATGAAAAAATCAAGGGACTAGAATATATTTGGAAGGGATACCCGAATCAATAAGGTTTGTATTTAAAGTTAATTTGATTATGGTAGTGTAAATTTCTAAAAGTTTTAAAAACAGGTATAGGTTGATTAAATTTAAGCTAGACTGAACTACTTTAAATAAATTATGTTATCTAAGGGAATAAGAGAGGGAATACTAGAGGTATTGATTGAAATATGTATAAATGTTTTGGTTTTGGATGTTTGCTTACCCTAACACCACCGTGTGCCTTGAGCATTTTTTGTAAAAATTAGAACACCAATAAAATTTATTTAAAAAAAAAAGAAAAAGAAGTAGAATAGAACAATAACTTTATTATCACTTTAAATGTAAACTAAGCAGCATACATTAAAATGAGATTTTGCTGCATACAGCTCTCAAAGTGTAACCACCTCCAATATACGCTGCATAAACATAACAAGACAAATGAAATAAATTATGCGTTTACCCACAGACACACACATATGTGGCCCAGGGAAATGAAATGTTGTAAGCGGGGGGGGGGGTTAGCTCTACTTGAAAAGCCACTAACAAGCAATTTGCAAAAGTTATTAGAAAAAGAACCCAGCGTCGTCTTGAAAGCGTTAACCATATTTTAAGGAAGACGGATGTTCTTTTTCAGCCCTCTGAAGCATTAAACCTGCTGGAGACTATTGAAATGTGGTTCTTTATGAGGAACAACTGCCCGGAGCACTTTTGGGCAATCTCATATCCATCTCTGCTTCTTCATTCTGCTGGAATTTCTGGCACTGCTTCCGTTTGCCATTTCTTTCCGGGAATACTGGCTTCCTTCAATTTCATCCAGGTAAAAACTGACAGGTGAAGGAAGTTTCTTAATTGCTCTTTTCTAGTCAAGCCAGTCAGGTCTTCCAGCTCTCGTTTCCTATGAGCATCATCAAATTTTGCTGCCAGGGTTGTTGACATCCGTCCCAGCATTCAGGAGTTGAGCCAGCAGCTGAGATCTCCTGATTCCTATTCTGTTCTCCCTGGGAACCAACATCAGCTTTCCAAGCTCTGGAATAAAGTGTTTGACCGGTAGGAATAACATACAATCCTGGGTTTGTTACGGTGCCGGGTAAAGGCAGGGCGGTGATTTCAGGATCCTAGAATGGGTGGAAGAAGTGATTTCAAGATCGCAGAATGGGAAAATGTGATTCCGGGATTGCAGAATGGGGGGGGAAAAGTGATGTCAAGATCGCAGAATGGGGAAAAAGTGATCTCAGGATGGGAAAAATGTGATTTCAGATTGCAAAATAGGGAACAAGTGTTTCAGGATTGTGGAATGTGGGCTAAAGCGATTTTAGGATTGCAGAATAAGGGGGGGTGATGTTTCGTAGGGTGCTTTTGACTTTTTCCGCTTGAGGGCTAAGCCGCCTTATAAATGCATTAGTGAAACCACCCAGCAACTCGATCCTGGTGTAAAAACAACTCCAGCAAGAGAGAGCTACATTTTCCACGGACTGGCTTGTTTTTATGAGCATCTGAAAAGGACTTTGTGGAGAGAGGATATTTCAGAGCGTTGTAGATGGGGTGGAGGCCGGATGGCTAAATATTTTGGAGACAGGAATGCTGAATTGAGAGAAACTCTTCCAGCTCTGTTATTCCGTTCTTCTGTTCTGTTCTTCTGTCTGCCGATAGTCACTCAGCTGTCCTGTTTTGGATGCTTCAGTTCTGGTGCTGAAATTCACCTACAGGGTCATTATGAAGAATAAGCTGAGCTCAGGGTTTCCTGCCTGAGCAGGGGGCTGGACTAGATAACCTCCAAGGTCCCTTCCAACTTTATTATTATTATTATTATTGTTATTGTTGTTGTTATTATTATTATTATTATTATTATTATTATTATGGATCATCGCACAGTCAGCCAGATGTTCAGACTGGATTTGGCATTTTGTCTACCTATCAAGTCCTTACCAAGGACCTGGGATAGGCAGATGTGGATGTTTGATGGTATTACAGATATCGTCGCAGGATGGAAGCAAGTTTTTTATATTATTATTATTATTATTACTATTACTATTATTATTATTATTATTATTATTATTATTATTATTATTATTATCTGGCAAATAAAATCAGTCGTATTTGCTCTCTGTTGGATTCCAGCCTTATAGCAGAGCCATTGAGGTGGTGGGAGCTACGCCTTGCATAGATTTGGGGTCCAGACTTAGGATTTGGGCTGCAAGAGTCCTGCATGAATCAATTAACAGCTTTGCAAATGATGCCCAGAAAAAAATGCATCCTTTTTTTTTCTCCCCCTGCAGGGAAATTTCTCTAAAACTGGGAGGCTGGTGTTTGACGGGTGCTATGCGGACATGTGATGCTTTGGGGGTGCTGTTCCTCATCCTCCAAGGGATGGTCGAGGCCAGAGGTCAGCCTTTGAGAAGCTTCCTGTAGGCGGAGCCCAAAGGAAAAATGGGAGGGGCTCTGTTGTGCTGGGGGGAGGGGTGTAAAATCACCCTCCCCCCCTTTTTTCTCTCTCTTTCCATTTTTGGGTGATTTTTAGCAAGCCAACCCTGTAATCCTAAATTCTTCAACTCAAATACAATGGTGTGTGTTTGCAACGCAACGTATTGCGACACGGTGGAGCCGGTCTCCCTCCCTGACATCGGCAACTTTGTCAAGTACACAACCAGCAGGGACGGCCAACGCTTGGAGCGAAGCCAAGGGCAAATCGATGCCAGCCCAGGAGCTTCAGGTAAACCTGGGCGAGGGGTTGGACTAGATGACCTACTAGGTCCCTTCCGACTAGTTAATTCTGTTAATTCTTTCAGCTGGGATCCTCTACGCCTACGATCCCTCCGCTCAGTACCAATACATCAAAGGTTTTGGCGGCTCGCTCACCGACTCTGCGGCCATTAACATCCTGAATTTGTCTTATGCAGCCCAAAACCAACTGCTCCGGTCTTACTTCTCTGAAGAAGGTGAGGAAATTGGGAGTGACCCGCTGGATGAAAACTAGCAGCTCAGGGAAAGCTAGCATCCCGAGGTTTTGTCTGTCTTAAGTCAAGGATTAAAAACTGGAAGGTTAGCCTGCGTTTAAAAGCAGAATGACATACTGTCTGAACAATCCAGGAAGTATTTTGTTTTAAAAGGGTGTTTTACTGACTTTATGCACCACCAACAAACACAAGGGAGGTTCTGCTATTTAATGTTTAATTTGCTCGATTTCTGATGAACAAGAATGAAAACCTAGCTGAGGAAGAGAGCAATTCAGCGAAAGTACAGTCAAATGGGAGTGGATCCACCGAAAGGCATAGCATGAAAGGAAAAAGCAAGGAGAGGGAAAATAAGATGACTTCTGACGAAGGACCACCTTTACGAGATGGTACTGGTGGCATTATCAATTTTTATTTTTATTTTTTGTGGACGTTTTGTATTCCGTTTTTTTTCTTTTGACTGTGAAAATTAGAATCCGGGAAGACCAGAATCTCTTGCCCTCTCTCCCCCCTTCTGCAGGACTTGAGTATACTTTGATACGTTTTCCCATCGGGTGCTCCGACTTTTCCACACGGCCGTACAGTTACGATGACCGCTGCGTGGATGACTTTGAACTCAAGTGTTTTGAGCTGGCCCCCGAAGACACCAAACTTAGGGTGAGCTCGGCTAGACTTAACACCCACCCATTGGGGATGGGTGTGTGTGTGTGTTCCAGGCTGTGTTTTGCCAAAACCGCACCCGTCGCAAACAATGAGATCACCCTTGCGACTGAAAGTCAACCCACAAGGAAGTCATCTGAATACTCTTGTTGAGCGTTGATCAGGCCATCCCCGGAGACAGTTGTGGTCTCTCTCAACAGATCCCCTTGCTCCATCGTATCATGGCCCATTGCAAGAGACCCCTCTCTCTGGTCTGCAGCCCTTGGACCAGTCCTGGCTGGCTAAGGGTCAACAACAAGGTTCTAGGCAAATCCAGGATAAAGGGAGAACCAGGTGACTGCTACCACAAGACCATGGCCAACTACTTTATCAGGTAATAACACTTTTTCCATCTCATCCTGCCTCTGAATTTAGCAGGCTCCTCCCCTAGCCAAGCCCCACCTACCTCTTAGCTCCACCCCTTCTTAAACTCTACCCCAAATCACGATCTGGCTCCTCCCACAGACAGATGTTCTTGAAAATCCTTGTAGATAAAGATTAAAAAAATCAGTGGAATAACATGCCCGGAGAAGCATGGTTCTATCTCTGTCTCCCACCCTGCTCCTGAGTAGTACCGTAATAGGATATTTCCAAGCTGATCCTATTGCATTTTCATCAACTTCTTTACTACAATCCTCCAGAGCAGTGTGTCTCAATCTTGGCAACTTTAAGATGGGGGGACTTTAACTCCCAGCATCCCCTAGTCAGCACCTGGCTGGAGGATTCTGGGAGATGTAGTCCACCCATTTCTCCATCAGTTGCTCTAAGCCAAATTGGAAGCTAAATCTGGGATACTTAACTCAAACCTGTGGATTTATTTCTATTGCTTTGCCGATTCTGATGGAATATACCTCTTTTTGTCAGCCAGAGAGCTGGGAAATAGGGGTTTTTTTTAAAAAAAAAATAAATAAATACAAGGGGCTTGAAATATTATTTTGTTTTCCAGGCATGGAAACAGCATGCTAAACTAACATTGTTGCAATGTTCTGTATTTGAATCTAGGTTCCTGGATGAGTATGCAAAAAATAATATTACTTTCTGGGCGTTAAGCTCTCAGAATGAACCACTCTTTGCCATTTTGTTAAATCTGGAAGACTTTCCGGTCAATATTTTCTTACCCCAACATCAACGCGACTTTATCATTGAGGACTTGGGCCCAGCCCTCGCCGCCAGCCACCATGCTGATGTTCACCTCATCATCCTTGATGACCAGAGGATTAGCTTGCCATACTGGGCCAATGTGGTACGTTTTCAATTGTACGACGTACCTACCCTACGACGGATGGTCCTCGACTTATGACGATTGGTCAGGACCAGAAGTCTGAAAAACGGTCATATGTCACTTTTGTTAGTACTGTTCTGATTTGAATGGTCACTAAGTGAAATGTTGTACGTTGAGGCTCTCCTTCCCTCCGTCTGCTGCCTGACAGGTGTTAAGCAATAGTACCGCCGCTGCCTTCGTGTCCGGAATTGGCATCCATTGGTACATGGACGCCATCAGCCCACCTGGAACCACTTTAGACGTTACACATCGCCTCTACCCCGATTTCTTTCTGCTCTACACAGAAGCTTGCAATGGTTTTCGGCCTTCGATGGTGAAGGTGGCCCTGGGAAACTGGGAAAGAGGCACCCGTTACAGCAGAAATATCCTGACGGTAAGGTAGCCCCTTTTACAACCAAACGTTTGCCTCTTTGACGATAAGAGAGGCAGGGGTGGATGAGTTATCGACCCGTCTTTTCAGTTCCTCGTCCTCCAAAGGGTGTCGTAGTAGCATCTTTGGGAAGCTGAGCCAGTTAAACAAAACTGTCCAAGACCAGAACAGAATAAGAACAGAACAACAGAATAACAGAACTGAATTGGAATGGACCTTGGAGGTCTTCTAGTCCAACCCCCTGCTCAAACAGGAAACACTATCCACTTTCAGACAAATAATTATCCTATCTCTTCTTGAAAACTTCCAATGTTGGAGCACCCACAACTTCTGGAGGCAACTTTTGATATGTAGAGAACCTTCCTTCTCCAGTTTTCCATGACTCCAAAACAAACCTTGGTCTGAAGCTTGCTTCTTTCAGATTTTGCTCAGCCCAGAAGTGTCTTTTTTTCCCCCTGGCATGCAAAGGGAAGGGTTGTTGGGCTGTAGCGCAACCGGTAAAGCCGCCGATGCTTTGTGCTCTCTGCAGAATCTCAACCACTTTGTCACTGGGTGGATTGACTGGAACTTGGCTCTGGACATGGAAGGGGGTCCCAACTGGGTGGACAACCCTGTGGATAGTCCCATCATTGTGGACCCCCTTAAGGATGAATTCTACAAACAGCCCATGTTCTATCACCTGGGACATTTCAGGTAAACTCAGCCGAGATGGTTTTGCAAGGTGTTGAGGAAGAGGAGAATGAGCAAAACAGTAATAAAAATGCTCTAAAATGGGCTTATCAAGTGGCAGGGAATTCTGCAGGCTGCCGAGGAAATGGTGGAGCGAAGGAGGCAGTTTTATGTTTAATAGTTGGTGGAATCCCAAATCAGGACTTTCCAAATGGAGAAGAAAATATTTTTCTGTGTACTTATATATAGCATGTATTTTTATTGAAATGCTTTTAAGCCAAACCTGATTTGGATAATTGGATTTTATCAAATTTCTGATCTATAATAGGTTATTAATGTATTGTATTAAATGTTAAAACTGTATCCTGAGAGTCAAAAAAATTTCAATAATGTTGCAAGTAAATAAAAGTGCCAATATATTACAAAAAAAAAAAAAAGTTGGTGGAATTAGATTAAGGTGCAATACTGACCTCTGTCCAGTGGTATCGGCTAACGTCTTCTCTCTTCTGACCAGCAAATTCATCCCTGAAGGCTCCGTGCGAGTTGGATTCACCTCCAGGTGCTTGTTTGATAGCTGTCGTTTGAAGACCTCGGCTTTCCTGCGGCCCGATGGCATTGGGGTGGCGGTGGTGCTGAACGAGTAAGTGGAGAGGGTCTGGAGGAAAAACGGACCCCAAATTGGCAATATTGTGGCCTAGATGAGGTCCCTCGTGTGAAGTTTAGGGAGATGGAAAAAGAGAGAACAATTAGAGAAGAGACGGAGGAGCCCACCGCTGCATAACGGACAGAGAAAGAAACTCAGAATAAACCTTCCTTAGTTTCTCAGTCTGTAAAAGAGACACTGGGAGATTTGTACTTCCAGACTTGCCAAATTGACGTCAGCCTTCCCAGGCAAAGCAGACACGGAACCCACCCAGAGACGTTAATTTTACTTTGTTGTAAGGCTATATCAACAGAATCTTGCCGGTCTGAAAGTAGAAAAGTCTCACATCCCCCTTGACTAGAATTTCTCCTGTCTTTACAGCTGGTTTTTCGATATTCCTTTTACTATCTGGGACGATCAGGTGGGTTACCTTAAGGACCGGGCGGGAGCATACTCCATCCAAACCTACCTGTGGAGGAGGCACCCGTGAGGTCCTCAGACAGGGAAGGAAATCCACTTCTCGCTCAGGAATGGCAACTTTCTGAGAAGAGTCCACAGCAGCTAAACCAGTGGAACATCAGTGGAACCTCAGGAGACAATCAGACTTGGTTGATACAACACAGACACAATCACAACAGCTGGAGCAGTCTAATGATCATGCTCAGCCTCCGCCCCCCCCTATTCATTTTGCATGTGGGAAGGTCACAAATTTTGATCACGTGAGCACGAGGGAATGCGGCAGCAGTCGTAAGCGTGAGGACCGGTTCTAAGTCGCTGTTTTCAGCGGCGTTGTAACTTCAAACAGTTGTTAAATGAACAGATGCGAATGGAGGACACCCTGTAATTTAAAAAGTGTGTACGTTTGAAGGAGATAATTCCTTATCACTCACCCCTCCTGTTTTCCAGAAGGAAATCTAACAATAGGAAAACCAGTTTTGGAGATGAATTTACGAGGTTTAAACAGCCATTATTCTTGTTTTGTGTTTGTGTGTGTGTGTGTTGCCAAGTTTTTTGGGGTTTTTTTGGAACATATCCTAAAAATTTGAGGCTGCTCCTGAAACCTGACTGCGGAGTTGAAAGAAAGCATGATAAATGCAATTTTGTGTGATTAAAAGGACAAATCATCCTTAATTGTGCCCATTAAATATGCTTTTTAATACAGTGAAATTTGAAGCTGCCTCTGGAACATGGCTGGAAATTGAAAAAAGCAATGGTAAATTAATTCTGTTTTATTAAAAGGCAATCCCAACCTACTTCATCCTATGTAATTATGTTAAATTGTGTTGCTTGGTTATATCTTTTTAATATACTGAAATTTGGACCACTTCTGATCCAAGGCTGGGACGTTTGAACGAGACCACTGTCAATTAATCCCGTGTAATTAAAACAACAACAGCGAAAGCCAACCAGACCTTTTAAACATATAATTATGTTCATGAATTATCCTTGATTTGGTTCAATTGGAGAAAATAGTTACCTTCTCTCTCTCTTTTTAAACCTTTGTTGTCACCTTTCCTGCTGAATTTGCAGAAGCGAACTCAACTTTGGATCCTGTAGCTCTCATTTTAAAAAAATCTGGGGATCAAGTTTTTACAAAATCACCAGAAGCTAATGTCGCTTGAAGAACTGATGGGTATTTTGCGTTTAGCATCAGCCACAAATTGCTATATGTTTAACAAAAGTCAAAGGCATGCATTTCTGCCTGTTCCTACCCCCTAGCCATTACCTCAGAGAGGGCAAAGGACCATATTTCTATTAGCACATTAACCGTTCCAAGAAAAAATGGAGGTGTGAACCAGTTAAACAACTTTAAATAGCTTGCAAAGAAGTTTGCTAATAAACTTTAATTTCATTTGAGGTTGTTCCCCAGTTCCTTTGGCAACTCATGTTGTATTTTTTTTTTTTTACACCGATGCACATTAGAAGTGACTCAGGGATATTAGGTTCCTCCACACACACACACACACACACACACACACACACACACACACACACACATTGAACCCAGACTCAATTCTAGCTTATAGAATGGAATGGAATAGAAAATAGAAAACAGAATGGAATGGAATGGAGAATAGAATATAGAATAGAATAGAACAGAATATAGAATAGAATATAGAAAAGAATACAATAGAATATAGAATACAATAGAATATAGAATACAATAGAAGTAGAATAGAAGACTTCCGGTTCCGGGTCACGGCGCTTCTAGTCGGATGAAGAGACTCGTCTCCTCGTCGGCTAGCCTCCCTCCATCGGTAGACCCTTATGCAGGTCTAAAGTCGCCCTGGAGGGTGTGACTTCGGTTGAAGAGGCTTTGCTTGGCCGCGGAGGAGCGGCAGCTCCTCCAGCTGTCTGGGCCAGACTCTGAGGGCCGACAGACAAGATCGGTCAGTAAAATGGCCAATCACTTAGCCGCTAGAAACCGCAAGTCAAAGAACAGCTAAGCTTTAAACCCACCGTGGTGAATCCGGGTGAGATCTTTTTTTCCCCCCTCTCTTTATGCTTTTTTATCTTTTTTGCCTGTAAGAGCCCTTTTGGAACTATTTCCCTGGCTTGGAAAGGCAGCTTCTACATGTCTGGGAAGAAAGGCGAACAAAGAATAGAACGAAACCTTAAAAACTACATTTTCTTTATATAAGTGCATTTTGGGGTACTGGAAAAAAATATTTTCTTCCTAAGAACTCTATTATCAGCCTATGTTGTTGTGTCTTTTTTTTAAAATACTTCTTCCTCTATTTTTCCTGAAAAAATAGAAAAAAGGGATAAGGGAGGAAAAAAAATGAATGACTTTTGAAAAAAGACTTTTTAGCTTACTGAGGACATCTACTGGTTAAAAGCTAATATTGCAACTGGAGAGGAGATGATTTCTTTATGAGAAAGTTAATTTGATGAAGTTGAACAATTTTTTTAAAATGGAGCTGCACTCACATTTAAACTGTAAACTTATTCTGGAAAAGATCTATGAGACTAAAGTGGAAATATGTGTTACAATGAAAGAGCTTACTACAGAATTAAGAGCCAGAATTTCTTCTTCAAACTTTAAAATTGACTTTCAGACTACACCTGATTCTTCTATTAAACAGATTACACAAGGAGAGGACTTAACTGAGAATAAAGAGAACTTGATCTTGCCTTATAAACAATTCACTTATGATGTTGAGAACCAGAAAAAGCAAAGCTTGGGACTTCAAATCTTAAAGCAACAAGTCTTTATGGTTAAGAAAATCAGAGGGCCAATGCAAAGATCAAGATGGCTCTTACTGATCCAAATACTACTACAAGCAATAAAAAAAATCTATCAGCTGGAAGGGAAGCTCTGCTATGGAAACCCACTTGGCATTGAAAAAACCTAGAATAAGACTAAAAAAAAAGAGTGAAAATTAAAGTGTTATGTGATGGACTAAAGTGTTATGTGATGGTCAGGGCGCATAGGGCTGGCCTCCTACGGGTCCCGTCCATCAAACAATGTTATTTGACGGGCCCTAGGACAAGGGCCTTCTCCGTTGCTGCCCCAGCCCTCTGGAACCAGCTTCCCTCGGAGGTGCGTACTGCCTCCACCCTCCTAGCTTTCCGGAAGCTTTTGAAGACCTATTTGTGCCGGCAGGCTTGGGGGGTATTGATTTTATCTATGTCTATGTTCTTGTTGTGAGCCGCCCCGAGTCCTGGGAAAGGGGCGGCATACAAATTTAATTAATAAATAAATAAAGGCAATCTAGAATTATGGACTGATTTAAGGACTAAGATTATGAGTTAGATGTGTGATTAATGGAAGATATATAAAACTTATCTATATGAAAATTACTGATGATTTATTTGTTTGATGACTAATGAATTGAAATAATCTAAAATTTGATGCTATCTAGTCAGTTTAAAGAGATTGATGGATTAGATAGCTTTAGAATAGATTATTATTTTAGCTTAAAAAGGAGATATTTTTAGGTAATGGATTAAAGGTAATTTAGAATTATGGATTGATTTTAGGATTAAGATTGTGAGTTAGAAGTAAGAGAAAAAGGGGTGATTAATGAAATATATATTAAATGGATTAAGAATATGTTTTTTTTCTTTAGGACAATAGGGTTACTTGCAAGAAATTTACTATGTAATTTTGAGTTAATCTAATAAAATGATTTGTTTGTTTGATAACATGGATGTTATTAGTTATGACAATTAATTGGATATAATTTGAATTCTGTTTAATGGATCGAAAGGATTTAAGGTTTGATTTTCTTTTGTTAGTAAAAAGAAATTGATTAATTGATAGACTAGATACATATAGGATAGACTAATACTTTATTTTAATTAAGGGATATTAGTGAAAGAATTAAATAAAATTTATAAAAAATCAAGGAACTAGAATATATTTGGAAGGGATACCCGAATCGATAAGGTTTGTATTTAAAGTTAATTTGATTATGGTAGTGTAAATTTCTAAAAGTTTTAAAAACAGGTATAGCTTGATTAAATTTAAGCTAGACTGAACTACTTTAAATAAATTATGTTATCTAAGGGAATAAGATTGGGAATACTAGAGGTATTGATTGAAATATGTATAAATGTTTTGGTTTTGGATGTTTGCTTACCCTAACACCACCGTGTGCCTTGAGCATTTTTTGTAAAAATTAGAACACCAATAAAATTTATTTAAAAAAAAAAGAAAAAGAAGTAGAATAGAACAATAACTTTATTATCACTTTAAATGTAAACTAAGCAGCATACATTAAAATGAGATTTTGCTGCATACAGCTCTCAAAGTGTAACCACCTCCAATATACGCTGCATAAACATAACAAGACAAATGAAATAAATTATGCGTTTACCCACAGACACACACATATGTGGCCCAGGGAAATGAAATGTTGTAAGCGGGGGGGGGGGGTTAGCTGTACTTGAAAAGCCACTAACAAGCAATTTGCAAAAGTTATTAGAAAAAGAACCCAGCGTCGTCTTGAAAGCGTTAACCATATTTTAAGGAAGACGGATGTTCTTTTTCAGCCCTCTGAAGCATTAAACCTGCTGGAGACTATTGAAATGTGGTTCTTTATGAGGAACAACTGCCCGGAGCACTTTTGGGCAATCTCATATCCATCTCTGCTTCTTCATTCTGCTGGAATTTCTGGCACTGCTTCCGTTTGCCATTTCTTTCCGGGAATACTGGCTTCCTTCAATTTCATCCAGGTAAAAACTGACAGGTGAAGGAAGTTTCTTAATTGCTCTTTTCTAGTCAAGCCAGCCAGGTCTTCCAGCTCTCGTTTCCTACGAGCATCATCAAATTTTGCTGCCAGGGTTGTTGACATCCGTCCCAGCATTCAGGAGTTGAGCCAGCAGCTGAGATCTCCTGATTCCTATTCTGTTCTCCCTGGGAACCAACATCAGCTTTCCAAGCTCTGGAATAAAGTGTTTGACCGGTAGGAATAACATACAATCCTGGGTTTGTTACGGTGCCGGGTAAAGGCAGGGCGGTGATTTCAGGATCCTAGAATGGGTGGAAGAAGTGATTTCAAGATCGCAGAATGGGAAAATGTGATTCCGGGATTGCAGAATGGGGGGGGAAAAGTGATGTCAAGATCGCAGAATGGGGAAAAAGTGATCTCAGGATGGGAAAAATTTGATTTCAGATTGCAAAACAGGGAACAAGTGTTTCAGGATTGTGGAATGTGGGCTAAAGCGATTTTAGGATTGCAGAATAAGGGGGGGGTGATGTTTCGTAGGGTGCTTTTGACTTTTTCCGCTTGAGGGCTAAGCCGCCTTATAAATGCATTAGTGAAACCACCCAGCAACTCGATCCTGGTGTAATCCACGGACTGGCTTGTTTTTATGAGCATCTGAAAAGGACTTTGTGGAGAGAGGATATTTCTTAGCGTTGTAGATGGGGTGGAGGCCGGATGGCTAAATATTTTGGAGACGGGAATGCTGAATTGAGAAAAACTCTTCCAGCTCTGTTATTCCGTTCTTCTGTTCTGTTCTTCTGTCTGCCGATAGTCGCTCAGCTGTCCTGTTTTGGATGCTTCAGTTCTGGTGCTCAAATTCACCTACAGGGTCATTATGAAGAATAAGCTGAGCTCAGGGTTTCCTGCCTGAGCAGGGGGCTGGACTAGATAACCTCCAAGGTCCCTTCCAACTTTATTATTATTATTATTATTATTATTATTATTATTATTATTATTATTATTATTGTTGTTGTTGTTGTTGTTGTTATTATGGATCATCGCACAGTCAGCCAGATGTTCAGACTGGATTTGGCATTTTGTCTACCTATCAAGTCCTTACCAAGGACCTGGGATAGGCAGATGTGGATATTTGATGGTATTACAGATATTTTCGCAGGATGGAAACAGGTTTTTTATATTATTATTATTATTATTATTATTATTATTATTATTATTATTATTATTATTATTATTATCTGGCAAATAAAATCAGTTGTATTTGCTCTCTGTTGGATTCCAGCCTTATAGCAGAGCCATTGAGGTGGTGGGAGATACGCCTTGCATAGATTTGGGGTCCAGACTTAGGATTTGGGCTGCAAGAGTCCTGCATGAATCAATTAACAGCTTTGCAAATGATGCCCAGAAAAAAATGCATCCCTTTTTTTTCTCCCCCTGCAGGGAAATTTCTCTAAAACTGGGAGGCTGGTGTTTGACGGGTGCCATGCGGACACGTGATGCTTTGGGGGTGCTGTTCCTCATCCTCCAAGGGATGGTCGAGGCCAGAGGTCAGCCTTTGAGAAGCCTCCTGGGGGTGGAGCCCAAAGGAAAAATGGGAGGGGCTCTGTTGTGCTGGTGGGAGGGGTGTAAAATCACCCTCCCCCCTTTTTTCTCTCTCTTTCCATTTTTGGGTGATTTTTAGCAAGCCGACCCTGTAATCCTAAATTCTTCAACTCAAATACAATGGTGTGTGTTTGCAACGCAACGTATTGTGACACGGTGGAGCCGATCTCCCTCCCTGACGTTGGCAACTTTGTCAAGTACACAACCAGCAGGGACAGCCAACGCTTGGAGCGAAGCCAAGGGCAAATCGATGCCAGCCCAGGAGCTTCAGGTAAACCTGGGCAAGGGGTTGGACTAGATGACCTACCAGGTCCCTTCCGACTAGCTAATTCTGTTAATTCTTTCAGCTGGGATCCTCTACACCTACGATCCCTCCGCTCAGTACCAATACATCAAAGGTTTTGGCGGCTCGCTCACCGACTCTGCAGCCATTAACATCCTGAATTTGTCTTATGCAGCCCAAAACCAACTGCTCCGGTCTTACTTCTCTGAAGAAGGTGAGGAAATTGGGAGTGACCCGCTGGATGAAAACTAGCAGCTCAGGGAAAGCTAGCATCCCGAGGCTTTGTCTGTCTTAAGGCAAGGATTAAAAACTGGAAGGTTAGCCTGCGTTTAAGAGCAGAATGACATACTGTCTGAACAATCCAGGAAGTATTTTGTTTTAAAAGGGTGTTTTACTGACTTTATGCACCACCAACAAACACAAGGGAGGTTCTGCTATTTAATGTTTAATTTGCTCGATTTCTGATGAACAAGAATGAAAACCTAGCTGAGGAAGAGAGCAATTCAGCGAAAGTACAGTCAAATGGGAGTGGATCCACCGAAAGGCATAGCATGAAAGGAAAAAGCAAGGAGAGGGAAAATAAGATGACTTCTGACGAAGGACCACCTTTACGAGATGGTACTGGTGGCATTATCAATTTTTATTTTTATTTTTTGTGGACGTTTTGTATTCCGTTTTTTTTCTTTTGACTGTGAAAATTAGAATCCGGGAAGACCAGAATCTCTTGCCCTCTCTCCCCCCCTTCTGCAGGACTTGAGTATAATTTGATACGTTTTCCCATCGGGTGCTCCGACTTTTCCACACGGCCGTACAGTTACGATGACCGCTGCGTGGATGACTTTGAACTCAAGTGTTTTGAGCTGGCCCCCGAAGACACCAAACTTAGGGTGAGCTCCGCTAGACTTAACACCCACCCATTGGGGATGGGTGTGTGTGTGTGTTCCAGGCTGTGTTTTGCCAAAACCGCACCCGTCGCAAACAATGAGATCACCCTTGCGACTGAAAGTCAACCCACAAGGAAGTCATCTGAATACTCTTGTTGAGCGTTGATCAGGCCATCCCCGGAGACAGTTGTGGTCTCTCTCAACAGATCCCCTTGCTCCATCGTATCATGGCCCATTGCAAGAGACCCCTCTCTCTGGTCTGCAGCCCTTGGACCAGTCCTGGCTGGCTAAGGGTCAACAACAAGGTTCTAGGCAAATCCAGGATAAAGGGAGAACCAGGTGACTGCTACCACAAGACCATGGCCAACTACTTTATCAGGTAATAACACTTTTTCCATCTCATCCTGCCTCTGAATTTAGCAGGCTCCTCCCCTAGCCAAGCCCCACCTACCTCTTAGCTCCACCCCTTCTTAAACTCTACCCCAAATCACGATCTGGCTCCTCCCACAGGCAGATGTTCTTGAAAATCCTTGTAGATAAAGATTAAAAAAAATCAGTGGAATAACATGCCCGGAGAAGCATGGTTCTATCTCTGTCTCCCACCCTGCTCCTGAGTAGTAATAGGATATTTCCAAGCTGATCCTATTGCATTTTCATCAACTTCTTTACTACAATCCTCCAGAGCAGTGTGTCTCAATCTTGGCAACTTTAAGATGGGGGGACTTTAACTCCCAGCATCCCCTAGTCAGCATCTGGCTGGAGGATTCTGGGAGATGTAGTCCACCCATTTCTCCATCAGTTGCTCTAAGCCAAATTGGAAGCTAAATCTGGGATACTTAACTCAAACCTGTGGATTTATTTCTATTGCTTTGCCGATTCTGATGGAATATACCTCTTTTTGTCAGCCAGAGAGCTGGGAAATAGGGTTTTTTTTTTAAAAAAATAAATAAATACAAGGGGCTTGAAATATTATTTTGTTTTCCAGGCATGGAAACAGCATGCTAAACTAACATTGTTGCAATGTTCTGTATTTGAATCTAGGTTCCTGGATGAGTATGCAAAAAATAATATTACTTTCTGGGCGTTAAGCTCTCAGAATGAACCACTCTTTGCCATTTTGTTAAATCTGGAAGACTTTCCGGTCAATATTTTCTTACCCCAACATCAACGCGACTTTATCATTGAGGACTTGGGCCCCGCCCTCGCCGCCAGCCGCCATGCTGATGTTCACCTCATCATCCTTGATGACCAGAGGATTAGCTTGCCATACTGGGCCAATGTGGTACGTTTTCAACTGTACGACGTACCTACCCTACGATGGATGGTCCTCGACTTATGACGATTCGTCAGGACCAGAAGTCTGAAAAACGGTTATATGTCACTTTTGTTAGTACTGTTCTGATTTGAATGGTCACTAAGTGAAATGTTGTACGTTGAGGCTCTCCTTCCCTCCATCTGCTGCCTGACAGGTATTAAGCAATAGTACCGCCGCTGCCTTCGTGTCCGGAATTGGCATCCATTGGTACATCGACGCCATCAGCCCACCTGGAACCACTTTAGACGTTACACATCGCCTCTACCCCGATTTCTTTCTGCTCTACACAGAAGCTTGCAATGGTTTTCGGCCTTCGATGGTGAAGGTGGCCCTGGGAAACTGGGAAAGAGGCACCCGTTACAGCAGAAATATCCTGACGGTAAGGTAGCCCCTTTTACAACCAAACGTTTGCCTCTTTGACGATAAGAGAGGCAGGGGTGGATGAGTTATCGACCCGTCTTTTCAGTTCCTCGTCCTTCAAAGGGTGTCGTAGTAGCATCTTTGGGAAGCTGAGCCAGTTAAACAAAACTGTCCAAGACCAGAACAGAATAAGAACAGAACAACAGAATAACAGAACTGAATTGGAATGGACCTTGGAGGTCTTCTAGTCCAACCCCCTGCTCAAACAGGAAACACTATCCACTTTCAGACAAATAATTATCCTATCTCTTCTTGAAAACTTCCAATGTTGGAGCACCCACAACTTCTGGAGGCAACTTTTGATATGTAGAGAACCTTCCTTCTCCAGTTTTCCATGACTCCAAAACAAACCTTGGTCTGAAGCTTGCTTCTTTCAGATTTTGCTCAGCCCAGAAGTGTCTTTTTTTCCCCTGGCATGCAAAGGGAAGGGTTGTTGGGCTGTAGCGCAACCGGTAAAGCCGCCGATGCTTTGTGCTCTCTGCAGAATCTCAACCACTTCGTCACTGGGTGGATTGACTGGAACTTGGCTCTGGACATGGAAGGGGGTCCCAACTGGGTGGACAACCCTGTGGATAGTCCCATCATTGTGGACCCCCTTAAGGATGAATTCTACAAACAGCCCATGTTCTATCACCTGGGACATTTCAGGTAAACTCAGCCAAGATGGTTTTGCAAGGTGTTGAGGAAGAGGAGAATGAGCAAAACAATAATAAAGATGCTCTAAAATGGGCTTATCCAGTGGCAGAGAATTCCGCAGGCTGCCAAGAAAATGATGGAGCGAAGGAGGCAGTTTTATGTTTAATAGTTGGTGGAATTAGATTAAGGTGCAATACTGACCTCTGTCCAGTGGTATCGGCTAACGTCTTCTCTCTTCTGACCAGCAAATTCATCCCTGAAGGCTCCGTGCGAGTTGGATTCACCTCCAGGTGCTTGTTTGATAGCTGTCGTTTGAAGACCTCGGCTTTCCTGCGGCCCGATGGCATTGGGGTGGCGGTGGTGCTGAACGAGTAAGTGGAGAGGGTCTGGAGGAAAAACGGACCCCAAATTGGGAATATTGTGGCCTAGATGAGGTCCCTCGTGTGAAGTTTAGGGAGATGGAAAAAGAGAGAACAATTAGAGAAGAGACGGAGTAGCCCACCGCTGCATAACGGACGGAGAAAGAAACTCAGAATAAACCTTCCTTAGTTTCTCAGTCTGTAAAAGAGACACTGGGAGATTTGTAGTTCCACACTTGCCAAATTAACGTCAGCCTTCCCAGCCTTCTCTTTCTCTCTGTCTCTCTCTTTCTCTCTCTTTCTCTCTGTCTGTCTCTCACTCTTTCTCTCTCTCTTTCTCTCTTTCTCTGTCTCTCTTTCATTCTTTCTTTCACTCTTTCTCTTTCTCTCTTTCTCTCTTTCTCTCCCTCTCTCTCTCTCTCTTTCTCTTTCTCTCCTTCTCTCTCTTTCTCTCTGTCTGTCTCTCACTCTTTCTCTCTCTCTTTCTCTCTCTTTCTCTCTCTCTCTCACACACTCTTTCTCTCTCTTTCGTTCTCTCTCACACACACTCTCTCTTTCTCTCTCTCTCTCTTTCTCTGGGAACCCACCCAGAGACGTTAATTCTACTTTGTTGTAAGGCTACATTAACAGAATCTTGCCGGTCTGAAAGTAGAAAAGTCTCACATCCCCCTTGACTAGAATTTCTCCTGTCTTTACAGCTGGTTTTTCGATATTCCTTTTACTATCTGGGACGATCAGGTGGGTTACCTTAAGGACCGGGCGGGAGCATACTCCATCCAAACCTACCTGTGGAGGAGGCACCCGTGAGGTCCTCAGACGGGGAAGGAAATCCACTTCTCGCTCAGGAATGGCAGGCTCTGCCAAGAAGAGAGCTTTTGTCACAGCCCACACCAGCTAAACCATTGGAACATCAGTGGAACTTCAGGAGACATCAGGGTTGATACAACACAGACACAATCACAACAGCTGGAGCAGTCTAATGATCATGCTCAGCCTCCGCCCCCCCTATTCATTTTGCATGTGGGAAGGTCACAAATTTTGATCACGTGAGCACAAGGGAAGGCGGCAGCAGTCGTAAGTGTGAGGACCGGTTCTAAGTCGCTGTTTTCAGCGGCGTTGTAACTTCAAACAGTTGTTAAATGAACAGATGCGAATGGAGGACACCCTGTAATTTAAAAAGTGTGTGCGTTTGAAGGAGATAATTCCTTATCACTCACCCCTCCTGTTTTCCAGAAGGAAATTTAACAATAGGAAAACCAGTTTTGGAGATGAATTTACGAGGTTTAAACAGCCATTATTCTTGTTTTGTGTTTGTGTGTGTGTCTGTTGCCAAGTTTTTTGGGGTTTTTTTTGGAACATACCCTAAAAATTTGAGGCTGCTCCTGAAACCTGACTGCGGAGTTGAAAGAAAGCATGATAAATGCAATTTTGTGTGATTAAAAGGACAAATCATCCTTAATTGTGCCCATTAAATATGCGTTTTAATACAGTGAAATTTGAAGCTGCCTCTGGAACATGGCTGGAAATTGAAAAAAGCAATGGTAAATTAATTCTGTTTTATTAAAAGGCAATCCCAACCTACTTCATCCTATGTAATTATGTTAAATTGTGTTGCTTGGTTATATCTTTTTAATATACTGAAATTTGGACCACTTCTGATCCAAGGCTGGGACGTTTGAACGAGACCACTGTCAATTAATCCCGTGTAATTAAAACAACAACAGCGAAAGCCAACCAGACCTTTTAAACATATAATTATGTTCATGAATTATCCTTGATTTGGTTCAATTGGAGAAAATAGTTACCTTCTCTCTCTCTTTTTAAACCTTTGTCGTCACCTTTCCTGCTGAATTTGCAGAAGTGAACTCAACTTTGGATCCTGCAGCTCTCATTTTAAAAAAATCTGGGGATCAAGTTTTTACAAAATCACCAGAAGCTAATGTCGCTTGAAGAACTGATGGGTATTTTGCGTTTAGCATCAGCCACAAATTGCTATATGTTTAACAAAAGTCAAAGGCATGCATTTCTGCCTGTTCCTACCCCCTAGCCATTACCTCAGAGAGGGCAAAGGACCATATTTCTATTAGCACATTAACCGTTCCAAGAAAAAATGGAGGTGTGAACCAGTTAAACAACTTTAAATAGCTTGCAAAGAAGTTTGCTAATAAACTTTAATTTCATTTGAGGTTGTTCCCCAGTTCCTTTGGCAACTCATGTTGTATTTGTTTTTTTTTACACCGATGCACATTAGAAGTGACTCAGGGATATTAGGTTCCCCCACACACACACACACATTGAACCCAGACTCAGTTCTAGCGTATGGAATGGAATGGAATAGAAAATAGAAAACAGAATGGAATGGAGAATAGAATATAGAATAGAATAGAACAGAATATAGAATACAATAGAAGTAGAATAGAAGACTGCCGGTTCCGGATCGCGGCGCTTCTAGTCGTACGAAGAGACTCGTCTCCTCGTCGGCTAGCCTCCCTCCGTCGGTAGACCCTTATGCAGGTCTAAAGTTGCCCTGGAGGGTGTGACTTCGGTTGAAGAGGCTTTGCTTGGCCGCGGAGGAGCGGCAGCTCCTCCAGCTGTCTGGGCCAGACTCTGAGGGCCGACGGAGAAGAAGATCGGCCAGTAAAATGGCCAATCAGTTAGCCGCTAGAAACCGCAAGTCAAAGAACAGCTAAGCTTTAAACCCACCGTGGTGAACCCGGGTGAGATCTATTTTTTCCCCTCTCTTTATGCTTTTTTATCTTTTTTGCCTGTAAGAGCCCTTTTGGAACTATTTCCCTGGCTTGGAAAGGCAGCTTCTACATGTCTGGGAAGAAAGGCGAACAAAGAATAGAACGAAACCTTAAAAACTACATTTTCTTTATATAAGTGCATTTTGGGGTACTGGAAAAAAATATTTTCTTCCTAAGAACTCTATTATCAGCCTATGTTGTTGTGTCTTTTTTTTAAAATACTTCTTCCTCTATTTTTCCTGAAAAAATAGAAAAAAGGGATAAGGGAGGGAAAAAAATGAATGACTTTTGAAAAAAGACTTTTTAGCTTACTGAGGACATCTACTGGTTAAAAGCTAATATTGCAACTGGAGAGGAGATGATTTCTTTATGAGAAAGTTAATTTGATGAAGTTGAACAATTTTTTTAAAATGGAGCTGCACTCACATTTAAACTGTAAACTTATTCTGGAAAAGATCTATGAGACTAAAGTGGAAATATGTGTTACAATGAAAGAGCTTACTACAGAATTAAGAGCCAGAATTTCTTCTTCAAACTTTAAAATTGACTTTCAGACTACACCTGATTCTTCTATTAAACAGATTACACAAGGAGAGGACTTAACTGAGAATAAAGAGAACTTGATCTTGCCTTATAAACAATTCACTTATGATGTTGAGAACCAGAAAAAGCAAAGCTTGGGACTTCAAATCTTAAAGCAACAAGTCTTTATGGTTAAGAAAATCAGAGGGCCAATGCAAAGATCAAGATGGCTCTTACTGATCCAAATACTACTACAAGCAATAAAAAAAATCTATCAGCTGGAAGGGAAGCTCTGCTATGGAAACCCACTTGGCATTGAAAAAACCTAGAATAAGACTAAAAAAAAAGAGTGAAAATTAAAGTGTTATGTGATGGACTAAAGTGTTATGTGATGGTCAGGGCGCATAGGGCTGGCCTCCTACGGGTCCCGTCCATCAAACAATGTTATTTGACGGGCCCTAGGACAAGGGCCTTCTCCGTTGCTGCCCCAGCCCTCTGGAACCAGCTTCCCTCGGAGGTGCGTACTGCCTCCACCCTCCTAGCTTTCCGGAAGCTTTTGAAGACCTATTTGTGCCGGCAGGCTTGGGGGGTATTGATTTTATCTATGTCTATGTTCTTGTTGTGAGCCGCCCCGAGTCCTGGGAAAGGGGCGGCATACAAATTTAATTAATAAATAAATAAAGGCAATCTAGAATTATGGACTGATTTAAGGACTAAGATTATGAGTTAGATGTGTGATTAATGGAAGATATATAAAACTTATCTATATGAAAATTACTGATGATTTATTTGTTTGATGACTAATGAATTGAAATAATCTAAAATTTGATGCTATCTAGTCAGTTTAAAGAGATTGATTGATGGATTAGATAGCTTTAGAATAGATTATTATTTTAGCTTAAAAAGGAGATATTTTTAGGTAATGGATTAAAGGTAATTTAGAATTATGGATTGATTTTAGGATTAAGATTGTGAGTTAGAAGTAAGAGAAAAAGGGGTGATTAATGAAATATATATTAAATGGATTAAGAATATGTTTTTTTTTCTTTAGGACGATAGGGTTACTTGCAAGAAATTTACTATGTAATTTTGAGTTAATCTAATAAAATGATTTGTTTGTTTGATAACATGGATGTTATTAGTTATGACAATTAATTGGATGTAATTTGAATTCTGTTTAATGGATCGAAAGGATTTAAGGTTTGATTTTCTTTTGTTAGTAAAAAGAAATTGATTAATTGATAGACTAGATACGTATAGGATAGACTAATACTTTATTTTAATTAAGGGATATTAGTGAAAGAATTAAATAAAATTTATAAAAAATCAAGGAACTAGAATATATTTGGAAGGGATACCCGAATCGATAAGGTTTGTATTTAAAGTTAATTTGATTATGGTAGTGTAAATTTCTAAAAGTTTTAAAAACAGGTATAGGTTGATTAAATTTAAGCTAGACTGAACTACTTTAAATAAATTATGTTATCTAAGGGAATAAGAGAGGGAATACTAGAGGTATTGATTGAAATATGTATAAATGTTTTGGTTTTGGATGTTTGCTTACCCTAACACCACCGTGTGCCTTGAGCATTTTTTGTAAAAATTAGAACACCAATAAAATTTATTTTAAAAAAAAGAAAAAGAAGTAGAATAGAACAATAACTTTATTATCACTTTAAATGTAAACTAAGCAGCATACATTAAAATGAGATTTTGCTGCATACAGCTCTCAAAGTGTAACCACCTCCAATATACGCTGCATAAACATAACAAGACAAATGAAATAAATGATGCGTTTACCCACAGACACACACATATGTGGCCCAGGGAAATGAAATGTTGTAAGCGGGGGGGGGGGTTAGCTGTACTTGAAAAGCCACTAACAAGCAATTTGCAAAAGTTATTAGAAAAAGAACCCAGCGTCGTCTTGAAAGCGTTAACCATATTTTAAGGAAGACGGATGTTCTTTTTCAGCCCTCTGAAGCATTAAACCTGCTGGAGACTATTGAAATGTGGTTCTTTATGAGGAACAACTGCCCGGAGCACTTTTGGGCAATCTCATATCCATCTCTGCTTCTTCATTCTGCTGGAATTTCTGGCACTGCTTCCGTTTGCCATTTCTTTCCGGGAATACTGGCTTCCTTCAATTTCATCCAGGTAAAAACTGACAGGTGAAGGAAGTTTCTTAATTGCTCTTTTCTAGTCAAGCCAGCCAGGTCTTCCAGCTCTCGTTTCCTACGAGCATCATCAAATTTTGCTGCCAGGGTTGTTGACATCCGTCCCAGCATTCAGGAGTTGAGCCAGCAGCTGAGATCTCCTGATTCCTATTCTGTTCTCCCTGGGAACCAACATCAGCTTTCCAAGCTCTGGAATAAAGTGTTTGACCGGTAGGAATAACATACAATCCTGGGTTTGTTACGGTGCCGGGTAAAGGCAGGGCGGTGATTTCAGGATCCTAGAATGGGTGGAAGAAGTGATTTCAAGATCGCAGAATGGGAAAATGTGATTCCGGGATTGCAGAATGGGGGGGGAAAAGTGATGTCAAGATCGCAGAATGGGGAAAAAATGATCTCAGGATGGGAAAAATTTGATTTCAGATTGCAAAACAGGGAACAAGTGTTTCAGGATTGTGGAATGTGGGCTAAAGCGATTTTAGGATTGCAGAATAAGGGGGGGTGATGTTTCGTAGGGTGCTTTTGACTTTTTCCGCTTGAGGGCTAAGCCTCCTTATAAATGCATTAGTGAAACCACCCAGCAACTCGATCCTGGTGTAAAAACAACTCCAGCAAGAGAGAGCTACATTTTCCACGGACTGGCTTGTTTTTATGAGCATCTGAAAAGGACTTTGTGGAGAGAGGATATTTCAGAGCGTTGTAGATGGGGTGGAGGCCGGATGGCTAAATATTTTGGAGACAGGAATGCTGAATTGAGAAAAACTCTTCCAGCTCTGTTATTCCGTTCTTCTGTTCTGTTCTGTTCTTCTGTCTGCCGATAGTCGCTCAGCTGTCCTGTTTTGGATGCTTCAGTTCCGGTGCTGAAATTCATCTACAGGGTCATTATGAAGAATAAGCTGAGCTCAGGGTTTCCTGCCTGAGCAGGGGGCTGGACTAGATAACCTCCAAGGTCCCTTCCAACTTTATTATTATTATTATTATTTTTGTTGTTGTTGTTATTATTATTATTATTAGTATTATTATGGATCATCGCACAGTCAGCCAGATGTTCAGACTGGATTTGGCATTTTGTCTACCTATCAAGTCCTTACCAAGGACCTGGGATAGGCAGATGTGGATGTTTGATGGTATTACAGATATCGTCGCAGGATGGAAGCAAGTTTTTTATATTATTATTATTATTATTACTATTATTATTATTATTACTATTATTATTATTATTATTATTATTATTATTATTATTATTATTATTATTATTATTATTATCTGGCAAATAAAATCAGTTGTATTTGCTCTCTGTTGGATTCCAGCCTTATAGCAGAGCCATTGAGGTGGTGGGAGCTACGCCTTGCATAGATTTGGGGTCCAGACTTAGGATTTGGGCTGCAAGAGTCCTGCATGAATCAATTAACAGCTTTGCAAATGATGCCCAGAAAAAAATGCATCCTTTTTTTTTCTCCCCCTGCAGGGAAATTTCTCTAAAACTGGGAGGCTGGTGTTTGACGGGTGCTATGCGGACACGTGATGCTTTGGGGGTGCTGTTCCTCATCCTCCAAGGGATGGTCGAGGCCAGAGGTCAGCCTTTGAGAAGCTTCCTGTAGGCAGAGCCCAAAGGAAAAATGGGAGGGGCTCTGTTGTGCTGGTGGGAGGGGTGTAAAATCACCCTCCCCCCTTTTTTCTCTCTCTTTCCATTTTTGGGTGATTTTTAGCAAGCCGACCCTGTAATCCTAAATTCTTCAACTCAAATACAATGGTGTGTGTTTGCAACGCAACGTATTGTGACACGGTGGAGCCGATCTCCCTCCCTGACGTTGGCAACTTTGTCAAGTACACAACCAGCAGGGACGGCCAACGCTTGGAGCGAAGCCAAGGGCAAATCGATGCCAGCCCAGGAGCTTCAGGTAAACCTGGGCAAGGGGTTGGACTAGATGACCTACCAGGTCCCTTCCGACTAGCTAATTCTGTTAATTCTTTCAGCTGGGATCCTCTACACCTACGATCCCTCCGCTCAGTACCAATACATCAAAGGTTTTGGCGGCTCGCTCACCGACTCTGCAGCCATTAACATCCTGAATTTGTCTTATGCAGCCCAAAACCAACTGCTCCGGTCTTACTTCTCTGAAGAAGGTGAGGAAATTGGGAGTGACCCGCTGGATGAAAACTAGCAGCTCAGGGAAAGCTAGCATCCCAAGGCTTTGTCTGTCTTAAGGCAAGGATTAAAAACTGGAAGGTTAGGCTGCGTTTAAGAGCAGAATGACATACTGTCTGAACAATCCAGGAAGTATTTTGTTTTAAAAGGGTGTTTTACTGACTTTATGCACCACCAACAAACACAAGGGAGGTTCTGCTATTTAATGTTTAATTTGCTCGATTTCTGATGAACAAGAATGAAAACCTAGCTGAGGAAGAGAGCAATTCAGCGAAAGTACAGTCAAATGGGAGTGGATCCACCGAAAGGCATAGCATGAAAGGAAAAAGCAAGGACAGGACCACCTTTACGAGATGGTACTGGTGGCATTATCAATTTTTATTTTTATTTTTTGTGGACGTTTTGTATTCCGTTTTTTTTCTTTTGACTGTGAAAATTAGAATCCGGGAAGACCAGAATCTCTTGCCCTCTCTCCCCCCTTCTGCAGGACTTGAGTATAATTTGATACGTTTTCCCATCGGGTGCTCCGACTTTTCCACACGGCCGTACAGTTACGATGACCGCTGCGTGGATGACTTTGAACTCAAGTGTTTTGAGCTGGCCCCCGAAGACACCAAACTTAGGGTGAGCTCGGCTAGACTTAACACCCACCCATTGGGGATGGGTGTGTGTGTGTGTTCCAGGCTGTGTTTTGGCAAAACCGCACCCGTCGCAAACAATGAGATCACCCTTGCGACTGAAAGTCAACCCACAAGGAAGTCATCTGAATACTCTTGTTGAGCGTTGATCAGGCCATCCCCGGAGATAGTTGTGGTCTCTCTCAACAGATCCCCTTGCTCCATCGTATCATGGCCCATTGCAAGAGACCCCTCTCTCTGGTCTGCAGCCCTTGGACCAGTCCTGGCTGGCTAAGGGTCAACAACAAGGTTCTAGGCAAATCCAGGATAAAGGGAGAACCAGGTGACTGCTACCACAAGACCATGGCCAACTACTTTATCAGGTAATAACACTTTTTCCATCTCATCCTGCCTCTGAATTTAGCAGGCTCCTCCCCTAGCCAAGCCCCACCTACCTCTTAGCTCCACCCCTTCTTAAACTCTACCCCAAATCACGATCTGGCTCCTCCCACAGGCAGATGTTCTTGAAAATCCTTGTAGATAAAGATTAAAAAAATCAGTGGAATAACATGCCCGGAGAAGCATGGTTCTATCTCTGTCTCCCACCCTGCTCCTGAGTAGTAATAGGATATTTCCAAGCTGATCCTATTGCATTTTCATCAACTTCTTTACTACAATCCTCCAGAGCAGTGTGTCTCAATCTTGGCAACTTTAAGATGGGGGGACTTTAACTACCAGCATCCCCTAGTCAGCATCTGGCTGGAGGATTCTGGGAGATGTAGTCCACCCATTTCTCCATCAGTTGCTCTAAGCCAAATTGGAAGCTAAATCTGGGATACTTAACTCAAACCTGTGGATTTATTTCTATTGCTTTGCCGATTCTGATGGAATATACCTCTTTTTGTCAGCCAGAGAGCTGGGAAATAGGGTTTTTTTTTTAAAAAAATAAATAAATACAAGGGGCTTGAAATATTATTTTGTTTTCCAGGCATGGAAACAGCATGCTAAACTAACATTGTTGCAATGTTCTGTATTTGAATCTAGGTTCCTGGATGAGTATGCAAAAAATAATATTACTTTCTGGGCGTTAAGCTCTCAGAATGAACCACTCTTTGCCATTTTGTTAAATCTGGAAGACTTCCCGGTCAATATTTTCTTACCCCAACATCAACGCGACTTTATCATTGAGGACTTGGGCCCAGCCCTCGCCGCCAGCCGCCATGCTGATGTTCACCTCATCATCCTTGATGACCAGAGGATTAGCTTGCCATACTGGGCCAATGTGGTACGTTTTCAACTGTACGACGTACCTACCCTACGACGGATGGTCTTCGACTTATGACGATTGGTCAGGACCAGAAGTCTGAAAAACGGTCATATGTCACTTTTGTTAGTACTGTTCTGATTTGAATGGTCACTAAGTGAAATGTTGTACGTTGAGGCTCTCCTTCCCTCCGTCTGCTGCCTGACAGGTGTTAAGCAATAGTACCGCCGCTGCCTTCGTGTCCGGAATTGGCATCCATTGGTACATCGACGCCATCAGCCCACCTGGAACCACTTTAGACGTTACACATCGCCTCTACCCCGATTTCTTTCTGCTCTACACAGAAGCTTGCAATGGTTTTCGGCCTTCGATGGTGAAGGTGGCCCTGGGAAACTGGGAAAGAGGCACCCGTTACAGCAGAAATATCCTGACGGTAAGGTAGCCCCTTTTACAACCAAACGTTTGCCTCTTTGACGATAAGAGAGGCAGGGGTGGATGAGTTATCGACCCGTCTTTTCAGTTCCTCGTCCTCCAAAGGGTGTCGTAGTAGCATCTTTGGGAAGCTGAGCCAGTTAAACAAAACTGTCCAAGACCAGAACAGAATAAGAACAGAACAACAGAATAACAGAACTGAATTGGAATGGACCTTGGAGGTCTTCTAGTCCAACCCCCTGCTCAAACAGGAAACACTATCCACTTTCAGACAAATAATTATCCTATCTCTTCTTGAAAACTTCCAATGTTGGAGCACCCACAACTTCTGGAGGCAACTTTTGATATGTAGAGAACCTTCCTTCTCCAGTTTTCCATGACTCCAAAACAAACCTTGGTCTGAAGCTTGCTTCTTTCAGATTTTGCTCAGTCCAGAAGTGTCTTTTTTTCCCCTGGCATGCAAAGGGAAGGGTTGTTGGGTTGTAGCGCAACCGGTAAAGCCGCCGATGCTTTGTGCTCTCTGCAGAATCTCAACCACTTTGTCACTGGGTGGATTGACTGGAACTTGGCTCTGGACATGGAAGGGGGTCCCAACTGGGTGGACAACCCTGTGGATAGTCCCATCATTGTGGACCCCCTTAAGGATGAATTCTACAAACAGCCCATGTTCTATCACCTGGGACATTTCAGGTAAACTCAGCCGAGATGGTTTTGCAAGGTGTTGAGGAAGAGGAGAATGAGCAAAACAGTAATAAAGATGCTCTAAAATGGACTTATCCAGTGGCAGAGAATTCCGCAGGCTGCCAAGAAAATGGTGGAGCGAAGGAGGCAGTTTTATGTTTAATAGTTGGTGGAATTAGATTAAGGTGCAATACTGACCTCTGTCCAGAGGTATCGGCTAACGTCTTCTCTCTTCTGGCCAGCAAATTCATCCCTGAAGGCTCCGTGCGAGTTGGATTCAGCTCCAGGTGCTTGTTTGATAGCTGTCGTTTGAAGACCTCGGCTTTCCTGCGGCCCGATGGCATTGGGGTGGCGGTGGTGCTGAACGAGTAAGTGGAGAGGGTCTGGAGGAAAAACGGACCCCAAATTGGGAATATTGTGGCCTAGATGAGGTCCCTCGTGTGAAGTTTAGGGAGATGGAAAAAGAGAGAATTAGAGAAGAGACGGAGTAGCCCACCGCTACATAACGGACGGAGAAGGAAACTCAGAATAAACCTTCCCTAGTTTCTCAGTCTGTAAAAGAGACACTGGGAGATTTGTAGTTCCAGACTTGCCAAATTGACGTCAGCCTTCCCAGCCTTCTCTTTCTCTCTGTCTCTCTCTTTCTCTCTCTTTCTCTCTGTCTGTCTCTCACTCTTTCTCTCTCTCTTTCTCTCTTTCTCTCTGTCTCTCTTTCATTCTTTCTTTCACTCTTTCTCTCTTTCTCTCTTTCTCTCCCTCTCTCTCTTTCTCTCTCTCTCTTTCTCTTTCTCTCTTTCTTTCTCTCTCTTTCTCTCTGTCTGTCTCTCACTCTTTCTCTCTCTCTTTCTCTTTCTCTTTCTCTCTCTTTCTCTCTTTCTCTCTCTCTCTCTTTCGTTCTCTCTCACACACTCTCTCTCTTTCTCTCTCTCTCTCTTTCTCTGGGAACCCACCCAGAGACGTTAATTCTACTTTGTTGTAAGGCTATATCAACAGAATCTTGCCGGTCTGAAAGTAGAAAAGTCTCACATCCCCCTTGACTAGAATTTCTCCTGTCTTTACAGCTGGTTTTTCGATATTCCTTTTACTATCTGGGACGATCAGGTGGGTTACCTTAAGGACCGGGCAGGAGCATACTCCATCCAAACCTACCTGTGGAGGAGGCACCCGTGAGGTCCTCAGACGGGGAAGGAAATCCACTTCTCGCTCAGGAATGGCAACTTTCTGAGAAGAGTCCACAGCAGCTAAACCAGTGGAACATCAGTGAAACCTCAGGAGACATCAGACTTGGTTGATACAACACAGACACAATCACAACAGCTGGAGCAGTCTAATGATCATGCTCAGCCTCCGCCCCCCCCCTATTCATTTTGCATGTGGGAAGGTCACAAATTTTGATCACGTGAGCACGAGGGAATGCGGCAGCAGTCGTAAGTGTGAGGACCGGTTCTAAGTCGCTGTTTTCAGCGGCGTTGTAACTTCAAACAGTTGTTAAATGAACAGATGTGAATGGAGGACACCCTGTAATTTAAAAAGTGTGTGCGTTTGAAGGAGATAATTCCTTATCACTCACCCCTCCTGTTTTCCAGAAGGAAATCTAACAATAGGAAAACCAGTTTTGGAGATGAATTTACGAGGTTTAAACAGCCATTATTCTTGTTTTGTGTTTGTGTGTGTGTCTGTTGCCAAGTTTTTTGGGTTGTTTTTTTTTTAACATACCCTAAAAATTTGAGGCTGCTCCTGAAACCTGACTGGGGAGTTGAAAGAAAGCATGATAAATGCAATTTTGTGTGATTAAAAGGACAAATCATCCTTAATTGTGCCCATTAAATATTTTTAATACAGTGAAATTTGAAGCTGCCTCTGGAACATGGCTGGAAATTGAAAAAAAGCATGGTAAATTAATTCTGTTTTATTAAAAGGCAATCCCAACCTACTTCATCCTATGTACCGTAATTATGTTAAATTGTGTTGCTTGGTTATATCTTTTTAATATACTGAAATTTGGACCACTTCTGATACAAGGCTGGGACATTTGAACGAGACCGCGGTCAATTAATCCCGTGTAATTAAAACAACAACAGCGAAAGCCAACCAGACCTTTTAAACATATAATTATGTTCATGAATTATCCTTGATTTGGTTCAACTGGAGAAAATAGTTACCTTCTCTCTCTCTTTTTAAACCTTTGTCGTCACCTTTCCTGCTGAATTTGCAGAAGCGAACTCAACTTTGGATCCTGCAGCTCTCATTTTAAAAAAATCTGGGGATCAAGTTTTTACAAAATCACCAGAAGCTGATGTCGCTTGAGGAACTGATGGGTGTTTTACGTTTAGCATCAGTCACAGATTGCTATATGTTTAACAAAAGTCAAAGGCATGCATTTCTGCCTGTTCCTACCCCCTACCCCAGCAGTTCTCAACCTATGGGTCGCGACCCCATTTGGGGTCGAACGACCGTTTCGTGGGGGTCTCCGGACACCGCAGTCCGCCATTTTGTTTTTTTTTCGTTGTGCGCACGCTGCGCATGCACGGATTGGCCCGTTACGCGCGCGCTGCGCATGCGCAGATCAGCCCGTCGTGGTCCGCCATTTTGTTTTTGTTTGTTTGTTTGTTTTTTGTCGCACACGCGCCGCGCATGCATGGTTCGGGCCGTCGCGCACACGCCACGCATGTGCGGATCGGGCCGTCGCGGTCCGCCATTTTGTTTTTTTTGTCGCGCGCGCACCGCGCATGCACGGGTCGGGGTCGCGCCGCACATGGGCGGCGCAAGTGGGGTCTCAACCTGAAAAAGGTTGAGAACCACTGCCCTAGCCATTACCTCAGAGAGGGCAAAGGACCATATTGCTGTTAGCACATTAACCATTCCAAGAAAAAATGGAGGTGTGAACCAGTTAAACAGCTTTAAATAGCTTGCAAAGAAGTTTGCTAATAAACTTTAATTTCATTTGAGGTTGTTCCCCAGTTCCTTTGGCAACTCATGTTGTATTTGTTTTTTTTTACACCGATGCACATTAGAAGTGACTCAGGGATATTAGGTTCCTCCACACACACACACACACACACACACACACACACACACACACATTGAACCCAGACTCAGTTCTAGCGTATGGAATGGAATGGAATAGAAAATAGAAAACAGAATGGAATGGAGAATAGAATATAGAATAGAATAGAACAGAATATAGAATACAATAGAAGTAGAATAGAAGACTTCCGGTTCCGGGTCGCGGCGCTTCTAGTCGTACGAAGAGACTCGTCTCCTCGTCGGCTAGCCTCCCTCCGTCGGTAGACCCTTATGCGGGTCTAAAGTTGCCCTGGAGGGTGCGACTTCTGTCTAAGAGGCTTTGCTTGGCCGCGGAGGAGCGACGGCTCCTCCAGCTGTCCGGGCCAGACTCTGAGGGCCGACGGAGAAGAAGATCGGCCAGTAAAATGGCCAATCACTTAGCCGCTAGAAACCGCAAGTCAAAGAACAGCTAAGCTTTAAACCCACCGTGGTGAACCCGGGTGAGATCTTTTTTTTCCCCTCTCTTTATGCTTTTTTATCTTTTTTGCCTGTAAGAGCCCTTTTGGAACTATTTCCCTGGCTTGGAAAGGCAGCTTCTACATGTCTGGGAAGAAAGGCGAACAAAGAATAGAACGAAACCTTAAAAACTACATTTTCTTTATATAAGTGCATTTTGGGGTACTAGAAAAAAATATTTTCTTCCTAAGAACTCTATTATCAGCCTATGTTGTTGTGTCTTTTTTTTAAAATACTTCTTCCTCTATTTTTCCTGAAAAAATAGAAAAAAGGGATAAGGGAGGGAAAAAAATGAATGACTTTTGAAAAAAGACTTTTTAGCTTACTGAGGACATCTACTGGTTAAAAGCTAATATTGCAACTGGAGAGGAGATGATTTCTTTATGAGAAAGTTAATTTGATGAAGTTGAACAATTTTTTTTAAAATGGAGCTGCACTCACATTTAAACTGTAAACTTATTCTGGAAAAGATCTCTGAGACTAAAGTGGAAATATGTGTTACAATGAAAGAGCTTACTACAGAATTAAGAGCCAGAATTTCTTCTTCAAACTTTAAAATTGACTTTCAGACTACACCTGATTCTTCTATAAAACAGATTACACAAGGAGAGGACTTAACTGAGAATAAAGAGAACTTGATCTTGCCTTATAAACAATTCACTTATGATGTTGAGAACCAGAAAAAGCAAAGCTTGGGACTTCAAATCTTAAAGCAACAAGTCTTTATGGTTAAGAAAATCAGAGGGCCAATGCAAAGATCAAGATGGCTCTTACTGATCCAAATACTACTACAAGCAATAAAAAAAAGATCTATCAGCTGGAAGGGAAGCTCTGCTATGGAAACCCACTTGGCATTGAAAAAACCTAGAATAAGACTAAAAAAAAAAGAGTGAAAATTAAAGTGTTATGTGATGGACTAAAGTGTTATGTGATGGTCAGGGCGCATAGGGCTGGCCTCCTACGGGTCCCGTCCATCAAACAATGTTATTTGACGGGCCCTAGGACAAGGGCCTTCTCCGTTGCTGCCCCAGCCCTCTGGAACCAGCTTCCCTCGGAGGTGCGTGCTGCCTCCTCCCTCCTAGCTTTCCGGAAGCTTTTGAAGACCTATTTGTGCCGGCAGGCTTGGGGGGCATGAACTTTGTTCTGCCCCAGGGCTGAGGAATCGCCTTCCATTGCTGAGTGTTTATTTGATTGTGTTTGCTTGTTGTATGTGTCGATTTTTTAATTGGATGTAATTTTGTTATTGATTTTATCTATGTCTATGTTCTTGTTGTGAGCCGCCCCGAGTCCTGGGAAAGGGGCGGCATACAAATTTAATTAATAAATAAATAAAGGCAATCTAGAATTATGGACTAAGATTATGAGTTAGATGTGTGATTAATGGAAGATATATAAAACTTATCTATATGAAAATTACTGATGATTTATTTGTTTGATGACTAATGAATTGAAATAATCTAAAATTTGATGCTATCTAGTCAGTTTAAAGAGATTGATTGATGGATTAGATAGCTTTAGAATAGATTATTATTTTAGCTTAAAAAGGAGATATTTTTAGGTAATGGATTAAAGGTAATTTAGAATTATGGATTGATTTTAGGATTAAGATTGTGAGTTAGAAGTAAGAGAAAAAGGGGTGATTAATGAAATATATATTAAATGGATTAAGAATATGTTTTTTTTCTTTAGGACAATAGGGTTACTTGCAAGAAATTTACTATGTAATTTTGAGTTAATCTAATAAAATGATTTGTTTGTTTGATAACATGGATGTTATTAGTTATGACAATTAATTGGATGTAATTTGAATTCTGTTTAATGGATCAAAAGGATTTAAGGTTTGATTTTCTTTTGTTAGTAAAAAGAAATTGATTAATTGATAGACTAGATACGTATAGGATAGACTAATACTTTATTTTAATTAAGGGATATTAGTGAAAGAATTAAATAAAATTTATAAAAAATCAAGGAACTAGAATATATTTGGAAGGGATACCCGAATCGATAAGGTTTGTATTTAAAGTTAATTTGATTATGGTAGTGTAAATTTCTAAAAGTTTTAAAAACAGGTATAGCTTGATTAAATTTAAGCTAGACTGAACTACTTTAAATAAATTATGTTATCTAAGGGAATAAGATTGGGAATACTAGAGGTATTGATTGAAATATGTATAAATGTTTTGGTTTTGGATGTTTGCTTACCCTAACACCACCGTGTGCCTTGAGCATTTTTTGTAAAAATTAGAACACCAATAAAATTTATTTTAAAAAAAAGAAAAAGAAGTAGAATAGAACAATAACTTTATTATCACTTTAAATGTAAACTAAGCAGCATACATTAAAATGAGATTTTGCTGCATACAGCTCTCAAAGTGTAACCACCTCCAATATACGCTGCATAAACATAACAAGACAAATGAAATAAATTATGCGTTTACCCACAGACACACACATATGTGGCCCAGGGAAATGAAATGTTGTAAGCGGGGGGGGGGGTTAGCTCTACTTGAAAAACCACTAACAAGCAATTTGCAAAAGTTATTAGAAAAAGAACCCAGCGTCGTCTTGAAAGCGTTAACCATATTTTAAGGAAGACGGATGTTCTTTTTCAGCCCTCTGAAGCATTAAACCTGCTGGAGACTATTGAAATGTGGTTCTTTATGAGGAACAACTGCCCGGAGCACTTTTGGGCAATCTCATATCCATCTCTGCTTCTTCATTCTGCTGGAATTTCTGGCACTGCTTCCGTTTGCCATTTCTTTCCGGGAATACTGGCTTCCTTCAATTTCATCCAGGTAAAAACTGACAGGTGAAGGAAGTTTCTTAATTGCTCTTTTCTACTCAAGCCAGTCAGGTCTTCCAGCTCTCGTTTCCTATGAGCATCATCAAATTTTGCTGCCAGGGTTGTTGACATCCGTCCCAGCATTCAGGAGTTGAGCCAGCAGCTGAGATCTCCTGATTCCTATTCTGTTCTCCCTGGGAACCAACATCAGCTTTCCAAGCTCTGGAATAAAGTGTTTGACCGGTAGGAATAACATACAATCCTGGGTTTGTTACGGTGCCGGGTAAAGGCAGGGCGGTGATTTCAGGATCCTAGAATGGGTGGAAGAAGTGATTTCAAGATCGCAGAATGGGAAAATGTGATTCCGGGATTGCAGAATGGGGGGGAAAAGTGATGTCAAGATCGCAGAATGGGGAAAAAGTGATCTCAGGATGGGAAAAATGTGATTTCAGATTGCAAAATAGGGAACAAGTGTTTCAGGATTGTGGAATGTGGGCTAAAGCGATTTTAGGATTGCAGAATAAGGGGGGGGTGATGTTTCGTAGGGTGCTTTTGACTTTTTCCGCTTGAGGGCTAAGCCGCCTTATAAATGCATTAGTGAAACCACCCAGCAACTCGATCCTGGTGTAATCCACGGACTGGCTTGTTTTTATGAGCATCTGAAAAGGACTTTGTGGAGAGAGGATATTTCTTAGCGTTGTAGATGGGGTGGAGGCCGGATGGCTAAATATTTTGGAGACGGGAATGCTGAATTGAGAAAAACTCTTCCAGCTCTGTTATTCCGTTCTTCTGTTCTGTTCTTCTGTCTGCCGATAGTCGCTCAGCTGTCCTGTTTTGGATGCTTCAGTTCTGGTGCTCAAATTCACCTACAGGGTCATTATGAAGAATAAGCTGAGCTCAGGGTTTCCTGCCTGAGCAGGGGGCTGGACTAGATAACCTCCAAGGTCCCTTCCAACTTTATTATTATTATTATTATTATTATTATTATTATTATTATTGTTGTTGTTGTTGTTGTTGTTGTTGTTGTTGTTGTTATTATGGATCATCGCACAGTCAGCCAGATGTTCAGACTGGATTTGGCATTTTGTCTACCTATCAAGTCCTTACCAAGGACCTGGGATAGGCAGATGTGGATATTTGATGGTATTACAGATATTTTCGCAGGATGGAAACAGGTTTTTTATATTATTATTATTATTATTATTATTATTATTATTATTATTATTATTATTATTATTATTATTATTATTATCTGGCAAATAAAATCAGTTGTATTTGCTCTCTGTTGGATTCCAGCCTTATAGCAGAGCCATTGAGGTGGTGGGAGATACGCCTTGCATAGATTTGGGGTCCAGACTTAGGATTTGGGCTGCAAGAGTCCTGCATGAATCAATTAACAGCTTTGCAAATGATGCCCAGAAAAAAATGCATCCCTTTTTTTTCTCCCCCTGCAGGGAAATTTCTCTAAAACTGGGAGGCTGGTGTTTGACGGGTGCTATGCGGACACGTGATGCTTTGGGGGTGCTGTTCCTCATCCTCCAAGGGATGGTCGAGGCCAGAGGTCAGCCTTTGAGAAGCTTCCTGTAGGCAGAGCCCAAAGGAAAAATGGGAGGGGCTCTGTTGTGCTGGTGGGAGGGGTGTAAAATCACCCTCCCCCCTTTTTTCTCTCTCTTTCCATTTTTGGGTGATTTTTAGCAAGCCGACCCTGTAATCCTAAATTCTTCAACTCAAATACAATGGTGTGTGTTTGCAACGCAACGTATTGTGACACGGTGGAGCCGATCTCCCTCCCTGACGTTGGCAACTTTGTCAAGTACACAACCAGCAGGGACGGCCAACGCTTGGAGCGAAGCCAAGGGCAAATCGATGCCAGCCCAGGAGCTTCAGGTAAACCTGGGCAAGGGGTTGGACTAGATGACCTACCAGGTCCCTTCCGACTAGCTAATTCTGTTAATTCTTTCAGCTGGGATCCTCTACACCTACGATCCCTCCGCTCAGTACCAATACATCAAAGGTTTTGGCGGCTCGCTCACCGACTCTGCAGCCATTAACATCCTGAATTTGTCTTATGCAGCCCAAAACCACCTGCTCCGGTCTTACTTCTCTGAAGAAGGTGAGGAAATTGGGAGTGACCCGCTGGATGAAAACTAGCAGCTCAGGGAAAGCTAGCATCCCAAGGCTTTGTCTGTCTTAAGGCAAGGATTAAAAACTGGAAGGTTAGCCTGCGTTTAAAAGCAGAATGACATACTGTCTGAACAATCCAGGAAGTATTTTGTTTTAAAAGGGTGTTTTACTGACTTTATGCACCACCAACAAACACAAGGGAGGTTCTGCTATTTAATGTTTAATTTGCTCGATTTCTGATGAACAAGAATGAAAACCTAGCTGAGGAAGAGAGCAATTCAGCGAAAGTACAGTCAAATGGGAGTGGATCCACCGAAAGGCATAGCATGAAAGGAAAAAGCAAGGAGAGGGAAAATAAGATGACTTCTGACGAAGGACCACCTTTACGAGATGGTACTGGTGGCATTATCAATTTTTATTTTTATTTTTTGTGGACGTTTTGTATTCTGTTTTTTTTCTTTTGACTGTGAAAATTAGAATCCGGGAAGACCAGAATCTCTTGCCCTCTCTCCCCCCCTTCTGCAGGACTTGAGTATAATTTGATACGTTTTCCCATCGGGTGCTCCGACTTTTCCACACGGCCGTACAGTTACGATGACCGCTGCGTGGATGACTTTGAACTCAAGTGTTTTGAGCTGGCCCCCGAAGACACCAAACTTAGGGTGAGCTCCGCTAGACTTAACACCCACCCATTGGGGATGGGTGTGTGTGTGTGTTCCAGGCTGTGTTTTGGCAAAACCGCACCCGTCGCAAACAATGAGATCACCCTTGCGACTGAAAGTCAACCCACAAGGAAGTCATCTGAATACTCTTGTTGAGCGTTGATCAGGCCATCCCCGGAGACAGTTGTGGTCTCTCTCAACAGATCCCCTTGCTCCATCGTATCATGGCCCATTGCAAGAGACCCCTCTCTCTGGTCTGCAGCCCTTGGACCAGTCCTGGCTGGCTAAGGGTCAACAACAAGGTTCTAGGCAAATCCAGGATAAAGGGAGAACCAGGTGACTGCTACCACAAGACCATGGCCAACTACTTTATCAGGTAATAACACTTTTTCCATCTCATCCTGCCTCTGAATTTAGCAGGCTCCTCCCCTAGCCAAGCCCCACCTACCTCTTAGCTCCACCCCTTCTTAAAGTCTACCCCAAATCACGATCTGGCTCCTCCCACAGGCAGATGTTCTTGAAAATCCTTGTAGATAAAGATTAAAAAAATCAGTGGAATAACATGCCCGGAGAAGCATGGTTCTATCTCTGTCTCCCACCCTGCTCCTGAGTAGTACCGTAATAGGATATTTCCAAGCTGATCCTATTGCATTTTCATCAACTTCTTTACTACAATCCTCCAGAGCAGTGTGTCTCAATCTTGGCAACTTTAAGATGGGGGGACTTTAACTCCCAGCATCCCCTAGTCAGCATCTGGCTGGAGGATTCTGGGAGATGTAGTCCACCCATTTCTCCATCAGTTGCTCTAAGCCAAATTGGAAGCTAAATCTGGGATACTTAACTCAAACCTGTGGATTTATTTCTATTGCTTTGCCGATTCTGATGGAATATACCGGTACCTCTTTTTGTCAGCCAGAGAGCTGGGAAATAGGGGTTTTTTAAAAAAAAATAAAATAAATACAAGGGGCTTGAAATATTATTTTGTTTTCCAGGCATGGAAACAGCATGCTAAACTAACATTGTTGCAATGTTCTGTATTTGAATCTAGGTTCCTGGATGAGTATGCAAAAAATAATATTACTTTCTGGGCGTTAAGCTCTCAGAATGAACCACTCTTTGCCATTTTGTTAAATCTGGAAGACTTCCCGGTCAATATTTTCTTACCCCAACATCAACGCGACTTTATCATTGAGGACTTGGGCCCCGCCCTCGCCGCCAGCCGCCATGCTGATGTTCACCTCATCATCCTTGATGACCAGAGGATTAGCTTGCCATACTGGGCCAATGTGGTACGTTTTCAACTGTACGACGTACCTACCCTACGATGGATGGTCCTCGACTTATGACGATTCGTCAGGACCAGAAGTCTGAAAAACGGTCATATGTCACTTTTGTTAGTACTGTTCTGATTTGAATGGTCACTAAGTGAAATGTTGTACGTTGAGGCTCTCCTTCCCTCCGTCTGCTGCCTGACAGGTGTTAAGCAATAGTACCGCCGCTGCCTTCGTGTCCGGAATTGGCATCCATTGGTACATGGACGCCATCAGCCCACCTGGAACCACTTTAGACGTTACACATCGCCTCTACCCCGATTTCTTTCTGCTCTACACAGAAGCTTGCAATGGTTTTCGGCCTTCGATGGTGAAGGTGGCCCTGGGAAACTGGGAAAGAGGCACCCGTTACAGCAGAAATATCCTGACGGTAAGGTAGCCCCTTTTACAACCAAACGTTTGCCTCTTTGACGATAAGAGAGGCAGGGGTGGATGAGTTATCGACCCGTCTTTTCAGTTCCTCGTCCTTCAAAGGGTGTCGTAGTAGCATCTTTGGGAAGCTGAGCCAGTTAAACAAAACTGTCCAAGACCAGAACAGAATAAGAACAGAACAACAGAATAACAGAACTGAATTGGAATGGACCTTGGAGGTCTTCTAGTCCAACCCCCTGCTCAAACAGGAAACACTATCCACTTTCAGACAAATAATTATCCTATCTCTTCTTGAAAACTTCCAATGTTGGAGCACCCACAACTTCTGGAGTCAACTTTTGATATGTAGAGAACCTTCCTTCTCCAGTTTTCCATGACTCCAAAACAAACCTTGGTCTGAAGCTTGCTTCTTTCAGATTTTGCTCAGCCCAGAAGTGTCTTTTTTTCCCCTGGCATGCAAAGGGAAGGGTTGTTGGGCTGTAGCGCAACCGGTAAAGCCGCCGATGCTTTGTGCTCTCTGCAGAATCTCAACCACTTCGTCACTGGGTGGATTGACTGGAACTTGGCTCTGGACATGGAAGGGGGTCCCAACTGGGTGGACAACCCTGTGGATAGTCCCATCATTGTGGACCCCCTTAAGGATGAATTCTACAAACAGCCCATGTTCTATCACCTGGGACATTTCAGGTAAACTCAGCCGAGATGGTTTTGCAAGGTGTTGAGGAAGAGGAGAATGAGCAAAACAGTAATAAAAATGCTCTAAAATGGGCTTATCCAGTGGCAGGGAATTCTGCAGGCTGCCGAGGAAATGGTGGAGCGAAGGAGGCAGTTTTATGTTTAATAGGTAGTTGGTGGAATTAGATTAAGGTGCAATACTGACCTCTGTCCAGTGGTATCGGCTGACGTCTTCTCTCTTCTGACCAGCAAATTCATCCCTGAAGGCTCCGTGCGAGTTGGATTCACCTCCAGGTGCTTGTTTGATAGCTGTCGTTTGAAGACTTCGGCTTTCCTGCGGCCCGATGGCATTGGGGTGGCGGTGGTGCTGAACGAGTAAGTGGAGAGGGTCTGGAGGAAAAACGGACCCCAAATTGGGAATATTGTGGCCTAGATGAGGTCCCTCGTGTGAAGTTTAAGGAGATGGGAAAAGAGAGAACAATTAGTGAAGAGACGGAGTAGCCCACCGCTGCATAACGGACAGAGAAAGAAACTCAGAATAAACCTTCCCTAGTTTCTCAATCTGTAAAAGAGACACTGGGAGATTTGTACTTCCAGACTTGCTAAATTGACGTCAGCCTTCCCAGGCAAAGCAGACACGGAACCCACCCAGAGACGTTAATTCTACTTTGTTGTAAGGCTATATCAACAGAATCTTGCCTGTCTGAAAGTAGAAAAGTCTCACATCCCCCTTGACTAGAATTTCTCCTGTCTTTACAGCTGGTTTTTCGATATTCCTTTTACTATCTGGGACGATCAGGTGGGTTACCTTAAGGACCGGGCGGGAGCATACTCCATCCAAACCTACCTGTGGAGGAGGCACCCGTGAGGTCCTCAGACGGGGAAGGAAATCCACTTCTCGCTCAGGAATGGCAGGCTCTGCCAAGAAGAGAGCTTTTGTCACAGCCCACACCAGCTAAACCATTGGAACATCAGTGGAACTTCAGGAGACATCAGGGTTGATACAACACAGACACAATCACAACAGCTGGAGCAGTCTAATGATGATGCTCAGCCTCCAATCACTTGGATGGTAGAGTGGAGAGCAGAGTGACAATGCTCAGTGAGGCTGCTTGCCAAACAAGGGAGTAGCTGTCTTAGTTAAAGATAGCTGGTTAAATATGATTTAACCCTATTCCACTTCTGGTCTCCTGTTCTAGCATGTCATTCGTGCGTTTCCACTTGCAAAATCCTGACCTTTGGACTGTCTGATGAATCTGACTTGGCTCTCTCAACTTTGGACTGGATTTTGACTACTCTTCTGCGCACTCCTGTTGAAAGCAAATTTACTTTGGCAAGCTTTAACGTGTTGGTTGCTATTTCTTCCCTAGTCTGCTGCTATCTGCTCAACCTTAAGTAAATGCCTTTCCTGACCTAGCAACCATGTGTTTGTGTAATTTTAAGACCTGAAACAGGACACCTTGGGCTAATAAATTGTCTTAAATCCGCATTCACACATGCACTCTCCTTCCTGGAACAAAGTGTAGGGTCCCCAAAGATCCTTGATCTGGAGCCAGTCAGACTGGGATTGGACATTTGTACATTGGCCACCCTTAGCTTATGACGCAATACAATTAGTCCACAACTTACGACGATTCATTTAGCGACCAGTAGAAATGATGATGGCCAATCCTCACATTTACAATCATCGCAGTATCCGCTCGATTATGACATGGGCAGTTATTAACCAGCATGCATCTTATGCCAGTTACAGCATCCCCAGGGTCACGTGATCACCATTTGCAATCTCCCCAGCCGGCTTCTGACTAGCAAAGTCAATGGGGGAAACCAGATTCATTTAATGACTGCAAGATCCACTTAGCAGCGGCAGGCGTTGACTTAACAATCTGGCAAAATGTCATTAAAAATAATTCATTTGACAACTGCAGAGTCAGCACCAGTTTGAAAGGACGAAACAAAAAGCAAACTGCTCCGTTCTTTGGCCTGCAGGGGGTGCTGCAGTCTCAAGAATCAACAGAATTTCAAAAAGCTGCTAGTCCACATGTACCAAATGTCCTTGAAACTTGTCAGTCCTTAACAGCCTCATCCTACAGCAGGTGTCTTCAAACTTGGCCCTTTGATGACTTGTGGACTTCAGCTCCCAGAATTCCTCAGCCAGGCAGACCCAAATCTTCTAACCTTTGGACTTCTTGGTCTCACTTTAATCTTGATCAAATCAAAACTTTTAACTTTGATCAAATAAACCCACAGAATAGAATAGAATAGAATAGAATAGAATAGAATAGAATAGAATAGAATAGAATAGAATAGAATAGAATAGAATAGAATAGAATAGAATAGAATGGAATGGAATGGAATAGAGAATAGAATAGAATAGAATAGAATAGAATAGAATAGAATAGAATAGAATAGAATAGAATAGAATAGAATAGAATAGAATAGAATAGAATAGAATAGAATAGAATGGAATGGAATAGAGAATAGAATAGAATAGAATAGAATAGAATAGAATAGAATAGAATAGAATAGAATGGAATATAGAATAGAATAGAATAGAATAGAATAGAATAGAATAGAATAGAATAGAATAGAATAGAATAGAATAGAATAGAATAAGGAAATATGGAATGGAAAGAATAGAATAGAATGGAATGGAATAGAATAGAATAGAATAGAATAGAATAGAATAGAATAGAATAGAATAGAATAGAATAGAATAGAATAGAATAGAATAGAATAGAACAAGGAAATATGGAATGGAAAGAATAGAATGGAATGGAATGGAATAGAATAGAATAGAATAGAATAGAATAGAATAGAATAGAATAGAATAGAATAGAGAATAGAATAGAATAGAATAGAATAGAATAGAATAGAATAGAATAGAATAGAATAGAATAGAACAAGGAAATATGGAATAGAATAGAATAGAATAGAATAGAATAGAATAGAATAGAATAGAATAGAATAGAATAGAATAGAATAGAAGGGACTTTGGAGGTCTTCTAGTCCAGCCCCCTGCTCAAGCAGGAGAACCTATACCATCTCAGATAAGTGACTGTCTAGCCTCTTCTTAAAAACCTCCAGCGATGGAGCGCCCACAATTTCTGGTGGCAAGCTGTTCCACTGGTTAATTGTCCTCACTGTCAGGAAGTTTCTCCTTAATTCCAGGTTGCTTCTCTCTTCGGTCAGTTTCCAACCCTTGTTTCTTGTCCTGCCTTCAGGGGCTTTGGAGAATAGTTTGACTCCCTCTTTTTGGGGGCAGCCCCTCAGATACTGGAAAACTGCTATCATGTCTCTCCTATGTCTTAGGCAATCCCAAATCCTGCAGCCGTTCTTTGTATCGTTTAATCTCCAGGCCTTGGATCATCTTACTTGTTCTAATTCCTGCCTTTTCAGATAAGCTCCCTTAATTCCAAATAATGTCCTAGATTAGGACTTCTTTTCTTCTTCTTCGTTCTCACAAAATTATCTTCAAAGCTTTAGCAAGCCTCTTTTGCAAATCCAATAGAGGAAAAATAGTCAGGCTGTTCTTCTGGTTTGTTATGTGCCTTACCCCTTGGATTATTAAAACATCAGTCAATTTCACTTGTGTATGCAACGTAGCCTCTTTCTCTCCATATCATTTATTAAATCCGCTTTCCAATCAGTCTTCGTTTGGCCTGGAAAAACCTGTTCTTCTTCCATAGCGTCTTTCGAACTCAGCTTATCTATAGCACCAAGACATTCTTAAAATTAATTCTGCATCCGATGTTCGCCAATATCCTTCGTGATGTCTGAAATTAAAGTATTTGCTGAGTTCTGCATTAGTAAGTCAAAAGTAAGGCTCTCTAGCACACAGAAATGGTCAGAAATATGAATAAGCTGGCAAGTGTCTGGATTTTGGTCACGGGATCATGGGGATGCTACAACGGTCGTAATGCTGAAAAACAGTCATAAGTCACATTTTCCATCAACAATAATTCCTTCCAGGAAGTTTTCTTACAATTAATTTCAAAATCGTCTTTCAAACCCATCTTTACACTTTTCCAAAATACATGTCCTGACCAGCTTTTTTCTGTTTGCTCTAAAAAGAAAAAAGTACCTTTAAAAAAACAAAGCAAAAAACAACTCTTTAAACTTGTATTTAAAACTTCCTTCGGTAAGAATGGAAGAAAGCTCACCGGGTACTATAAAATGGGTCACTTTAAAGGTTCCTAATATTTGAAAAGCCACTAACAAGCAATTTGCAAAAGTTATTAGAAAAAGAACCCAGCGTCGTCTTGAAAGCGTTAACCATATTTTAAGGAAGACGGATGTTCTTTTTCAGCCCTCTGAAGCATTAAACCTGCTGGAGACTATTGAAATGTGGTGTCTTTACGAGGAACAACTGCCATGAGCACTTTTGGGCAATCTCATATCCATCTCTGCTTCTTCATCCTGCTGGAATTTCTGGCACTGCATTTCTTTCTGGGAACACTGGCTTCCTTCAATTTCATCCAGCTAAAAATTGACAGTTGAAGTTTCTTAACTGTTTTTTCTGGTCAAGCCAGTGAGATCTTCCAGCTCTCGTATCAGACGAGTGTCATAAAATTCTGCTGCCAGAGCTGTCGACATCCGTCTCAGCATTCAGGAGTTGAGCCAAGAGCTGAGATCTCCTGATTCTAATTCTGTTCTCCCTGGGAACCAGCAGCAGCTTTCCAAGCTCTGGAATAAAGTGTTTGACAGGTAGGAATAACATACAATCCTGTGTTTGTTACGGTGCCGGGTAAAGGCAGGGTGGTGATTTCAGGATCGCAGACTGGGTGGAAAAAGTGATTTCAAGTTTGCAGAATGGGAAACACTGATTCCAGGATCGTCGAATGGGGGAAAAAGTTATTTCAGGATCGCAGAGTGGGGGGAAACGTTATTTCAGGATCATAGAATCAGGAAAAAGTGATTTCAAGATTGCAGAATGGGGGGGAAGTGATTTCAAGATCACAGAATGGGGAAAAAGTGATTTTAAGATTGCAGAATGGGGGGGAAGTGATTTCAAGATCACAGAATGGGGAAAAAGTGATTTCAGGATTGCAGAATAGGGGAAAAAATGATTTCAGGATCATAGAATCAGGAAAAAGTGATTTCAAGATTGCAGAATGGGGGGGAAGTGATTTCAAGATCACAGGATGGGGAAAAAGTGATTTCAAGATTGCAGAATGGGGGGAAGTGATTTCAAGATCACAGAATGGGGAAAAAGTGATTTCAGGATTGCAGAATAGGGGAAAAAGTGATTTCAGGATCATAGAATCAGGAAAAAGTGATTTCAAGATCGCAGAATGGGGGAAAAGTGATTTCAAGATCGCAGAATGGGGGAAAAAGTGATTTCAGGATCATAGAATCAGGAAAAAGTGACTTCAAGATCGCAGAATGGGGGAAAAGTGATTTCAGGATTGCAGAATGGAGGAGAAGTGATCTCAGGACTGCAGAATGGGAAAAAAGTGATTTCAAGATCGCAGAATGGGGGGAAAAGTGATTTCAGGATCGCAGAATGGGGGGAAAATGATTTCAGGATCATAGAATCAGGAAAAAGTGATTTCAGGACCGCAGAATGTGGGAAAAAGCTGAGCATGCAGGAAATAAAACCAGTCGTATTTGCTCTCTGTTGGATTCCAGCCTTATAGCAGAACCATTGAGGTGGTGGGAGCTACGCCTTGCATAGATTTGGGGTCCAGACTTAGGATTTGGGCTGCAAGAGTCCTGCATGAATCAATTAACAGCTTTGCAAATGATGCCCAGAAAAAAATGCATCCTTTTTTTTCTCCCCCTGCAGGGAAATTTCTCTAAAACTGGGAGGCTGGTGTTTGACGGGTGCTATGCGGACACGTGATGCTTTGGGGGTGCTGTTCCTCATCCTCCAAGGGATGGTCGAGGCCAGAGGTCAGCCTTTGAGAAGCCTCCTGTGGGCGGAGCCCAAAGGAAAAATGGGAGGGGCTCTGTTGTGCTGGTGGGAGGGGTGTAAATTCACCCCTCCCCTTTTTTCTCTCTCTTTCCATTTTTGGGTGATTTTTAGCAAGTCGACCCTGTAGTCCTAAATTCTTCAACTCAAGTACAATGGTGTGTGTTTGTAACGCAACGTATTGCGACACGGTGGAGCCGGTCTCCCTCCCTGACGTCGGCAACTTTGTCAAGTACACAACCAGCAGGGACGGCCAACGCTTGGAGCGAAGCCAAGGGCAAATCGATGCCAGCCCAGGAGCTTCAGGTAAACCTGGGCGAGGGGTGGACTAGATGACCTACAAGGTCCCTTCCGACTAGCTAATTCTGTTAATTCTTTCAGCTGGGATCCTCTACGCCTACGATCCCTCCGCTCAGTACCAATACATCAAAGGTTTTGGCGGCTCGCTCACCGACTCTGCGGCCATTAACATCCTGAATTTGTCTTATGCAGCCCAAAACCACCTGCTCCGGTCTTACTTCTCTGAAGAAGGTGAGGAAATTGGGAGTGACCCGCTGGATGAAAACTAGCAGCTCAGGGAAAGCTAGCATCCCGAGGCTTTGTCTGTCTTAAGTCAAGGATTAAAAATTAACAGGATTAGGCTACGTTTAAAAGCAGAAGGGCATGAACAATCCAGAAAGTATTTTGTTTTTAAACCTTGTTTTGCTGACTTTATGGACCAACAATAACAAGGTAGGCTGTGTTTTTCTAATTTCTTCGATTTATACGTGGAATACTCAAGAATGAAAACCTAGCTGAGGAAGAGAGCAATTCAGAGAAAATTTAACTCAATGACAACTGAAGGCATAGCATGAAAGGAAAAAGCAAGGGGAGAGAAAAGGAATAAGATGGCTTCTGACAAAGGGCCATCTTTACGAGATGGTACTGGTGGCCTGGTCAGTTTTTTGCCTGTCTGGGTATCCTTTTTTTTCCCCTTTTTTTGGTCTGTGAAAATTAGAATCCGGGAAGACCAGAATCTCTTGCCCTCTCTCCCCCCTTCTGCAGGACTTGAGTACAATTTGATACGTTTTCCCATCGGGTGCTCCGACTTTTCCACGCGGCCCTACAGTTACGATGACCGCTGCGTGGATGACTTTGAACTCAAGTGTTTTGAGCTGGCCCCCGAAGACACCAAACTTAGGGTGAGCTCGGCTAGACTTAACACCCCCACACTGGGGAGGGGGAGGTGTTCCAGGCTGTGTTTTGCCAAAACCGCACCCATCGCAATGAGATCACCCTTGTGACCAAAAGTCAAGAAGCCCACAAGGAGGTCCTGTGAATGCTCTTCTTGAGCGTTGATCAGGCCATCCCCGGAGACAGTTGTGGTCTCTCTCAACAGATCCCCTTGCTCCATCGTATCATGGCCCACGCCGAGAGACCCCTCTCCCTGGTCAGCAGCCCTTGGACCAGTCCTGGCTGGCTAAGGGTCAACAACAAGGTTCTAGGCAAATCCAGTATAAAGGGAGAACCAGGTGACCGCTACCACAAGACCTTGGCCAACTACTTTATCAGGTAATAACACTTTTTCCATCTCATCCTGCCTCTGAATTTAGCAGGCTCCTCCCCTAGCCAAGCCCCACCTACCCCTTCTCAAACTCCACCCCAAATCATGATCTGGCTCCTCCCACAGGCAGATGTTCTTGAAAATCCCTGTAGATAAAGATTAAGAAATCAGTGGGAAGTCGCATGATCCGCTTTTGCAACCTGAGAAGCAAAGTCAATGGGGAAGACAGATTCACTTCACAACTGGGTTATGAGTAACTGAAGTCGTAAAATGGGGCAAAACTCACTGAACAAATGTCTCACTTAACAACAAAAATCTGAGGCTTCTTTGTCTTCGTACCTCTTTTGGTCAGCTAGAGAGCTGAGAGGTAGGGGTTTTCCTAAATACACGGGGCGTGAGATATTTTGTTTTCCCGACAAATGCTAAAACTAACCTTATTGCAACCTTCTATGACTTAAATGTAGGTTCCTAGATGTGTACGCCGAAAACAATATCACTTTCTGGGCACTCAGCTCTCAGAATGAACCCATCACTTCCCTTTTCGTAAGTAGGGAAGACTTCCCGAGCAATTATTTTTCACCGCAACAACAACGGGACTTTATTATTGAGGACTTGGGCCCTGCCCTCGCCGCCAGCCACCATGCAGACATTCACCTCATCATCCTTGATGACGGGAGGTGTCACTTGCCAAACTGGGCCAACCAGGTAGGTTTCAGCTGGTCTTCAAACTGTACGACGGATCTACACTACGGTGTATTGAGGCTCTCCTTCCCTCCGTCTGTTGTCTGACAGGTGTTAGGCAATAGTACCGCCGCTGGCTTTGTCTCTGGCATTGGCGTCCATTGGTACTATGACTTCGTCACCCCACCTGGACTCACCTTAGATGTTACGCATCGCCTCTACCCCGATTTCTTTCTGCTCTACACAGAAGCTTGCAATGGTTTCCTAGACTGGGATGAGAAGGTCATCCTGGGAAACTGGGAGAGAGGCACCTATTACAGCAAAAATATCCTGATGGTAAGGTAGCCCCTTTTACGACCAAAAGTTTGCCTCTTTGATGATAAGAGAGGCAGGGATGGATGGGATTCTTAGAGTTTCTTGCCCTTCAAAGGACGTCATAGTGCCTTTGGGAAGCCGAGTCAGTTAACCAAAACTCTGCCCTAGATCGGGCTGGGCTTTTTTTCCCGGCATGCAAAGGAAAGGGTTGTTGGGCTGTAGTGCAACCGGTAAAGCCACCGATGCTTTGGTCTCTGCAGAATCTCAACCACTTCGTCACTGGGTGGATTGACTGGAACTTGGCTCTGGACATGGAAGGGGGTCCCAACTGGGTGGACAACCCTGTGGATAGTCCCATCATTGTGGACCCCCTTAAGGATGAATTCTACAAACAGCCCATGTTCTATCACCTGGGACATTTCAGGTAAACTCAGCCGAGATGGTTTTGCAAGGTGTTGAGGAAGAGGAGAATGAGCAAAACAGTAATAAAGATGCTCTAAAATGGACTTATCCAGTGGCAGGGAATTCCGCAGGCTGCCGAGGAAATGATGGAGGGAAGAAGACAGTTTTATGTTTAATAGTTGGCGGAATTGGATTAAGGTGCAATACTGACCTCTGTCCAGTGGTATCGGCTAACATCTTCTCTCTTCTGGCCAGCAAATTCATCCCTGAAGGCTCCGTGCGAGTTGGATTCACCTCCAAATGTTTGTTAAACTTCTGTCCGTTGAAGACCTCAGCTTTCCTGCGACCTGATGGCATTGGGGTGGTTGTGGTGCTGAATGAGTAAGTGGAGGAGGAAACGGACCCCAAACTGGGAATGTTTTGGGCTAGACAAGGTCCCTTGTGTGAAGTTAGGGAGATGGGAAAAGAGAGAACAATTAGAGAAGAGACGGAGTAGCCCACCGCTACATAACGGACGGAGAAAGAAACTCAGAATAAACCTTCCTTAGTTTCTCAGTCTGTAAAAGAGACACTGGGAGATTTGTAGTTCCAGACTTGCCAAATTGACGTCAGCCTTCGCAGGCAAGCCAGACAGGAAACTCACGCAGATAAGCTAATTCTACTTTGTTGTAAGGCTACATTAACAGAATCTTGCAGGTTTTGAAAGTACAAATCTTTCACATCCCCCTTAACTAGAATTTCTCCTCTTTTTTTTTTTCAGCTGGTTTGTCAATATTCCTTTTACTATCTCGGACGATCAGGTGGGTCACCTCAACGACTGGGCGAGAGCATACTCCATCCAAACCTACCTGTGGAGGAGGCACCCGTGAGGTCCTGAGACGGGAAAGGAAATTCTCACTCAGGAACGGCAGGCCTTGCCGAGAAGAGGCCTTGTGTCACAGCCCACAACTCACACATTGAAGAAGCCGCTTCCGCTAAACCAGACTTGGTCAATACAACACAGACACCATCACAACAGCTGGAGCAGTCTAATGATGATGCTCAGCCTCCAATCGCTTGGATGGTAGAGCGGAGAGCAGAGCGACGATGCTCAATGAGGCTCCTTGTCTGAATTAAAAGATAGATTGATAAATACGATTTAATCATATTCCTCATCTGGTTTCTTGTTCTCTAGCATGTCATTTGTGCGTTTCCATTTACATAAGAACATAAGAACCTAAGAAGAGCCCTGCTGAATCAGGCCAAAGCCCATCGAGTCCAGCATTCTGTGTCACACAGTGGCCCACCAATTGTACATGGGGATCTTGAGCAGAAAGAGAAGGCAAAACCCTCCCTTTCCCTTGACCCCCAACAAATGGGACTCAAGGGAATCCTGCCTGCCTCAACCAACATAGAGGCGGCACATGGACATCCGTTTTAATAACCACCGATACACTTGGCCTCCATGAATCTATCTAGCCCTGCCTTGAAGCTGTCAAGGCTGACAGCTGTCACGACCCCTTCAGGAAGTGAATTCCATAAATCAACGACCCTCTGGGTGAAGAAATACTTCCCTTTATTTGTCCTCACTTTCTTAGCTATGAGCTTTAGGGAGTGCCCCCTTGTCCTGGTATTGTGTGATAGAGAAAAGAATTTTTCTCTATCCACATTTTCTATCCCATGCATGATTTTATACACTTTGATCAAGTCACTTGTGATGGGATATTTGTATATCGGCCACCCTTAGCTTATGAGGCAATACGATCGGTCCTCAACTTACGATGATTCATTTAGCGGCCAGTAAAAATGATGATGGCACCGTAATGTGATTTATGAGCAGTCCTCGCACTTATAGCCATCCCGGTATCCTCACAATTGCGATATGGGCAATTGGCAGCCAGCATGTGTTTATGATGTTTGTGATCACCATCGCCTGGTTCATTTAATGACGGCATGATCCACTTAGCAACGGCACGGATTGACTTAATTCTGGCAAAGAGATCATAAAAATAAGTCACGGTCATCAATCACGTCATTTAACAACTGCAATACAGTCAGGATGGATTTGAAGGCACAAAAAGATAACCTAATTGCTATATGCTGTGGCCTGCAGGGGGTGCTGCAGTCTCAAGAATCAACAGAATTTCAAAAGGTGGCTAGTCCATAAGAGATTAGGTACAAAATGTCCTTCAAAGTTTGTCAGTCCTTAACAAGCCATCCTTAACCCCACAGGCAAATTGGCTGGGTTAGGACCTCTGATTCCTGACTCAATTGTCCACTGCAAATATATTTGACTCTTGCCATATTTTAATAATTAACAGCATTATTATTATTAATAACAATAATAATTTAACAGGAGTTTTCTGCCAATCTCTTAGATTAATTTTCAACCACTCAATTATGAGATTAGATTTTTACTTCTTTTTGTTTTTTTTTTTGGTCTTTTGAAAGGGCTGCTTCAAAACGCTCATCATTTCAGCACTGGCTACCTTAATTAACGAACACATGGATGATTTAATGAATTAATGAATGAATTAATCCCAGAGTTTTCCGGATTTCTAGGAAGGTTATTGTACTCTGAATTCTCTTAGAGACTTAGAACAACTTTTTCCAAACTTGAGGATTTTAAAGGTGGGTGGACATCAACTCCCAGAATTCTTAGCCATTTGCCAACCTGCCAAGTGTGCTGGCTGGGGGATTCTGGGAGTTGAAGTCCACAAATCCTGAAATAGCCAAATTTGGGGGGGGGGAAGCACTGTCCTACAAAACTTTCCGTTAATGAAACCGGTCTCCTAGCCGTGTTTCTTCAGGAAAGACTGAAATATTTTTCCGTGTGTATTTTACATTCTTCTTTTCCTTGGAAAACCTCAGAAAGTCTGGAATTCACGCAGTTTGCACTTTTAATAGCGGCAGATTTAAAATGTGCCGCTCTTCGAATTAAACCAGCTTGATTTTCATGTTTTACGCTGGTTGTTTTTTTTTTTAAAAAAGATCTTCTACGCAGTAAAGGGAAAATGTCAGAGAAACTTGTGCTCTTAAAAAAAAGGCACAGGTTAGAGAAAATTGCACACTGAACGTAGAGAGGGATTTTTTTTTTAAAAAAATAAATAAATTGGGGTGGATAGAGTGTGCAGGAAAAAAGCAAAAATTGAACAGAATCTCCATTGATTGCTGGTATTAGCAGAGCTGGAAACAGGAGAATTTTAAACTGGAATAAAGTGATGTGAAATCATTACGGAGGCTGGAAAAGTTATATTTCAATCCGGTTGGAACAGAATGGATGAAAACGGTCAATTTTGCCCCAAAAACACATCAGTGAATGGAAACACAGCCGAATGTAACTACTGGTAAATTTAAGGGAAGGCAATTAAATTCAGCAAAGGCGATGCAATTAAAGGAATGAAGCAAACGTAGCTGGATTTTTTTTTTTTTGCATCGTTAGGAACAATCGCAAAAGACGCACAAGCTCTGCGGAACGATTTCGTAAGGTTTCGAAGTCATGCTTAGCTATCAAAGTCAAATCACTGGACAGTCACTTGTCGGAGATGGGATAGGTTTGCCTGCTTGCGGAGGGGGCTGGACTAGAAGGCCTCCAAGGTCCCTTCCAACTCCTATTCTATTCTATTCCATTCCATGATTCTATTCTATTCTATTCTATTCTATTCTATTCTATTCTATTCTATTCTATTCTATTCTATTCTATTCTATTCTATTCTATCCATTCTCTTATCCATTCTATTCTATTCTATTCTTCATTCTCTTTTCTATTCTATTCTATTCTATTCTATTCTATTCTATTCTATTCTATTCTATTCTATTCTATTCTATTCTATTCTATTCTATTCTATGTCCTGCCTATTCTATTCTATTCTATTCTATTCTATTCTATTCTATTCTATTCTATTCTATTCTATTCTATTCTATTCTTCATTCTCTTTTCTATTCTATTCTATTCTATTCTATTCTATTCTATTCTATTCTATTCTATTCTATTCTATTCTATTCTATTCTATTCTATTCTATTCTCTTATCCATTCTATTCTATTCTATTCTTCATTCTCTTTTCTATTCTATTCTATTCTATTCTATTCTATTCTATTCTATTCTATTCTATTCTATTCTGTTCTGTTCTGTTCTGTTCTGTTCTGTTCTATTCTATTCTATTCTATTCTATTCTTCATTCTCTTTTCTATTCTATTCTATTCTATTCTATTCTATTCTCTTATCCATTCTATTCTATTCTATTCTTCATTCTCTTTTCTATTCTATTCTATTCTATTCTATTCTATTCTATTCTATTCTCTTATCCATTCTATTCTATTCTATTCTTCATTCTCTTTTCTTTTCTATTCTATTCTATTCTATCCATTCTCTTATCCATTCTATTCTATTCTATTCTTCATTCTCTTTTCTATTCTATTCTATTCTATTCTCTTATCCATTCTATTCTATTCTATTCTTCATTCTCTATTCTATTCTATTCTATTCTATTCTATTCTATTCTATTCTATTCTATTCTATTCTATTCTATTCTATTCTATTCTATTCTATCCATTCTCTTATCCATTCTCTTATCTATTCTATTCTATTCTATTCTTCATTCTCTTTTCTATTCTATTCTATTCTATTCTATTCTATTCTATTCTTCATTCTCTTATCTATTCTATTCTATTCTATTCTATTCTATTCTATTCTATTCTATTCTATTCTATTCTATTCTATTCTATCCATTCTCTTATCCATTCTATTCTATTCTATTCTTCATTCTCTTTTCTATTCTATTCTATTCTATTCTATTCTATTCTATTCTATTCTATTCTATTCTATTCTATTCTATTCTATTCTATTCTATTCTATTCTATTCTATTCTATTCTATTCTATATGAAATCTGCAAATTTTAGCTTTTATTTTTAAAATAAAAGGCCTCCGAGAGAATTCCCCACCCTGCCACTCTTCGGCTCCCCTTCTGTCGCTCCCCATCAGAGGGACTAGAACCGTTCTTTTTATTTTAACGGAACATTGGCCGAAAGCAGCCCAGAACAGTCCCGATTTTTCCACACACACACCCCGCCCCCACTCCTTCCTTCCCACAGATTTTATCTCCTTTGAATTGCAAACCGACGCAATACATGGGAGGCCGCTTTGCATAAAAACTCAAACTGAGCATCAGCGTCTCTTTCTGAACAGTCTGGATGGATTATCTGGTTCTCCATGTGGGTGGGACCCTCTTGCAAAATCCAGCCTCCGATTCCCAGAGAAATCAAGCATTCATCCCTGAAGGGAAAAAAAAAGAGATTTTCCTGCTGAACCAGCCAGCTTAGATCTTACGGCAGATGTTTCTTGCAGTGTGAAGAGACTTAAGAGATCAGCTTTGGACAGTTTCCTGGCCAGAGTGGACCCTTTTTTTTTGGAGCTGGGGAGAGAGAGGTGAGTGCCAGAGGAAAAGTGTGTGTGTGTGTGTGTGTGTGTGTGCGCGCGCGCACGAGTCTCTCTCCCCGTTTTTCCCCCCCAGAGTGGGGAAAAAAACCTCCATACTCAGGAGCAGTCTACCTTTGTCTACTACTACAAAGAGGGGTTTCATTCTTTTCCCGCCCTGCTTCGGGGCTCTCTGCAGATGTCTGAATGGTTCGGCATCGCAGGCGGTGGTAGATCCGCTTCCTTTAATTTGGGGTCCTTGGGGGCGCCCTCCCCCCAATAAAACCCATTTTATGAAACTGACCTGAATCTGGTTTTAATTTCTCCAATTAAGCAGGCAATGTTCTACAGGGCAATGGATAGTTTAATTTAACCGGGAGCATCCAGGGCTTCTACTTGATCTGGCCCCCCTTTTTTCCCCCTCCTTGATCCATGAGGACTAGAATCTTTGAATTGCAAGGGACTGGGTGAACACTTGCTCTTTGCCGGTTTAAGACAGGTTTGATGTTTTAAGGAGGGCTGGGGAAGCTGTCCGTCTTGCTGGGAATCCAGAGATCGAATGATCGTTCTCTTGCTTGGAATCGTGAGGACTAGTGTCTTATTTCATCTTTAGGGGAAAGGAGGGTAGGTAAAAAGAGAGCTGAAAGCCGTTTGGAAAATTCTGGCTGAGTCTGAATAAATAAAACTAGATTTAACTGCTGATTTGGCTGGCTGGGGGGCTTTCTTCGGTAACTCAGTATCCCCCCCCCCAAAGAGGGCTAGCCTCTTGAATTTCTCTCCAAAGCGCAGAAGAGAAATTTGCCTGCTGGCTTTCTGATTTTGGGGTGATCAAGTCTCTTATTTTGAATCTGTTCTTTCTGCCGTTGTAAGCAGCAAGACAGGTTGCTTATCCAGCCCACCTTGAAGGCACCAGACCCCCCCTCTCAAAAATATCCTAAAACGATCTATTAAAACCCTGTCTTTTTGCAAGGACATTTTTTCTCTTAAATGTCTCCTCTTCCTCCTACAAATTCTTATTTTGCCAGCTGAAGAGCAACAAAGGATCCCAACACCTGCCTGTTTTTTTTGGGAGGGGGGGGGAAGGTGTCTGGCTTGGTCCTAAAACAGGCCATCCCTGTGGATCAGACCAGCGTCCCATGCAAAGATGCCATGGGATTTTAATTTTATTTCTTTAATTTTATTTTTACATTGGTGGTGGGGTGGGGGTTGAATTTCAGGGAGTCAAGTCAGTTTGGGGGGTTCTTGATGCAGGGAGGGTGTTTAAGAGGGGCGGCCGTGCAAACCCCCCACCCCCCAAATAAAATGAAATTTCAATCAGCGTCTTTCTGTTTTCTTTTGATTTTAAGGACCCGGCCTTGAATCAAATCTTGGGAATCGCAGCCATGTCTTGTGCGGCCCTTCAATTTTTCTTTGTGTCTTTGTGGCTTCTGCAGCTGAGTTGTGTCCCGACAGGTAAGTGTGTAAAATCAAGTATTGGCAAGTGCCGGCAAGTCTCCCTTGCTTTGCACAATTAACTCACTTGCAAAATGTGCCCCAAAGCTTTCCGTTTTGCAAATGACTGAGAAAGTGATGGGGAAGAGAGCCTCCACGTTTAGAGGCACTCTAGCTGTCTTCTGGAGAACATCCGGAGATGCAGGGAAAGCGTTAACAAATTAGCACTGTCTAGTCTAGGGGTGAAGGTCTAGGAGCCAGGAGGTGGTGTGTTCAAGTCCTGCCTTAAGCTGGTTGGGTGATTTTGGGCCAATCACCAGGAGACTGGGAGTTCTAGTCCCACCTTAGGCATGAAAGCTGATTGGGTGACTTTGGCCCAATCGCCAGCAGATGGTGAGTTCTAGTTCTGCTGGTCATCTTGAGAAAGAAGCAGAAAAACAGAAGCCTAAAAAAATGTCTAAAAATTATTAGACTGGTTTCGTCACCTTTATCAAGCCAAATTATTCTTTCTTTCTTTCTTTCTTTCTTTCTTTCTTTCTTTCTTTCTTTCTTTCTTTCTTTCTTTCTTTCTTTCCTTTCTTTCTTTCCTTCCTTCCTTCCTTCCTTCCTTCCTTCCTTCCTTCCCTTCTTTCCTTCCTTCCTTTCTTTTTTCCCAGGGGGATGGCCATGTTCTCCCAGAAATTTTGGGCACGGCTCCTTGGTGTGTGAATGTGGGGCCGATTATTGTGACACGTTCGAACCCGTCACCCTCCCTGATCTGGGGTCTTTCGTTAAGTATGAAAGCAATAAAGCCGGACACCGCGTGGAACGCAGTGAGGGACTGCTGCTGGATAACCCTCCCGAGAACGGTGAGGCCTAGAAGTCTGTTTTTACCCCAAGAAAACCAGGAAAAGGTGAAGTGTAGTAGGCTTTCACTGCCTTTTGTCCTCATAAGAACCCTGCGAAGTAGGCCTGGATGACACAATGCCTAGTTCTGGTCTGAGGGACCATTTGGTCTAGGGGTTAAGGCACCATGCTTGAAACCTGGAGAAAGTGAAGTCTAGTCCGACCTTAGGCATGAAAGCCAGCTAGGAGACTGTGAATTCTAGTCCTGCCTTAGCCATGAAAGCCAGCTGGGTGACTTTGGCCCAATTACTAGGAGACGGTGAGTTCTAGTCCTGCCTTAGCCATGAAAACTGGCTGGGTGACTTTGGGCCGATCACCAGGAGACGGTGAGTTCTAGTCCTGCCTTAGCCATGAAAACTGGCTGGGTGACTTTGAACTGATCACCAGGAGACGGTGAGTTCTATTCCCACCTGAGACACGAAAGCTGTCTGGGTGACTTTGGGCCAAGCACCAGGAGACCGGGAGTTCTAGTTCTGCTTTCGGCCAGCTGGATGACTTTGGGCAGTCTGGAAAACTTTTCATCCCAAGCAAATTTAATACACATTCCCTATATAGAGAACCCCAGCCATCTGTGTATTAATTTATTAATGTATTCCACTCAGATGCCATCCCTCTCGATATCCAAAGCCGCTCTTAGCCACCTCCACAAAAACGCTAGGCCTGTTTCGTTTTAATCTGATTTGAATTTGGGGTGAAGGATCACCCGTTGTGTACCAACCCAGAAGCTGAATCACTTAGCTAAACACGTTAAACACGTTATGCAAACGCCGGTCTTTGTCGAAACAGAAGAACAATTGAACAACCAGGTGGGCGTGCAAGACGATAGCACCGTCCTGTATAAAACTGATTTTTTTAAAAAAAAAAATTCCTCCCTCTCTTTTCTTCTTTTCACGTAGAAAATCTGGTTCTGAAGCTGAAGACATCCCAGAAATATCAAAAAATCAAGGGCTTTGGCGGGGCTCTCACTGATTCAGCTGCTATTAACATCCTGAATTTGTCGCCCAAAAGTCAGAGAAACCTGCTCAAATCTTACTTCTCCACCGAAGGTAAATTTTATTCATTTATATACTTAGTTATTTATTAAATTGGCTGGCCGCCCGCCTTCCCGCAGACTAGGCGGGATCTTAATGATTCATTCCCCGCCTTCATTATCCATTCCCGCCTTTGATTCAGCAAATCCTTGCATTATCCCACTTTAAATAATGTTATTTAAGCATTTGGTGTGGGCGGACGGCAGCCAAAGGCAGTTCCTTGGTGTGGCTGGGAATTCCCAGTCGGTTGTCCCGGTTAATGTGATGGGACAACTGGTCCTTTTGTCAGGGCGGGGCTAAAACAGACCCAAAATTTACAGGTGGTCCTTGACTTAATCACCACAAGGGTATCCAATGCCAAGCAAGACGGTTAGGTGAGCTTACGACCTTTTCCGTCGCGGGCTGTTGAGCCAATCATTGTTAAGTAAATCACACGGTCATTAAACGAATCCGGCTTCTCACCCCCCCACACACACACATTGACTTGGCTTGTTTAGTTTAGTTTAGTTTAGTTTAGTTTAGTTTAGTTTAGTTTAGTTTAGTTTAGTTTAGTTTAGTTTAGTTTAGTTTAGTTTAGTTTAGTTTAGTTTTATTAAATTTCTATACCGCCCCTCTCCCGTAGGACTCGGGGCGGTTTACAACCCAATAAAAACATATAATAACAATAAATATTTAAAAATAAATTAAATTAATACAAGGCTGTTACTAAAACCTGTTAAAAACCCAATTGTAAAACCCGAACAGCCTTGTTTAAAAATTGAAAACCCGAGGAGCTCTAGGCCAGGCCGGCTTGATTGAAGAGATGAGTCTTCAATTCTCTTCTGAAGGTGCGGAGATCATGACACGTCCGGAGTTCTGGGGGGAGCTCGTTCCACATCGTCGGTGCCCCCACAGAAAAGGCTCTCCCCCTGGGCGCCACCAGCCAACACTGCTTAGCCGATGGCACCCTGAGGAGGCCCTCCCTGTGGGAGCGAACTGGTCGATGGGAAACCGGCTAGGAAGGATGCCAATGGAGATTACACGAGCCCAGGATGTTGCGACCGTCATAAACGTGGGATGGCCAAGTGCCTGAGTATTGATCACATGACCGTCAGGATGCTTGCCAAGGGGTTGGACCAGTCACAATGCACTTTTTTCAGCGCCATGGTGACGTTGAGTGGACGCTAAACGAACCATGGAATACTTCTAAGAGGTTGCTGACCAAGATCCTGAAACCAAGCCACGTCCTTGTTGGCTAAATCTAGAGGCATTGTCCAAGGTGCTGAAATGCATTTTTCGTTTGCATTCCCTCCTCTGCTGCTTGGACTACAGCTCCCATCATCCCCCCCCCGGGGTCAAGCTTGACTGGAGAGGTGGGATTTGGCCGTTTGGGGCTAACCCCCATCTCCCCAGTCTTTTGTTGTGTTTTTTGAACCCAGGGATTGAGTATACTTTGGTCCGGGTGCCCATGGCGAGCTGCGATTTTTCCGTAAGGCTGTACACGTACGCGGACGTGGAGAACGATTTTGACCTGAAGAACTTCAGCCTAACGGACGAAGATATCAAAATGAAGGTGGGTCCTCAACCATCGGCAGCGATACGAGAATATCGGGACAGATCTGCACTCAGAAAGAATACTGTTGCAGAAGAAGGCCAGAGGAAGGGGGGGAAAGGGGGATTTTAATCAAAATCACAAGAGTTGCGTCTTAAGCCCACGGATCCTTCCTTAGGAATTTTTATTGATTTTTATCGTTTATTATTACTTTTTATTATTATTTTTTTACGTTATTATTTCAAAAGAGTTTTTGCTTTCAACAGCTGCTGCCAGGTGTTCAAAGCAACTCCCCCCCTCCCATCCCTTGAAAAGGCTCCGTAATAATAATAATAATAATAATAATAATAATAATAATAATAATAATAATAGTAAAGTTGGAAGGGACCTTGGAGGTCATCTAGTCCAACCCCCTGCTCAGGCAGAAAACCCTACACCATTTCAGACAAATGGCTGTCCAGTCTCTTCTTAAAACTTCCAGTGTTGGAGCATTCACCGCTTCTGGAGGCAGGTGGTTCCACTGGTTCATTGTTCTCACTGTCAGGAAATTTCTCCTTAGTTCTAGGTTGCTTCTCTCCTTCTCTCCATCCGTCGCTTCTTGTCCTGCCTTCTTCAGGGGCTGGCTTTGGAGAATAGCTTGACTCCTTCTTCTTTGGGGCAGCCCCTGAAATATTGGAACACTGCTATCCTGTCCCCCCTCGTCCTTCTCTTCGTTAAACTAGACATACCCAATTCCAGCAGCCGTTCCTTATATGTTTTAGCCTCCAGTCCCCTGATCCTCTTTGTTGCTCTTTTTTGCACTCTTTCTAGAGTCTCAACATCTTTTTTTTATGGGAGAGAGCTAAATGGAACGTGTAACGGGGGAGCATCTAGGAGGAGAGGGAAGGGAAGTGAGGCTCAATGGCTTTTGAATTGCAAGGAGATTAAATAAAATTGAGCTTCACGCACAAGGTGAAAGGATGCTTTGTCTCCCTGGACATTAGATCCCAATTCTGCAACAAGCACAAGCTGTCGCTCCTCGGCCCCTGTCCCTCTACGCCAGCCCCTGGACGTCTCCCGTGTGGATGAAGACCAACGGCGCCATGACCGGCCGTGGGACCCTCAAGGGGAAGCCGGGCGACAGATACCACAAGGCCTGGGCCAATTATTTCATCAGGTAACCCCCTCTTCCCGCCCAACCCACTGAAATTCCAGCAAGGCCTCAAATCGCTCCCAAATCTGTGCAGTTTCCCCAGCCTTTGTTTTCTGTGGGACGGGGGTGAGTTTGCTTCATCGCTCTGATGAAGACCCTCACTGACGGTTCTCGGCGACGGGCGTGCAGCCGAGGAATCAGCTTTAAGAGAATAGCAGAGTTGGGAGGGGCCTTGGGGGTCATCTAGTCCAACCCCCTGCTCAAGCAGGAGACTCTGTACCATTTCAGACAAATGGCTGTCCAATCTCTTCTTGAGAGCCTCCAGTGATAGAGGGAGGCAGGGAGGGAGGGAAGAAGGAAGGAAGGAAGGAAGGAAGGAAGGAAGGAAGGAAGGAAGGAAGGAAGGAAGGAAGGAAGGAAGGAAGGAAGGAAGGAAGGAAGGAAGAAAGAAAACAGAACAACAATTGGAAGGAGGAAGGAAGGGAAGGAAGGAAGGAAGAACAAAACAGAGCAACAGTTGGAAGGAGGGAGGGAAGGAAGGAAGGAAGAAAAAACAGAACAAAGTTGGAAGGAGGAAGGAAGCAAGGAAGGAAGGAAGGAAGAAAACAGAACAACAGTTGGAAGGAGGAAGGAAGAGAAGGAAGGAAGGAAGAAAAAACAGAACAACAGTTGGAATTAGGAAGGGAGGGAGGGAGGGAAGGAAAGAAGGAAGGAAGGAAGGAAGGAAGGAAGGAAGAAAACAGAACAATAATTGGAAGGAGGAAGGAAGGGAAGGAAGGAAGAACAAAACAGAACAACAGTTGGAAGGAGGGAGGGAAGGAAAGAAGGAAGGAAGAACAAAACAGAACAACAGTTGGAAGGAGGGAGGGAAGGAAAGAAGGAAGGAAGAAAAACAGAACAAAGTTGGAAGGAGGAAGGAAGGAAGGAAGAAAACAGAACAACAATTGGAAGGAGGAAGGAAGGGAAGGAAGGAAGAACAAAACAGAACAACAGTTGGAAGGAGGGAGGGAAGGAAAGAAGGAAGGAAGAAAAAACAGAACAAAGTTGGAAGGAGGAAGGAAGCAAGGAAGGAAGGAAGGAAGGAAGGAAGAAAACAGAACAACAGTTGGAAGGAGGAAGGAAGGAAGGAAGGAAGGAAAAAAACAGAACAACAGTTGGAAGGGACCTTAGAGTCTCAAACAGGAGACTCTATACCATTTCACACAAATGGCTGTCCAATCTCTTCTTGAAAACCTCCAATGCTGGAGCGCCCACAACGTCTGGTGGCCAGCCGTTCCACTGGTTAAATGTTCTCACTGTCAGGAAACACCTCCTTAGTTCCAGGTTGCTTCTCTCCCTGATTCCTTTCCATCCATGGCTTCTTGTCTTGCCTTCGGGTGGCTTTGGAGATCAGCCTGACCCCCCCTTCTTTGGGGCAGCCCCTCAAGTACCGGGTCCAGAGGTCTTCCGGTGGCTGCTCCGGCGTCGTTACAGCCTCCTTTAGAGGCTCCGAGCTCTTGGGCTTGTAAAGCCGCAAAAACAGCGAACATCAGCTGTTTTTCGCGGCAAAAAAAAACCCCTCTTTGGGCGAAGAAGGGGTGAAGAGCATCGAGCGGGTGTTGAGCTCCTCTGAAAACCTCCTGAAAAAGCTTTCAGGGGGAAAGAGAGAGATCTCCCCAGGCGCTCGAAGAAGCTCCAGCCCAGAGACGCGTCTGTCTGCGGACCGGACCAGGCGCCGCGAACATCAGCTGCTTTTTTTTTAAATGTTTCAAAGTACTTTTATTTAAATGCACAAAAGGATCTTATCAATTGTCAAGGAAGAAATTCCAGAAGAATTTATGCATAAAACATACATAATTTCCGATCCCTACCAACTACAATCCTATGGTTTACAGGATGTAACTACAGCCTCTGAAGCTAACTGTTCAGGTTCTGAGAGACAGTTTCTCAGGAACATTCTGTACCAACCTGCTTAATACTATCACCCGTACTTCAAATTGTATGTTTGAATTACATTATATAGTTGGGGCTACATAGTTTTTAGTAATCATACTTTGAACAAAGGGAAGACTAAATTCTATTTTCATTATGGAACAATCACTTATTCAAACAAACTGTAGGAGAAGCAGTTTGACACATTATTTCCATACAGCATCTTCATCAGGTTTCAATTCCCTTTGATATAATTTGCTCTTGTTTCTGAATATTGCCATTTTCTCATCATTCTTCTTGTCAAAGTACCATCCCACCAAGAATCCTAGGGGACACAATGCAAAAGGCCAGTGATCTCACACCAAGTGGATAACATTCATGGTAGTTACGGTCCTGACGAGCTAGACCTCATCCAGGGTCAACTAAACCCAAAACGACCTCTCAGTTTACCCGAGAAAAACTTTTAAAAGAGACCTAGAGGCAGGCGGATTGAACACAGGAGCTTATACTGCAAGTATTTCTCTATATTTCACTTCTGATCAATTACTTTCACAATCAACACAATGTTTCCAAAATGGCGATCGCTCTCACTGTATAGAGAAAGTTACCGGAAGTGAAAGTGGAAAGTGAAAGCGCAACGCAAGAGCGATTGCTAAGAGACAGTCTAGACTCATATCTTAAAAATTTTACAAAGTGTACTTCAAGAAGACAAAAAGAGAGAGAGAGAGAAAAGTACCGGCTCCAGCAAGTTAACCCCATCTTCCCTTCCTCATCCAGATTCCTGGACGAATACGCCAAGTATAATTTGACTTTCTGGGCTATAACTGCTGGCAACGAACCTACGGCCGGCGACATTGTCTTCTACCCGTTCCAGTGCCTTGGATTCTCCCCGGAGCACCAGCGGGATTTCATCGCTGAGGATTTGGGCCCAGCTTTGGCCAACAGCAGCTACAAGGGCATTGAGCTGATCATTTTGGACGATCAGAGAGTGATGCTCCCTTACTGGGCCGAAGTGGTAAGTTGGCAACCCCCACCGTCTGAATTCAGCTGGCCATTTTTTTTTAATGCTTCAAATGCTTGTAACTTTTCGGCGCTCCAAACTTTTCATAGAACAGGCGGTCCTCAACTTAAGGAGTGTTAATTCTGCCTGGAATTTTGATCCTAAGTTGTGGTGGCCACTGATCATTGACCGCGCCTGGTTGGATGACCCTTTTTTTTTCGTAGCGCTCCTTAAGCGAAGGCTGCAATTGTTAAAGAAATACAATGCGAACTGAAAAGAAGTGAAATTTAGAATTTTTAAAATGTATTTGGCTTGTGGTTGAATTTTGATATACGGAGTGAAGAAGGTCTACAAATTTAAAATGATTGTATTAAGTTGAATGGCTTTAACATGAAACTTTTTCTTTGTATTACATGTGCAAATGGATATCTAATAATAAAAAAAATTAAAAATTAAAAAAAAAAAGAAATGCAATGCATTATAGGCAAGGGGTGTTTTTGCCAGAAGCTGGAATTAAATGCAAAAAAAAGGGGGGGGGACAGGAAATTACGGTCGTGTGACGGCAGGATGCTGCAAACAGCCATAAATGCAGAAAAATGATGGAAGGGGGTTGAACGCGGTTGCTATCTTGGTCTTGTTCATGAATCACAATGTGGCAGAAAATGCACTGATGGTGTTAACTAGTTTGGTGGTGAAATGTCTGCAAGGAACCCACCAAGTTTATAGCAGTAAAAACCCCACAATTCTCCTCCTCCTCCTAGCACTGATGATGTTATCTAGTAGGATAATGAAATATCTCAAAAAAAAACAAAACAAGCTCAGACAGCACCAAGGATTCCACAGTCCTTTTCTTTCCCCCTCCCCCTCCCCCTCCTCCTCCTCCTCCTCCTCCTCCTCTCCCCCCTCCTCCTCCTCTCCACAAATCCCATTCCCTCCTACCCCTGATGCCATTACCTAGTTGGGTCACAAAACGTCTGCAAGAAAACCACCCAGCTCAGACAGTTCCTCCCCTCCAGAAAAAACTTCAGCTGTGCCTTCCTAACTTTCTTTCCCATAAACATCATCAGAGACCCTGGAATTTCTTGCTAGCCCCCTCCCCTGCCCCTCCAAGGGGTTGCAATCTGCCTATCGTGCGAAAATAACCCTTTGATCCGGTCCTTTCTCCAGGTTCTGAAAGACCCCAAGGCTACCCAGTACATCAATGGGATCGGCATCCATTGGTACCTGGACTTTTTGGCCCCCATCGACCTGACGCTGTCCATCACCCATCACCTCTTCCCCAACTACTACCTGATCTCCACCGAGGCCTCCACGGGCTCGTACTTTTGGGAGCCCCGTGTGGTGCTGGGGGGCTGGGACCGCGGCAGCAAGTACAGCCACAGCATCCTGACGGTATTGGGGAGGGACTTTCATCACTATCTGGGGGTGGCAGGGGTAAGTGGGAGGGTGGCGAGACGATGCCGTTTCTCCTTCTTTCACATTGCAGAATCTCAACAATTACGTCACCGGCTGGACGGACTGGAACCTGGTGTTGGACATGGAAGGAGGGCCCAACTGGAGTAAGAATTACGTGGACAGTCCGGTGATTGTAGACAAGGAGAAGGACATCTTTTACAAGCAGCCGATGTTCTACCACATGGCCCACTTCAGGTGAGTTCAGATTCTGCTTGGAAGTGTCCGTGTCTACATTTCTGTTTGCGTGTTTCTGTTCTTCTGTACGCTCTTTGTTTCTCTGTTTCTCTATTTCTTCGCTTTTGGAATCCTACTTTAGAGTAGAATAGAGCTGGGAAGGGATCTTGGAGGTCAGCTAGTCCAGCCTCCTGCTTTTCTATATTTCCATTTGTATATTTCTATCTACGCCGTATTTTTTTATTTCTTTACTTCTCTGTTTCTGTACTTCCATTTCTCTGTATTTATATACTATATTTCTATTTGTATTCCTATATTTCTATGTACTCCATATTTTTTTATTTCTTTACTTCTCTATTTCTCTACTTCTATTTCTGTGTTTATATACTTCTATATATTTCTATTTGTATATTTCTATACTTCTATATACTCCATATTTTTTATTTCTTTACTTCTCTATTTCTCTACTTCTATTTCTGTGTTTATATACTTCTATATATTTCTATTTGTATATTTCTATACTTCTATATACTCCATATTTTTTATTTCTTTACTTCTCTATTTCTCTACTTCTATTTTTGTGTTTATATACTTCTATATATTTCTATTTGTATATTTCTATACCTCTATATACTCCATATTTTTTATTTCTTTACTTCTCTATTTCTCTACTTCTATTTCTGTGTTTATATACTTCTATATATTTCTATTTGTATATTTCTATACTTCTATATACTCCATATTTTTTATTTCTTTACTTCTCTATTTCTCTACTTCTATTTCTGTGTTTATATACTTCTATATATTTCTATTTGTATATTTCTATACTTCTATATACTCCATATTTTTTATTTCTTTACTTCTCTATTTCTCTACTTCTATTTCTGTGTTTATATACTTCTATATATTTCTATTTGTATATTTCTATACTTCTATATACTCCATATTTTTTATTTCTTTACTTCTCCCTTTCTGTACGTCTATTTCTGTGTATTTCTATATTATATTTCTGTTTCTATATTTCTATATACTCCATATTTTTTATGTCTTTGCTTCTCCATTTCTGTACGTCTATTTCTCTGTCTTTCAATACTTCTGTTTCTGTTTGTGTATTTCTATACTTTACTGTATATTTCTCTACTCTTGTTGCTATTTTGCTATTTCTACACCTTACTCTTTGGCAATGCCCACTTCTGTGCCTTTTCCCCTGTGTAGTAAATTCCTTCCGGAGGGGACTCAGCGGATCGAAATCCAGAAAAGCGGATCGTGTAGTTTGGAATTCTCTGCCTTCCTCCGTCCGGATGGCTCTGCAGCCGTGGTGGTCCTGAACAGGTGAGGGGCAGAGCATGGGAGTGCCATCCCTGTGGGGACCCTTGTGGGGGAAACTGTACCCTCAAAACCAGAGACGTTTCATGACCCTACTAGATAATGTCATCAATTCTAGTGCGTAACCCCAACCCTGATGATGTCATCTAGTTTGGGTGATATGAAGTGTCTGCAAGAAAACCAACATGCTCAGATTACGCTCTCCAAAGTATTCCACTTTTGTTTCTGAGGTTTCCCCTGGAGTATCCAGACCTCTCCCCACCCCCTATTCCTTCTCACAGTGATCCCTCTTCCTTTGCAGATCCTCCAAGGATATACCTTTTGGGATCTCAGATCCCGGGGTGGGCTACGTGGAGACCGTTGCTACGGCCGACTCAATCCAGACGTACCTGTGGCAGCGTCCTATGGAAGAATGAGAAGCCTAGAGCTTTGGGGAGGGGGTGTCAATCAAACCCTCATTCCTTTATTTGCAGGAGGAAGTAGAAAAGAAAAAATAAGGGGAGGGGGGAGACGGCATCCTGGGGAAGGGTCTGCTGACCGGGCGGAAATCTCTGCATTAACCAGAAATTGGAAAACTTGGGCCAACAATGTCCTCAAACCTGACAATCTGCTGAATTAACAACTCTCTTTTGTTTTCACGTTCAGAATAAATCTGTTTTTTTTTTCTAGCTTGTGTTGTTTTCTTGGCTCCAGGGGTGCAAAGAGGTGTGTGTGTGTGTGTGTGTGTGTTAACTTAGGAAGGAAACTTGAGAGACCCTTGATTATTATTATTTTTTTGATTTTTTTTTGCACTTGTGTTCGTCCCTGCTTTTGGGATCAAGAGCAAAATTATCCACATGTCTACATCTTGTTTCCTTGGCTTTTTCTGCAGGAAAATCTGCACAGGTAATTCTCGATTTACAACAGTGCCTGGAAAAAAAAGTGATTTATGGCCGGCTCCTCGCCTTTACGACCGTTAACAAGCGTGCGATCCACTTAACAACTTGCGTTAACAACCCAGGCAAAAATCTGGCAAAATGAAATGCAAGTTCCTGAACGATCCTTGGCTTACCAACGGATGTTCTGGACCCGATCTTGGTCATAAATTGAGGACTACCTGTGCCTCTTGTGGTGGGGAGTTCCACAGGGCAAATCGACCCCCTGGTTCTTCTCCGGCCCCTTCAAAGCCACTCAGAGCATGCAAAAAAATAAAAAAAAATAAGATTGTGGCCTGACCAAATCACCTCTGCGCCCTCCGTCTTCTGAAGCCTCTGTTGGGCCACGCTGGCATCTATTTTAACCCGAGTCGGCCTGGGGTGGAAACTGGATTCGCACCCAAGCCACAGCTGGCCTGTCTTGGCACGAGAAGACGGCAGCAGCGTCTTCTGTTCCCTCCTTGCCAAATTCCTGATCAGCCATGGAGATGCTGCGGTTGACGCGTTATATTTGAGGCCTCCGTTTTCCCTTCTTCCTGCCAGCTTCACTGTCCTTGCCAGTTTCCACATATTATCCACTCATACCTACCTAGGGATGTGTGTGTGTGTGTATTAGATTTTTAGGTTTCAATCCCTGTTCTGTTATACTGGCAAACAGGGTGGCCTGTGGTTTGCTACAGGGAGGTGTGTGGGTTTGCTACAGGGAGGTGTGTGTGAGAAACAAGGGATGGTTCTCATCTCTTCCCTTGAAGTTCCAACACACACAAACACACACACACACACACACACACATTTGCTCTTTCCAGCACTGTGAGGTTGTGAATGGAATGGAAGAAGAATTTATATTAATGTAAATTCACGGTAGAAAGAAAGAAAGAAAGAAAGAAAGAAAGAGAGAGAGAGAGAGAGAGAGAGAGAGAGAGAGAGAGAGAGAGAGAGAGAGAGAGAGAGAGAGAGAGAGAAGTTACAGTATATTAATATATAAATTCACGGTCTAAAGAAGGTGTGAAGAACAGACGAAGAAGAAGAAGAAGAAAAAGAAAGAAAAAGAAAAGGAAGGAAGGAAGGAAGGAAGGAAGGAAGGAAGGAAGGAAGGAAGGAAGGAAGGAAGGAAGAAAAAGTAGTTATATTAATATAAATTCACGGTCTAAAGAAGGAGTGAAGAACAGATAGAAGAAGAAGAAGAAAGAAAAAGAAAAAGAAAGGAAGGAAGGAAGGAAGAAAGTAGTTATATTAATATAAATTCACAATCTAAAGGAGTGAAGAACAGAAGAAGAAGAAGAAGAAGAAGAAGAAGAAGAAGAAGAAGAAGAAGAAGAAGAAGAAGAAGAAGAAGAAGAAGAAGAAGAGGAAGGAAGGAAGGAAGGAAGGAAGGAAGGAAGGAAGGAAGGAAGGAAGGAAGGAAGGAAGGAAGTAGTTATATAAATTCACGGTCTAAAGAAGGAGTAAAGAACAGACCAGCGGCTAAACCTGCAGCTCGCTCCAATTTATTGACCCCGGTTGGGATTTCCTTGGAATGGTGGTTTAAAAAAAGTTTGTCGCGACAGCGAGACCAGATCCAACTGGGCTCTGGAATAAAAAAAGATAAAAGTCTGCTGGAAGCCGGTCCTGCCGCGTCCCTCAGTCCTCTTCCTCTTCCTCCTCCACCTCGTCCAGGGTGATGGCGTGGGGACCGGCCTGGTGTGGGCTCTCCTTCTGGATGGACACAATGCCGGTCAGGAAGGCGTAGCCCACCATAGCCACCAGCGCCACCAGGACCGAGAGGAACTGGTTGCGTCGCTTGTGCGTCTCTTCTTCGCCGTCGCTGCCGTCGCCGGAGGCCAATTTGGGGACGATGGGTGGGGGGTCCCCTGCGGAAGGGGTCAGATTTGGTCAAGACACGGCAAAGCTTCCCGCGCTTAGCGGCCGTCTGAAGATACGACGGGTGGTCCCACTTGGGGCGACTTATAGCCTATTCCAAGTTCCCGCAGCCGCCCCACCAACGTGGTCAGGGCAACACGGCTGTGGCTGCAGCGTCCTGTGATCTGCTGAGACCACGCTTTTACAGGGAGTTCTTGACTGACAGCCATTTGTTTAGTGACGGTTCAAAGTTACGACGGGGCTGACAAAAGGACTTGGGACCGTTTTTCAGGCTTACGATCCCTGCAGCATCCCCCAAGGGGTTGGAGATCCAGACCCTTGGCCACTGACTCGTTTAGGATGGTTGCAAGGATGGGTCTTGTGGGATAGGGTTTCCTGCCTGGGCAGGGGGTTGGACTAGATGACCTCCAAGGTCCCTTCCAATTATTATTCTATTTTTCCTTCCTTCCTTCTTTCCTTCCTTCCCTTTCTCCCTTCCTTCCTTCCTCCCTTTCTTCCTCACTGGAGATTTTCAAGGACAGGCTGGACAGCCACCTATCTGAAATGGTATAGTGTTTCCTGCTGGAGCAGGGGGTTGGACTAGATGACCTCCAAGGTCCCTTCCAATTATTATTCTGCTATTTTTCCTTCCTTCCTTCCTCCCCCCTCTCTTCTTTCCTCCCTCCTCCCCTTCCTTCTTCCCTCCCTCCCTCTTCTTTCCTCCCTCCTCCCCTTCCTTCCTTCCTTCCTCCCCCCTCTTCTTTCCTCCCTCCTCCCCTTCCTTCTTCCCTCCGTCCCTCTCTTCTTTCCTCCCTCCTCCCCTTCCTTCCTTCCTTCCTTCCTTCCTTCCTTCCTTCCTTCCTTCCTTCCTTCCCTCTCTTCTTTCCTCCCTCCCTCTCTTCTTTCCTCCCTCCTCCCCTTCCTTCTTCCCTCCGTCCCTCTCTTCTTTCCTCCCTCCTCCCCTTCCTTCCTTCCTTCCTTCCTTCCTTCCTTCCTTCCTTCCTTCCTTCCTTCCTTCCTTCCTTCCTTCCTTCCTTCCTCACCTATGGAGGTTTTCAAGAAGAGACTGAACAACCCTTGCCTGTTTCCCATTTCAGCACTGAGCTGGACTAGATGACCTCCAAGATCCTTCCCAACTCCGCTATTCTCTTAAAGCCAATTCCTCGGCTGCACACCCGTCCCCGAGGACCCTCACCAAAGCAATGATGCAAACTCACCTCCGTCCCACGGAAAATAAAGGCTCAGAATAGAGGTGCAGAAATTGCACAGGTTTGGGAGCGATTTGAGATGTTGCTGGAATTTCCCATTGGGAAGTTTGGCGTGAAGCAGGCCGGCCAAAAGACTAAACACCGAGGCGTCCAGGGAGGCAGGTCTAAAAAAATAAAATAAAATAAAATCAAGAAGATAAAAGTGGAGACGATACGAGAGACAGCATGGCAGCGACCTCTTTCAGCTAGTGGCCACCATTTACGTCGCTAAGCGAGACCTCTGTGAAGTGAGCTTTGTCCCGCTGGACACACCATTGTTAAGCGAACCCCTGCAGGGGGGGTGTTAAGTTAGCCGCACGGTCATTAAGCAGAACCCGGCTTTGCTCGCCCGAAGGTCGCAAAAGGAGACACTGCCACCGTCGTAAATAGGAGCCGGTCGCCAAGCGTCTGAATTTCAAACTTCTTTCAGCGACGGTCGCTAAATGAATGGCTATAAGTCACGGGATCGCCATTAGCAACCTTCCCTCTGTGTGTGTGTGTGTGTTTCCAACAAACAACATCCATGGGGGAAGCCAGGCCGTGTGATCCGCTGAAGGACGGTGCCAAAAACTTTGTAAAATCAGGGCGCGATTCGCCTAACAGCCAGTTAAGGCCCGTTTTGGTCACAAAGCCGAGGACTACCTGAAAACAGGGGAGGAAAGTTTTCCCGCTCAGACCCCCCCAACTACTTACGAGTCTCCGAAGAAGAATTTTTTCCTGCCAAGGTGTTGAGAGAGCAGCGTCAGGCACTCGCAACCGTCTCGATAAATCTGCGGGGGTCATGGGGGGGGGAAGCATCGTTGAGTCTCTCTCTTTCTGCCTTTGGACTGCAAGTCCCATCACCCCCAGCCAGGCCGGCATTTCCCTGGCTGAGGAATTCTGGGGCTTGAAGTCCGCGAGTCATAAAAGGGCCAAGTTGGAAGACCCCGTTTTAAACAAAAGTTTTCACTCCAAACAGGCTGCCATGGCCAAACTGAGCCACTAGGTGGCAGCCGTGCAAATACTTTGCAGAGAGCTTCCAGGGCTAAGAGGAGTCTATCTGATCCTCGATTTTATCACTTTAAGCCTCCGCTCCGGGACGTTACCTGCCTCGGACGTCCTTCCTCACCTGTTTTTCCAGCTGCTCTTCGTTGTCCTGCCAGCTTTCGCCGCAGACGGTCTGCAAATGCTCCAGTTTCCGTTTCTGCATCCGGTTGGGCAGGAAGAAGTTGAGAGGGAACGGAATCGCTTCCGCGTACCACTTCCGCGTGTGCTCCACGTAATTCTTCGCGTCCACCCAGAAAGTATGGATCTGCCGGGAGGGAGAATCCCAACAATATCCGTGAAAAAGCAGCTGCCTTGGTTGAAAGCCGAGCAGCGAAGTTTTCTAGTCCTCAGGAAGGACAGGCTGTTGTAACTTCAAACGCTCGCTAAGCCAATGTTAAGCCGAGGACTAACGACAACCCAGATCCAGCCCATCCCTCCGGTTCTCGAACCCAGGCCATGACCCCACCGTCTCCCCCTCCCCAACTCACCAGCATGGGCAGGAGCTTCCGGTGCACCAGAGAGAGGAAGGCTAGAGTGTCGGCTGCTTGCAAGGCCGAGAGGTCGTAATCTGCATTAAATTGCTAAAGCAGAAGGCGAGAGAGAGAAAGAAAGGAAGCGAGTTCTAACAGGCAGGAATCTAAAATTTAATTATCCTCATTGGACCGGATCAGTTGGGGGGCAAAGAGGGGTGTAAAAAAGATGTTGAGGTTCTGGAAAGGGTGCAGAGAAGAGCAACAAAGAGGATCAGGGGACTGGAGGCTAAAACATATAAGGAACGGTTGCTGGAATTGGGTATGTCTAGTTTAACGAAGAGAAGGACGAGGGGGGACATGATGGCAGCGTTACCAGTATCTCAGGGGCTGCCCCAAAGAAGAGGGAGTCAAGCTAGTCTCCAAAGCACTTGAAGGCAGGACAAGAAGCAACGGATGGAAACTCATCAAGGAGAGAAGCAACCTGGAACTAAGGAGAAACTTCCTGACAGTGAGAACAATTAACCAGTGGAACAACCTGCCTCCAGAAGCGGTGAATGCTCCAACACTGGAAGTTTTTAAGAAGAGACTAGACAGCCATTTGTCTGAAATGGGATAGGCTCTCCTGATTGAGCAGGGGGATGGACTAGAAGACCTCCAAGGTCCCTTCCAGCTCTTTTCTATTCAAACAAGCCGATCGCTCATACCTGCTTCCTAAAATGGGTGATGATTTCCTGCGTATCGGAAAAAACCCCGTCGGATGTCTTGAGGGCCGGAGTGATCCTGCAAAGCAAAAAAACAAATAAACAAACAATGGGGGGGGAAAGAGGGGAATGAGCATGAAGAAAAGCCCGGAGAGACAAGGAGCCCCATTTAAGTACCCAGGCTGGCTTCCTCTTGAGGGCTAGAAACTTGCGCTACTTTCCAAGCAATTAAAACGGTGAGATTTCCTAACGGGAGGGTCTTCCTACCCGCCTTACCTGCCCACCCACCCACCCCGCAAAAAACAAACTTACCCGAGGGGCTTCTCCATGGGTTGGCGATTTTGTGAACTTTGAGGGGCGCCCCTGTGAAACGAGCGTAAGTCTGCAAGGAAAGGAAAGGAAAGAAAAATAAGAGGAAAATTAATTAATGCATTTGGCAAGCCCGGCCATGAATAACACCCTGGATGTGATCGGGCTTCCCCAAAAGGCCTGAACACTGCCAAATTTAAGAAGAAATTAATAATAATAATAGAATAGAAGCTGAAAGGGACCTTGGAGGTCTTCTAGACCAACCCGAGCAGTACAGTATTCTATTCTATTCTATATTCTGTTCTTATTTCTATATTCTATTCTATTCTATAATCTATTCTATTCTATATTCTGTTCTTATTTCTATATTCTATTCTATTCTATTCTATAATCTATTCTATAATCTATTCTATTTCTATATTCTGTTCTTATTTCTATATTCTATTCTATATTCTATTCTATTCTATATTCTGTTCTTATTTCTATATTCTATTCTATTCTATAATCTATTCTATTCTATATTCTGTTCTTATTTCTATATTCTATTCTATTCTATTCTATATTCTTTATTCTAATCTATATTTTTGCATACTATATTCTATTGTATACCATATTCTATTCTATATTCTATATTTTCTATTCTATTCTATTCTATATTGTATTCTATGTTCTATTGTATACTTTATTCTATTCTATATTCTATATTTTCTATTCTATAATGTACTCTATATTCTATTGTATACTTTATTCTAGTCTCTGTTCTTTGTATACTATATTCTATTCTATATTCTCTTCTATCTTCTATATTTTCTCTTCTATCTTGTATTCTATATTTTATTGTGTGCTAGATTCCATTCTATATTCTGCACTATGTACTAGATTCTATATTCTCTTCTTATTCTCTTCTTAATTTCGGCTTCAATCCTGCTTTCAAACAAAGCAGCCAATCGTGTCTCCTTCTTTCCCCAGGAAGCAAGCAGGGGCTCGGCTCCAGGACCCCTCCCTCCAATTTTCGGAGCCCCCCCACCCATGTCCTGCCCATAACCCGGCGCAGTGGCAACGCCCCCGCTTGCATGCAGCGCTCTGCGCTTTGCAAAAACAAAGAGCAAAACCAGTCCGGATTTTGCAAAAAAGCCCTCACCAAAACGGCCAGGCAATCGGGGTCCACGGTGGGCAGCCCCCACCCCGCCGGCCCAGCAATACAACTCCATGGGCGCTGGCCATCTTTGCACGCTTTGGTAACCCGGAACAGCCTCGCAGAGAGAGAGAGAGAGAGAGAGAGAGAGCAAAAGAGGAGTGACTCCGATTCCGAGCGCTCCAGACTTTGGGGCTCTTCCGCCCCCGTCTGTCCCGGGGTTGCAAAAAAACTAAAAACAAAAAAGGCAATCCCGGTGTGTGTTTGTTTGTTTGTTTGTTCTGCCCCTCCACCCCCTTCCTCTCCTCCCGTCCCCGGTATCAGTAAAAACAAACAAAAAAAAAACAACCCTCCAGTTGTTGAAGCACCCACAACATCTGGAGGCAAATCGTTCCACGGATGACTTGTTTCTCCCGGTCAAGAAAATGTTCTTGAGAGTTGGAGCAATGGATGGACAGTTGCAACAATGAATTGGAAGTTGGAACAATGAATGGATATTTGCAACCTTTAGTGGATATTTGGAGCAATGAATTGACAGCTGGAACAATGAATCGGTGGAGCAGCGTCTCTCCAGAAGTGGTGGGAGCTCCAACGCTGGAGGTTTTAAAGAAGAGACTGGACAATTGGTGTGGAATGGGATGGTATGGGGGCTGGACTAGAAGATCTCCAAAGGCCCCTTCCATCTTTGTTATTCTGTTATTATTCTGCTCGAGCAGGGGGCTGAGACTAGAAGACCTCCAAAGGTCCCCTCTCTCTTCTCCCTTATTATTCTGCTTTGAGCAGGGGGCTGGACTAGAAGACCTCCAAAGGTCCCCCTCTCTCTTCTCTTATTATTCTGCTTGAGCAGGGGGGTGGACTAGAAGACCTCCAAAGGTCCCTTCCATCTTCGTTATCCTCTTATTAATCTGCTCGAGCAGGGGGCTGGACTAGAAGACCTCCAAAGGTCCCCTCTCCTCTTATTATTCTGCTCGAGCAGGGGGCTGGACTAGAAGACCTCCAAAGGTCCCCTCTCCTCCTCTTATATTCTGCTCGAGCAGGGGGCTGGACTAGAAGACCTCCAAAGGTCCCTTCCATCTTCGTTATCCTCTTATTAATCTGCTCGAGCAGGGGCTGGACTAGAAGACCTCCAAAGGTCCCCTCTCTCTTCTCCTCTTATTATTCTGCTTGAGCAGGAGGGCTGGACTAGAAGACCTCCAAAGGCCCCCTTCCATCTTTGTTATTCTGTTATTATTCTGCTCGAGCAGGGGGCTGGACTAGAAGACCTCCAAAGGTCCCCTCTCTCTTCTCCTCTTATTATTCTGCTCGAGCAGGGGGCTGGACTAGAGGACTAGAAGACCTCCAAAGGTCCCCTCTCTCTTCTCTTATTATTCTGCTCGAGCAGGGGGCTGGACTAGAAGACCTCCAAAGGCCCCTTCCATCTTTGTTATTCTGTTATTATTCTGCTCGAGCTAGGGGGCTGGACTAGAAGACCTCCAAAGGTCCCTCTCTCTTCTCCTCTTATTCTGCTCGAGCAGGGGGGCTGGACTAGAAGACCTCCAAAGGCCCCTTCCATCTTTGTTATTCTGTTATTATTCTGCTCGAGCAGGGGGCTGGACTAGAAGACCTCCAAAGGCCCCCTCTCTCTTCTCTCTTATTATTCTGCTCGAGCAGGGGGCTGGACTAGAAGACTCCAAAGGCCCCTTCCATCTTTGTTATTCTGGTTATTATTCTGCTCGAGCAGGGGGCTGGACTAGAAGACCTCCAAAGGCCCCCTCTCTCTTCTCCTCTTATTATTCTGCTCGAGCAGGGGGCTGGACTAGAAGACCTCCAAAGGCCCCCTCTCTCTTCTCCTCTTATTATTCTGCTCGAGCAGGGGGCTGGACTAGAAGACCTCCAAAGGCCCCTTCCATCTTTGTTATTCTGTTATTATTCTGCTCGAGCAGGGGGCTGGACTAGAAGACCTCCAAAGGCCCCTCTCTCTTCTCCTCTTATTATTCTGCTCGAGCAGGGGGCTCGACTAGAAGACCTCCGAGGTTCTTTTTCAACTCTTGTCGTTCTTCGGCTATCTTTCCGTTCGACCGACCCCTGTAACCGTATCCTCGCCAGCTCTCTTGAAAACTTTACGGGATAGGCCGCGATCTTTCCGAAAGGGGGGGGGGAAATGAGGAGGTTAGGAGGTCCCCAGGCGGAAGGTGGCTTGGTCTGTGGGAACTGGCTCCCTGCAAACCAGGGCAGATGGCCCGGAGAATTCCATTCTGCGTTACATCATCGTCTCTTTCCTTGGCAAGCCATTCTTTCCGAGATGACCTCATTTGGAGCAGACCCCAGAAATCCGGCCTGTCCCATCCCGTTTCGGCAGAATGGCATACAATTTCTCAATAAGATTACAGGGAGAATAAAAACCAGGCTGCTTTCCGTACATCCGGCCGGCGGATTGGATTCCATCGCTGGCTTCTGATTTCCCCCAAAAGTCCATCAATCAACAAAAAAAAATAAATATCCAGCTTTCGTGCCCCAGGGGGGTAAACTTCCATTTTAAAACAGGAAAAATGGTCTGTGGAAGGGAAGGTCCAACCGACCGCTTTCCTTTGAGCAAAGTGCAATGTTATGTTATGTTATTATTTTTTTTTCTTCATCTTCACAATGACATCTCTGCAGTTTTGGATTCTGGAAGGATGCCGCGGACTTCGATACCCAGAATCCCCCCCCCAAATCACGGAGGGATTCTAGGAGTTGTAGTCCAATGCAGCCAGAAGGTCCAAATGACTGAGATTTTGAAAAACGGATTTTCAAAAGTTGCCGGGAATGCTAACACAACATTTTTGGCCAGAAGTGACAATAATGCAGATTGTCTTTCTTCTTCTTCTTCTTCTTCTTCTTCTTCTTCTCTTCTTCTTCTTCTTCTTTCTTCTTCTTCTTCTTCTTCTCTTCCTTCTTCTTCTTCTTCTTCTTCTTCTTCTTCTTCTTCTTCTTCTTCTTCTTCTTCTCCTCCTCCTCCTCCTCCTCCTTCTTCTTCCTTCTTCTTCTCCTTCTCCTTCTCCTTCTTCCTCCTCCTCCTCCTCCTCCTCCTCCTCCTCCTTCTTCTTCTCCTCCTCCTCCTCCTCCTTCTTCCTTCTTCTTCTCCTTCTCCTTCTCCTTCTCCTTCTCCTCCTCCTCCTCCTCCTCCTCCTCCTCTTCTTCTTCTTCTTCTTCTTCTTCTTCTTCTTCTTCTTCTTCTTCTTCTTCTTCTTCTTCTTCTTCTTCTTCTTCTTCTTCTTCTCCTCCTCCTCCTCCTCCTCCTTCTTCTTCCTTCTTCTTCTCCTTCTCCTTCTCCTTCTTCCTCTCCTCCTCCTCCTCCTCCTCCTCCTCCTTCTTCTTCTCCTCCTCCTCCTCCTCCTTCTTCCTTCTTCTTCTCCTTCTCCTTCTCCTTCTCCTTCTCCTCCTCCTCCTCCTCCTCTCCTCCTCTTCTCTTCTCTTCTTCTTCTTCTTCTTCTTCTTCTTCTTCTTCTTCTTCTTCTTCTTCTTCTTCTTCTTCTTCTTCTTCTTCTTCTTCTTCTCCTTCTCCTTCTCCTTCTCCTTCCGTCTTCTTACTTCTTCCTGTTACTGATATAATTTTCAACTTGATTTACAGTCCCACTGCCATATGCAGGCCAATTATTTCTTTGTCTTATAATATTACTTTCACGATATCTCAAACAATGAAGCTTTTAACTTTGACAAGACTGCTCGATCAACTCTTAAGCTTTTGAAATTCCATGCATTGCAACGTCTACGCATCATCCTCTTATATTACACAATTATTTAAGCGTTTCTCCACCTTAAGCAACTTCTGAGAGGTGTGGACTCTTAGATGCTGGCTGGGGAATTCTGGGTGTTGAAGTCCACCTATCTTAAAGTTGCTCAGGCTTGCGGGTATCTCTCTGCTTTTGAGGATTAGTTGATAAAATATTGAATAATTTAAGCCCCCAGATTTAAACCACACGATCTCTTGGGGTGACACAGAGCCACAAAACGTCACAACCCTCGCTCATTTCAGAGGCCAGTTTTGAATTCGGCAGGGGGGTGGACGAGAAGATCTCTAAAGTCCCTTTCAGCCCTATGATTCGATGATAATTTGATGTTTGGTTCGTACTTCCCACCCGCTACGATCTGAGTAAACCTATCCCTAGATTACCTTTCCAGATTTCCACATTTCTACATTTTAACTTTCCAAATTTCTCCGCCGATCCATTCAGGGAAAATTGTGAAATTTTCCGTCAAGTCCTTTGGGACCAAAATAACAAAGATTCCTGTGGCTTGACGACTAATTGATGCAGTAGCCTTACATAAGCCTGAATAAATCCCCAGTCCTATTCTTTGCAAATTTATCCCCCTGGATAATTTCTCCAGCTCCCAGGCACACCCAGCGAACAAGATTTGAGGCGGGATAAATCACAATATACTTTCTGGGGTGTGTGTATGTTGAAAGGGGGGGGGTCAATCCCCGAAAGATTATAATTGCGAAGTTTTTACGCAAGACACTCAAGACTTGTTCAAGCTGTTCTTAAAAACCTCCAGTGATGGAGCACCCACAACTTCTGGAGGCAGGTAGTTCCACTGTTTCATTGTCCTCAACGGTTAGGAATGTTCTCCTTCGTTCCAGCTTGTTTAGTTCCCATCCATCTGTTGCTTCTTGTCCTGCCCTCAGGGGCTTTGGAGAATAGGAGGAACCCCCCCTCTTTTGGGGGGCAGCCCTTCAAATATTGGAGCTCTGCTATCCTGTCACCCCAAGTCCTTCTCTTCATTAGACTAGATATATATATATGTAGTTGGAAGGGATCTTGGAGGTCATCTAGTCCAACCCCCTGCTCAGAGAGGAGACCTATACCATTATGGACAATATGGGTGTCAAGTCTCGTCTTATTTCTACCTCAGTTGTTTTTGTTAGGGATCATAGAAGACTGTACCACTATAGAGACGAACTTAATTTTGAACTTGATCACAGCAGCGAGACTGTTGGTGGGACAATACTGGAAGAAGCCAGAAATACCATCTATTGAAGAATGGACTTTGAAAGTCATAAATATGGCAGAAATGGCTAAAATATCTGCGTATTTGAAGGATCATTCAAATGAAAAATATATGTTGGACTGGAAACATTGGATAGACTACATACAAGAGAAACACCAATCAAAGAAAATGTATCTGGCTTATAGTTAAATCTTGATATACGGAGTGAAGAATGTTTACAAATTTAAAATGATTGTATTAAGGTGAATAGCATTTAACTTGAATTTTTTCTTTGTTTACATGTACAAATATATATCTAATAATAAAAAATTTAAAAAAAACCCACAACTTCTGGAGGCAAGCAGTTCCACTGATTAATTGTTCTCCCTGTTAGGAAGTTTTCTCCTTTAATTCTAAGTTGCTTCTCTCCTTGATCAGTTTCCATCCGTTGCTTCTTCTCCTGCCTTCAGGTGTTTTGGAGAACAGCTTGACTCCCTCTTCTTTGGGGCAGCCCCTGAGATACTGGAAGGCTGCTGTCATGTCACCCACCCCCTTTTTCACTAAAAATGGTAAAAAAAAAAAAAAAGGCTATTTTGCATCTCGGCTCCCTAAGAGAGCCCCAGTTAGGAAGGGGTTAAGTGGGCACCCCCAGGCCCCAGATGTGCGGCTGGCAGGAGCCAGTGTAGTTTGGCACCCGGAGTAGGAACAGCTTCAACGAGGTGTAAAAAAAGCGGCCTTGGTTGTTATGGTGGCCCTGCAAACAAGACATAAACAGATTCCGGCCAGTTGCAAATCCAGATGAGGGTTTGGTGGCTGGGCGGAGGGGGGGCAGGCGGGGGGGGCAGGCGGGGGGGGGAGAGGCTACCCAGCCAACTGCATGGAGAAGGGGTGGGGGTGGGGATCACCAGTCCTGCTCTCTAATTGCGAATCGGCAGCTGGCAAAAAGCTGCGTTGTCCCGTTTGCGAAAACCCGAAGGAAAAAACTCCCCAACTCAGATCTGGATTGGCTTGCAATTCTTCTCTTTTTCTGTTTTTTTTTTCCTTTTCTCTTTCTTTCTTTCCTCTTTTTCTTCTCTCTTTCTTTTCTTGTTTTTTCTTTTCCTTCTTTCCTTCCTTATTGCTCTTCCTTCCTTCCTTTCCTTTCCTTTTCTCTTTCTTTTTTCCTTCCTTCCTTCTTGTCCTTTCTTTCCTTCCTTCCTTCCTTTCTTTCCCTTTCTATTTCTTTCTTTCTTTTTCTTTCCTTCCTTTCTTTTTTCTTTTTTCTTTCTTTTTCTTTTCTTCCTTCCTTTTTCTTTCTTTCTTTCCCTCTTTCTTTCTCTTTCCTTCCTTCCTCTTTCTTTCTTTCTTTCCTTCCTTCCTTCCTTCGTATTTCTTTCTTTCCCTTCTTATTCCTTCCTTCCTTTTTCTTTCTTTCTTTCTTTCCCTCTCTTTCTTTCTTTCTTTCTTTCCCTCTCTTTCTTTCTTTCCCTTTCTATTTCTTTCTTTCTTTTTCTTTCCTTCCTTCCTTCCTTTTTCTTTTTCTCTTTCCCTCTTTTTCTTTCTTTCCTTCCTTCCTTTCCCTTCCTTCCTATTTCTTTCTTTCCCTTCTTATTCCTTCCTTCCTTCCTTCCTTCCTTCCTTTTTCTTTCTAGGATTTGCAGCCAAGGAGGGGGGTGAGCAATGGGGGGGAGGGGGGGAAACACCGCCCTCCAATTCTTGAATTGGACCAAGAAAACAATGAGGTCATATTGGAAAATGAATGAAGGGCCAAGACTGGGAGGGGCAGCTCCACCGACCTATTGGAAGAAGGGGGGTGGCTGTGGGGGGGACAGAAGTCTCACCCCCCTCTCCAGGTTGTTTTGAGTAAAAATGGAGAGTTTGGCCTGCTGGTCAGCAGGGTGCAACCCCCCCTCCCTTAACAGGGGTAGACTACTCCTAAAAGGGGAGGCTCCATCCTCGGGGTGGCTTGGGGGATTGACTCACCCTGGCCCGTGAAGTTCAAGCTGCCGGGTGGGGGACCCCGAGGGTGTAAAGAGGGGGGAGACCCTATTCCACTCCAGCAGACCCCCCCCCACCTCCCTGCCTGCTCCACCTTCCTGCCTGGCCAAAGAGATGCTTTGATAAAAAGCCCGCCCCCACCCTCCGCCCTCCCTCCCTGCCCCCCAGGCTGACTGCCCCTGCCTAGGGAGGCTCTACTTCTCCATCTCAAGACAGGAGGAAACTTAGGAAGCTGCTCAATTGGCGGAGGGGGTCCCGAGAGAGGGGCAGGGGGGGAGAGGGGTCTCTGGTCCCTGTTCTCAGCTCGACTGCTGCTGGCATTCTTCCTGGGAAGCCCCCCGCCCGCCTCAGCTCGGGCTTAAGACGGGGAGACCCCCTTCCCCGGGTGGTGGTGGGGGGACCCCGATCCTCCGGCCCGCAGCATCCTCTCCCCTTCCCCTCTTTCCCCCTGCCTTGCCAGCGCTTCCAGGCTGGGCTGGGGAGGGGGAGGGCGGTGCTGCGGCGGCCGCGGGGGCCGCTCGAAGGCGGCGGGACGCCCTCCCTGCCTCCCTCCGTCCCAGCCCGCGCCGCCCCTTCCTCGGGGGCCGCCGCGATGGAGCCGCGGGCGCCCTGCCTCCGCCGGAGGAGACCCCTGCCCGCCGCCGCCGCCGCCCCCCTCCTCCTCCTCCTGCTTTGGGGGGCCGCCACCCACGCCGCCCGGCGCGAGCTGCAAGGTAAGGGGGCGCCGGCTCCCGCGGGCGCCGGGTTGCAAAGCCCGCCAGCGGAGAGGCTGGGGGTGGGGGGAGGGAGAATGCCGCCTTCCCGGGGTCCCCCTTCGGGACGGGCTGGGCTGGGGGGGACACGCGGGAGCCCCGCGCCCCTCGGTGGGCTCTGCGATGGGTGGGTGAGGGGGGGAAGGCGCTGCCCCCATCTCGCAGGCGGGAAGACTGAGGCCGCTGCGGAGAGCAAGCGGGGGAGGGAGGGGGGAGAAAAGGGGGCTGGGGGGGGAGGGAGGGGTTGAAGGAATAATCGGGGAAGGGGTCTCTTGAGCCAAGCGAGGCAGGGGAAGGCAGCCTTGGGCTTGAGCGCGGGGCGTCTGTAAGTTCAGTCTGCCTCCTGCTTCTTTTTTTCTCCTTTCTTTTTTCTTCCTTCCTTCCTTCCCTCTCTCCCTTTCTTTTTCTCCTTCCTTCCTTCCTTTCCTCCCTCTTACTCCTCCCTCCCTTCCTTTCTTCCATCTCTTTCTCCTTCCTTCCTTCCTTCCTTTCCTCCCTCTTACTCCTCCCTCCCTTCCTTTCTTCCATCTCTTTTCCTTTCCTTCCTTCCTTTCCTCTCTCTCCCTCTCTTTCTCCTCCCTCCCTTCCTTTCTTCCATCTCTTTTCCTTTCCTTCCTTCCTTTCCTCCCTCTTACTCCTCCCTCCCTTCCTTTCTTTCTTCCATCTCTTTCTCCTTCCTTCCTTCCTTTTCTCCCTCCCTCTCTTTCTCCTCCCTCCCTTCCTTTCTTCCATCTCTTTCTCCTTCCTTCCTTCCTTTCCTCCCTCTTACTCCTCCCTCCCTTCCTTTCTTTCTTCCATCTCTTTCTCCTTCCTTCCTTCCTTTTCTCCCTCCCTCTCTTTCTCCTCCCTCCCTTCCTTTCTTCCATCTCTTTCTCCTTCCTTCCTTCCTTTCCTCCCTCTTACTCCTCCCTCCCTTCCTTTCTTTCTTCCATCTCTTTCTCCTTCCTTCCTTCCTTTTCTCCCTCCCTCTCTTTCTCCTCCCTCCCTTCCTTTCTTCCATCTCTTTTCCTTCCTTCCTTCCTTTTCTCTCTCTCCCTCTTACTCCTCCCTCCCTTTCTTTCTTCCATCTCTTTCTCCTTCCTTCCTTCCTTTTCTCTCTCTCCCTCTCTCCTCCCTTCCTTTCTTTCTTCCATCTCTTTTCCTCCCGCCTTCCCTCCCCCCTCTCTTTCTCCTCCCTTCCTTCCTCCCGTCTCTTTTCCTTCCTTCCCTCCCTCCTTCCTTCCTTCCCTCCCTCCCTCCCTGACACGGAGTTCCAACTTCAAGCTGCCCTGCCCCCCCCCTCCTCTCTCCTTGGATGGAGATGGGGTTTTCCTTCCCTTCCCCCCCCCCCCCCCCCGCGCCTGGGAGCTTCGCTTTGCTTCTGTCCCAGAGGAAACTGCAGATCAGATCCCTGGGGAGACCCCAGAGACTCCATTCTCACAAATAAGCAAAGAGAACGTCTGTCTCCTCCATCCTTGCCTTCTTTGGGGCATCCCCTTGCCAAAGCCCCCCATAAAATAAGGATTTTATTGAAACCGGCCTTTTCCAAACCTGCCACAATCCCTTTCAATCGTCTCACATTATCACCCCCCACCCACCCACCCAAGATCCCCTGCCTCACAGCAAAAGGTATTCTCAGATAGATTACTCTTAAACATGGAGGTTCTAGAGAAGTTGTCCACTTTCCCCTACCACCACCACCACAAATTTATAGACCTCTTTCTCAGGGACCATAGGACAAAACCTTAACACCCCCCCCCATGTGTAATGCTCAGCATTAACTCCAGATGAGTTAGAATTACTAACTCCACTAACCATAATTCCTGGCCACATACTAGGAGAAGGTGAGGATAACACCGGCCATCAGGAGGTAATTCTTCTCCTCCAAATGGCCAGGATGTTAGCATTTTAGGGGTCTCTCTCTCTCTCTCTCTCTCTCTCTCTCTCTCTCTCTGTCATCTATTTATCCCTTTATCTCTCTATATCTCTCATCTATCTATCTATCTATCATCTATCTATCTATCTATCTATCTATCATCTATCTATCATCTATCTATCTATCATCTATCTATCATCTATCTATCTATCATCTATCTATCTATCATCTATCTATCTATCATCTATCTACTCTCTCTCTCTCTCTCTCTCTCTGTCATCTATTTATCCCTTTATCTCTCTATATCTCTCATCTCTCATCTATCTATCTATCTATCATCTATCTATCTATCATCTATCTATCTATCTATCATTTATCTATCTATCATCTATCTATCTATCATCTATCTACTCTCTCTCTCTCTCTCTCTCTCTCTCTCTCTCTCTCTCTCTCTCTCTCTCTCTCTCTCTCTCTCTCCCCCCCCCCCTTTCTCCTTTCTCTTTCCCCTCCACTTTTATAACCTAACTGAACTCCTTCTGCAGATATCTAACATTCAGGGATCCTGGTCAAAGAAAAGAAAGGGGAATCTGCTTTGGTGGCATTTTAATACAGTAGCAATCATGATTTTCCCAGGAAGCCGAAAATAAAGTTTTATTGGGTTGTTTCTGGTTAAGTGACAGAGATGTTCGCCCAAAAAAATGAATTTTCAGGTCCAATTCACAGGATGCTCGTTGAGGGCTCCCCCTAGTGGGGAGAGGTAAAACCGCATCTCATGTTACTTCTGGCAGGAGAAACAGTCAGTCCGTAGCCAGCTGCTTTCAGAGTTTTCCAGTATTTTAAAAGGAATATTTGAAAACTTCAGAGGCCCAATTTTGCCATTTTTCCCTCCAAGATTGTGCTCTTAAAATCCAGCCTCAGCCAGGGTGTTTCCTTTATGGTACTTCGAGGCTTGGCTTGAATTTTTGAATTTTTCTCTAAGAAAAAAATTACACCGTCGCTCCCAATAATTCAAGAAAATGTTTTTTGGGTGGTGTCAATACACCCCAGAAGAGAGATGCAGAATATATATATTAACTATTAACAAAGCGGGAGAGAGCCTGTGGCTTGAGGCTAAAGCTTCTGCCTAGCATGAAGACTGCCCAGGTTCGAATCCCGGAAAGGGTGAGTTCTGACTGAAGAGAGTTAAATAACTCGAAATAGCTATCTCAGAAATCCCTTATTTCTTTGTTAACAATTTTAAATATATATATATTATATATTCTTGCTGGGGAATTGTTATCCAGCCCTCTTTTCCATAAGAGCTGATGTTCCACCTTGGAAGATGTGTTTGAATGTAAGAATTTGAGCTACGTCCTTCGGTGGCAAGGATTCCAGACCGGGGGTTGTTTAGATGACCTCTAGATTCACTTTCTTCTTCTAGACTTCACAAAAGCGCTGGATATCAAGCTTGACTCTCTTTGCAACTGACCTCATATTTGCCCTTCCCTAGTCATTGACCTCTTGACTGTCACCGAATCTCGACATATGACCAACGTCGCAAACAAAATACGGGCGGAGGTGTTATCTGTCCACGACATGTACCTTTTATCGACTTTCCACCTGCCCCCCAAACAAGGTGGGGTCCTATTTGGCCTTTACTACAAGAAGGATAACAGCCGATGGTTTGAAGTCTCCGTGGTTGGCAAGACGAATAAAGGTGAGAAGAAAGAAAGAGAGAAAGAGAGAGAGAGAGAAAGAAAGAAAGAAAAAGAAAGAAAGAAAGAAATAGGAAGGAAGGAAGGAAGGAAGGAAAGGAAAGAAAATAAGAAAGACAGAAAGAGAAAGAGAAAGAGGAAGGAAGGAAGGAAAGAAGGAAGGAAGGAAGGAAGAAATAGGAAGGAAGAGAAAGAAAGAAAGAAATAGGAAGGAAGGAAGGAAAAAATCAGACAGAAAGAAAAAGGAAGGAAGGAAGGAAAGAAGAAAGAAAGAAAGAAATAGGAAGGAAGGGAAAGAAAGAAAGAAAAAAGAAAGGCAGGAAGGAAGGAAAGAAATAGGAAGGAAAGGAAAGAAAGAAAGAAAGAAAGAAAGAAAGAAAGAAAGAAAGAAAGAAAGAAAGAAATGGAAGGAAGGAAGGAAGAAATAGGAAGGAAGGGAAAGAAAGAAATGGAAGGAAGGAAGAAATAGGAAGGAAGGGAAAGAAAGAAAAAGAAAGAAAGAAAGATCTGATATTAAATCCATCTCTTCTCTCCTTCTCGCTCTTCTGCCCACAGTTCTCGTCCGATACTTACGGGCCGATGGGAAACTCCACTCGGTCAACCTGCAGAACTCCAACCTGTCCGACGGACGCAGCCACACGCTTCTCCTGCGGGTCAGTGGCCTGAAGGGCAGCAGCCTTTCCTTGGAGCTGTACGTGGACTGCAAGCTGCTGGACTCGAATACAGGGCTGCCCGGAATGGCCGCCATTGACCAGGAAAAAACTGAGCCCGTCGAAGTGAGAACCGGACAGAAAACCTACCTTCGCCTGCAGGTGAGCAGGCAACCCAGCGTGTTCCCACATTCAGGGGGACCACGTGTACGTACACCTCCAAACTAGACAGTGTCATAAAGCAAGGACTTCCCTGTATAAATCCAAACAAGGCTGTGCATAGGGGGAAAAAAAAGATAAAATTAAACATCTCTTCCGTGAAACCCAATTTTATTTAAAATGAACTCATTTCATGCGCAGTCCCTTTAGGGATAAAGGAGTACGGGCTGTTCATTTAGCAACGGTTCGCTGTTACGACGGCGTGGAAAAATGGGACCAACCCTCAGCAAACACAGTCTTATGCAGCCTCCCCACAGTTACACCATTAGGATGTGTTTTTCTCTCTCCACCGGTGCTGCTCTCCCTTTCCTATATTTTATAAAATATAAATATATGTATTTCTTATATTTTAGGGAGTGGTGGAGTCGCTCAAACTGATCCTTGGGGGGTCCCTGAGCCGAGTCGGGGCTTTGAGCGAGTGTCCGTTTCAGGAGGACGAATCCATGCAGAACACGGGTGAGTGTCCGTCAAAATACACCCCTCCCCCATCAACACGGGTAAGTGTCAGTCAAAATACCACACACACACACACACACACACCATCCTCGGTGTAGGATTTTACAAAACCTCAATGTACAACATTTAGTGACTGTTTGAAGTTGCCACGAGACTGAAAAAAAAAGCAACTTAGGCCAAACTCATTTAATCAGTTTTTAAGAAGAGACTGGAGAGCCATTTGTCTGAAATGGTCTAGGGGTTTCCTGCCTGAGCAGGGGGTTGGACTAGATGACCTCCAAGGTCCCTTCCAACTCTATTATTATTATTATTATTATTATTATTATTATTATTATTATTATTATTATTATTATTACTGTTGAAATGGTCTAGGGGTTTCCTGCCTGAGCAGGGGGTTGGACTAGATGACCTCCAAGGTCCCTTCCAACTCTATTATTATTATTATTATTATTATTATTATTATTATTATTATTATTATTATTATTACTGTTGAAATGGTCTAGGGTTTCCTGCCTGAGCAGGGGGTGGACTAGATGACCTCCAAGGTCCCTTCCAACTCTATTATTATTATTATTATTATTATTACTGTTGAAATGGTCTAGGGTTTCCTGCCTGAGCAGGGGGTGGACTAGATGACCTCCAAGGTCCCTTCCAACTCTATTATTATTATTATTATTATTATTATTATTATTATTATTATTATTGATCATCACACAGTCAGCCAGATGTTCAGACTGGATTTTGCATTATTATTATTATTATTATTATTATTATTGATCATCACACAGTCAGCCAGATGTTCAGACTGGATTTTGCATTATTATTATTATTATTATTATTATTATTATTATTATTATTATTATTATTATTATTATTATTATTTCTCAGTAACATAAATTTTGGGCTTGTTTGTGGTCATAACACAGGGACTACCTATACAGGACCTGGCTTCTAACAGGATCCTCTTTTTAGCATTATTGATTATTGTTATTATTATTTAAAAAAACTTTTTAAAATTTCTTCTCTCTCTCTCTCTCTCTCTCCCTCCCTCTCTCTCTCTCTCTCTTTTTCCCAGTATCCAACGTGATCAATTCTCTCTTTGGTGAGTTCAAATCCTGCCCTGCTGTTCCTTAGTCCCCCCCCCTCCGTTTCCCTTTGATAGCACTTTTGAGTGCTGGATTTAGCGAGGGGGGGAGACCCCCAATCTACGGGGCAGCGCCAGTGCAGAAAGCCTCATGAGCTACGGAAGAATCTGGTCGAAAAACAGAATTAACCAGAGTTTTGTTGGGTTTTTTTATGCAACAGGTGAGCAAACCAAGGCTCTTGTAAGGCAACTGACCCTTTTCAACCAAATTCTGATGGAACTCCAAGAAGATGTCAGAGATCAGGTAGAGCCCCAACTTAACCAATTTTGAAGGGACTGTAGCCTATCAAGATATCTTGACTATTTAAGGGAAATTAAAACTGAAATAAGAATGTGAAAATCAGGGTCTTGATTGATTGCGATGGCCTGAATTGTAAACTGGGACATGAGAAAAATATATATATATGTTTTATAAAGATTAGATCATGCATTATCAGGTGATTTAAAAAAATACATATCTGGCTAGAAAAGGCGTGAAGACAAATAATTTTAAACTGGAATGATGGGATGGGAAGACGGGTGAGAGATTAGGAGTTTAATACGTATTATTGAGGGGAGCCAATGGACCCAAACAACACGTTCGCTAAGACATTCTTACCACCTGGATAGAATCCCTACTCTTTTGTTTCTTATTTGTTTTTAGTTTAAGTTTTTATTAATTTTTTTTAATACCAATTCAACAGCACTTATTCAACAAACATGCTTTCTGAGTTATGGCGGACACGTGTTAAAGCTAAGAAATATGGAACAAAAATACATACCTGGCTAGAAAAGATGATAAACCTATTTTTTTTTAATTAGGTATAATGCCAGGAAAGCTGGATAAACAAAGTGTATATTTGATTTTGCAGCAAGACTTGCATTTGCACAATATTGGGAAAATGAAGAAATGCCACTGGAGGAAGAAATAATTAAAAAATATATATTTGTGCAGAAATGGATAGACTCAAACATGGTTGGCGAAATGAACTCAGAATTAGGAATTTAATTTGCATTAAGCAAATGAAGGATCCCTGCTATCTTTTTTTTATGGCTAATACAATATTGTTATTTTTCCGCTGCAGGTCAAGGAGATGTCTTTAATACGGAACACTATTATGGAATGTCAGGTGTGCGGTGAGTTACACAACACAGGGTGAGAAGACAGGGAGTAAATTTTGCTACAATAAGGTCCTTAAAATTCATTGTCCATCCCCCGTCTTTTCATTTAGTGACCATTTCGCACTTGCAACAGTGCCGAAGGAGGAAGGATTTAATGACCAATCCTTGAAATTTGATAAGATTTTCTGGTTTGGGGTTAAGACACGAGGACTCCGTGGTCCCTCTCACAGTTGCTCTTTTGAAGCCCAGTCTGTACTTGCAGACCTTGATTTACAACTGTTAGTTTAGCGATTGTTTACTCAAATCAAGTTTATTATAGTCAAAAAGACCAGAGACTAGAAGAAGTTCAAAACACTCAAGGAATAACTGGTTTAAAAAAAAAATCTCTAAAGTAAAATAATAAATAATACAAGATTTTAATCTGTTGTTTATTATTTTATTTTAGGATTTTTTTTTAAACTGGATATTCCTTGAGGCGCTGAAAAAGGGGACTTAATGGACTCTTTTTCACACTTACGACCGTCACGGCATCCCCAGAGTCACGTGATCAAAATTCAGACCTTTGGGAAAAGTTTGGGAAGCCGTGGCTTGAAGGCTTGGTGAGGACTAGCACCTTGCCAGTTTGTCAGTGTGTTTCATTGTTCCAAGGAAAAAGATTGGGAAGCTGTGACTTGAAGGCATGGTCAGGACTAGAAACTTGCCAGTTCGTCAGTATGTTTCATTGTTGCAAGGAAAAAGTTTGGGAAGCCGTGGCTTGAAGGCTTAGTCAGGACTAGAAACTTGCCAGTTCGTCAGTGTGTTTCATTGTTCCGATATATGAATGAATTGAAGCCTCCCTTCCGACAGGGTTTCATGAACACCGATCCCGTTGTAATCCGAATCCGTGTTTCGCCGGGGTGGATTGTATGGAGACCTACGAATACCCGGGATATCGTTGTGGGCCGTGCCCGCCTGGTTTGGAAGGCAATGGCACCCATTGCGCAGATGTCAACGAGGTAAAGACTTTGGGGCTCATACTATAGTATATTTATTATAGATACATTAATAGTATATTTATTACAGTATATTTATTACAGCCTCCAGAAACTGTGAATGCTCCAACACTGGAGGTTTTTAAGAAGAGACTGGACAGCCATCTGTCTGAAATGGGATAGGGTTTCCTGCTTGGGCAGGGGGTTGGACTAGATGACCTCCAAGGTTCCTTCCAACTTTATTATTATTATTATATTATTATTATTAAATATAATAACCGACAACAAACAGACAGCTTCGAAGATTAGTTTTTGTTCGTCGGGTTTTCTGTTGATTGCTTTTTATATAGTCATCACGTGACCGTTGCAACATCACGTGATGAAAATTCAGACGCTTGTCAACCGATTCGTACTTATGACGGTTGCAGTGTCCCGGGGGTGGGTGGGTGTGTCACGTGATCCCGTTTTGCGACCGTTGACAAGCGAAATGAATCTGGGGTAGCCAGACTTATTTAAGAACCGGGTTACGGACTTAACCAAGATGCCGATTTGCTTAAAAAAACCGGGGCGAGAAAGTTCGTGCAAACGGAGCAAGTTTCACCGAAGAACTGTCTGGCTTAGCGACGGAAATTTTTCACTCAATTGTGGCCGTCAGTCGAAGATCTAGTGAAGAGATGATAGGTCTGCAGGTTGATAAATAGATTTCCAGATGGCTGGTATTTTTTTAGGCGACGTAGTATTTTTTTTTATTAAATACAGATGGGAAATACGCCTCCTTCTTTTTCACGTTCTCTCCCTGCTTGCAGTGCTTGCTTGCCAATCCGTGTTTTCCTGGGTCCAAGTGTCTCAACATCGCGCCCGGCTTTCGCTGTGAGCCGTGCCCACCTGGCTACAAGGGGAACCTCGTCACCGGAGTGGGGGCCGATTACGCCAAAGCCAGCAAACAGGTGGGCGACTTAAATTCCAGGTTAAGTTTACAGAAGTTTATTCTGCTAGATTCGTTCCTCTTAGACTTAGGCCATCCGTCTTGTAAATTCGCAGGATTCTTTTTTCTTCTTCTTTCCGCCGTGTATATGTATACATCTGAACCAGACTGTGTTCTCTGTGTCATATATGTGTGTGTATTTGGGTATATGCATATTTTTTTGGGTGATGTTTATGTAGTGTGTATGGGAAGTGGTTACCCTTTGAGAGGTGAATGCAGTGAAATTTCATTTTAATATATGTTATATGCTGATTTGTGTACATTTAAAGTGACAATAAAGTTTTCCATTCCATTCATATTCTATTCTATTCTATTCTATTCTATTCCATTCCATTCCATTCCATTGCATTCCATTCCATATTTCCTATTTCTATTCTATATTTCTTATTTCTATTCTATTCTATTCCATATTTCCTATTTCTATTCTATTCTATATTTCCTATTTTTATTCTATTCCATATTTCCTTATTCTATTCTATTCTATTCTATTCCATATTTCCTTATTCTAGTCTATTCTATTCCATATTTCCTATTTTTATTCTATTCCATATTTCCTTATTCTAGTCTATTTTATTCTATTCCATATTTCCTATTTCTATTCTATTCTATTCTATTCTATTCTATTCTATTCTATTCTATTCTATTCTATTCTATTCTATTCTATTCCATTCCATATTTCCTATTTCTATTCTATTCCATATTTCCTATTTCTATTCTATTCTATTCTATTCCATTCCATATTTCCTATTTCTATTCTATTCCATATTTCCTATTTCTATTCTATTCTATTCTATTCTATTCTATTCTATTCTATTCTATTCCATTCCATATTTCCTATTTCTATTCTATTCCATATTTCCTATTTCTATTCTATTCTATTCTATTCTATTCTATTCTATTCTATTCTATTCTATTCTATTCTATTCTATTCTATTCTATTCTTCCATCTGAAACCACAGCCCTTTGAGGTAGAACACATCAAGAAAGAGAAGCAGTGGAGATTACCTGCCTTATCCATTCCAAGCCTAGCTTTCTAACTGATTTCTAATTTCCCCAGATTTGCACAGACGTTGATGAATGCAACGATGGGAACAACGGAGGTTGTGACGCCAACGCAATTTGCGCCAACACAGTGGTGAGTGGCTCAGTCCAGGAGGGCAGGGAGGGGGCTAAACAAATGCAGGGGGTCCAGGAAGGAGAAAAATTCGCACAATTGCAATCTGACACCGCTGCGATAATGTTCAATTTGATGCAGAAAAAAAAGGAGGGAAATCCAGGGTCTTCAAATAGCTTGTACCAAATGTAAAACGAGAGTTAAAGGCTGTACGTAAACATGACCATCAGCTAGGTTTAAGAACGGGACAATTGTGATTTTCTCATTAAAAAAATACGTGCGCAAAAATGAGTATTTCATGTTATCAAGCGTTCAAAGCATCTTTAAAATCACTCTGTGATCTTTTTAACCAGCCTGACAAGGTAGGCCAGTTTCCTGAAGCCCGTAATGTTTCGGCAGGTTTGGTTCTCCTTCATTTCACTGGCATCCCCCCCCTCTTTTTTTTCCTTAGGGGTCTTTTAAATGTGGCCCGTGCAAATCCGGTTTTGTGGAGAAGGAGGCAGGCAGTTGTATCCCCCAGAAGGCGTGCGAAAATCCGAGCCACAATCCTTGCGACGTCAATGGCTACTGCCTGTTTGAACGCAACGGTGAAGTTTCCTGTTCGGTAAGATTTGTTTGCAGTCTTTTCTGAGCTTTGGGTGAAGGCTGGTGGCTAAGTGGGAGGGGAAGGTAGACCACTCTTAACTGTGGAGGCTCCATTTAGCCGTTCGAGCCCTTTGGAAGTTAGAAGGAGCTGATGGGTTCTCTCTCCGGGAAAACCGTTTTGTGATTCCAGTCGGCACCCTTCATAAAAACCATTTTGTGGTTTCAATCGACATTTTTAATAAAATCATTTTGTGATTCCAATCTGCACCCCCTAATAAAACCATTTTGTGATTTCAGTCGACCTTTTTAATAAAATCATTTTGTGATTCCAATCGGCACCCTTAATAACCTGATTTTGTGATTTCAGTCTGCACCCCCTAATAAAACCATTTTGTGATTCCAATCGGCACCCTTAATAATAATAATAATAAAACATTTCATGGTTCCCATCGGGATCCTTAATGAAATGGTTGGTTTCTTCCCGTCTGTCTCCTCTAGTGCAACGTGGGTTGGGCTGGGAATGGAAACATGTGTGGACGGGACACCGACATCGATGGCTATCCAGACGAGCCCTTGCCGTGCATTGACAACCACAAGCATTGTGCGCAGGTAAAACAGGGAAAAATCTCAAAACATCCAACCAGCAAAGTCAACGGGGAAAGACGGAATTGCTTAACCATTGGATTTATTTAAAAATTATGGCAAAAAAAAATCCTAAAAGCTGCTGCTGGAATTGGGCATGTCTAGTTTAATGAAGAGAAGAACGAGGGGGGACATGATAGCAGGGTTCCAGTATCTCAGGGGCTGCCCCAAAGAAGAGGGAGTCAAGCTATTCTCCAAAGCGCCTGAAGGCAGGACAAGAAGCAACGGGTGGAAACTAACCAAAGAGAGAAGCAACCTGGAACTAAGGAGAAACTTCCTGACAATTAGTAATAATAATAAACTTTATTACGGTCATAGACCAGCAATAGCCATAACTTTTTACACTATATTAAATAATAATAATAATAATAATAATAATAATAATAATAATAATAATAATAATAATAATAATAATAATAATAATAATAATAATAATAATAATAATAATAATAATAATAATAATAATAAAAAAAATAAAAATAGTACAAACATTAATAGTAAATAATAACATCCCTGTTAAGAAAATACATGTTCTCAAAATGTTAGGGTCACTCCCTAATTTACGTAAATGGATAGCCGATTAATATCTGAGTAAATATAATGTTCCAAACATAATTAGAGATATCTCCCAAAAATTGGCACAAGTTGACAGATGGAAACTAACCAAAGAGAGAAGCAACCTAGAACTAAGAAATTTCCTGACAATTAGAATCAGTGGAACCACCTGCCTCCAGAAGCTGTGAAGGCTCCAACACTGGAAGTTTTCAAGAAGAGACTGGACAGCCCTTTGTCTGAAATGGTATAGGGTTTCCTGCCTGAGCAGGGGGTTGGACTAGATGACCTCCAAGGTCCCTTGTAATTCTGTTATTTTAAACAATGGAACTCAAGGACCCATTAATATTTTGGCCCTTTTTTTTTTTAGGACAATTGCCGGCTGACCCCTAACTCAGGACAGGAAGATGCAGATAATGATGGCATTGGAGATCAGTGTGACGATGACGCCGATGGAGATGGGATCAAGAACGTGGAGGTACCCCCAAACCCAGTGTCCCATAGCAGCCTCATATACACTAGATGGACATCTGCAAAAGCAGCCTGGGCAACTTTAAGACCGGTGGACTTCAACTCCCAGAATTCCACAGTCAGGTCTCCAACTTTAGCGACTTGAAGAGCTGTGGACTTCAACTCCCAGAATGCTCCAGTCTTCAAGTTGCCACGCTTGGAGACCCCTGGCCTACCCGTGCACCAGGGCAGCCCCACAGTCTACAAAGCAGCCATTGCTCACAAGCGTTGTCAAGTTCCTCTGATTTCAGAGGGCAAAATCCAGGACAGATACCACAGCCGGTGTCAAATGAGGCTGTTGAATTCTGGAGCCTTTTCAGATCCCTCCCCCCCCCTTTTTTCCTTATTCTGTAGGATAACTGTCGTCTTCTCCCCAACAAAGACCAGCAGAACTCGGATACCGATTCGTTTGGGGACGCTTGCGACAATTGCCCCAATGTTCCCAACAACGATCAAAAGGACACCGACCACAACGGGGAAGGCGATGCGTGCGACAATGACATTGATGGGGATGGTAAGACCCTCGACGTCCAGCAGATCAAGGGAAGGGTTGGTCCTGCAGCCATCCAAGGATTCAATCTTCCACTGATGGATCTTTGGTGCTCTCTGAGCTTGATTGAGAGAGCAGACTCCTTTCCCTCGCAGCACTGATGATGTTACCTAGTTGGGTCGTGAGATGTCTACAAGAAAACAAACCAGTTCAGAGAGCACCAAGGACTCCACAGTTATCTTCTTCCTCCTCCTCCTCCTCTTCCTCCTCCTCCTCCTCCTCCTCCCAGAAAATCCCTTTCCCTCCTAGCACTGTTGAAGTTACTTAGTTGGGTCATGAGATGTCTGCAAGAAATCAACGAAGTTCAACGAGCAACAAGGACTTTACCGTCTTCCTCCTCCTTTGAACGGTCACTAAATGGATGCTTGTAATTCAAGGATTACTTGCCCAAATAAAACTCGATCAATCGATTGATTCAATCAAGACTCTGATTAGTGTACTTTGACTTGGCGGGAAAATTTACAAGCTTTAATTTGTAAATTTTCCCACAAGGAAACACACTTGTAAAGTTTGCTGTGAGCAAGGAGGAGGAGGTCAAAAAAGACTCAGGGTATCAAGGATGAAACTTCGGCAGCTATGTGCCTCTGTGCTTCATCCCGGCTTTAGATTAAGGTGGGGAATGGGGAGGTGTTGCTTTCAAGTTGGTTAAATGGAGGAACGAAATCTCTTTGATTCAGCTGAAGGCCGTGAGAACCTGAAGCCTTGTCAAGGACACCGGAACAGGTGCGGGTTTGAAGCAGACAGTTCCCATAACAAAGTGAACTTGTTGATACGAATAACATAAGACGTTGGGGGTTTGGCTTGGAAAATTATTGTTTCAGCCTATGAATTGGTGTGGGAATCTCAGCGTTGGTTTTGCTTCGACAAAACCATGCAGTGTGTTCAATAAACAGCAAGAGTTTCGGAAACGGAATGAACCTGGAGTTTAAGTTGGATTCTCGAGCTGGAAGCTGAAGAGGAAAAAGCTTTGCTAACTCCTGTTCTTTCTCTCTAGGGATTCCCAACGGGCTGGACAATTGTCCGAAGGTACCCAACCCACTGCAGACTGACCGTGATGAAGATGGCGTTGGGGACGCTTGCGACAGCTGTCCGGAACTGAGCAATCCAACTCAGGTTTGAGCCTCCGGGAAGCTGGAGTTACGAGACGTGTAGACTGATATTTATTTAGGAATTGGGGGATTGAGGGTGCTGTAATTCCATAAAACCTGGGGAGCCTTAAATGCTACACATTCTAGATGCTTGCTTGTTCACCTGACATCCTGGTCTCTTTCAGACAGACATGGACAGTGATCTCGTGGGAGATGCTTGCGACACAAATGAGGACAGGTAACATTAAACAAACTTCCGATGCTTGCTAATCCTGGCTTAAAAGCGGACTCTGCCCCTTCCCAGTGAAAAGCTGCAATAAAACTAGGTTCAAGGGGTTTTTTGGGTCAAGATTTCTGTGGCCTATAAACCAGCATTTAACTGGAAACCCAACTTGTTATCGGAAAGGTGGAAGACCAAACACTGTGGCCTGGAAACATTTGAAAGGAATTAGTGAGGAAAAGGTTAAATGGAGAGGGGATCAATGCTCTCAAGTCTTCATCAAGGAGTATGGGATTTGTAGTCCCAAACCTCTGTGGGATGCCAGGCTGCCTCTGCGGCTCTTGAGATAGATCATAAATACACTCCCTATTTACCATTTTATGATATATAAAATCCTTTTCTCCCCATGATTTGGTATTTGGGTGGTCAATTCCGATTCAGTATCAAATTCCTTTCTAGTCAATTTCATTAGCTTCAAGGAAGGGAATGAAGCTGCTATCATCCTGCTGAAAATCTGCTCTAAACATTGCAATTACTGAAAAACAATTACTGCTGAGAGAGAAATTGTGCAGCTAGCACAATTGTACAATGGATGACACAACCTTGTTTCACTTTATGTCCCCCTTCCCTCTTGTCTCCACCAGAGATGGCGACGGTCACCAAGACACGAAAGACAATTGTGCGGAGATTCCTAACAGCTCGCAGCTGGATTCGGATAACGACGGGAAGGGCGACGATTGCGATAATGACGATGACAATGATGGGATTCCTGACTATCTGCCTCCGGGGCCCGACAACTGCCGCTTGATTGCTAATCCCAACCAGAAAGACGTGGACGGTAACTGTCCCCGTGGGAAGGAAAGCGATCTTAAATCTCCAACTTTTCCCAGACAGCTGTTCGTGTGCATGATGCTGGGATGATCCCCTTCCTGTAATGGTACAGCTAGTCCTCAACTTATGGCCACAATTGAGCCCCAAACGTCTACGCAGGGCAGTGGTTTTGTGAGTTCTGCTCCATTTTATGACTTTTCTTGCCCCTGTTGTTAAATGGATCCTTGCAGTTGTTACCGGTACATTAGTGACACGGTTGTTGAGAGAATCTGGCTTCCCCCGTTGAGTTTGCTCGTCAGAAGGGGATTGTGTGACCCCAGGACACTGCAACGGTCATAAATGAGAGGAAAGGGACCTTGGAGATCCTGTAGTCCAGCCCCCTGTTCAGGCAGGAAACACTATCCCACAAGACCCGGGGACACTGCAGCTGTCATAAATGTCAGTCAGTTGTCAAGCATCTGAATGTGTAACTACGTGACTCTGGGGGATGCTGCAATTGTCGCAAATGTTAAAAAGGAGACTACGTCGCTTTTTTTTAGTGCTGTTGTGCCTTTGAACGGTCACTAAAAGAAACTCTTGTAAGGTGAGGATTACCTGTAACTTCTTTCCTTTCATCTATTTTCATACACACAGCTGTGTTCCTTGCTAGCCAAGTTAAAAGCATAAACAGCTTTTAACTCAGGTCTTTTTGGCTTTAATAGAAGAAACCAACTTTGTGCAGAGCTAAATGAACATGGGACATCGGAGAGAGCCAGACTTTATTTCTCTGTTCATGTCCAGCAAGCTTAATTTACCTGAGTACTATAATACCTTTGGCTGACAAGTTCACATGTGTTTATCGACCTGTGTAGGCAACGGTGTGGGAGACGCCTGCGAGGAGGATTTTGACAACGACACGGTGGCCGATCCGATGGATGTGTGTCCGGAGAGTTCTGAAGTGACGCTGACCGACTTCCGGGCCTACCAGACGGTCATCTTGGATCCGGAGGGAGATGCTCAAATTGACCCCAACTGGGTGGTCCTCAACCAGGTACTAGTAGAAGAAAAATGGAAGATCAGGCCAGCATCCACCTAGCAATCAATTCTGAAGTGGCTGAGTTGTCCGCAGAGATGTAAGATTTCTTAAAACATCCTCTCTGATTGTTGAATTCTAATTTTCAGGGCATGGAGATTGTCCAAACCATGAACAGTGATCCAGGCTTGGCTGTAGGTAAGCAGACCAATGTTAGTTTGTTTGCTTTTTTGAAGGCGCTTTCACGGTCTAGATCCCTAAAGTGAAAGTGAAAGCAAATGATTCCAGCCCCTCTCTTTCACCCCCGACCCCCCCGAATGTTTACCCCCTTTCACTCCTGGACCCCTGAATCTTAACACGGCGTATCTTGCAGGGTACACAGCGTTCAATGGGGTGGACTTTGAAGGCACTTTCCACGTCAACACCGTGACCGACGACGATTACGCTGGCTTCATCTTCGCCTACCAAGACAGCGCCAGTTTTTACGTGGTCATGTGGAAGCAAACCGAACAGACTTATTGGCAGGCCACGCCCTTCCGGGCCGTGGCTGAGCCCAGCCTGCAGCTCAAGGTGAGTGATAGTCTCATAGTTTGGCACGAGAGGAGGGGTACCCAAAGGTCATCTAGCCTTACCTACTCCTAGAAAGAATCTCTCTCTCTCTCTCTCTGTGCGGGCCCTTTTGCTTCCAAACTCTCAGCCCACCGAATTGGCAACTCTTTTTAATCGCCTCAGAAATTTCCTCGTCTTCAAGCCAAGACGAACGACCCCTTTTATTACCCAGTTCAAAGCCCAGCTCAACACAGGTGGTCCTCTAATTACGACCCTGTTTGAGTCTAACATTTCTGTCGCTAAGCGAGCAGTCAGGTGAGTTTTGCCCTATTTTACACATATTGAGTTTACACATCATAAACCCGCAAAGGTTGGAAAGATGGGGGGGAGAAATCATGTCTTTTTCCCCTCTTGGATAAATCGATGCTTCGAAAGCAGATATCGTCGAATTTTCTCGTTTTGGCAGGCGGTGAAATCGGAAACGGGTCCCGGCGAGTATCTCCGCAATGCCCTGTGGCACACGGGTCACACACCCGGCCACGTGAAGCTGCTCTGGAAGGATCCTCGGAATGTGGGATGGAAGGATAAAACCTCTTACCGCTGGCGCCTCTTACACAGACCTCAAGTGGGGTACATCCGGTGAGAATAATCGGGAGAAATTTGCAATCCCTCACTTTACATCAGCCCAGGGGTTTTTTTCCCCCAGAAAAGACCAAATGCAAGGTTTTCGTTTAGTGTCATGGCTAAATGTTCCTTCTGCATCTAGAAAACCACATTTCAGGATTAAATGTTCCTTCTGCATCTAGAAAACCACATTTCAGGATTAAATGTTCCTTCTGCATCTAGAAAACCACATTTCAGGATTAAATGTTCCTTCTGCATCTAGAAAACCACATTTCAGGACTAAATGTTCCTTCTGCATCTAGAAAACCACATTTCAGGATTAAATGTTCCTTCTGCATCTAGAAAACCACATTTCAGGATTAAATGTTCCTTCTGCATCTAGAAAACCACATTTCAGGACTAAATGTTCCTTCTGCATCTAGAAAACCACATTTCAGGACTAAATGTTCCTTCTGCATCTAGAAAACCACATTTCAGGATTAAATGTTCCTTCTGCATCTAGAAAACCACATTTCAGGACTAAATGTTTCTTCTGCATCAACCCCCCCCCCAATTCATGGCTAAATGTTCCTTTTGCATGAAGAAAACCCCAATTCATGGCTAAATGTTCCTTCCCCCTCCAGAAAACCCCAATTCGTGGCTAAATGCCATTCCTTTTCCACCCAAAAAGCCCCAATTTTGCATCCAGAAAACCCCAATTTGTGGCCAAAATATTCCTTCTGCATTCAAAAAAAAAACAAACCCCAAATTGACGGCTAAGCCTTCCTTGTAGTTTCCGTTAAACCCTGGCTTATTCTGATGTAAGCAAACCCAAGCAAAATTTACAGTAAAACGCAATAAAACAAAAGGACTTTTTTCCACCACCACTTTTTTTTTTAAATTTTTTTTATTAGATATATATTTGTAAATGTAAACAAAGAAAAAATTCAAGTTGAATGCTATTCAACTTAATACAATCATTTTAAACTTGTAAACATTCTTCACTCGGTATATCAAGATTTAACTATAAGCCAGATACATTTTCTTTGATTGGTGTTTCTCTTGTATGTAGTCTATCCAGTGTTTCCAGTCCAACATATATTGTTCATTTGAATGATCCTTCAAATATGCAGATATTTTAGCCATTTCTGCCATATTTATGACTTTCAAAGTCCATTCTTCAATAGATGGTAATTCTGTTTTCTTCCAGTATTGTCCCACCAACAGTCTCGAAAAATGTAAAATTTACGCAAGCACCACCACTTTTTTCTTGAGAAGCGCAGAGCGGGAAGCCAGAGATACATCCAAAATCCTCGCCCGCCACTTCTGAGTTTTTAACTTCCAGGCTGGCATCAAACTCACTGGTGTTCCCTCTTTTAGCCCAGGCTGGTCCCACTGACAACAGTTTTGTGTGTGTGTGTGTGTCTGCACAAGAGCCTCTCCGTCTCTTTTTCTCACACCCACCCACCCTTTGCTCTCTCCCACCCCTCCCTCTTCCCAAGCCTCCCCCCCCCACATCATCCACAGGGGCCCCCAGGGCATTGTCTAGTTGTCATAGCAATCCCATGCGCTGGGAATGCGCTAATGCGCTGGGCTCTCCAAAGCCGGACAATGCAGGAAAGGTCAGAGCAGGGCGGGCAAGCCAGCAAAAAAAAGAAGAATGAACAAGGCTGGGAATTTGAAAACCCCCCCTCTTTTTTTTTTCTTGCTTAGCAAGACTGTGGGGGGGGGGGTGGGGGGAGAGATGGGGAGGGGAGGAAAAGAAGCTGTTGAATTTCCTCCCAAAAAAACCCTCCTGGAGAAATGAGCCCTGCAATGTGGTTTTTGGCTGTCCCCTTTTCCGAAATAAAATGAGATAAAATTGATAAGTGTGCCTGCAGGCCTCCTGATGGAGAAGTGAAATTAGTAGCCAGACTCCAAAATGCTTGGTGGGTTTTTTGTTTAGGACCCTGAGGAGACAAAGCCACTGTGGTTTCTAACCCCAATGGATGGACAGATATTCCTTCTGCATTCCCCAAACCTCAATTGATGGCTAAGGATTCATTCTGCACCCAGAAAACCCCAACTGATGGCTAACTATTTCTTCTGCATCCCCAACACCCCCAATTGATGGCTAAGGGTTGTTCCTTCAGCGTCGTGCCCTCCCCAGAAGCCTTCTAAGCATTGCCTTCCTCCCTGTTTTTGCTTCTCTCTCTCTCAAACCCCGGATCCCCTTTCCCAGGGTTCTGCTCTACGAAGGACCTCAGCTGGTAGCCGACTCCGGGGTGGTGATCGACACGACCATGCGTGGTGGCCGCCTCGGCGTCTTCTGTTTTTCTCAGGAGAACATCATTTGGTCCAACCTGCAATATCGCTGCAATGGTGAGAGGTGGCTCCGTGAAGCGCGAATCGTCCCATCATGGCGGGGTGGACTAGATGACCTCGTGGGTGCCTTCCGGCCCTTTCTTTCCAAGATCCTGGGGTTGGACTGGGTGAACTTGCAAGTCTTCTTCTTCCGTTCTAGGATCCTATCAAGTTCAGGTTTCTCTCCCAGGAGAGGGTGGGGCTAGATGACCTCCCGGTGCCTTCCTTGCATGTTAGACTTGTTCCACTCTCCACCCTGATAGGATGGGCAAGTCTGGCTTTGGGCAACCGATCCCCAAATAGGGGACAAGTAGTCCTTGACTTACAGCCATTCATTCAGCACTTACGACCGTTTTTCACATTTACGTCTGCTGTAGCATCCCCAGACTTGTGTGATCAAACTCCAGATGCTGGGCAAACTGGTTCATATTTACGACGGTCGCAGCGTCCCGGGGTCCCTTTCCCAAAAGTGTCACTCAGCAACCTAAACTGGGGGCTCCCTGGAGGTCGTAAATTGAGGACTGCCCCGTATAACGTCGATATTTCCTGCCGCCGTCACCAAGCCTCGACATTTCTCTGCCTCTTTTTTCCTCTCCAGATTCGGTCCCTGTCGACTTTGAACCGTACCGGCGGATTTCGCTAGAACAGCCTTAAAAGGGTCTTAAAACGTCACCCCCAAAGGATTTTGAGTGGGCCTCTCATCCCCCACACGAGCTCCATCCGGTTTGCCAAACAATTAATTCTATTCCGGATCGGAAAATTTGCAAAACCAGCCACCTCTGTGCGTGCTTGCAAAACGTGGAGAAATCCCAGGCGCACCTAGTAACACAACATTGAGATTCGCTAGGAATTTGATTGGGGTTTGTTCTTAGGGGCAACATCCATCCATCCATAAAATTTTGTCTCTCTTTTTTTAAAAAAAAATAATATTAATAATAATCTGCGCCTGTCGTACTTCGGGGACCGGGGTGCGAATAAAGCGAACTTTTAAGAGGTGAGATTAAAAGTTGCTCTGAAGGGGTCCCCCTCTAGTAGAACTTGGGATTTCAAGATTTCTCCCCAGGTCTGTGATTTTAAGGGGTGAAGGTGGACGTTGGTTTGCTAGCTCCTGTGTTGATTCCCCCAAATGTATTTGCTCACAAATCCAATTTTTTAAGCTTGTCTTTTGTCAAAGAAGGCTGAGGACATTTTCCTAAGCTGATGAATTAAGATAAATAGATCTGAATTGAAAATGCATGAGCAATCCGTTTGCATTTTGCATCAGGGTGTAAATCCTACTTTTTGTTTTTTTTTGGTCGGTGAAAAAATGTTTCTAGGTATTCAAAATATCTGAGCTGAGACTGAGCGCCCCAGGCTTTTAAATCTAGGGGGGAATCATAGGAAATCCTCAACTTATAACAGTTAGTGACCAGAATTACAATGGCACTGAAAAAAGCATCCCCCCCCCCAAATCAAATATGGACTTGTATTTATGATGGATGCAGCGTCCCCCCCTGGAATCGCGTGATCCTCTTTCGCTCAATTGGGGTCATGAGTTGAGGACTACCCGTATAAGGGGGTAAAACAGGGTCTGGGAAAACCTCACACACACACACACACACACACACACACACACACACAAAATTCGGGTCCTGGCTAAGTTCTTGGACTTTGCTGACCCGTCACCTGATTTGCCCTCAGCTGTCCATCTGTGCAAAATTGGGACTGAGGTAGCCTCGCAGGTGTGGGAAGCGGGCTCCCAGGTGTGTGCCGCTCCGTCCAGGTGTGAATCCAGAACAGGGGGAGGCCAGGACAAGTGCAATATTAGTGGCGCAAGGAAGCACAACATTGCACTCGGTCCCAACCCTGCCCCGGAATCTGAGGCGCTTGGGAGTCGCGGATCGGACGGGCAGCGGTGCCAACGTCTCGGCGGGGACTCTGCAAGGTGAAAAAGTTGGCAAGAGTTACCTCCTGGGCACTGAAGCCCACCCACACCTCCTTCCCCCAGATCTGCCCTCAGATTCCTGAGCCACTCAGCGCCCGGACGCTGGGAAGTTGGTAAAATAATTGCCCGTTTGGCCACCGCACTCTCAAGTTGCTGTGGAGACGAGTGTCCCAGCAACGGTGCACTGAATGCCCTGCTCGGAGGCGGCAAGGAGTCTCGGGGAAGTGGGGAGTTGGGGGGGGTAGCCCTCTCATTCATGTCAGAAGGCCTACCAGGGTGGTGCCCACCTCTCCGGGGCCAAGCGGGCGATGCCCAGCAGTGCAAAACACCTGTTTTTAAAACATGGGCATTTGACACCTGTTGCTAAAAAGCCTTTCCTGCTTGTTCTGGCTCTCCAAACGAGAAAAAAAACAACCTTGATTTTCTCATTCTTTGCTGCTCAGGAGCCAAGATGGTTGGGAAAAGGGGGTGGTTGACCCCCCAACAGCCCCCTCGTTGGCCCAAATAGGGGTCAGCACCCAGGGGATGCCCTTTCCCGTCTCTTTTCTAAAGTTGAGGATTTTGCTACTTGCTTTTTTTTTTTATTCTTTTGAAGAGTTGCTGATTGTCTTCTCTGGACAGATGCTTTTTTTTTTCTTAGCTCGTCTTCAGTTGAGCCCGGATTCTGATCAGGGTTCCCACGTCTCAAACTCCTTGGAGAAGGGGAGGCCTGCCACCTCCATGGAAGGCGCACACCAAAGTTGCTAAGGAAGGCGTGCCGGCAACAATACCCATGCTTTGACTCCGGAGTCCATTCAAGCAGAAAAATGTGTTCTCTTAAAAGGGCAATGCTCAAAGTTCTCCGGGACATAGAGCAGAGGACTAGAAGCATGCAAAGCAGGGTGCTGAAAGGCAAGGAGGCCTCTGAGCATGCAGGCAGGCGTGCAAGTGTGGATTTGAGTGTGCAATTTGTTCTTTGGCCCAAGTTCAGCTGCCCAGATCATCATCATCATCATTATTATTATTATTATTATTATTATTATTATTATTATTATTATTATTATTATTATTATTATTATACTTCTGAGCATCCTCGCTGCATCTGGCAGCCTTCCCCCCAGGCTTTGGGTTATGTGCGTCCTACATGCAACGCTCAAGCAATCAAGCCATATCGCGTAATGGCACGACGGCTCTGTGAAGTAGGCTGGTCTAAGAGGAAGGGAGCCTGCACGATTAAGTGAGGGAGGGGTAGGGGGCCAGAAGCCGGCTCCCTCCCCCCACCCCGAATTCATCCCTTTCACTGCTCTGCTTTCTGCTGGACATTTTGTGCTATGATGTGTATGACGTGTGTGAGTTCTGGCACCTTTTTTTTTTTTTAAAGAAAAATAGCACTGGATAGATAGACAGACAGACAAATAAATAAATAAATAAAAATTACAAATTGCCCTGAAAAAAACAAAAATTGCTGACTGGGGATTAGCCAGCAGATGGCACATCAACACTGTAAAATATGAACAAGACAGACAATCAAGCTGGTATTTAGTAGATCATGTAGCTCAGCTCAGAAATTTGGACCCGGATTAAGCAAAACCTTAATATATATTATATTAAATATAAATATTAAAAACTCCTTCGAATTTCAGAAGTCAGGAAAGACAAATCTGGATTCAGCCGGACTTAGGTCTTTGGTTCTTCGGGTTTTCTCCCACGTAGAACTTGAAGTGTCTTGGCGACATTTCGACGAAGTCTCATTCGTCATCTTCAGGCTGGTGCTTTCGGCTTCGTGCCTCTAGGAGCAAAAAGCACCAGCCTGAAGATGATGAATGAGACTTCATCGAAACGTTGCCAAGACACTTTAAATTCTACGTGGGAGAAAACCCGAAGAACCAAAGAACCAAAATATATCCACATTTGTCTTTCCTGGCTTCTGAAATTTGAAGGGTTTTTTTAACAGCGAGGGCGAGCACTCTGTGGCTGCTCAGGAGCACCCTCGCCCCTTCGTTTTTGCCCTTCCTCTGTGTCTTCCTTTGAAAGCCTGTACAATTATTTCAACCTCGAAGCAAATTTTTACGGAACAACGATGCGCCTGAACGGGAGCTGCGCGGAAGAAAATGCTCTAAAGATAAACCAAAGGAGGCGAGGAGGAGGGTAGCCAGTGTGCCTGATGGGCATTGTAGTGGATTATTAATCCACTAAGTGTGATTTTCTTTTGATCTTAGGCTTGGCGGTTGTTTCGACTTTCTCCAGCAAAGCCTTGGGGATTTGTGCACAGTCCAAGGGTTCAGAAGCACACACAACACACAACTCTATTTGTCGACCGCAATTCCCCGTCGCTGCTTTAAGCCACAAAAAAAGAACACCGGCTGCAGTTTGACAGGCGAAGCATTTTGCAATTTCTGGCTGGCTGGGGAAAAAATGGAGAAATGATCGGGTTTGTTTGTTTTGCAAAATTCTGCATTTTTTAGTCAAGGGAGACTAGAATCCCATTTTCAGGTTGTGGACAGTGACTTTCCTTATTGGGGGGGGGGAGAACTCCTGCCCCCTTTCTTTGTGCCTAATTCCAAGTCTAGTCACATGGCCCCTGGCGGAGGGGATTAAAATGGGAGGGGTGGCGCATCAGATACTATCTTTACTAGTGTCTAAATAGATCACCCGGTGGTGCCCTTTCCTCAATCTCAAGAGAAATATCAATACCAGCCTTGGGCCCCCAACCTAAAACTCTACAGTTTTTTGCAAAAACTCAACGGGGGGGGGGGAAATACCAATAACACAACCATGTTCCCAACTTAAACAAAACTGCAGCGATTCGCTTTCACCGTAGGTTTTGCCAGAAAATTCGCAACACTGACTTAAAACAAAACGTCTCACTTTAGCACAGGACATTTTGGGGCTGTCGTTTTACTTTCGATTCTAATTTGTCGTGGTTTGGGTGTGGTTAGGTGGCCTTCTGAGAAGGAATCGCCACCCATCCGCCCTGGGGTGCGAAAAAGGAGCTGTGTTTGCTTGAGAAAAATAAATAAATAAAATTTCTTTCTTTCCTTGACTGCTTGTTTGATCTTTTCATATTTTCGGGTCCTGGAAGGGTGTGGGTTGATATGGGCAGGATAGACAACGAGGAAGTTCTTATCCCCAAAAATATTGTGCGGGGGGAAAGGTTGAGAAATATTCTGCTTTTCTCGTGACGATAACCGCTTCGCCCCGGATTGTGTTTGCAGAATTCTGCAAAATGCTGTATACTTTGCAGGGCAAACAATAGCTCTGCAAACACTATTTGGGAATACTTAAAACGAATATAAAATGCATGGATAACAACTGGCGATTTATTTATTCTCTTGCGGCGTCTGTCGTGAGGGGATGGCCAAAATACAGCTAGTCCTCAACTTGCGACAGTTCATTTAGTGACTTAAGTTACAACGGCACTGAAAAAAGAGGTTTTTTTTCACACTTACGACAGTCGAAGCGTCCCCATGGCTGCGTCATTTACACTTGGAGGCTTGGCCACTGACTCATATTTATGACGGGGGGGTCACATGACCCTCTTTTGCAACCGTCAGTGGGAAAGCAAGGGAGGATGCCTCTTTTCCTGGAAATGTTTTTTTTTTTAAGAGCGCCATTGTAATATTTTTACATCCAACAATTAACAATTGTATTCTTTGACCACAGACCGTTTCAATAATGTAAACAGAGAGAACAGAACACAGAAACCCAGGACTATAAACAGACCTTTTAAAAGCAGCACAGCAGCCAAAGCAGAATCTCCAACTGGGGGGGGGGAACCCCACATCCTAGCCCCTGAGGTTAAAAAAACCAACAACTAATGGGGTATGTCAGACAGGACCCCCCCAAAACACGCAATTACACAGCAGGGAGATCACATATTTCCCGACTGGGTTTTTGCACGATTTGTTTAAGGGTTCGGTTCCCGGAAAGCTTTCAGCGGGGAATTGTGGGAAGATGTTGGCAGGCAGAGGAGGTCTGGGAATTTAAGGTTGGGGTACCTGCCCGCTGGGGGATTCTGGGAGTTTGTGATGTGGGATTCTGAGGCTTTATGGTGGGGGATTCTGGGGCTTTATGCGGGGGGATTCTGGGGCTTTATGCAGGGGGTTCTGGGACTTTATGGTGGGGGATTCTGGGAGTTTATGCTGGGAGTTTATGGTGGGGGATTCTGGGAGTTTATGCTGGGAGATTCTGGGAGTTTATGATGTGGGATTCTGGGACTTTATGGTGGGATTCTGGGGCTTTATGCGGGGGGATTCTGGGATTTTATGCTGGGGGATTCTGGGAATTTATGATGTGGGATTCTGGGACTTTATGGTGGGGGATTCTGGGAGTTTATGCTGGGGGATTCTGGGAGTTTATGCTGGGGGATTCTGGGAGTTTATGCTGAGGGATTCTGAGAGTTTATGATGTGGGATTCTGGGACTTTATGGCGGGATTCTGGGGCTTTATGCGGAGGGATTCTGGGGCTTTATGCGGGGGGATTCTGGGACTTTATGGTGGGGGATTCTGGGAGTTTATGCTGGGAGATTCTGGGAGTTTATGCTGGGGGATTCTGGGAGTTCATGGTTAGGACACCGGTGGAGGGAGCAGCCGTCCCCTCTGCCCGCGTCACATGCCTCTAAGGAGGAAGCTTTCTTTGCCTTCCCTAATTACTAAAGCAACATGCCAATCTATTTAAAGAACAATCAGCCCTTCCCTTAAATCTTGACAGATGAAGGAAGAGGGGGGAAAAAAAAGAGAATGACAAAACAGGAACATAAAAAACATACCGAAGCCATCAGAAGGTGGGGGAAAAAAAGGGATCCTAAAAATCAAACGAGAAACAGAAAGCGGAAAAAAGAAAAAAGACTTTTTAGATGTGGCTGTTGCGTGCGAATGTCCAATAAAAAATATATCCCTTCGGCTCCTTGCACGCCGTGCGAATCAAGAACCTGCTTTTGCTAACCCAGGTTACAGGCTGGCCATGTCGGATGAAACCCGGGTGGCCCAAATAATCCCTGCCTCTCGGGCGCATCCTCAAGATTTTCCCCCCGGATTTTGGCACGGTACAGATGACAAATCCTGGGACTCATATTTGTGACGGTCGCAACAAGCCACGTCAACGGGGGGGGGGGGAGTTGGTTTCCCTTAATGACCGTGTTTTTAACTGAACAATGGCAGTGATGGCCTTGCGAACTGCAACCAGGAAGGTCGTAAAAAAGGGCAAAATCCCCTTAGCGAACGCCTCACTTAGCAACGGAAAAGTGGGGCTCAATTGTCGCCGTAAGTCGGGGACTACTCGGGCAAGGTCATAAGCCGCTTTTTTCAGTGCCGTTGTAAGTTAGTTGTAAGTCGAGAACTCCTTTGTAAATTCAGGAAACGGGCCCAAATTGGATGCACATCATGTAACCGGCCCTCATTGTCAACCCGTACCTGAGCATCAGTGAAAAAAGGCATCTCCTGCCCACCTTTTGTTCCTTGGCCCGGTTTCAAAGAAAGGACATCAAACAATCAATAACAGAGTTATAAATTGCAACGAGATGGTCAGCCATAAAAATCCAGGCTTGTTCCTGGGGCTTAAAAATAGCGCCACAATCTGCAAAACCCTTTGACCAATTTAGACAAGCACCATATTTTGCATCTGGGTTTCCTTTTATAGTATTTTATTAATTTTAATATTACTTGTACTCTAAATTCTAAAGGGAACAAAATCAGCGTATCAATCTATCGTGGTGGGCATACTTACAAATGGAAGTTAGATATGATAAAGAGGTTAAACTGCATGGGTTTTTTGTTTGATAAGATATTATTAACCTCTGATGAGAAACTAAGAAAATTTATAATTTTCTACTAAATTTGAAGATGGAAAGCAAACAAGTTAAAGAAACAATGATAAGATGGGCAAAAAATTTTTGGGTACGATGTAGAATTAGAAAAATGGCAAAACCTGTGGGAAAGAAATTATAAACTGACTTCTTATAAAAAAAACCCTATATAAAATGCAAAACGCTATCAACAGATAGATGTTGGAAATGCAAACAGAAGTCGGGCACTTATTGCCATGTTTGATGGACACGTGCCAAGGCAAAGAGTTATTGGAAAAAACTAGAAAAGATGTCGGCAAAATATGTAGAGTTTAAACCGAAACTTTTTTTAATTAGGTATAATGCCAGAAAAGACTGATAAACAAAGCACATATTTGATTCTACCTGTAACAACAGCGGCAAAAATCATATTCGCACAGAATTGGAAAAAGGAAGAAATACCATCAGATGAAGAAATAATTAAAAAAAAATACTAGAATGCATGGAGATGGACAGGCTGGCTTTGAGGTGGAAAGAAAAAGGAGAAACGGAATATTATCAAACTTGGGACTTATTTTATAGAGGAAAGAATAAAGGATTAGGAATGAAATCTGTATTAGGGAATGTAAACAGCACGTTTGTTGAACGAGTATTATTGAATGTATGAAAAAATTAATAAAAATCTTATTAAAAAAACAAAGAAAGAAAGAAAGAAAGAAAGAAAGAAAGAAAGAAAGAAAGAAAGAAAGAAAGAAAGAAAGAAAGAAAGAAAGGAGACAGCAATAGACATTTTTCAGAAAGTCAGCGCTGTGAAGATAGGAAGCTAAATTAAGAGTTTAAATGGGAAATGTATTGAGCCACGCCTGGGAGTGAGCAAGACAGAAGCATGATTAATTTCGAACCTATTTCTGGAATCATAAAAACTAATAAAGGTGTAAAAATGACACAAGGCTGGATTTATGTTTAACAGGACATGGCGTTCTGGCGTGGAGTTAAGTTTCAGCTCGGAAAAGCCCACCCCGAATTGATATGCTCTGAAAAACATAAAAGTCTAACAGGATAAGCGAGTTGGAAGGGACCTTGGAGGTCATCTAGTCCAACCCCCTGCTCAGGCAGGAAACCTTATACCATTTCAGACAGGTGGCTGTCCAGTCTCTTCTTAAAAACCTCCAGTGTTGGAGCATTCACCGCTTCTGGAGGCAGGTGGTTCCACTGGTTAATTGTTCTAACTCTCCTTAATTCTAGGTTGCTTCTCTCCTTGATCAGTTTCCATCCGTTGCCTCTTGTCCTGCCTTCAGGTGCTTTGGAGAATAGCTTGACTCCCTCTTCTTTGGGGCAGCCCCTGAGATACTGGAAGACTGCTATCATGTCCCCCCTCGTCCTTCTCTTCGTTAAACTAGACATACCCAATTCCAGCAGCCATTCCTTATATGTTTTAGCCTCCAGTCCCCTAATCATCTTTGTTGCTCTTCTCTGCACTCTTTCTAGAGTCTCAACATCTTTTTTACATCGTGGGGACCAAAACTGGATGCCGTATTCCAAGTGTGGCCTTACCAAGGCCTTGTAAAGTGGTATTAACACTTCACCTGGTCTTGATTCTCTCCCCCTGTTAATGCAACCTTGGATTGCATTAGCCTTTTTGGCTGCTCTGCCGAATACTGTGCAGCCTTTTCGGAATAAATATGAATAAGAAGCTGGCGATTCATAGCACATGGGTTTCATTTTTCTCTCTCTTTTGGGTTGTCAGTTTGGTCTTCCAGCTTCTGAATGTTTGCGATCGGAGAAGGAAGGAGGAAGACAGCCACTTCAAATTCTTGTATACATATTTAAAATGCCTCCAGAAGCGGTGAATGCTCCAACACTGGAGGTTTTTAATAACCTGAGGTAGAAATTCAGTACGCTTTTTCAATATTAAAGCAATCAACATTAAACATAAGATCATATTGAGAAGCAATCATCATAAAACATAAAAATACAACATGAGGTATTAGTCTTTGCAAACTTCTGATTTGGTAAACATTCCTCACTCCTCACGTCAAGCCTCAACTATACGCCAGATACATTTTATTTGATTGGTGTTTCTCTTGTATATAGTCTATCCACTGTTTCCAGTCTATCATATATTGTTCATTTGAGCGATATGATGATCGCTTCCTAATATGATCTTATGTTTAATGTTGATTGCTTTAATATTGAAAAAGCGTACTGAATTTCTACCTCAGGTTATTGAATTTCTACCTCAGGATCTTTTGTTAGGGATCATAAAAGATTGCACTACTACTGAGACGAATTTACTTCTGAAGCTCGAATGAACAACAGGTGATAGACTAGAAACAGTAGATAGACCATATATAAGAGAAACACCAATCAAATAAAATGTATCAGGCGTATAGTTGAGGCTTGACGTGAGGAGTGAGGAATGTTTACTAATCCAGACTTTTGCAAAGACTAATCCGTAGTGTTGTATTGCAGGTTATATGATGATTGCTTTTTAATATGATCTTATGTTTAATGTTGATTGTTTTAATAAAAGAATTTTTTTACCCAAAAAAAAAAGAAGAAGACGAAGAAGAGATTGGACAGCTATTGGTCTGAAATGGGATGGGGTTTCCTGCCTGAGCAGGGGGTTGGACTAGATGTTGTTGCTTTTGTAACCCGGTTTTTCTGTTGGGTACCACCCTGAGCTGCCATTCTCCAGATCTGTACTTTTACTGACTCACTGGAATGCCCTTTTATCCTTTTTTTTTTTTCCCACTTCCCCATCCTGTAGTTTTGCATAATATGCAAAAAAGTGAGTGAATGGTGAAGGGCCTGTCCTGTGCCCAGCGCTTATGGGATGTGACCCACTGTGAGCCAGTGATAGGCAAGAGGGGGGAGGGGGGAGGGCTTCGGCGTACCCCCACAGTGAGGGGGAAGGGGGAACCAGGTGATGGGTTGGGACCAGGGAGGGAGAGAGGGAGGTGGAGGAGGAGGAGGAGGAGGAGAAGAGGAAGAGGAAGGAGAAGAAGAAGAAGAAGAAGAAGAAGAAGAAGAAGAAGAAGAAGAAGAAGAAGAAGAAGAAGAAGAAGAAGAAGAAGAAGAAGAAGAAGAAGAAGAAGAAGGAGGAGGAGGAGGAGGAGGCAGAGGAGAAGAAGAAGAAGAAGAAGAAGAAGAAGAAGAAGAAGAAGAAGAAGAAGAAGAAGAAGAAGAAGAAGAAGAAGAAGAAGAAGAAGAAGAAGAAGAAGAAGAAGAAGAAGAAGAAGAAGAAAGACAATTTGCGTTACTGTCACTGAGGAGTCCCTGGTGTTCTTGAGGGAGGGAGGGGAGAAGAAAGGAAGGAAGGAAGGATTGAAAGAAAGTGGAGGGAGGAAGAGAGGAAGGAAGGAAGGGGAATTAGAGGGAGATGGAAGGCTGAAAAAGTGGAGGAAGGAAGGAAGGAAGGAAGGAAGGAAGGATTGAAAGAAAGTGGAGGGAGGAAGAGAGGAAGGAAGGAAGGAAGGAAGGAAGGAAGGAAGGAAGGAAGGAAGGAAGGAAGGAAGGAAGGAAGGGGAATTAGAGGGAGATGTAAGGTTGAAAAAGTGGAGGAAGGAAGGAAGGAAGGAGGAAGGAAGGAAGGAAGGAAGGAAGGAAGGAAGGAAGGAAGGAAGGAAGGGGAATTAGAGGGAGATGGAAGGAAGGATTGAAAGAAAGGGGAGGGAGGGAGGGAGGAAGGAAGGAAGGAAGGACAGCAATGGAGAAATATCACGCACACACACACACACACACACACACACACACACACACACACATTTTATGACCCAAACTGGGACTGGAATTTCTGACAGGCTGGAGAAACGAAGGTTCTTAGGTGTGAAAAGATGGCAGTGGTTCCCTCCCCAGCCTTGGTCCTGGGCTGGAGATAAGAGGGTCTCCCTGGATGAGGGCGTCTCCCCTGACCCCTGTCCCCAAGGCTGCTCCCTTGCACAAGAGCCAGACATCCACGGGACCCTCTGGCTGATAAGCAGCAGCCTGAGCCAGGACATCAGGGCCCTAGAAGTGCCCAGCGCTCAGGGTCACCCTGAGGTCTCCGCTCCTCCCACCCAGGAGGAGTTCAGGATGTTCCAGAGGTAGACGATGACTCAGGGATTCCTGGGAGGGAAAGGGGAAAGAAGGGAAGGAGGGAAGGGAAGGAGGGAGAGGAGAGGGGAGGGGGAAAGAACAGAACAGGAGAGTTGGAAGGCATCTTGGAGGTCATCTAGTCCAACCCCCTGCTCAAGCAGGAAACCCTATACCATTTCAGACAAATGGCTGTCCAGTCTCTTCTTAAAAACCTCCAGTGTTGGAGCATTCACCGCTTCTGGAGGCAAGGAGTTCCACTGGTTAATTGTTCTGGCTGTCAGGAAGTATCTCCTTAGTTCCAGGTTGCTTCTCGCCTTGATGAGTTTCCATCCGTTGCCTTCAGGCCCTTTGGAGAATAGCTTGACTGCCTCTGCTTTGGGGAAGACTGGTATCATGAGAGGGGAAGGAAGGAAGGAAGGAAGGAAGGAAGGAAGGAAGGAAGGAAGGAAGGAAGGAAGGAAGGAAGGAAGGAAGGAAGCAAGCAAGCAAGCAAGCAAGGAAGGAAGGAAGGAAGGAAGGAAGAAGCAGAAAGGAAGGGAAGGGAAAGGAAGGGAAGGGGAGGGAGGAAAGAGCAAATGGGAAGGAATGGGAGGAAGATGCAGAAGGGAAGGGAAGGAAAAGGGAGGGGAGGAGAGACGAGAGAGAGAGAGAGAGAGAGAGAGAGAGAGAGAGAGAGAGAGAGAGAGAGAGAAGGGAAGGAGGGAGGGAGGGAGGGAGGGAGGGAGGAAGGAAGGAGCAGAAAGGAAGGAAGGGGAGGGAGGAAAGAGCAGATGGGAAGGAAAGGGAGGAAGATGCAGAAGGGAAGGGAAGGAAAAGGGAGGGGAGGAGAGAGAGAAGAGAGAGAGAGAGAGGGAAGGGAAGGGAAGGGAAGGGAAGGGAAGGCAGGAAGGGAGGAAGGAGCAGAAGGGATGGGAAGGGAGGGAGGGAGGAAGCAAGGGAGGAAGGGAGGGAGGGATAGAAGGGAAAGGAGGGGAGGGCACCAGACTGAAAAGGCCAGTGTGAATGGAAAAGGGAGAAGTTGGGCGGAAGCCAGATCAGCAGCCTTGGCACGCCAAGCCTCACTCCTTCTGGCACTCTTCCTGAGCCATTCATGGCAGCATCGCCCCCTCACTTCTACCCTCCCTCTTCGCAAACAAAGCCACCTGCCCCAAACCACGACTTTTCAAGCATCCTCCTAAAGTGGGACCCTCACCTCTATCCCCTCCCCCCAAAAAACACAACACTCTGGGCTGCAAAGACAGAGAGCTGCCCAGCAAGGGAAGCCCCACCATCACCCAGAAAACTTTCTTGGCGGGGGGGGGGCGGTGTGTGTGTCCGGCCTCCCTCTGGGCATTTGGGTGGGGGAAGCCCACCCACCCACCCATTCCTGGCCTGGGCAGAAGGGCCAGCGAGAGGCCAGGAAGAGAGAAGATGATGGGCTGTAGAACATTGGAGAAGAGAAATTTCCCTCCCCTCCATCGTTGCAAATTCCCAGGACGAGGAAAATAAGGAAGAGATTATTAAAGGCTACATAAATTAACCGCTGGGATAAGCTGGGGCAAAGGCAGCCTGGACTGAGTGGAACCTCCATGCGAAGGGGCAGTCTACCTCTGCTTAGCAGCTGCTGGCCAGCCCTTTTTTCAAGGCATTTTCCCGGGCTGCCATGGAAAGGAAAGGCTGCCGGTCCCCAGCATTGTTTTTTTCTGGATTTTTTTTTAAAATTTATTTATTTAAAGTTGGACTTTGTCTGTGCTTTCAAACCTTACAGAAGGCCTTCGGACAGGAAGGGCGGGTGGGGGGGGTCTCTGTTGTCCCGCTCTTAAACCCCGTTGTGCAAGCCGGAGGGACCAGTGGGTGGGTGGGGGGCTTAAGCACCGGGTGTGCTGGCTTTCGTTCACAGAGTGTCAGAAGACCCCCCCACGGGTGGGGCACCTTCAGAGACTGACCCTGTTTGAGGAGATGCTGAAAAGGGAGGGAAGGAGGGAGGAAGGAAGGAAGGAAGGAAGGAAGGAAAGGGGAGAAAGGAGGGAGGGAGGAAGAGAAGGAGGGAGGAAGGAAGGAAGGAAAGAAAGAAAAGGGAGAAAGGAGGGAGGAAGAAAGGAAGGAAAGGGGAGAAAGGAGGGAGGGAGGAAGAGAAGGAGGGATGGAGGAAGGAAGGAAGGAAGGAAAGAAAGAAAAGGGAGGAAGGAGGGAGGAAGGAAGGAAGGAAAGGGGAGAAAGGAGGGAGGGAGGAAGAGAAGGAGGGAGGGAGGAAGGAAGGAAGGAAAGAAAGAAAAGGGAGAAAGGAGGGAGGAAGAAAGGAAGGAAAGGGGAGAAAGGAGGGAGGGAGGAAGAGAAGGAGGGAGGAAGGAAGGAAGGAAGGAAAGAAAGAAAAGGGAGAAAGGAGGAGGAAGAAAGGAAGGAAAGGGGAGAAAGGAGGGAGGGAGGAAGAGAAGGAGGGATGGAGGAAGGAAGGAAGGAAAGAAAGAAAAGGGAGAAAGGAGGGGGAAGGAAGGGAGGGAGGGAGGGAGAGGAAGGAAGAGGAAGGAAAGAAAAGGGAGAAAGGAAAGAGGGAGAGAAGAAGGGAGGGAGGGGTAAGGAAGGAAGGAAGGAAAAGGGAGAAAGGAGGGTGGGAGGAAGGAAGAAAGGGAGGAAGGGAGGAAGAGAGGGAGGCTAGGAAGAAGGGAGGGAGGGTGGGAAGGGTGGGAAAAGGAAGGAAGGGAGGGAGAGGGGGAGGAAGACAAAAGAAGGGAAGCAATGAGGGAGGAAAGAATGGAGGAAGGGAAAGCAGAAAGGAGAGAGGGAAGAAGGAAGGAAGGAAGGAAGGAAGGAAGGAAGGAAGGAAGGAAGGAAGGAAGGAAGGAAGGAAGGAAGGAAGGAAGGAAGGAAGGAAGGATCTTTAATGGCTTTCTCTTAGCCATTGCTACCACCAGCTTTCATTTTTCTGGCTACCTTTTCAAGCAGCTTCTTCACCTTTGGCCATTTGAGCTGACAACATTTTTAACTTGACAAATTCCATTTTCTCCCACCGAGAGCCGATTGCCGATTCCCGTTGCCGCTTCACAATCACGCCTTTTTAAACTGAGGCCTGGTGACTTGATGACTAGTTTCGACGGATTGTCAAAGCAGTGTGAAGTTTACGCTTCTGCCTTTTGCCGTCTCCCCGTGCCTTTTCTCTTGAGTCAGGTTTTAAATTAAAATAAAAAATAAAAACCTTCCTTATCTTTTTACATGCTGCCCAGGGGGGTGGGGGTGGGGGGGGGAGAACGGCTCTCCTTTGGGACGGAGGCTTTTGGCCCCACCCGAAGCGACCGTTCCTTCCCAGTCCATGAGGACTAGACACTTAGCGGAGGACGGCAGGACGTTATGGTGAGCCTTCCCCAGCAAAGCCAGAGAGTTTTTTCAAGCAGCACCGTCTCCAAACTGCCACACCTTTGTACTTTACTTTCTTGAGTTGAATTTGGAAAACTCAGAGCCTGGAAAGTGCCACTTGTTAAATACACATTAAGGGCCGATTAAGTTCTTTTCAGTTAAGTCAACGGGCACCACTTCCTAATAGTAATTTACTAAAGCTAAACAATGGGGTGAAAAGCTAATGGCCTCTTTGTCGGCAGACAATCAGCAGCCTTGGAAATAAAAATGGCCTCTTTCACATAACTTTCCCCAGACTCCTTCGCTGGATCCCTCTCGATTTTGGGCTGCCTATCCCACTCAGAAATACAGCTAGTCCCTGACTTACGACGGTTCATTTAGTGCCCGAAGTTACGAAGCCACTCAAAAAATGTGACTTGCACCGTTTTTGTTTTTTTTTTTCATTCTTAGCACCGTTGCACCGTCCTTGGGGTCAAAACTTCGGGCGCTTGGCCATGGGTTCGCCCTGATGACCGTCACTGATCGTCAACTGCAGAGATTGGTTTAACCACGGTGGCCGTAAAATGGGGCAAAACTCGTCTAACAAATGTCTTGCTTAGCCACAGAAATGTTCGGCTCGAATGGGGTCGTAAAGTCGAGGACTAGGCTGTATCGCCGAGAATCCTGAAGTCACAGCCTCCATCTCTTCTGCTGAGCCAGCTCAAAACGTCCGCCTCTTGGCCAACAGTTAGAAAAATAAGATTTTAAGGTCTGTTGCCCTGTGAGTGTTGACGTATGTGCAACAGGCAAGGAACACAATGTTTCCGGGGGGGGGGGGAGGTGGAAATACAGATCATAAGTAGTCCTTGACTTACAGCCGTTCGTCTAGTGACTGCTCAAAGTTACGACGGCACCGGGAAAAAAACGACTGAGATAAGAAAGGCCATAAAATGGGGCGACGCTGACTTAATAACTGTCTCGCTTAGTGGCGGAAATTTTGGGCTCAGTAACGGTGGCGAGTGGAGGACGTTGTTAGCAAGGGCGGTCGTAAGTCCAGGACCATCCCTACCCAGATTTTTGTGCTTCCGTATTTGGATTTGTGGGGTGCTCCTTCAAGTGGACCGATGGAGTTCACTCCCTACACACACACACACAGGTACACAAACACACAAAACCTAGACAAAGACACACCACACATATACACACGAAAATGCACTCTGTTCTGATGGAAACACCACCAAGAAAGCAGAAGAGTCAGATTCAGAAGCTGGTGTCAGATCTCCCTCCCTGGACCGGCCCCCGGGGTGTGGCCTGCCTCTTACCTGGACTGAGGTGCCTCTGTTATATACCTGCCCTCCCAGCCTTCGCTTTAGAATATCCTGAAGCGAAGAGCAGCACCCCAATCCGGGAAGATTACTAGATTACTTAGGAAACTGGATCATGGCTTGGATTCTCCTGCTGATAAACCTGGGATTGATCATCATAGGTGAGAGGCATGCAAAGACAGAGGGGGTGGAAGGGGAGAGAATTGGAGGGAGGGGCTGTTGGGTGCCCGGGAGAGGAGTGGATCTCCCCCCTCCTCACCCCCAGGGAAAGGAGATCTAGGATACTACCGGTAGATCCTTTCTCCCTGCTGTCCTTTTTTGTCTGGATATTCCCTTGTTTGATTTTTCTTCCGTTTGCCTCGGGATCCCAGTGTGGGAGCGTTCCAGATGGATGCAGAAAGATCCAGCACCACGAGGCAGGGCTGATCTTGAAGCTGGAGTGAGGGGTGGGTGGGTGGGTAGGTTGAGGAAGAGAAAATGGAGTGGGGGGGGGAGGTGACGGCGAGGTGATCCATTTCAACAGCTGCCCCAGCTTGGAAAACCCGCCTTTGCGCCTTTCTTGCGTGACAAATTTTGCATTTTTGGCTGAAGTTTCCTCTTCACTTAGACATGCTTTAAAGCGTTCCGGGCACTTGACACACCTTTGAAAGTAGCTAAAAATATATTCTAACCCCCCTCCCCTCCTTCTTGCCATCTCCCTCCCTCTCTCTTACACAACTTTACCTGTTCTGAACCGATCCACCTGTCTCTAGTTGGGATCTTTTGCGAAGATGGCAGGGTTTTGCAGATAACTTGGGGGGCGCCTTTTCTCCGATTTTCGGGGTTTTTTTTCCCAAGAAAGATTAAAACACACACACAGACACACACACACACACACGGCCCTTTGCAATCAAGTCACCGCTTTGGAGAACGTTTCCTGTTTTAGGATTATTGGGCTTACGACTGCAGTCAAGCCCAATATTTCTGCCGCACGGCGAAACATTTGGTTGAAGAGTTTTGCCCCGTCGGATGACTTTTTCCTCGCCACGGTCATGAATGAAACCGTTTTAAGTTGAGGACTTGCAAGGTTTAAAAATCCATGTTTTTAAGGGACTTCACAGGCTCAAAGTGGGGAGCGTTTAGATCCGGTTGGGCAGAGTTGAGAAATTGTGTCTGGGGCCCAAAAAAAAAAAAAAAATTGAATTGAAGAAAGCTTTGTAATTTTGGAGTGGGTTCATCAAAAATTCCAGAGGCAAAATCTGCGGATGGAAGGCAAGATAATTTTTCACGGACCCCGAGTCAGGAATCTGCTCTCTTCCCACGCAATGTTCTCTTTTCCTTTTATCTGAATCCCTGGGCACAGGGTGATACCACCTGACTAATTAAAGATGAAAGCCAACGAGCGATCTTTTAAGCATCCGAAGCAGCCCTGCGCGTCCAAATTTGGCTCTTTTTAAATTTTCATTCCTTTGGGCTGGCCCCCACAAGTAGGCGTTCTACGAAGGATCCTGGTCTGAGCTGGGCTAATGATTGAACAGAAAACAGACTAGGATACGTCCGAATGTTGCTTGTGTGGCCACGGGGACACTGCAGCCATCATAAGTATGAATCAGCTGCCAAACGCCCACATTTTGATCTCGTGGTCCCGCGGACGCTGCGACGGTCATGGGTCTGAAATATAGTTTGTTTATTTTTTTTTTCAATTCTGTCACTAAATGAATTGTGAGTCAAGGACTGCCTGTATATCCCCTCTAGGTCTATATATCTGTTCATCTCGTGCTTCTTCCAAACGAGAAAGGGCACAATTCACCCAGGCGGCTACCGTATTGTCAATAAATTCCTCTTTCGCCATTTATCCTGCCTTTTCTAGCCTCTTGGACTTCCAGACCAGTTAAAGGCAGTCAACGCTGCCAGCTCTATCTAAAGTGGGCACACCTTCCAAACAGAAACCAAAGTTTTTGCGTACAGAGAGTCCTCAATTTACAACGCCCCATTTAGTTCAAAGTTAACAACGGCACAGGAAAAAGGGAGCCAGGACCGTTTTTCTCACGATGCTTTTGCAGCATCTCCGTGATCACGTGAACAAAATTCGGATGCTGACTCGTATTTATGATGGTTGCAGGGTCCCAGGGGGGTCCTATGCCATCTTGTGACGTTCTGACAAGCAAAATCAAGAGGGAATGCTGGATTTTGCGTCACAACTGCACAAATTTGCTTCAAAATGGCAGGGGTTCCCTTACCAATGGTGGCGAGAAAAGTCGTAAGGACAATCTGTATACATACGTAGATGATATACAGGTAGAACTTTTAACAAATGAGGGATTATTACACAAAGCTCTAAAAAAAAGGAAAGAATTAATATATGTCTATATGTATATCTCGCTTTTTCCGGTGCCGTTGTAACTTTGAACGGTCACTAAGTGGGGGACTAGCTGTAAGTGATTTGAAATAAAAAGGAAGAGTGCCTCAATAAATGGTAAGGCATTTCTGAGAAGTGATTAAAATTTGTCTTTACAGGCTCTTCAGAAGGGAATACAACCGTAACGACCTCAACAGCATCTGGTTCTCCAGCTACAAGCACATCCTCCATCACTCTATCTGAAACCACATCAGACCCCCCGTCTCCCACTACAAGAACCTTGACAACATCCAGTGTTCCGTCTACAACCAAGTTGACACCCGTGCCTTCCACAGTGAGGACCAATTCAACACCCTCCCCTGGAAACACCACCACAAAACCCAGTGTTCCGCCTACAACCAAGTTGATATCCGTGCCTCCCACAGGGGAGACTGATTTAACACTCTCCCCTGGAAACACCACCACAACACCCAGTGTTCCGCCTACAACCAAGTTGACATCCGTGCCTCCCACAGGGGAGACCGATTTAACACTCTCCCCTGGAAACACCACCACAACACCCAGTGTTCCGCCTACAACCAAGTTGACATCCGTGCCTCCCACAGGGGAGACCGATTTAACACTCTCCCCTGGAAACACCACCACAACACCCAGTGTTCCGCCTACAACCAAGTTGACATCCGTGCCTCCCACAGGGGAGACCGATTTAACACCCTCCCCTGGAAACACCACCACAACACCCAGTGTTCCGCCTACAACCAAGTTGACATCCGTGCCTCCCACAGGGGAGACCGATTTAACACCCTCCCCTGGAAACACCACCACAAAACCCAGTGTTCCGCCTACAACCAAGTTGACATCCGTGCCTCCCACAGGGGAGACCGATTTAACACTCTCCCCTGGAAACACCACCACAACACCCAGTGTTCCGCCTACAACCAAGTTGACATCCGTGCCTCCCACAGGGGAGACCGATTTAACACTCTCCCCTGGAAACACCACCACAACACCCAGTGTTCCGCCTACAACCAAGTTGACATCCGTGCCTCCCACAGGGGAGACCGATTTAACACTCTCCCCTGGAAACACCACCACAACACCCAGTGTTCCGCCTACAACCAAGTTGACATCCGTGCCTCCCACAGGGGAGACCGATTTAACACTCTCCCCTGGAAACACCACCACAACACCCAGTGTTCCGCCTACAACCAAGTTGACATCCGTGCCTCCCACAGGGGAGACCGATTTAACACTCTCCCCTGGAAACACCACCACAACACCCAGTGTTCTGTCTACAACCAAGTTGACACCCATGCCTCCCACAGTGATGACCAATTCAACACCCTCCCCTGGAAACACCACCGCAACACCCAGTGTTCTGTCTACAACCAAGTTGACACCCATGCCTCCCACAGTGAGGACCAATTCAACACCCTCCCCTGGAAACACCACCGCAACACCCAGTGTTCCACCTACAACCAAGTTGACACCCGTGCCTCCCACAGTGAGGACCAATTCAACACCCTCCCCTGGAAACACCACCGCAACACCCAATGTTCCGCCTACCACCAAGTTGACAACCTCACCCACCACAGCGGGGGCCCAAATCAACACCCTCATCTGAAAACAAACCAGCAGCGTCCAGTGTTCCACCTATAACCACCTCCCACTTGACCAGCCTTGTAACAATCTCAACTCCAGAACGACACACTCCCAGTTTGTCGCATACAACGGAACCTCCTGCTGTCATAGCTGTTTTCTACATCAGCTACCACATCAACAATAAAATATACAATTCCAGCTTGCAGGATGCAAAGAGTAATTATTTCATGGAACTGAATCGCACCATCGGAATAATGGTGAGTGTTGCAAGAGGGGGGGAGGGAACCCCTGGTGTGGGCTGGACCATTTTTAGTCAGGTGCTTTTTTGGGGGGGTGTGAAGCGGGTTCTTTCGTGGCACCCCAGAATGGGGGTGAATTTTCAATCCCGCTATGGAAAGCCCACCTACCATCGTTGTAAGTGCTTGTGTAAAATTTTGGGCCCCTAATTCGGCAGGGGAAAAGATGACGCCATCTTTTGTGAGATTTCCACATGTTAAAGCAGGGGGTCTCTAAACCTCCCCTATTGGCTGGGGAATTCTGGGAGTTGAAGTCCACCAGTCTTAAAGTTGCCAAGTTTGGGGGAGAAACTGGGTTTGAAATGGATCGTTGGGTTTTTTTTGTTTTTTTTTTTTGTCAGATTTTGTGCCTTCAGACCCTCCCCATCCATGTCAGTACCTGAAATGGCACCCTTAGGTCACTCAGCTGTGATAACAGCTGTAGATTTGAGGAGAATGCGGGTTTTGTTTCAAATCAGGGTCACGTTCCTGGTCCTCATCGCTCCAAAATTAGTTTTGGATAAAGTGGGATGATAATGGCTCCCCAATGAAAAGGAAAGGAGGCCTATTAATACTCTCATTTGCGGGTGGCAAATGAGAGTTTTGTTTGCAAAAATGCGCACAGCCTTGTGTTTTTCCTCTCCCGTGTTGGGCCAGTCCCTGAATCAATGCATCATTGTGCAACTGGAGGGGAGGGATGGGAAAGAAATTAAGTGTCTCTCAAAACTTGAGAACTTTTACAATGGGTGAACTTCAGCACACAGTCAGTTCTGGGAGCTGACACCTCTTAAAGTTCTAAGTTTGAGAAACACTAGATCATCATTTAAAAGTGGTGGAAAATAAACACAGCAATTGTATTTTGACATGTCTGTTTTTTCTTTCTTTCTTTCTTTCTTTCTTTCTTTCTTTCTTTCTTTTTCTTTCATTCTTTCTTTTTCTTCTACCCACCCACCCTCCCTTTCTTTCATTCTTTCTTTCTTTCTTTCTCTTTTTCTTTCTTTCTTTCTTTCTTTCTTTCTTTCTCTTTTTCTTTCTTTCTTTCATTCTTTCTTTTTCTTCCACCCACCCCTCCCTTTCTTTCTTTCTTTCTTTCTTTCTTTCTCTTCTTTCTTTCTTTCTTTCTTTCTTTCTTTCTTCTTTCTTTCTTCTTCTTTCTTTCTTCTTTCTTCTTCTTTCTTCTTCTTCTCTTTCTTTCTTTCTTTCTTCTTTCTTTCTTCTTTCTTTCTTTCTGTCTTTCTTTCTTTCTTTTCTCTTTCTCCCTCCTTTCTTTCTTTTTCTTCCACCCTCCCTCCCTTTCTTTCTTTCTTCTTTCTCTTTTTCTTTCTTCTTTCTTTCTTTCTTTCTTTCTTTCTTTTTTTCTCTTTTTTCTTTCATTCTTTCTTTTTCTTCCACCCACCCACCCTCCCTTTCTTTCTTTCTCTTTCTTTTTCTTCCACCCTCCCTTTCTTTCTTTCCTTCTTTCTTTCTCTTTTTCTTTCTCTTTTTTTCATTCTTTCTTTTTCTTCCACCCACCCACCCTCCCTTTCTTTCTCTTCTTTCTCTTTCTTTCTTTCTTTTTCTTCCACCCACCCACCCCTCCCTTCCTTCCTTTCTTTTTTCGTTCTTTCTCTTTTTCTTTCTTTCTCTTTTTTCTTTTTTTCTTTTTCCTTCCTTCTTTCTTTCTTTTTTCGCTTTCTTTCTTTTTTCTTTCTCTTTTTTCTCTTTCTTTCTTTCTTTTTTTCTTTCTTTCTTTCTTTCTTTGTCTCTCTCTCTCTTCTTCCTCCCTCCCCTCCCTCCCCTCCCTCCCTCCCTCCCTTCCTTCCTTCCTTCCTTCCTTCCTTCCTTCCTTCCTCTTCTTCTTTCTTTTCACAGTATTACAACCTGTACAGCTGTAACACCTGCGGTTATGTAGGCTACATCATTATCTCCTTCAGGTATGGAAACAGAATTAAACAGAAACCCTCAAAATTCAGGGGTCAAAAATCAAAGGCGGTTGCAGCCTTATGTACCAGGGCACCTCAATCCCCCTCAGCAATATATATATATATATAAGCCCTGATTGTACCCTCTCAAAAACAAACAAAAAACGTGCCTCTCTTTTAGCACCACTGCAAGCTTTGTGGTGCTGCCCTTCTGCTTGTGCTGCTTTTAATTTTGCTGTGGGATTTTGTGGTGTTCTCACACTATGTTCTGACTGCTTTATCAGTAAACATGGTTGGGGGAGGGGATAACTTTCCCCCGTTACTTATTAGAACTCTGCTCCATGGAAGGAAGGAAGGAAGGAAGGAAGGAAGGAAGGAAGGAAGGAAGGAAGGAAGGAAGGAAGGAAGGAAGGAAGGAAGGAAAACAGAAAGAAAGAAAGAAAGAAAGAAAGAAAGAAAAGAAAGAAAGAAAGAAAGAAAGAAAGAAAGAAAGAAAGAAAGAAGAAAGGAAGGAAGGAAGGAAGGAAGGAAAGAAGAAGAAAGAAAGAAAGAAAGAAAGAAAAAGAAGAAAGGAAGGGAGAAAAAAATAGAAAGAAAGGAAAAGAGAGAGAAAGAAAGAGAGAAATAAAGAAAGAAAGAAAGAAAGAAGAAAGGAAGGGAGAAAGAAAGAAAAATAGAAAAAAGAAAGAAAAAGAGAGAGAGAAAGAAAGAAAGAAAAAAGAGAGAAAGAAAGAAAGAGGGAGGGAGGAAGGAAGAAAGAAAGAAAGAAAGAAAGAAAGAAAGAAAGAAAGAAAGAAAGAAAGAAAGAAAGAAAGAAAGAAAGAAAGAAAGAAAGGAAAGAGTTATATCTGTTCATTTAGAGGAGAGATAGTGAAACAAACTAAGTTTGTTTTAAGCAGAGTGGAAAGTTTCTTTCTTGTCTGTTTTCCCCCCCCTCTTTTCTTGCATCTTCTGTTCTTTTTAGCTTATATTATCTTTTTTCTTCTTCCTTGTCTCGTTCAGCTTTCATTCTGTTTTTCTTTTCCTTTCGAGTTTGCCTTGTCTTTTCCCTTTCTTCTTTGCTTTCTTGCGGCTTTTATTCTTATTTTTCTTTTCTTTTTTTCTTTTCCTCCTAGTTTATACGGCCTTTTTCTCTTTTTTTCCTTCCGTCTTGCTTTCTTCCACCTTTCAGCCCCGCCTGTTTTTCATTTCTTTTCTTAGCTCGCGTTCTCTTTCTCTTTTTTTCCTTCCTCGCTTCCTCGCCAGCTTTTATTCTGTTTCCCCCCGCCTTTTTTTTTCTTTTTCGTTTGCGTTCCCTTCTGCTATTGTAGCTGAAACCTCTTTTAACAAAAATATTATTATTATTTTAAAAAAACAAAAACAAAGTGTGTGGTTCAAACAGGAGAGAGGGCGGTTTGCCCTACCGGTCTCCTGTTGTTGTTTTTTAATTTAATTTTAATTTTATTTTGGGGTGAAGCACTTGTTCTATCCTTACAGTAAACTTTACTTTACTTTACTTTTATTGGATTTCTATGCTGCCCTTCTCCTGGGACCCAGGGCGGCTTACAACAATAATACAATAAAAAATTAAACTACAATAAAAACCAACCATCCTATCATCCATCGAGCGGCCTGGGGGGGGGGGGTGGCTTATTGGCTTGAATTTCTTTAACCTCCGTCTTTTCTTTTGAATCCACAGGGAAGGCTCCGTGGCTGTGGAATCACAATTATTTTTCGGTGGAACCAATATTAAATCAGAAAGTGAAGTGGAGCAAATTCTGAGCAACGCCGACACCAACTCCACGGGGGGGGCTACAGCTGAGCCAAGTGAAAGGTGAGGATAACATTTCTAACAGGAAGATGCCTTGGGAATTTAAGCAAAATGCAGATTTTAGTGACCTTTCAAAGTTGCAAAAGCAAGGCGGAAACGGCGCTTCTGAAATTCTCGCTTCCCAAGCCACACAATCAAGTTTCTAGTCCTCAGGGCAGCCACAAGAGGATGCACATCAGAAGCCAGGCGGAGAATGTGCATTTTCTCTCACACAGGGATGGGCAACAGTTTCGCTGCTGGTGTCTCGCGCAATTAACCCCGACCTGGAGTTTGTTGTGAGCGGGCAACAGTGCTAACACAATTATCTTGAGATGGGGGGTGGGGGGGTGGGGGGGGCGCTTTCTCCCTCTTCCTTGGCTTCGCAGTGAGTCCTCAACTTACGATGATTCGAAGTCGCAACGGCACTGAAAAGAGGGACTCACGACTGTTTCCCACACACCTGCGACCGTCGCAGCATCCCCAGAGGTCCACGTGATCGAAATTCGCACGCTTGGCGATCACTGTGGCTTTTGAATTAGCGCTACGTGGTCATTAAGCGAATCCAGCTTCCCCTTTGCCTGTCAGAAGTCCGCAAAAGGGAGATCACCTGAGCCCGGGTGCGCTGCGACCATCACAAATATGACTCAGGATTTTGATCAGTCGATCACACGGATGCGGCGACGGTCGTAAGGCTGAAAAAGTCGCTTTTTTTCAGCGGCGGTTGCAACTTCGGTCAGTGACCGAACTGTCGCAAGTCGAGGACTACCTGTAACTACAACCTGTAGGCCTGTAGGATTTTCTGTCACGCCTCTGGGGATGTTTCCAGGCTGGCACACCATCCGTCCTGCACACTCGTAACAATTTTGAGGGGCGATTGCTCGAAAAAGGCCGCGTGAGAACCCTAATTCTGTTTCTCTCGTCTTCCCGCCCGACGCAAAACCTGATCGCTTTGCTTTCTTCCTTGCAGTGAGTTCCACCAGACCGACCGCTGCCACGGAGACGGTCCCAGGCTGGGGCATCGCTCTTCTCGTCCTGGTGTGCATCTTGGTCTTCGCCCTGCTCCTCGCCCTGTTGTGGCTGGTGAGTTGTTGGGAGTGCGAGGTTTCGGGCGACTCGCAAAATCCCCCACCCCCCCCGCAACGGTTGTTAAGTGTGAGAAAGCTGGAGAGGCCGAGCGGGGGGTGGTGTGTATGTAGGTGTGTCCTAGGCTTGCGACAGAAAAGATGGAGAGAAAAGAGGGGTGGCAGTACAGGCAGTCCTCGCTTTACGACTGGCACGGAGCCGAGTGTTTACGTGGCTCGGTGAGAAACGTGTTCAGCGGGTTTTGCCCCTTTGTACGACTTTTCTGGGACACAGTTGTTAAACGAAGCGCCGCAGGGGTTCAATTAGGAACACGGTTGTTAAGTGAATCCAGGTTCCCCCCCCCACCTCTTGACTTTGCGTGTCAGGAGGTCGCCAAAGGGGATCCCATGACCCCGGGACACTGCGGCTGTCATAAATGTGAGTCAGTTGCCAATTTTGTTCACGTGGCCACGGGGATGCTGGGAGAAAAGCCGTCCTAAGTCCTTTTTTTTCTGCGCCGGTTACGTTCAAACGGTCACTAAATGAATGGTCGTAGGTGGAGGACAGCTCTCCGTGCCCCCCCCCGATTAATGGCTTTCCTCCTCCGCTCTGTCGCAGTTGGTCTTCTACTGTCGCCGGAAGCACCGGGGAAGCATGGAGCTGCTTAGTGGCCAGGATTCGTACCACCCCATGAATGAGTACCCCACGTACCAGACCCACGGACGCTACGCGGCCCCCAACCAGAAGCAAAACCCCTACGGAGAGGTGAGCGCCGGGCACGGCCCGGAACGTCAGGCAGTAAATTCCCCGCCTGGAGGGTTTCCCAGGCTGTGCTCTTGGGGTCTTGGAGGAGGGGTGCCCGGGGGCCACGCCTTCTGCACCCCGAGATACGGGGCGGAGGGTCCAGCCTCACACACACACACACATACACACACACACCGTGGGAAAGCACAGGGGCAGCTGGGGTGGACCTTTGGAGAGGCAGGAGGAAGAATGTAGGGAATGTAAAGAGAAAGGAAAGCAGGGAGGGTTGAATCAGCTGTTGGTGGGCTAGAGAGACTTTTTTTTCTTTCTTTCTTTCTTTCTTTCTTTCTTTCTTTCTTTCTTTCTTTCTTCTCTCTCTCTCTCCTTGTTTTTTTTCTTTCCTTCCTTCCTTATTGCTCTTCCTTTCTTTTTTCTTTCTCTTTCTCCTTCCTTCCTTCTTTCCTTCCTTCATTCTTCCTTCCTTCCTCTTTCTTTCTTTCTTTCTCTCTCTCTCCTTGTTTTTTCTCTTCTTTCCTTCCTTCCTTCCTTATTGCTCTTCCTTTCTTTTTTCTTTCTCTTTCTCCTTCCTTCTTTCCTTCCTTCCTTCCTTCCTTCATTCTTCCTCCTTCCTCTTTCTTTCTTTCTTCTCGCTCTCCCTTCCTTCTTTTCTTTTTTCTTTCTCTCTCCTTCCTCCCATTTCTTTCTTTCTCTTTCTCCTTCCTTCCTTTTTCTTCCTTTTTCTTTCTTTCCCCTTCCTTCCTTCTCTTTTTCTCTTTCTCTCCTTCCCTTCCTTCCTTCCTTCCCTCCATCTCTTCCTTCCTTCTCTTTTTTCTTTTTTCTTTCCCTTTCTTTCTTTTCTCCTTTCTTCCTTTTTTTTTTCTTTCTTTTTTCTTTTTCTCCTTCCTTCCTTCTCTTCCTTCTTTTTCTTTCTCTCCTTCCTTCCTTTTTTCCTCCCTCCCTTCCTTCCTCCCCTCCCTTCCCTTTTTCCTTTCTTCATCTAACTTGATTTCTCTTTATCTTTCCTCCTCCTCCTCCTCCTCCCCTTTTCTTCCCTCCCCTCCCTTCCCTTCCCTCTGATCCTAGGGCTCCCTATAATGAAAGGGTGTGTGTGGGTGTGGGTGTGTGGGTGGGTGTGTGCGCCATTTCTCAGTGAGCCTCCCCTTCCTTCTAGACTTGGACTTTGGGGACCTTCAGGGCACCCCCTGCCCCAGGCTGAACCGATGCCCAGCCCAGTGCACCCTCTCTCTCCTGGGCCTGGCAGAGCCCGGCCTGAGACCTCTGCAGCCGGCCAGTGGCGGAGGCCCCATCTAAGCCGAACTGGCCCCTTCCATGCCATTGCGTGCTTGGCTGCACTGCATAAACACTGCCAGTTGTGCAAATATCCAGCTCCACACCAACCGGGGCCAGGAGGGGATGGGGGGACGGGAGCTTTTTCTTCCGTTTTCTACCTCTCCAGATCTCACAGAGGCAGCAATTTGTTTGCCCTTGACTGTGGGGGGCACACACACACACACACACACACAGGCCTTCAGCTGGCCCGGCTGCTCCTCACCCTCCCTCGTGACCTGGCTGTGTTTACACACCACACTGAAGCATCTGGAGGTTGCCTAAGCTTTTCAGCACAACTGTTGCCTTCCCACCCAGGGGCTGGGGGCAGGGGGGGAGAGGAGGCAATCCTCTGCTTTTTCTCAGCAAGGAGAGCCCAGGCAGGTTTCTTGTCCTCATTAAGAAATTCAGAAAGGCCCTTTATTTTTTTTTATTTTATTTTTTTTAAAGCCTCCTAGCAGCGGAGAAGTCCCTAGAGAAGAGATCAAAGTTGGACAAGGGGTGATTCGTTCATTTTTCAGGGGGAAATTAATTTTCTTAAATAGATGTCTTAAATGTTGCCTTCCTTTTCTTTCTTTCTTTCCTTTCTTTTCTTCCTTTCTTTCTCTTTCATTTTCCTTCTTTCTTCTTTCTTCTCCTTCTTCCCACGCTCCTTCTTTCTTCTCCTTCCCACGTCCCTTCTTCATCCCTCCCTCCATTTCCTTCCTTCCTTCCTTTCCTCTCTTTCTTTTCCTTCTCTTTTCTTCTCCTTCCTCCTACGCTGTCCCTTCTTCATCCCTCCCTCCATTTCCTTCCTTCCTTCATTTCCTCTCATTCTTTTCTTTCTCTTTTCTTCTCCTTCCTCCCACGCTGTCCCTTCTTCATCCCTCCCTCCATTTCCTTCCTTCCTTCATTTCCTCTCTCATTCTTTTCTTTCTCTTTTCTTCTCCTTCCTCCCACGCTGTCCCTTCTTCATCCCTCCCTCCATTTCCTTCCTTCCTTCCTTTCCTTTCCTCTTTCTTTTCCTTCTCTTTTCTTCTCCTTCCTTCCACGCTCCGTCCCTTCTTCATCCCTCCCTCCATTTCCTTCCTTCCTTTCCTCTCTCATTCTTTTCCTTCTCTTTTCTTCCTCCCACGCTCTGTCCCTTCTTCATCCCTTCCTCCATTTCCTTCCTTCCTTCCTTTCCTTTCCTCTCTCATTCTTTTCCTACTTTCTTTTCTCCTTCCTCCCACGCTCCATACCTTCTTCCTTCCTTCCTTCCTTCCTTCCTTCCTTCCTTCCTTCCTTCTTTCTTCTCCTTCATTCCTTCCTCCTTTTTTTCATTCTTTTCCGTCCTTCTTTCTTCTCCCTCCCTCCCTCCCTTTTTCATCCCTCTCTCCCTGCATTTATTTCCTCCCTCCCTCCCAATTCTTAGCCGAGCGAGCGAGCAACGCAAAAGGAACCACGCCAATTCCCAAACCAAGTTTGTTTTGTTCTCGTTAATAAATGACCCAATCACAACACAGACACAATTCCGAAGGCCTTTTGCCATTCCCCCGGCATCCTCCCTCTGAGTTACCTTTTTCCCACCTGCGATAAACTCCGCACGCACACGCACACGCACACACACAGAGAGAGAGAGACACACACACATACGCACACCGTTTCTCCACCCACAACGTTCGAGCAATCTTTATAACACGCAAACTGGTATATTTGGTTTAGGTTATTAAATTTTTTTTTAAAAAAAATGTATTTGACCGGAAATCATTATTTTTTTTTCTAGCCAGTGGGAAACAGAAACCTTTGTAGCTGATCCTGGCTGTTTAAACACGGCCACACCTTGCTGAAGAATTTGAGACATTTATTTATTTTTCATGTATTTATTTAATCCCTCCCTCTGGATTTGATATAAACAGCCGCATCAGCCCTTTCTGTCACATTGGTGTTGGATCCATGGGAATTTTCTGCACTGTCTGCGCACAGCCGGGACCAAGCCAGGATTTCTAGAACAAGCCAGAAACAGTGGCCTTAAGCCAGCAATCGAGGGCTGCTCCCCCTCCCCGAGTTTGCAAAACTCGACATTCGTGCAAAGGGCACAAAATCCACCAGGGAACAATTCCCAGAATTCTCGGCGAGGGCCACTCCGAGTCGGGTCTGCGCTAGTGCGAAAGCGGGCTCCAGCCCTCCTCAGCTCAACCCGGGTTTAGAGTAATGTGTGAACCGTCAAATACCCAGACGGAGACTGAGGCTGGGGGAGGTGGGGGGAAAGCTTCAAATTGGTGGACCCTCCAATCTTCTTTTCTCTTCTGCTTCCTCCTCAGGGACACCCCAAAAACGGGACGAAACCCTTCTCTTACATCAACCCTAGCATGGCCAACGACGAACTGTAGGGGGCGCACTTCCTACAGCCGGACTTCTTTGGAGGGGGGGTTAAATTGGGGGGGGAAAGGTTGAACTTTGGCATGTAAAGTTCAGCTTTTTGGACAAGCCCCCATCCCCAGTGAAAAAGCGGGGCAATTTTTTTTAGGGGGGGTTCCAGAGAGTTGCTCACTCCTCCCTTGACGGCGAGCAGAATTACGGATTGGAGGGGGTTGGGGAGCCATGCCAAGACACTGAGGACTAGATGCTTGGAGCGGCATATTGACCTCGCTGGCTATTTTCCTTCCAAAAAATCTCCGGGCCGGCGGGACTCCCTGCCACAAGATCTTGACAGGGAGTCAAAACCAATGAACTCTTGACACGTTGACTATTTTGCTTTTTATTAATTTATGGCCAATTATTAATTTATGGGAAGTTTCGTAGCTGGAGAAAGCAACAATCCATCTCCGGAGAAGAGGAATCGAAGGCGGAAGATTTTTGGATGCAAAGAGGAAGGAGAGATGCTGGCCTCCCCAATCTCTTTCTTGCCTTAGGGGGAAAAAAACTGAGTTCCTGAGAAGCCATTTTTGGAGACATGAGGGAACGGAATAAATTCAAATTCAAATTTTAATTCTACCGCCTCTTTCTTTTGCACATTTACCACCCCCCCCAAATTTCCTGGTCCCCTGCCAAACCTTTTGTAAATTCTTAATTTACAAAGAGGAAACAAAACACTCGTCTCGCCAGCCTTGCAGGACCTTAGAGGTCATCTAAAACACCCTACTAGCCCTGCTCAAGGTTGATTTTTTTTTTGCTTTGTTTTCTTCGCTCGTTCTTCCACCCGATATAGTTCTAGGAAACCATTTAAGCAATGCAAAGTGAAGTAAGCAGACTGTTTGCCAACTGATTAGAGCATTTATTTTTTTTTTAAAAAAAGAAGAGATTGGACAGCCATTTGTCTGAAATGGTTTAGGGTTTCCTGCCTGAGCAGGGGATTGGACTAGATGACCTTCAAGGCCCCTTCCAATTCTATTCTATTCTCTATTCTATTCTCTATTTCTCTATTCTATCCTATTCTATTCATTTCTCTATTCTCTCCTCTCCTCTCCTCCTCTTCTCTCCTCTCTTCTCTCCTCTATTTCTATTCTATTCTATTTTTATTAAATGTAATAAACAATCTTTGTTCCTAGCCTTGGGGAGACTACAAGTAAAATTTCTGAAAGCAAGGCGGTTTCAGCTTGGTTTTCTCCAATCCTTGATACCAAAACACAATACCATGTGTTTTGGATTGAATGAATGTGTTTGGATAGGATGGTTGATTGTTATCGTAATTTAATTTTTTTATTGTATTATTGTTGTAAGCCGCCCTGGGTCCCAGGAGAAAGGCGGCATAGAAATTTAAATAAAGTCAAAGTAATGTCAAAAGTCAAGGCACTGCCAGCACCCGGTGGGCAGAGAAAAACGAGGAAATGAAATTAAATGTTTGAATTAGCTCAGCAAAAAAAAATAAAAAATGGAAAAGAGGGTTGGGAGGAGAGAAGGAACAAGGCTGGCCCGGCTTCAACTGCACCAAAAGTCAGCAAAGTGCTGGCAGAGGGAGAGAAAAACCAAACAAATAAACTGAAACGAAAGAAATGAACTCAATTTTTGTGTTCCTGGTTTCGTGAGGCGTAGACTCAGCAGATGTTAAAGGCCGCAGGGGATATTTCGTCAGAAACCAGACCTGGAGTCCCAAAAGGCAGCGGCCCTGTTTGCTGCACAAATGATAGGAAGTTCTTGGTTTAGGACTGACCGCAGATCTTCAAACGGCCCGCTCGATTTGCCCCACCCAAAGGGTGGAACCGCAAGGAACAAAGCCCCAGATTAAGCTGTGGTTTAGCCTAGATTGAGTAACAAGGATTTAATTCTTCCCAGGATTGCAGCAGCCACTGGTTGGTCCCTCCCTTCTCCAAACCCATTTGCCCCCCAGTGAAAAAGAACATTTCCCCGTTAATTTGTACGACAAATAGACATTACCCAGAGGAACGCCAGAGACACAACAGTCACTTTAGATGACCTACAAGTCCCTGGAGGGGGCTCCAGTAGCTTTGAATGGCTGTGCACAGCAACAAACAGCTTTAAGCAAGACACGGAAAGAGACAGACGCCTTAATGATCCCAGAAAAGCGAAATCCCAAATCTTTCCCTGGAGCAAAACTCAAATTTCTTAAAGAGGTGGGGAAAAAAAGAGAATTTATTCTGTAGAATCTTAGGGCTAAGGCGCCCTCTAGTGGCTTAGATTGGAACAACACCTCTGTTCCAAAAACCTTTAAAAACCTCAATCAAAGCCCAACAGTTTAAAACTTTATTCATTCATTTATTTTTTAAGTTAACAATCTGACCAAAGACATGGAAAAAAAGAGGAGGAATGTCGCGAGGTTCCTACCCCATCAGACTCTCTGTCCATCCCCTAGGTCCGTTTCCAACCTAGGTCTGGGACTGCACAAGAGTTGCGAGCCAGCTCTACGTGATGGTGTGGTTTCTCTCCTTGAAAAGCAAGATTCTAGTCCTCAGGGTGGACTCCGAAGTGCAGAAGGGGGCTAATTAAAATAAATTAAAAGAAACATTGGGGCGGGCGGGGGGGGAGGAGGATGGAGAGATAATCCACCCAGCCCAATTTGGCGAAGGCTCTTCTGAGCCAACCTAGAGGGATTTGTCATTGTGTTGTGGGATTTCGAACTCACAACTCACAAGCCGTGCTTGGGGAGGAGGCTGTTTTGCGCAGTTTCCTTGCCAAAAGCTGCCTCGGGGGTCTGAGAAAGATCGCGGGCGATTTCACGGACCGCCGCCCGCCAAGCCCCCTAAAATTTGCCATTGTTAAGTGTTTATTTCCTTAAGTTTCAAGTTTCAAGTTTATTTGCACTTATATGCAAATAAACCCCTGCCCCTTTCTTTTCGCGACCGTAACACTGACACACAATCCAGCATTGCTCTCGTCGCACGCTGGGAAGAACCGAGACAAAAAAAGCAAATAAAAATCCGGGCCCAAGAAAGAGGTTTGTTGAGAACAGGGTTAAAGGCCCCCCTTTATAAGGGATATATTCTACCAGGCACCATATTTTCACAAACACCTCAACACTTACAAAACAGCCCCTTTTTCAGAAACACAATCAAATCACCACCCCTGTGCGTTTAAGCCATCACCTGCTCTGCACCTGTTGAACTTCCATTCAGGCTGCCTAGGAATTGGGAAGGGTCGATCAATGTCAAATAACAGATAGTCCTTGATTTGCAGTCATAATTGCCACCGGAATCATGGTTGTTATGAGTCGTATCTTTTGGAGGGGCTGGGTCGTTAAGCATGTCAGTGTTGTTCTTAAGCGAAACCAGGTTCCCCCACGGATCTGGGTTATTGGAAGCCACTTGGGAAGGTCGCCGATAGGGATCACACACGATCCCGGGGACCCGCAACGACTGTAAATGCAGGCACCCAAATTCTTATCACATAATCCCGGGGGACACTGCGACGGTTGCCAACGCCAGGACGGCTGTGCGTCCGTTTTTCAGCGCTGTCATATCTTTGAAGGTCGTCCAAAGACTGTCGTACTTGTCCTGCGCAACATGGCCTGAAAACATTTCAGGATTTGCATCATGAGTGGCTTCCCGAGAGAGGAGGAAGTCAATTATTATTATTATTATTATTATTTATTTAATTTATATGCCGCCCTTCTCCCAAGACTCAGGGCGGCTCACAACAATATTTTCCATTAGGATTTATTTTTATTTTTTATTTTTATTTTTTGCATTTTACAATGGGCAACGGCAGGAAGCAGAAAATTATCCAGGGGAATCCTTGTTCTGGAAAAAAAAAAAGCCAATTTTTTTCCTCCCGCTTTGTTACAGTGGAAGATCAAACGGATTCCAAACTAAATCTGAAAATCAGGATGTCAAAACTAGCTTTGCCATACAAGAAACCAATAAGCGACACACAACAAAGACTGTTGTGTTTTTGTTTTTTTTATGAGAAGGAAGATGTGGGAAAGAGAATCTAGCATTGTTTTAAGAAAGAAAAGGGGAGTTTTGATTCCAGGTTAAGGAAATGCCGTGAATAAGACAAATTTAAACCTGCTTGGAAACAATTTGCAAGTCTCAGCGATAGCTTCGCGCTGGGGATCCGGTGGATCCCAAAGAAGCAACCTGGAACTAAGACATTTCCCGACAGTGAGAACAAGTAACCAGTGGAACAGCTTGCCACCAGAAATTATGAATGCTCCAACACCAGAAGTTTTTAAGAAGAGGCTGGACAGCCATTTGTCTGGGATAGGGTCTCCTGCCAGAACAGGGGGTTGGACTAGATGACCTTCAAAGTCCCTTCCAACTTTCTTATACTATTCTATTCTCAATTCTGGCGAGAAAACCCTAGGAAGTTTTTAAAACGTGGCACCATCTGAGGGGCGATACAATAACAGTTCATTTAGTGACCAAAGTTACAACCATTTCTCACCCTACAACCGTCGCAGCAAAATCAATGGGGAAGCCAGATTAACGTAACCACGTTACTAACTTAAAAAACAAACCTGCAGAGATTCATGTAACAACGAAAAGGTCATCCAACAGGGCAAAATTGACTTGCCCGACGTCTCATTTAGCAACGTAAATTTGGGGCTCCGTTGCAGCCATTAAGTCGAGGACTATCTGTATATTTTGGCCCGGTTCTATTTAAAAAAACCACCAATTCTAATAACATGTCAGAATCTCCCATTTGAACAGCCTAAAAAGCAAAATGGGAAGTTGAGGAGCGTGACGAGGGACTTTAAAAAAGTAAAGAGAGAGAGAGAGAGAGAGATTAATTTAAAATTATGACTACATCAGAAGTACAGCGGACCGACTCGCCTACGGGTCAAGAGACAGAGGTTGAGAGACGAGGGCTCAAGATGGCCTTTTATATTTTTTTATCTTTTTCAACACAAAAAGGAGGAAAGACGCTATTCCAAACTCAGCCATGCTCCAAACAAGAATTTGGGGCTGGGGGGGGTGTCGTATTTGTCTTTTCTCAACTGAAATTCCTGCCCCGGACAGGAGCAAAAGGAGGACGGGGGAAAATCTGGATTTCCCCCAGAAGTTTAGGGGGTATACTGAAGAAGATAAGAAGAAAACAAAGAGATGGATATTTTACTATTTTTTAAAATTCCCCTCTGTGAGGCAGCTGTGGGGTGGAAGCTGCTGTCAGTCCCCACAGCTGGGGTGGGTTTTGTTTTTTTAAAGGGGGTGCTGGCTGGGAAAAGGGCACCCCCACCATCAGAATGAAAGACTCTTTTCTGTTGGAAGTTCGCCTATCCACTAGAGGGCAGCATTGCTCAACAGATGCTCTGCCCTGTTCCTATCGCGGAAACCCTCTCTGCTCCTTCACCCCATCGCTAGAGATATTTTTTCATTTTTCCCCCCCGCAAGCAGGGGTTGGAGAGGCTATCTGGACCACCCTTCTGAACCACCCCTCCCCCAAGGCTCTTCTGCTGGTTGATCCTCTCCCCGAACATGCTCAGAATCGGCCGACGGCAAGCTCAGTCCAGCTTGGAGAAGCCGCTGATGGTGACTTTCCGTTCCTGACGGTTGACCACCAGCTCTTGAAGGTGCAAGGCACCGCCCCCGATGAAGCAGAAGGCCGGGCAGACGGGACCCGAGCAGTCTACCCCACACTCCCAAAGGCTGCGGAAGGAGACGGCGTCGAAGAACGCCACTTTGCTGTGCTCGTAGTCGAGACAGATGCCGACGCGAGGAGGCAACGGCATGGTGGAGTTGCCGGGATCCCGCGAGGTCAGCGACACCCCGTGGGAGAGGAGGATCTTGCCCATGCCGATGGTCAGGAAGGCGAAGGGCGGCGAGGACTCCAGCGTGGTGTCTTCAGCCCCGCTGTCGTGGCCGCTATCCGGGTCGTACCTTAGCCAGGAAAAAAACAACAACAACAAATACAGGCAGAAGAGGATGGCAAAACCTCCGTGAATTTTGACAGCCAAAAAAACAACAGTAAAACCAATTACAGGTTAGTTAGTCCTTGACTTATGAGCCCAAACTTTCTCTTGCTAAACGAGGCGGTTGTTAAGCAAGGCCTGACCCATTTTACGACCTCAAATGCCATGCTTATTAAGTTGCATTGCTGCAGCTGCTCAGTTAGTAACACCGTTACTTCCCGGCTTCCCCATTGATTTTGCTTGTCAGAAGGCGGCAAAAGGGGATCACCTGACCCCGGGAGTCTGCAACTGTCATGAGTACAAGCCAGTTTCCAAGTGACTGAAGTTTGATCAGGTGATCCCAATGGTCGTAAGTGTGACAAACGGCCACTTTTTCAGTCCAAATGGTCGCTAAATGAACTGTTGTAAGTTGGGGGCTACATGTGGATCACAATTCTCTCTCCAAATTTCAATGGGGCCTGGAGATGCCACTCCAAAAATGCCGGGGTTCAGAGGAACTGGCCGTCCCTCATCTTTGGAGTAAAATGTTACCTCAATAAACTCCCTTTAAACCCCACTTTGCAAAAGGAGCCCCCAATTTTTAGTCTCATCTCTGTCACAGTTCGACGACCCACCCATTTAATTTTCAACTGCTTCGCCCAAAATGTGATACGTTGACTCTACATTTTCTGGATTAAAGTTTTCTGTAAATTGGCCATTTTAAGCTGGCTGGGGGATTCTGGGAAGTGAAGTCTACCTGTCTTAAAAGTTGCCGAGTTGGAGAAACACCGTTCTAGATCTTCGGAGATCTGACTTGAACAAGTTCTAAACTTAATTCCTTCTCCGTAGTTCCAAGCGTTTGCTCACCTGGGGCTCACCACGTCTTGGGGCACCTGGAACCATTCCTGCAGCTTGCTCTCCAGCCCCACGCCCACCTTGACCAGATAGGAGCTGGGATCCACGCAACAGGCCCAGTAGCTGCGTCCTTGGGTGACCGCCACGTCGCCGATCACCAGGTCCACGGAAAGATGGCAGCTAGTCATCAAACGCTCGGCGGCAAACAGCATGGGAAGACCGGGGACGCTGCGGACCGCTCGCTGGTCCTTGCTGATGGCCAAGCGCTCTCGGTTGAAGCCCCACCGATTGTCCAGAAAGAAATTCAACACTTTGGGGAGGAAAGGGGACGGGAGAAGAAATCGAGGAACAAAGAATTAGAAAGAGCCTAAACCATAGGAGAACAGGAGCCGTCAGAATTAGGAAGAGCTTAAACCATATGAGAACTGGAGCCAGGAGAATTAGGAAGAGCCTAAATCATAGGAGAAGAGGAGCCGGGAGAATTAGGAAGAGCCTAAATCATAGGAGAAGAGGAGCCGGGAGAATTAGGAAGAGCCTAAATCATAGGAGAACTTCAATGTAGAGAGGACAAAGCACAGGAGAAACATCTGGAACAGCTCACAGGGGATGCAACACAAATGTTTCTCCTGTGCTTTGTCCTTTCGCCAGTGGAGTTCTTCCTAAACAGGGAGAAAAAGGAGAGGAAAAGTTTTACCGGGTGCAGGAGGCGTACGCAAGTAGATATCCTCGCTGTAGTCTCCAAAGCCAGCTTTGTTGTATCCTCGGACACGCAGCACATAAACGCTATCCGTGTCCACGTACTCCACAATGGTGCTCATGCCTCGCACTTCTTCCCGTCGCTGCCACAGTTTGAGTGCCTTGCCCTTGGGCTCGGCCCGCCGGAACTCCACCGTGTAGTGCCAGGCGGCTGGTGAGTGCTGCGGCAGGCGCCAGCAGAGGAAAATCTGGTCGTAGGCATAGGTCCGCTGCGTGTCAATCACAGGAGCCTCCGGTGCTGCAACGGGAGAGGAGAGAGGGGAAGGCGCGCGACGTCAGACCGATGCAGCACGGCACAGCCGAACGCTCTCCGGACTGACCGCAGACGACCAGTACGAGGTGCCGAAGGCGGAGAAGAGACGGGCATGTTCCGTGGAGGAACATCGGAGAGGGAGAGGGACAAGAATCGGGGGGAGAGGCAAGCTGCTGAGAAGAATCCGGGGGGCGCAAGAGAGACTGAGTGCAAGTCGGGGGGAAATCAGGAGAAGAGGTGAAAGAGGGAAGAGAGACGGGGATTGAGAGAAACAAGAGAATGGTGCAAGAAGACGGGAGGAGAGATGCTAAAAAGGAAAGGAATCTGATTTGGGAGACCATCAAAACTAACCAAAATTAAGCTGTTGGCTCCAACACGGTTCCTGTGGGGAACCAGGATTCCCGCCATCTACCGGACACCCTGTTAGCTCTTGTTTTGTTCCAAATACATTCATTCCAAAGCTAAGAGTAGTCCTCGGCTTCCAACAGTTCATTTAGTGACTGTTGGAAGTTATAACGGCACTGAAAAGAATGATTAACTACCATTTTTCACACATATATATTTGCTGATGCTTTATTTAAACTAAATTTGTCTATTGGTGATTGCATGACCTCTGTAGGTGCCGTACGCTAAATAAATGAACAACAAATAAGCAATGAATTACAGGAAATCAGCCAGGTGCTTTTAGAAGCAACAGATGATGATTAGAAGTAAGCTTGGTTTTTGTATTTAAGGGTGCCTTTGCTCTGCCCTCTGATTACATCTGCAAATAACTAAAGGCTTTGGAACTCACCCCGTAAAGAAGGACCAGATGCTCTGTTGAACTACAAGTCCCATCATGCATCCCTAGCATGGCCCTGCTGGCCAAGAGGATAATGGGTACTGCTGGCCTACATATATAAAGAGTATCAGGTTGAGAAAAGCAAGTCTTGAAGACATCAATATTAAAGACACTATAGCAAAAAAAGACATGGGGTTTTTTTGTGTGCCAGCCACCTGTTTGTGCCCACTCCCTGATACTCCATTCCATCTTTTTTGATCCTATCTAACCTCGCTTTGCCTTCTTTTGGGGACTCCACAGTCAGGTGTCCACTGCCCAGAAGATCTCTTAAGCGATTAACTGGCCTCCTCCATAAACACACCTTCCATTCTAACCCGTTTCCCAGCCAGGTTTAGTCCAACCGATCCGGGATACCAAAATTTCAACTAAATAAGCCATCTTATTTACAAAACCTAGGGAGAGGCCACCGAAGGGAACTGCAGAGAGCCAAGGCAGGTAGGGAAGGTCACTAGAACGCTCTCCGTCACCCACCCAGCATTCTAGTCCTCAAGGGAAACTCTTTCAGCCTTCAGAAGGACTAGAATGCTGTATTGCAACCAGGGGGTTGAAATAATAGATCAGAAGGTCCCCAAACCAGGTCAGAGGATGGCAGAGGAGGCAGGACGGATGCAATGGAAGGGCATGAGGCGGTCCATGGGGCTGGAGAGAAGAAAAGAGAAGGGGGAAGAATCAGGGAAGGATGGGAACAGTGGAGTGGGATGTGACTTGCCTCAGTTTACCGCGGCGATGCCTCAGCAGCAGACACAGCCTATAAACAAAGAGAGGTAAAGCAAAGGGGTCAACAGCCACGCAGCTGGCAGGACCGGACTGTGGGTTGGGCAGCCTTCAACACGGCGGGAAACCAAAATTAAACCCTGGCTCCAAGGTGGTTCCCGTAGGTCTCAAAATAACCAGGATTCCCCTGGTCTACTGGACGCCCTGGACGCAATCCTTTTGCCCTAAATCCATCCGTTCCAAAAAACTACAGCTGCTCCTCGATTTATAATGATTCGCTTAGCGACCGTTATAACGGCGCTGGAAAAAAAGCTGACCGGTTTTTCAGGCTTACGACCGTTACGGCAGCCCCTGGCGATCCGAAATTCGGACGCTTGGCGGCTTAACTCGTATTTAGGACGGCCGCAGTATCCCGGTGTGTGTGTGTGTGTGTGTGTGTGTGTGTGTGTGTGTGTGTGTGATGCGATCCCTTTTGACAACCTTCAGACGCGCAAAGTCAATGGGGGAAGTCAGGTTACGAACGGATGGGTCAACAGGCCAAGCACCTGGCAGAATTGTGCCGGGGCGTGGGGGAGAGTGGGCTCCCTGTCTCAAACTTTGGGCTGGCTGTGGATTATGGAGGGTGGCTGGGCCAGGGGGAAAGAGGGAAGCTTTCTGGGGCGAAGAGACAATTGAAATAACACAAGCGATGGGAATCAAAGCATCCAAAACCATCTCAGGTGCTTCCGTCTGCAGGTGGGGGATAGGTAGGGAGAAGGATTGGGGGGGCAAGGAGGAGATGGGTCCAGGGCATCCCCGACCCAGCCAAGGTGGACTCACCACCACGCCGACGGTTCCAAGTTCCAGGGTCTTTCCGCTCTTCAACAGGTCATGCACGACACAAACACAACACAAACACAACACAGCATGTGCCCCGAGGGGCTCACAGCACAGTACTGGCATTCCTGTTGCGGGAAATTCTGAGATATTAAGATCTTTGGATTCGTGTTTCACAACTGGAAGAGGGGTGGACTTCAACTCCCAGAATCCCCCAGCCAGCCTGATTTAAGAAGGGTGGACTTCAACTCCCAGAATTCCCCAGCTAGCATTCTTTAAGACGTGGACTTCAGCTCCCAGAATTCCCCAGCCAGCTTAATTTAAAATTGGTGGACTTCAGCTCCCAGAATCCCCCAGCCATCCCTGCTGGCTGGGGAATTCTGGGAGTCAAAAATTCTTTGACTCCCAGAAAGTTGAGACTTGCCAAAGTTGAGACACACTAATCTACAGGTACTTACAACCCTGTGCAAAGCAGTCTGAAACTCTATTGGTAGCAACTAGCACACCTGCCATTTACAAGTCACCCTTGTTTAGCAACCAAAATGGGAGCCAACAACACGGCCGTTAAACGCGGCCGTCCCTAAGTAGCACCTCGACCGTATTTTGTTTCGCTTTACAGACCTGCCAAGGTCGTCATTGTGAGAACTGATTGCAAAATTACTTTTTTTGGGGAATACATGAAAAGATCCAATTTTGTCGTCGCTGGAAGGAAGAATTTTTCCTGCCTCCCAAAGCAGGCCAGGCTCAAAAAAAATCTACGCACCTTTAATAAAAATGAGGTCTGTAAGCAGCTTTATTTCTCGGCTCACGTCCACCTGGAATTGGCTGAAGGAGGCGCTGGCTGCTGGCCGGAACGCCTGGAGGGAATCGGTCGCTCTGAGGATCCTGTCGCAGGACGGACCAAACAAGACGGAAGCAGAGAGAATCAGATAAGGGGGGAAAAAAACCTCTGAGCATAGATCAACCACTACCGCTTCCTTGATTGCAACGGACATAAACGCGCATATATATTAAAGAGAATAACAGAATAATAACAAAATATTCTGAAATTTGGATGTTCCTTGATCCTAGTGCTGATTACTTAGGAAAACATATTTTCTCTTTTCTGTGGCTTAATTTATTCTTGCTAGAGAAGGTATAGCCAGCGGTGTGTCTACCAGGGATACTTGCAGATGGAAGGGAGGGAAAAAAGAAAGAAAGAAAGAAAGAAAGAAAGAGAGAGAGAGAGAGAGAGAGAGAGAGAGAGAGAGAGAGAGAGAGAGAGAGAGAAGAGAAAAAGAGAAAGAGAAAGAGAAAGAGAAAGAGAAAGAGAAAGAGAAAGAGAAAGAGAAAGAGAAAGAGAAAGAAAGAAAGAAAAAGAAAGAAAGAAAAAGAAAGAGAAAGAAAGAAAGAAAGAAAGAAAGAAAGGGAGGGAAGGAGGAAGGAAGGAAAAGTGACAAAGAAGGGAGGGAGAGAAGGAAGGAAGGAAGGAAGGAAGGAAGGAAGGAAGGAAGGAAGGAAGGAAGGAAGGAAGGAAGGAAAGCAGAATTACAGAGTAAGAGGATTGGAAGGGAGATCTTCTAGTCCAACCCCCTGCTCAGGCAGGAAACTCTCATCAAACTCAGGTCTGCCTCAACTTACAACGGCAATGAGGGACAGTGGAATCAGATGGTCGTTAAGCAAATCACAGCGTCGTTCCGTGAATCCAGCCAATGGGTATTTTTTGGTTTGGCCTGTTTTTCAGAGAAACGCACCTGTGATGCAGCTGCTTGGCGGCCTGGACAAAACACGGCTGGTCCGTTTCCTTCAAGATTTCCTGGGAGTAGCCCACCATGCCCGAATTCTCCAGCATGGCCTGGTGCTCCTGCAGCTGGCCTTGCAGGCGAGCGACCCGGTCTTGGCGACAATCTTCAATGGCATTAAGCAGAGCGGCTCGCTTCTCGTCCAACAGGCTGCTCAAATTGTTCATCAGCCGAATGACCTCTTCTTTGGCCTGGGTGCCATTCATCTGCAAGACAAGGGCCGATTAATAGACAAGCCGGGTGCCACCATGAAGGGCCTTCCTTCCTCCCTCCCTCTGCGCCAGCATTTTGCTCCTAAAATGTCAGAATAGAATAGAATTAACAGAGCTGGAAGGGAACGTGGAGATCTACTAGTCCAACCCTCTGCTCAGGCAGAATAACAGAATAATCACAGAATAAAAGAGATGGAAGGGACCGTGGAGATCTACTAGTCCAACCCTCTGCTCAGGCAGAATAACAGAATAATCACAGAATAAAAGAGATGGAAGGGACCGTGGAGATCTACTAGTCCAACCCTCTGCTCAGGCAGAATAACAGAATAATCACAGAATAAAAGAGATGGACCGTGGAGATCTACTAGTCCAACCCTCTGCTCAGGCAGAATAACAGAATAATGACAGAATAAAAGAGATGGAAGGGACCGTGGAGATCTACTAGTCCAACCCTCTGCTCAGGCAGAATAACAGAATAATCACAGAATAAAAGAGATGGAAGGGGCCGTGGAGATCTACTAGTCCAACCCTCTGCTCAGGCAGAATAACAGAATAATCACAGAATAAAAGAGATGGAAGGGACCGTGGAGATCTACTAGTCCAACCCTCTGCTCGAGCAGGAAAACTCTACACAGGTCCCTTCCAACAGCATCATCATCATCATCATTATTAATTATTATTAATTATTATTAATTATTATTATTATTATGCTCGAGAGAACACAAATTTGTACGTCATACTGTATTGCTTTGGGGACAAATTTGTTAAACCTCCTGAATTACAACCCATTATTTTACAGACAAAGGATGGGGCAGCAGGGAAGGAAGTGCCAAATTGGTGTCCCAAATTTTTCTTTTTTTTTTTTTTAACAATCTTTTTATTTTTTATTAATCTAATACATAAAACAGTGCACTGTGAATAGTGCCCTCCACCAGACAAATTACAAAAATACAAACATTAATCCCACCACCAATTGGGAAGATTCAATTTCTATTACATATATACTTCTCAACTCTGGATTACATTATTCATACTTTATAGAGTGACTGAATTTTATTCTTTATTTTTACATCGTCTATTAAATTTTTCTCATTGTTTGGGCCTGGTGTCAACCTCAACAGAAGTACGACAAAAGTAACATTACCTCCGCAAGCCGAAGGGTCTCTTCCAATTCGTTGATTTGAGCCTGAACTGTGTCTTGATTGCTCAGGATATAAGCTATGCTTTTGGTCAGCTTTTCCTGTGAGCGAGAAAAATACGCTGAAGCAACGGGGTGGAGGGTGCGATCCTACAGGCCCCCGATCATTGTCAGTCACTAAAACCCAAGAAAGATCCCTTTGTGATTCTTCCAAGGTTTATTTATTGTTCCTCACCCAGAGACAGAATCTTGACAGACTAAAGCACGCTAACATACAGATAAAAGCCCATTCCCTGGGAACTGTTGAGGAGGAGCTGTCTTTGCCCTCTCTCTCATACACTAACTCTCTAAACAGAGTCGGGTCGGTTTTTTGCTCCTCTGGAATTCAATCCCTCCCTCCCTTCTGCATGACATCGTTATCACAGCCGAGAATTAAGAACCATCTCAAGACCCTCATTTGGCAATATATATATATACATATATGTTTTCTGAGGTTTTCGCGGGTGTTTGTATGTAGATCTTTGGTTCTTCGGGTTTTCTCCCACGTAGAATTTGAAGTGTCTTGGCGACGTTTCGACGAAGTCTCATTCGTCATCTTCAGGCTGGTGCTTTCGGCTTCGTGCTTCTAGGAGCAATGTGTGACTGTAGCTGTTTCTTCCTTTTAACTGCCAGTGGGGGTTTGAACCCCCACCCAAACAGAACACTCCCCCAGCCAATCAGAGCACAGCCAATCCCCCATCCAATCAGAGCACAGCCAACCCCCTAACCAATCAGAACACAGCCGAGCTCCCAGCCAATCAGTTCAAACCCCCACTGGCAGTTAAAAGGAAGAAACAGCTACAGTCACACATTGCTCCTAGAAGCACGAAGCCGAAAGCACCAGCCTGAAGATGACAAATGAGACTTCGTCGAAACGTCGCCAAGACACTTCAAATTCTACGTGGGAGAAAACCCGAAGAACCAAAGATCTACATATACATATATACATATACACATATACACATATACACACACATACACACACATACACACACATATATATAATCGTATTTTGCATCAAAGTCAACAACTTGCAAAGAAAAAAACGGGAGATTTTTTCTATTTTATCACAGAGGAAATTTTCATTTTCGTCGCCCAGAAAAACAGGAGATATGTTCCCATAATCCACTCCAAGCCTCAAAGACCATCCTGAGTGCAGTATGAACCCAAAGCAGCTTTCCTTCCTAAAGTCAACAAGCCAAGATGGTTTTTTTTTTTAAAAAAAAAGTTTTCTACAAAAATCTCACCTTGAGTGCCTGGTAGGCGCTGAGCACAGGTGTGATTTTATGACTTGTGTGCGTGCGACGAACTCGACACAACTGGCACACCAAACGCTGGCAGGTTTTGCAATAATGCGTCACCTCTTCCCGGTGTTCGGGGCACATCAGACCCTGCAGAGGAGACAAAACGAAGCCGGCTGGAGCGCTTCGCAACCAGGACGGACCCACAATGTGCGCAGGGGAAGATCAGGGGGCAAAAAACAAGGAAGCCAGTTATCACAGGGAGTCCTCGTTTAGTGACTGCGCTCTACGGCAATCGTCCGAAGCTACAACAGAGATGAAAATTTGGCGACCAGTCCTTGCGTTTGTGACCTTCGCGGGTCTGCGAAGCAAAGGGAAGCGGGAGGAAGATTGTCCGTTGTGCTTTCCCTTCGCCGATTGCGGTCACTAAACGAGGAGGCCTGTATGATCTCACTGGTTTGAGCTCCCGAGCGCAAGGTAGGATATGAATCTAAGAAATAAAAACATGAAGGTGGTCTTCAAATCCAAGAGATGAAATCATGAATGTAGTCTTCAAATTTAAGAAACGAAAACACGAACGTTTCCTTCCAAACCAAGAAACAAAAATAGAAGACAGTTGGAAGGGACCTTGGAGGTCATCTAGTCTTCAGTTAAAGAAATTAGGGGGCACCTTTGGAGCCCTGGAAAGCGACAGGGGAGCCTTACTTTGGGACGGAAGGTGAGAGTCGGAGGGATGGGTTCGTGCTGGGCTTTCTGCGTCCCCCACGGGTGATAAAGTTTGAAGCATTCGTTGCAGAAGCTGGATCGGCACTCGGTACATCCCTTGGTGGCCTCCAGCTGCGGCGGTTTGCAGAACTGGCACATGATGGCCGCGTTGACGTTGATGGTGTGGCGGTAACGCTCCACCACCCGCTCCAGAGTCAGGTTTCGGAAAAGGCTGCCCAAACCTCGCTCGCCCAGGTCCACGTCTCGCTGGCACAGTGGGCACGGAAAGAGGACGCTTTGGGGGTGCAAGACGCCCCCTCGTTTCCGGCCGGGATACGTGCCAAAACCTGGCCGGAAGGAGAGACATGGGGGACATCATTACAAAGGAGAAATAAATTCTTAATGTTATTTCGGAGAGGAAAAAAAAAAAAGGAGAGAGCTGCCATAGTCAGGAGCAGTCTATCTCTAAGTATATCCGGATGGAAAGATTTGTTCTCTCTCTCAAAAGCTCTGCCCTTTCTGGCTGGTTCTGGGATTCCTGTCCGAACCGGGATTGTCTGCCCTCAAGGTGGTGTTGATCCTCCGCAACTATTATAAAGCCAGTCCTCTACTTACGACAGTCCGCTTAGTGACCATTTGAAGTTAGAACGGCACTGGGGGGAAAAAGTGACTCAGGAACCGTTTTTCACGCTTACGACACTGCAGCATCCCCGGGTCAAAATTCAGACGCTCGGCAACCGACTCGTATTTATGACGGTCGCCGTGTCCCCGGGATCCCCCTTGGGCGTCCTTCAGGCCCGCAAAAATCAACGGGGAAGACCAGATTGTGACTGACTTGACCGCAGCAGTTGATTCGTTTAACAACCGCGGCAAAGCGGGGCAAAACTCACTCGCTTAGCAACAGAAATTTTGGGCTGAATGGGCTGAATGTTGGTCGTAAGTCCGAGGACCGAAAGATCCAATCAGCCAAAATCTCAAACAGATACCTGATTTCAGGAGCCGGTCCAGACGCTCCGGTTTTGGCACGATCCGGCGCCCTAGGCGTGGACTCCGCGTGGCTGGCGTGGACGCCGGAGACGTGGGCTCCGAGGTGGGGTCCGGACAGATGTAACCCTGCTGGAGCAGGACTTCGGTGGCGCAGATGTGGCAGACACTGTGCATGCACGGCAAAACCAGGGGCTGCTTGTACATCTCTTTGCAAAGCGGACACAGCAGTTCCCTCTCCATGTTTTTCATGCTGGTCTGCAAAAAACGGAGAAGGGAAAAAACAAAAAAAGGAGGGGGGAGGAAGGGGGGATGAGGCAGAAGCCAGGTTGGAAAAAGAAAAGAACAACGCGAAAGCCGTTTCTGCAAATAACGGTCTATTTTGGCCACCTCATCACGAGATCGGATGGGCTGTCGGGGATCTTTGTCAATGTTATTCCGCCTTTATTATTTTTTATGAGGAACTCAAGGTGGTTAACCTATTCAACACGCCCTCCTCCTCCTCCTCCTCCTCCTCCTCCTCCTCCTGTTTTCCCCCAAACAATGACCTTGTGAGGTGGGTTGGGCTGAGATTTATTTGCTGAAGTTCACCCAGCTGGCTTTCACAGCTAAGGTGGGACTAGAACTCGCCGTCTCCTGGTGATTGACCTCAGGTCACCTAAATGGCTTCCATGCCTAAGGCAGGACTAGAACTCACCGTCTCCTAATGATTGACCCAGTCACCTAAATGGGTTCCATGCCAAAGGCAGCACTAGAACTCACCGTCTCCTAGTGATTGACCCAAAGTCACCTAAATGGCTTCCATGCCTAAGGCAGGACTAGAACTCACCGTCTCCTAGTGATTGACCCAAAGTCACCTAAATGGCTTCCATGCCTAAGGCAGCACTAGAACTCACCGTCTCCTAGTGATTGACCCAAAGTCACCTAAATGGCTTCCATGCCTAAGGCAGCACTAGAACTCACCGTCTCCTAATGATTGACCCAAAGTCACCTAAATGGCTTCCATGCCTAAGGCAGCACTAGAACTCACCGTCTCCTACCGTAGTGATTGACCCAAAGTCACCTAAATGGCTTCCATGCCTAAGGTGGGACTAGAACTCACCGTCTCCTAGTGATTGACCCAAAGTCACCTAAATGGCTTCCATGCCTAAGGCAGCACTAGAACTCACCGTCTCCTAATGATTGACCCAAAGTCGCCTAAATGGCTTCCATGCCTAAGGCAGCACTAGAACTCACCGTCTCCTAATGATTGACCCAAAGTCACCTAAATGGCTTCCATGCCTAAGGCAGCACTAGAACTCACCGTATCCTAGTGATTGACCCAAAGTCACCTAAATGGCTTCCATGCCTAAGGCAGCACTAGAACTCACCGTCTCCTGCTTTCTAGCCTTGTCCATTCAATTGACAAAACATCAGCTGCCGAGGATGATGGGGCTTGCAATCCAGAAGCCCCTCAGACATTGGCTGGAGCTGAATCCCCCCTCCCCCCAATAAATCTAACAAAGTAATCAGGACTCCATCCTGGCTTGCTAAGAATAACCCCGGCCTGTTTTACAGCTCAAGAGAGTGTTTCTGAGACTCGCAGCCAATCAATCAGAAAAAAAAGGGAGATTTCCCCCCCCCCTCATAAAAGAACTTGGCGGGCCAGGAAGCCTCAGCAGAACTCCTGAGCCAGGCAGCCTTAGGAGAACTTCCTGTCCAGGGGCAATCTATCTGCAAAACCAGGTTCAGATGGATTCCAGCTTGAGCAGAATGAGAGAGAGAGAGAGAGAGAGAGAGAGAGAGAGAGAGAGAGAGAGAGAGAGAGAGAGAGAGAAGAAGAAGAAGAAGAAGAAGAAGAAGAAGAAGAAGAAGAAGAAGAAGAAGAAGAAGAAGAAGAAGAAGAAGAAGAAGAAGAAGAAGAAGAAGAAGAAGAAGAAGAAGAAGAAGAAGAAGAAGATTTTTCCCCCCCAAAGATCTAAAAATGATTTTCTCCTTGCTCCCACCTGGGATCTGTCTAGGATCTTTCTATGCCCGCTGACCCCAGTCTCTTAATTTTCCCCCCATCGCCATGCATGGAAAGATTCCCCCCCCCTTCCCAAGCAGCTTGGCTAACTGCCAGGTCTCTCTGCTCTCTGCCGTGAACCCTTCAAGGGCATCCATTCCTGGATGCTCCTGCCCTCCCCCCAGGCTCTCCCCATGCTTGGCCACGTGAGACCCCCACCGACATGGACCCGCTGCCCATCCGGTGCCAGGGGCTCCAAGTTTCCAATTGCAGCAAAATTTCCCCCCAGGCTAGTTTGGCGGAAAAGGGCCGGCCAAGCCCCGCCCACTCCTCCGTGGCCCATCTTCCAAAGCCAGGCTGGGGAGCATGGGCTTCCCCTCTTGGGGAGGGGGAAGGGGGAGGGTGGGGAAGGGGTCTTACCTTGCCTGCCCTCTGCCGGGGTGCCATTTCCTCCCTTGACAACAGCAGGCGGGGGGGGGGGGACAAAGCCGAGAGGGAGGGAGCCGAGGCTGGACCACGGCCTGGGAAGCAGGCGGGAGGAGGTTACCATGGCGACGGCGGCTGTGCTCGGATGCTCACAGCATCCTTGCTTTGCCCCGGAGGGAGAAGGAAGAAAAGCAACCAGGGAAAACGGGGAAAGGGGAGGGGGCGGAATCAGGAGGTTGCCCACAGTGGGGGGGGCGCGGCTAACACCCACCTGGAGGGGGGGGAGGACAAGTGGGGGGTTTTTTTTGTTGTTTTTTTTAAAGGGGAGGAAGCATCGCCCGCACTTTTCGCAGACAATAGCGGAGGTTTTTCTCTCGCCCCCCTCCCCGCGCCATAGGGACCCCAGAGCCCCCCACCACCTTTCCACTCCACCCCTCCCCCATCCCGTCCTGTATTGCACAGAGGGATGGGGGGGCATCCACTTTCTGCGCGGCTGCAGCCGCCCCGGTTTTTGTGCAACGTCCCCCCCCCGCCTCCCATCCACCCATTCATCCATCCTTCTATCCATCCGACGCCACCGCCACCCAGCCCGGTTCTCACGCTTATCCGGACGAGGGCGTCCATGATGGAAGTAAAGGAGTGGAGGTCGTCGCCCTCGGCCATGTCTCCCGGGGATGCGGGACGGGGATGCTCCCAGTGTGTCCCCCCTCCCCCGCCCCGCACAGCGCCTGCGAACGCCTCGGTCTATTGCAGCTGGGACTGAGCGCTTGGGGGGGGGGTGGCTGGGAGGAAGGGGGAGTGCGCATGCTCGGGGGAAGCTCAACCCAGCAGGGCTCCCCCCGCCCACCCTCCCCCACCTTAGGGAGGGGGGGAATGCTTTGCATGGGGGTCTGCATCCGATTGCTGGAAGCAGATGAGCCCTGGGGATTTGCAAGTGTCAAGCCGGGGTTCTGCATCAGGGTGAGCCCCGGGAGCCGTCTGCACAAATCAGAGGCTGTCTTGCCCAGGTGGGCATGCCCAGCCCCGGTGGAAAGGCCGCCTCTGAGCCTACGCAGACTGCCTCTCCGCTTCTACAGGGCAGAGGGGGAAGACGAGCTTGCAAATGATTGCAAAAGCGATTCCTATAAAAAAAAATTTATCATTCCCCCCCCCAATCTTTGCCAAAGCGAGGGGGCGGGTCTCGAACCCGCAAAAGGATTTCACGCTTCGCTTTGTTCGATGCCTCGGGCAAGGGAGAGGCGTGCGGCTGCGCCCGCCCCCTAGCGGCGAGCCGGTGAAAAAGGCACTCCCGCCTATTGACGAGGCAAGGCAATGACTGCGCATGTACCAAGGCGCTCATTCGGTCTTCTTTTGTGCGCAGGCGCGGAAGGAAAAAGTACACGTCGGCGCTCAGCCCCGCGCGTGCGCACCGAGGAGCTTCAGCGTGGTTGGAAGGAAAGCGGCTCTTCTCGGCGGCGCATGCGCGAGACAGACAGACGCTCTGGTTCAAACCGAGGAGGGCTCGTTGGCTCGGCGGACGGAACGGGGGCGTCGCGCTGCGCATTATGGGTAACGTGGTCTCTGGGAAGGGAGAGGTGGGCATCGGATCCCCCCCCAAGGGCATCCTGGGTAATGTGGCAAGGTGGGTAAGGCAAGACAAATGAGAGAGGCCAGTTCATTACACAGAATCCCCCCAAACTGTGTTGGACTACAAGACCCATCGTTCCCAAACAGCTTCCCTGGGCATAAACTACTTGTGTCATTGTGTGTTTGCTCTCATACTAAAGGGACATTCTGGGCACAAGGGAATGATGGGTAAAAAGGGGCATTGTGGAGGGAATTATGGGTAAAGGGCATTATAGATGGAATTATGGGTAAAGGGCATTATAGATGGAATTATGAGTAAAGAGGCATTGTGGATGGAGGGAATTATGGGTAAAGAGGCATTGTGGATGGAGGGAATTATGGGTAAAGAAGCATTATAGATGGAGGGAATTATGGATAAAGGAGCATTATAGATGGAAGGAATTATGGGTAAAGGAGCATTATAGATGGAATTATGGGTAAAGGAGCATTATAGATGGAGGGAATTATGGGTAAAGGGCATTATAGATGGAGAGGATTATGGGCAAAGGAGCATTGTGGGCAGAAGTCAGGTGCCCACTCTTCAGCCTTGAAAGACGGCGTTTAAGGGGTGACTTGATCGAAGTGTATAAAATCATGCATGGGATAGAAAAGGTGGATAGAGAAAAATTCTTTTCTCTATCACACAATACCAGGACAAGGGGGCACTCCCTAAAGCTCATAGCTAAGAAAGTGAGGACAAATAAAGGGAAATATTTCTTCACCCAGAGGGTCGTTGATTTATGGAATTCACTTCCTGAAGGGGTCGTGACAGCTGTCAGCCTTGACAGCTTCAAGGCAGGGCTAGATAGATTCATGGATGCCAAGTGTATCGGTGGCTATTAAAACGGATGTCCATGCGCCGCCTCTATGTTGGTTGAGGCAGGCAGGATTCCCTTGAGTACCATTTGTTGGGGGTCAAGGGAAAGGGAGGGCTTTGCCTTCTCTTTCTGCTCAAGATCCCCATGTACAATTGGTGGGCCACTGTGTGACACAGAATGCTGGACTCGATGGGCTTTGGCCTGATTCAGCAGGGCTCTTCTTATGTTCTTATGTAAGTCCATTGGGACTCTCACAAATAGAAGACTTAACATTTAAACGTATCTTAGCATTTTCCAAGTTGTCCACTTTATATTTCCGACCTGTTTTGCTGAAGGTCGAAAGAACCTCGCTTTACGCCCAGGAACGGCCTTACTAAGCTTCCTTCTACATCCCGCCTTCATCCTTTTACAAACCACTTCCCGTCTGCCTGGTGCTCTGGCAAAGCTGCCCCCCCCACCAGCCTGACCCCAGGACGCAAGAAACCCCCCCCTCCTGCAGCAGCCTTCCAACCCTGGATAAGCCAGGAGGCATTCCTCAAACAAACCATCATTGGCCGGAACTTGCCCCCCTCCAGGTGGCAAATCAGGGGGGCCCCCCTGACCCTTTTGGGACCCTCTGCTGATGACTGCATCGTCCCGCCGGCCACCGTGACCATCTCTCTCTCTCTCTCTTTCCAGCCGTCAGCACGGGAATATCTCTGGTCCTTTCCGCCCTCTTATCCTTGCTGCTCTTCACCGGGATGCAGATGTACAGCCGCCACCTGGCCTCCAGCGAATGGCTGACCATCCAAGGGGGTCTTTTGGGGTCTGCCCTCTTCATTTTTTCCTTAACTGTATCCTTCCGGGCCCTGTGTGTGCTTGGCCATGTCTGTGTGTGTGTCTTCCCCCAAGGGAGACGGCCTGAAATAAAAGCTGTTAAAAGCAGGCCCCGTTGAAACACCTTACAAAAGTTTTCCCAAGGACGGGGAGGGGCAGAGGTGAACATCTGGATTAAGATGATTGCAAAATAGGCCCTGCCTTTCCTACCGTTGTCGTCCTTGACCCCGGACCTCCGCAAGGCCTTCAACAACCTGGAAAGCCTGATTTTCGGCAAAGGGTTCCAGGCAAAGATCTTTCCTGAAAGTGAGTCAAATGCAGACGGGGTGGGTGCTTTGGGGGAGCTGAATGGATTATCCTGATTTTTACCTGGATTTTGTTTTGTGTTTTCCTCCCCCACCATCTACAGTTATTTCCTGCCTCCTGCTGGCTCTGTTTGCATCAGGACTGATTCACCGTGTGTGTGTCACTACTTGGTAAGGGCAGAGGTGGGCTGGGGGGGAGGGGGGGAGAGGCAGAGAGAGAGAGAGAGAGAGATTAAATTGGGGAGGGGGGAAGAAGCGCCGCGGCCCGCCGCCATGGCCATCCAGTGGCGCGTCGTTAAGGCGGTGGGCGCTGGGGCGGGCATCTTCGGCGGGGGGCTCTTGCTCTTGCAGCTGTGGCCGTCCGACGAGGCGCGGTCGGCGAAGCTCCGCAAGGAATTCCGGGAGCCCAGCCAGAACTATACGGACACACAACGACAGAACGCCTTGATGATGGAAATCCTTAAAGAGGCCGCATCGACTGATGTGAATTTGGCCCGGAAACCATTCTCTTGGAAGAAGTAGCAACGGCTGTGACCCGAAAGAGGCCTTGAGCTGCTTTGACTGCACAGTGTTGTGACTCTGTAATGAAAAACCACATTTTTCCTTCGACCCGTTTATTCCTCGGGGTCCTTCTGCGGCTTGCTTGGCCTTTCCACTTGGGCAGTCATAGTCATCTTAGATCCCATCGAGCCGAAGTAAAACGGGAAAGGCGTACTTCATCAGCAAAGGTTTTCCAAGACCTAAAAGGGGAAATCTTTCATTTGGGGGTTGGGGTGTCCTGGGATCCACATAAAGACAGGACAGAAATGTTGCCGTTTTATCTTCCATGGAAAATGGCTGCTCGCTGTTGCTTTTTTTTGTTTGTTTGTTTCCTGTGTCAAAACGGTCAAGTCACAATTCTGAGCGATCGTCTCCAACAAGGATGTGGACCTGATTCCATTCAGTAAACGGAAGAACTTATATTGCCTTTATTTTGCTATATTGCAGTAAAATAATGCTTGTTTGGGTGAATAGGAAAAAAAACACTTCTAAAAAAAAAATTTGGGGAGGGGGGTGAATTAAACTATAATGCCTTGGTAAGACCACACTTGGAAGACTGTGTCCAGTTTTGGAGGGCCGCGAGGCTAAAACATACGAGGAGCAGTTGCAGGAATTGGGTATATCTGGTTTAGTGAAAAGAAGGACATGATAGCAATGTTTCAGTATTTGAGGGGCTGCCCCAAAGAAGAGGGAGTCAAGCTATTCTCCAAAGCGCCAGAAGGCAGGAGAAGAAGCAACGGGTGGAAACTAATCGAGGGAACCAAGAAGTGAGGAGGAATTTTTTTGACAGTGAGCAAAATTGATCGGTGGAACAGCTTGCCACCAGAAATTGTGGATGCTGCCTCACTGGAGATTTTTAAGAAGAGATTGGACAGCCATTTGTCTGGAACGGTACAGGGTCTCCTGCTCAAAGCAGGGGGTTGGACTAGGTGACCTCCAAGGTCTGTTCCAGTTCTGTTATTCTGTTCTGTTCAGACACAAACAATTCTGGCTAAAGGGTGGTTTGGATTTCAGCGCCTCTAGGAAAGCGGCTGGCTTGAAGTCTGGAGAAAGAGATTTCTGCGTTTGGGAAGAGCAGCTGAATATTATCAGCATAGCTTAACTAGGGGGAGTCTAAAAAAGGCAGGAGGGGGGAACTTGGCCCACCTCTAAGGCAATTAAAGGAGTTTAAAAGAATCCCACCTGGATAAGGAATGTGAGCCAAAAAAAAAATCCTAGTTTGTTTTTTTTTAAAAAAAAAAAACTTGGAAAGGCCTTGTTGGGAGGGAGAGATGGAGGGAGAGAAAGGAGAAAGATAAGCAGGCGAAGGAAGGGACGGAAATTGGAGAAGGAAGGAGGGAGGGATAGATGGGAAAGGAGAGGAAGGAAAGGAAGGAGAAGAAAGATAGAGGAAAGAAGGAAGGAAGGGCAAAGGGAAAGAAAAAAAGAAGAGGAAGGAGAAAAAACGGAAGGAAGAAAAGAGGAAGGGAAGCAGATAAGGAAAGGAAACGAGGGAGGGGAGGGGAAGGAAGAGGAAGAAAGGAGAAATAGAAGAAGAGGGAAGGGAGAGAAAAAGTAGAGGAAGGAAAGACAAAGAAAAAAGACAAGAAAAGCAGATAACATTAGGAAACACGCGGAAGCAAGGAAGGACTCATCTATCTGTCTATCCACCTTCTACCCACCCTCCTCTTAATCAAATGGACTTTTGTCCCTGGATGCTGATAATAGCAATAAATCTCTTTTAATTTTCAAGCGCTCCTTGGCCCGTGTGTGGCTGCAGGGAACAGTCCTAACCTGGGCATCTTCGCTCTTCTCTCTTCCCCTGCAGCTTTATCTTCTCCCTGGTCGCCCTCTACTACATCCAGAAGATCTCCTCCACCTTCTACCAAATGGCCACCCCCGTCTCCGTGCCCGCCAAGACGGTCAGCAAGAGCCGGAAGAGGAATTGACGATGGGGCAGGAATATGCCCTCGATAACATTCAATAAACCTTTTCCTTTTTTTTATATATAGTGAAAACAGCAACCAGAGTGGTGTCTTTTTTTTTTTTACAGCTTTGAGTCCTCTTGCCTTCTTCTTGCCAGCTTTTCGTGAGCGCTTTGCAAAATTTAGTATATTTCCCAAGTGTTTATCTTATTTTAATCATCTGCAATTGGGCAGTGACTCCATAGAAGATGGAAAGTTAGAAATCACGATTAGACTATGACGATACTTGGGACGAAGTGTCCTTTTTATATACATTATATTTATCTCCTGGCCTCTCAAGATGGTGTGTGTGTGTTTGTGTTTGTATGCCTGTGTGTCTCCCCCCTGGTTTTTCCCCCTATTCAACGTAGGCTTGATGGAGAGAGAAAAGAACTGGCCCAAATCCATTCATTTGGAGGCCCTATAGATCAGGGATCTGCAAACTTGGCAACTTTTAAGAGTTGGGGACTTCAAGTCCCAGAATTCCCCAGCCAGGATTCTGGGAACTGAAGTCCAGATAACTTTAAAAAAAAACAACATGCTGGCTGGGGAATTCTGGGAGTTGAAGTCCAGGTTTCTGCAAATTGAGGAGCATGGCCAATAGATGACTCTCTAGCATGGTGGTTAACGCCCGTGAAACCTTAAAAGCTGCCACCAAAATAGGGCAGGTTGGGGATGATGGGTGTTATGAGCTTTGTCTCAACCCTGTGCCACCATCGGATCTCCAGCAGGGAGCAGTGTAGGACAAGGAAAGCTCAGACTTAATTTTAATTTATTGCAGGATTTCCTAAACTCGCTCTTTCTTAATCTAGATTCAAGGGAATCTTAGATTGTTTTTAAAAGCCCCACTCAGCCCAGGTCCAGCCCAAACCCAGCCCCCTTCAGGGCACAGGATTTCCCCCCCCCCCGTCAACCTTTGCCCTGACCCCTAGAGAAGGCATCATTCAGCCTCTCCAAACCGAGAGAAAGGGGAGGGGGGACATTTGAAGCCCAGACCCCTCTTTGCCGGCGGATCGGATCACATTCCCTGCAAAGAAGCCAGCCTCGCAGGCGTTGGTAACTCAACCCTTTCCTGTCAAGGTTTGACTGCAAGGAAAACAAGCCAGCAACAAGGAAGGGGTTATGTGGGGGGGGCTTCAACTCTGCAGCGGTTGGAATTGAGTAGGTGGGCTATATTTAAACTCCCCTCTTTGGGCACCGCCTGACTGCTTCTCCAGCTGTTTTTAAAACAAAGATTCTTTTAACTTGCAATATATATACCAATCCTAACCTTGTTTTATTATATATATAATATTTTTATAAAATATATTAAATATATTAAATATATTTTTATTAAAAAATATATATTTTAATATTTTTATATTATAAAACGAGGATCTGGGCAGATCTCCAGGTAGGTTCAATATGTCTTAATGGATGGTCCCGTGAGCCAGGATGGGGCCCCCTTTTCATCGACCGGGTCACCTTGAATCAATCCCCCCCCAACCAACAATGTAGGCTTGTTCCACGCGATCAGCTTAGTGACAGTTCATTTAGTGACCGAAGTGAACGACGGCACTGCAACACCGCGATTACGGAATTCTTAGAAAATGAAAACCATTGGAAGGCAAGAAGAATTTAGGATAGATATGTATGTATTTTAGGCAACTCATCCTTCTTGCTATACAGATAGTCCTCAACTTACGACGGGTCATTTAGTGACCGAAGTTAACGACGGCACTGCAACACCACGATTACGAAATTCTTAGAAAATAAAAATAATTGGAAGACAAAAAGAATTTAGTATCTATCTATCTATCTTAGGCAACTCATCCTTATTGCTATACAGATACTCAGAATAGTTTGTTTAGTGACCGTTATATGACCGCTTTTCACACTTAATGGTCACGTGATCAAAATTCAGACCTTTGGCAACTGACTCATATTTATGACGGCCGCAGAGTCCCAACTGGCGCAAGCAAGGTCATAAAACGGGGCAAAACTCACTTAAGACCCGTCTCATGTTAACAACTTTATCAAAGAGACGGAGAAAGAGTAAGAGAGAGAAACAAACAGAAAGAGAGAAAGAAAAAGAGAGAAAACTAATCAATCTCGCATTGCAAAAATTGGGGAAATACAATTCCCAACAGCTCCGGCCTCAGTTCCCAAAATTGGCCGAGCATCTTTTCCACTTTCCTTCCCTCTTTCTCTCCAGCAAGGTGTGTTTAGACCTGTAGGCAAGGTGAGTGCACTTCACGGGAAACCGGGCAGGTTGAAGCAAGTCTCTGGCCCGGAGTGTTTATTTACTCCATGTTTCAAAAGGCTGGCTTCAATAAATAAGCTCTTTTTCCCCTCTCTCTCTCTTGGGTTTGGGCTGGGGGGCTGGGGGGGGGCTTGGCTGGGCAAGTCCTAATTTGCTGGGCTCAAGATTCACCTGGGGGCGAGCAGAGGCTGGCTCCCAAGTGACCACACGGACTGTTTTAATTTTTCTCGGTGAGGAGGAAAACAACAAAAAAAGAATATATATATTGCTCACAAAAATAAAGGGAACACAGACGTATAGGATCCTATACATTTGTGTTCCCTTTTATTTTTTTGAGCAGTATATATTGGCTTCCAAGCTGTTGGCAGGAGTGGGGGGCATTTGGGGCAGGGTGAACCCTTCGACCCTTCAACCGTGTTACTCTGTAATTCTGCTTTCTTTCTTTCTTTCCTTCCTTCTCTCCCTCTCTTCTTTCTCACTTTTCTTTTCTTTCCTTCCTTCCTTTCCTCTCTCCCTCCTTTCTCACTTTTCCTTCCTTCCCTTTCTTTTTTTTTCTTTCATTCTTTCATCTATCTTTTTTTTCTCTTTCTTTCTTTCTTCCTTACTTCTTTCCTTCCTTCCCTCTCTCTCTCTCCCTTCTTTCTCACTTTTCTTTCCTTCCTTTTTCTTACTTTCATCTATCTTTTTCTTTCTTTCTTCCTTCCTTCCTTCCTTACTTACTTCTTTCCTTCCTTCCCCCTCTCTCTCCCTTTCTCACTTTTCTTTCCTTCCTTCTTTTTCTTTCTTTCATCTATCTTTTTCTTTCTTTCTTTCTTTCTTTCTTTCTTTCTTTCTTTCTTCCTTCCTTCCTTCCTTCCTTACTTACTTACTTCTTTCCTTCCTTCCTTCCCTCTCTCTCTCCCTTCTTTCTCACTTTTCTTTCCTTCCTTCTTTTTCTTTCTTTCATCTATCCTTTTCTTTCTTTCTTTCTTTCTTTCTTTCTTTCTTTCTTTCTTTCTTTCTTTCTTTCTTTCTTCCTTCCTTCCTTCTTTCCTTCCTTCCCTCTCTCTCCCTTCTTTCTCACTTTTCTTTCTTTCCTTCCTTCTTTTTCTTTCTTTCATCTATCTTTTTCTTTCTTTCTTTCTTTCTTTCTTTCTTTCTTTCTTTCTTTCTTTCTTTTCTTTCTTTCTTTTTCTTTCTTCCCTCCCTCCCATCTGCAAGTATCCCTGGTAGACACACCACTGACTGTACCTGCTCTAGCAGGAGTAAATTAAGCAAGAGCCACAGAGGAGAGAGAAAAATATGCTTTCCTAAGTAATCAGCCCTGGGATCAAGCAAGCCAGCCATCTCCCAATTTCAGAATATTTTTTATTGTCTTGTCCCTGCAGCCAAACATCCCCCCCTCCCCTGCGCTCCTAAGCCCCCTGATAAAAGCTAACAGCTTTGAATTCAGATCCTCTCACTGGAGGAGGAGAAAAAAAACCGAGAAGGCAAAAGCAGGAACATTGAGAGATTTATATTGTATTGGCTTTTGGGGGGATAACCCATAAGAAGAGAAAACCCTTCAAGAGAAAAAGGGGGGGGGAATTAAGATTTCTAGGAAGACTGGGAAAACTGTCTAAAGAAGCATTTGGAAAGGACAGGAAGGATTCCTGCATTGAACCCAGGACCAAAAGCGGGGGCTAGACTAGATGACCTTTTAGTCCTGCTCTCAAATCTCTGCTCTGCCTTTCCAGCCTGTCCTGGTTGCAGCCAGTTGAAACAAGGGACCAATTTCATCGGCAGACAGGACCCCCTGACTTATTTCCAGCACGTCCAGACGTGTGTGCGGTGTGTTTGTCTTTGCAAAACGGGGTTGTGCGTCATTGCAGCCAGGACATCCCCAAACTTAGACAGAGATAGGTCACCTGCCCTGGGGGGGATTCTGAAGGGGGGGAAGGGTATGCGTGGGTGTGCTTTGCAACCCACCTCCTTAAAAGTCAGATTCAACAACAAAATTCACCCCTTGAATTTTTCCACGGTTGCTCAGATAGGCTATGTCTGAGCAGGGAGGCTCCGCTTATAATCCCCTGGACCACCAAAAGAGTCGCCAGATTCTGCCTCTCCCTTTAATAAAAAATCTCTCTCTTTTTTTGATCTGCTGTGTGGCACCGGCGCTAATATAATAAGCCGCGGTGTGATTTATTTGTGCATATTATTTAGAATAAAGTGTGATTCACACAAGGATGGAGATTTGCTAAGCAATCCGGAGGCTATTGGAGGCCTCCCCCTTTTTTTTCTCCCCCCCCCTCCCCGACTGGGGAAGATGCCCAAATCTTGCTGGGATAAGGATCTAGCTAGCCTAAGGCTGGCTGGGGGTGATGGGCTTTGGGGTTGCAACGCCACTGGCTATTCCAGGGCTGTTCCTGGCCTTTGGGCTTTCTGGCTAGATCGGCCATGCGCCAGAGTTGTGAAGCTGTAGGAATAAAAAGCAGAATTTGGGGAATTTACACCCTGATTTGCAAGACTGAAGGAGAGAGAGAGAGACACACACACACACACACACACACAACATACAGGTTTTTGTCGACTCAGCAATATGGGTAAGCCAGCCCCGGGCGTCTCTTTGTTTGGGAGCCAGAATTTCCAGACAAAGCAACTTCGCAGCTGGTTTTCCCTTTGATCGGGGAGAAGGCACCCCGGTTTTCAAGGAGGGAGCCAGCTAGCTCCCCCCCCCACCTCCGCCACAAACTTCCAGAAGATCTAGGATTGTTTTTCTTTTTAACAGAAAGGAGGAAAGTACTCTGTGCATGCCCAGAGGCACCTTGTGGGTGAACCTGCTTTAAAGCAAAATATCAGAATTACAGAGAGTCTTTCCGATCCCACTGGCCTGTTTGCACAGGCTGATAGGGCAAGAGTTATTTTTTGTGAATTCTGGCCAGTGGGGAGGCAGGCCAGAAAGTGGGGTGGGGAGGAGGAGGACTGGGGGGGGGGGTCCTTGGTGCTCTTTGGTGGTTGTTTCCCAACTAGGAAACATCATCAATGCTAGAAGGGAGGGGGGGTTTGCAGGATGGAAAAGGAGGAGATGGCAGAGCAGAAGATGGAGCAGGAGAAGGAGAAAGAGGAGAGAAGGAGAGAGAGAAGGAAAAAAACAAGAGGAAAGAGAAGACAGAGAAGGAAAGGAAGAGAAAGAGGAGGAGGAGGAGATGGAGAAGATACACCAGGAGGAGGAGGAGAAAGTGGAGAGAAGAAGAGAGAGAAGGAGACGGGAGAAACAAGGAGGAGAAGACAAAGGAGGAAATGGAAGAGAAGGAGAAAGAGAAAGGAAGGAGGAGGAGGAGAAGAAAAGCAGAAGGAGAAAGAGAGAAAGGAGAGAGAAAGAGGGAGAGAAGGAGAACAAGAAGATAGAAGAGAAGGAGAAAGAGAAAGGTGGCAGAGGAAGAGAAGAAGGAGAAAGGAGAGAGAAGGAGAGAGAGAAGGAAAAGGAGGGAAACAAGAAGGAGAAGACAGACAAGGAGAAGGAAGAGAGAGAAAGAGGAGAAGATGGAGACCAGGCCAAGTTGCCACCCCTTCCTCCTCAGATATTAGCACCCCCCCACACACACACACACCAGCCTCTCCTTCCCATCTTAGCCAAATCCCTCGGCCGGACACGGAGGAAACCAGATGCTTCCTGCAGGAAACGGCCTGCGCTTCCCAGCCAGTTCCAGGAGCTGGGAGAAAGAAGGCTGGAAACAACAGTGGGAACGCTGCGGGTGGCAGCGTCCCCACGCAGGAGCAACCCCCCTCCTCCGCTCCTTCCCATGCCCACCGGGGATTCCCGCACGCCTGGTCAGAGAGCCAGTGGGAATGTCGCAGCGCCTGGTTCCCATCCCCTTCGGCCAGGCCCACTTGGGTCCTTGTAGAGGAAGGTGATGGCTGGGTGACGGGAAAGGGTTGGGCATCGCCACCTTGGATGCCAAGTCAGAACCCTGAGGACTGGCAACTTGCCTTTATTAGTTCAGGAAGCGGCTTTCTGGGTGGGCTGAAAGCAACTTCCTGGACTAAGGGGCCAGTCCTCAGGGTTCCTTCTAGGCTAGGGGACCCGTTTCTATTAAGCGTTTTTATATTCTGATCGATTGGTTCTAAGTATTTTTCGCCGGCTCTCTTCCATGGGAAAGGAAACACTTTAAGAGAAAGTCAAGATTCTAGTCCTCATGGTTGTGTGCTCCAATAGGGCGGGCTTGAGGACAGAGGAGGGATGTGTGATCAGAAACAACAACAAATGGCTTTTTATATCAGGTGACAAAACTGAGACAACCAGAAAGCCAGCAACTGTGCTTCTTCCTCAAGTAATATGGCCAAGCTTCCAGTCCTCATGGATTTGCCTGGAAGTCTGATTTAAATGCTGAAAGGGAGCTTTATGATAAAAGAGTCCCATCTTCATGGTTATGCATGGAGCCAAGTGATGTAAATGCTTTATAATAAAGACTTCAGTTCCCATGGTTTTGCATAGACAACTGATTTAAATACATCTCATAAAGACTCTAGTTCTCATGATTCTGCAAACAACTGATTTAACTACCAGGTTTATACTCTGCATAGACAAGTTATTTAAAATGCAACACTTCTAAGAAAGATTCACGATTCTGCACAGAAAACTGCGTTAAATGCCCTGCTTGTACGTAATAAGGACGCCAGGCCTCATGTTCCTGCCTATTAATCATTTAAAAAAACAGCATTTATAACCAAGTTTCCAGGTCTCATGATTCCGCATAGCAAACGGAGGTCAACATTTAGCCAGAGAATAACTTCAACGGGGTTAAATGAGAGCTGGTAGGATTAGTTTTAAATGAAAAAGGGCAGACGCTTGCCTCCAAGAGCGTAGCAACTCCTCCCCAGCACTCTGCCCATGCTCAAGAACCCGTCCGCCCTCTCCAACCTCCGCTAAAACGAAAAATGTTTAAAAGTGGGACAAAGACTACGACTCCCGGCAAGCACCGCGGCGCTTCACCGGCGCCACCCGCTCAGCAAGCGCGGTGATTGGAAGGCGCGGGAGTGACGTCACCAGCGAGCGACGGGCCAATCGCGGAAGCTGGACAGAAAAGTCTCGCTGCGCCCGGGAGGAAAGCGGGGCCGGTGGGTCGTGTGAATGCGGGCACGGGCAGGGGTCGGCGGTTGCGGGTTTGTCTCTTGGGAAGCATTTTATTTATTTTATCTTATTTTATTTTGCAATAGTTGCAAAGAATTGGAAAGGGCTGGGTGGGCATCCTCTTTTGATTGCTGCTCCTAATAATAAAAAATATATATAATTATAATGACAATTCGAAGCTGCGCAGATGTAATCATGCAATAATGAAGATACAATAGCCGTATAGATGCACAGATATAACCGTAGCTATAATAAATAAAAGATCCAATAACAATTGCTGTCATTTATAACTTACTTATAAAATGTATTGGCTGCCCGTCTTGCCACAGGGTAATTAAGAAATGCACAGATAACAATAATATGTGTGAGTATATTAATATATAGATACAGCCATGGCTGTTAGGAGTTAGGAGAGTAATAGTATAAATAGTAATTGTATAGGGTCTCCTATCTGAGCAGGGGGTTGGACTAGACGACCTCCAGGGTCCCTTTCCAGCTCTATTCTGATTGTTTGATTGATTAAAACGCCCTGGAAAAAAAATTGCAAACCTTTCTGTTTGGGTATAAGTTTCTGGCCCTTCGGAGGCTGGACTCCAGTTCCCATCCGCCTTGGCCAAATGGCAACAGAGTTCATGGGGCTTGTAGTCCTACTTTGTCTGAAAAGCTGGGCCTTTTCTAATGCTTTAAAGTGGATTCCAGATTTTTCTTTTGAGGCGGGGGGGGGGGGAGAGAAGAGGAGGGTATTGCAGGGACAGGCTGTGGCATTTCCCCCTTTGCAGAAGAAAAAAAAAACACAAAAGATTCTGCATGGACTTGCAAAGAAAATCCTTAAAATTTGGGCAGAGGTGTCCTGAAATATACTCAGCCAGGTAGATGCTTGCGAATCTCTCCGTTTTCACCGTGGTTTTTTTTTTTCCCCTGAGGTTTTTCAGGATCATGACGAAGCTGCTTCAGTGGCTCGGCTCTCTGGCCATCCTGGGTGGCATCTGGGCTGCGTTGATGCTGGATCTCGTGGGGCAGCACCCCTTATCCCCAAGCTGGCACCAGGTGCTGTGGCCCTTGCCGATCTACCTGTTGGTGACATTCGGCTGCTACTCGCTGGGAGTCGTGGGCTACCGCCTGGCTACCTTCAACGATTGCCAAGAGGCCTCTCTGGAGCTGCAGGCGCAAATCCGAGAGGCCCGAGCTGACCTCGCCTGCCGCGGCATGAAGTTTTGAACCCGGGGCTCTGACGGGAACAGAAATGACCCATGGACGATAAACGACGGGCGGCATAGGACAGAACTGTTTGGGCTGTGGCTTGGCAGAAGAATCCCTCCAAGAAAAAAAGCTGCTTCTTTTTTTTAAAAAAACACACTTTTTTTTTTATTAAAACTTTGAATGGTAGCAAAAAGTAATCCGGCATCTGAATCAGTGAAAATAGAAAAATAAGAAATGTAGGAAAATAATGCAGAGAATAAGGGAGGGAGGGAGGGAGGGAGGGAAGGAAGGAAGGAAGGAAGGAAGGAAGGAAGGAAGGAAGGAAGGAAGGAAGGAAGGAAGGAAGGAAGGAAGGAAGGAAGGAAGGAAGGAAGGAAGGAGAAAACGGTTGATAATGAATGGAGGAGGCAAGGAAGGCATGGAGGGAAGAAAAGAAGGAAATAACTAGATAAACAGAAGGAAGGAAGGGAATAGATAGCTAGATAAACAGACAAGGAAATAGATAAAACAGACAAGAGGGAGGGAAGGAAGGAAAGGAAGGAGAAAACGGTTGATAATGGAGAAGGCAAGGAAGGCATGGAAGGAAATAACTAGATAAACTAATGAGGGAAGGAAGGAAGGGAATAGCTAGATAAACAGACAAGGAAAGGAAATAGATAAACACGACAGGGAGGGAGGGAGGGAAGGAAGGAAGGTAAAACAGGATTGATAATGAAAGTGAAGGAGGCAAGGAAGGAATAGAGTAAGAAGAACAATCCACATTTTTAAAAAAACTTCATCTGCCAAGTCAGAAAAAGGTTTTCGGGAAAGGAGCCAGACAGACCAAAATATGGCGACAAAGAAGGAGTGTAGAGCTGATCAAGAATTTTCTGTATCTCTTTCACAATTAAATTGAATTTTCATTTCTGGAGTGTGGCAGGTGGGATCTGATGGGAAATAGGAAATCCCACAAGGGGGGGGGGAATTGCTGGCTATACTATTCTAGAGGCTTAGTTTACAAGGCAGGTGCCAAAGTGGCGAGTAGGTTTGCATATATATATATGCAAAAGAGACACACGTATGCACCTCCACGGAGACAAAACCTTTTTTTGCATGCACCCACTAGACTCTTGTCTCTGTTTTAGCTGATGTTTCAGGACCTTGAGCAAACCAGACAAATGAACGAAGGAAATTTAAAATCTTCCATTTAGCACTGGGGGTGTCGCTCAATTCACAGGGATCTGCCCTGTATTTGAATCAGATTAAAAGCATCCTTTGTTTCAGGGCCGTAGTAATTTTGAACAGTCACAAAATGAATCCTTTTAAGTCAAAAACTACCTATATTATGTTTTTTTTCTCCTTCGGTTGTCTGCCCAAACTATTAATTCTTCATAAATATTAATGCCTTCATTTTCCCTTCACGCTCTGCATTTTTGTACTCTTCACACACACGGCGAGTTAACGTCGTTTGGGTGTGCCAGATAAATTGTGTCTACAATCCAAGCGCGATGGTAATAATCATTTGGGCTGTTCCTTTCTCAAAAGAAAAAAAAACCCAGGATATTCTAGATTTTTGGGGTTTATTTAACTCGCACACATTCCAAGTTGGCGGGGGCAGCGCAAAGACACCTGTTAATTAGAGAGGCAAATAATTAGCCCTTTCCGGAGAGACCGGTGACTTCAAGAACAGGAAGGTGTGACTCGGTTTCCCTGGCGTTCTGGTCCAACAGGACTTGGGAACACAAACATTTCGGTTGTTCATAAAACTGCACATTTTCCTCCCCGTTCTGCAAAGGGCACCTTTGTGTAGCTGATGGGGGGAAATTAAACCTATTTGTTGCACAGACAAAAAGAATCAAAAAGGTTCAAAAGGGTTCCGGGAGATCATCTAGACTGACCCCATCCCACTGCAGGGAATCCTAGAATTGGAGGGTTGGGGGGGCGGCTTGGAGACCCTCAAGCATCCAAGGAAGAATCCGCGTCAAGAAACCTTAGAAGTGATTTTAGAGAGCATCACCTTTCAAATGCTGGGATTGACTAGATAGAATCCCACACTGGAAGGGACCTTGGAGGTCATTTAGTCCAACCCCCTTCCCAGGAGGAACCCACTATACAGAATCCTCGAATGAAAGAGAACACCGGGATCATATAGCCCTCCACCCACGCACCCACCCACTCCAGGCAGGAATCCACTCAGCTGATAGCCAAACAAACTCTCCTTTTTGTGTTGTAAGTTCCATTATTTTATTTTTTTTAACCATCTTAACTCTGATTTTTGCTCTGGGGAGATTAAAAAAAAAAAAGCAACTCTTGAAAGCAAGATTGCGACCCATCGTCTCTCTCCTGTTTATTGCAAGGCACTCATAAAGCTACATCCCTGGAATGTGTTGCCTGGGGCTCTCCCATTGGCCCGATGTTCCACAGGTCAAGACCTCAGGGAGATCTCCCACTTAGCAGAGAACCCGATGGACAAGAGAAACACCAATCAAAGAAAATGTATCTGGCTTACAGTTAAATCTTGATATACGGAGTGAAGAATGTTTACAAATTTAAATTGATTGTATTAAGTTGAATAGCAGTTAACTTGATTTTTTTCCTGGTTTACATGTACAAATATATATCTATTAATAAAAAAAATGTTAAAAAGAAAGAAAGGGAGAATTTTTTTTTAAAAAAGGCATTTTGTCCTTTTTTAATTCACATTTTTTTTTAATCATCTTGTTTTGTCCCTGATTTCCCCCCCCCTTTTGGACTTTGTCTTTTAATCTTCTGAATCAAATAAAAAAAATTGAAAGCGGGAGCAAAGGAGAAGGGGAGAACATTTATAAAAAAAAAGGCATTTCTGGTGGACGGATAAGGCAACTTTGGCAGTCTGAATCAAGTCCTCGAAAGAGAGGGAGAGAAATGACAGATTTCGGAAGCTCGATCTTCAAAACCCTCCAATGTTTTTCCAATGGCTTTCTGCCCCCTCCCCAAAAAATATCTGGTGGGGAGGCACTTCTACATTCCCCAGACTTAGGGTCTGCAAACCTCTTTTAAAGAGGCCAGCGAGAGAATCCCGTTCACCTTGTTCGGGAACTGTTCCCCCCCCCTGGAATTCACATTCCCTCCCACTGCAAAATGCACGGGAGTAGCCTGGAGTGGCGTTTAGTTGGTCCAGATGGAAATAAACCCCCATGCTGGACAGAGGTGGGCAGGCTGTGTGCCACAGGCGAGCTGGGCAATCCAACATCAGCGCGTTTGCTCTTCTCCGATTCCTTCCCGTCTTCAAGCCTGGAGAAGCTTGTAATTTGTGTCCTTTTCAGTTGGATAACGCCAGAAAAGCCAGAAACGTACAAGGCTGGTGGCGATGCCTGGCACGTTGGGAATCTGGAGGAGGAAGAAGAGAATTGTGGGGTCCTTGTGAAGGGGGGTGGGGTTTGAGCATGGGCGGTTCGTGAGCCAACTAGGGAACAGTGCTAGAGGAAGGGGGGGTTAGGGGAGGAGGAGGAGGAGGAGGAGGAGGAGGAGGAGGAGGAGGAGGAGGAGGAGGAGAAATGGCGGGGCCTAGGGGAAGGGCCTTCTCTGTTGCGGCCCCGGCCCTCTGGAACCAACTTCCCCCGGAGATCCGTGTCGCCCCCACCCTCTTCGCCTTTCGTAGATTGCTTAAAACATACTTTTGCCGGCAGGCCTGGGGCAGCTAACACCTTGCCCCTAGCCAGTGTATGTTTCTGTGTATGTTTGTGGAGTGATTGGTTTCTTTTAGCTCAAGGGTTTTTTATAGATATGTGTTTATTGTAATTTCTATCATGCTGTGAGCCGCCCTGAGTTCTTTGGAATAGGGCGGCATAGAAATTAAATAAATAATAATAATAATAATAATAATAATAAATGGACAGTGAGGTCCTTGGAGCTTTCTGAGCTTGGCAATTTTCTTGCAGACGTTTTATGACCCAGCTAGGTAACATCAGCAGCAGCATGCAGCATAAACAGAAAAATCCGTCAACAAGCCATTGTCTCTCCCTACTCGTCCTCTGCCCTAAAACTCAGTTTCTTTCGGCCCACTTCAGGCCCCAACCTGGCCAGATACTAACCGCGATATAAAGATCGTCCAGGAGGAGTCCGTAGAAGGTCCAGCTGGCCGAGGCCAGGAAGGTGGTGACCGTCAGCGGGAAGGATAAACAGCGGGTGGAATGGCTTTTCACAATCTTCACCTGGAAATAAAAAGATTCACTTCTGCTGGAAATCAAATCTTTACCGGGAATAAAATCGTCCGAATGGCGCAGGCGTAATAATGAAATAAAAATAAAGTAAAATAAAAATAAAAATAAAGTAAAATAAAAATAAAGTAAAATAAAAAAATAAAGTAAAATAAAAATAAAGTAAAATAAAAATAATAACACAAAATAAATAAAATAATAAAATAAAATAACCATAAATAATATCTGAGACAGCACCGCCAACACCTGCTTGCCCAGCCTTTACTGGAAGCCTTGCACTGGAAAACTCCCTCCACGTGGCCGCCTGTTCCACCGACTGACAGCCGGTTGCCACTTCATGTGGCAGTCAGTTCCGCTGTCTCATGGCTTACCAACCAGGAAACACTTCCTGACCTACACAAGCTGAGAAGTAGGAGCGGAAAGGCTAGGGAGAGCCGACTGGCAAAAACCCGCATCGAACCCGGGAAGAGATCCAACTGGACTCTTTAGCAACCAAAGCTTCCTTAGAACCTCCAGCTTCAGTAGAAGTCTACCTCGGAACGCCAAGTAATAGCATCGAGAAGGGTAGAAAAGGCGAAAGATGTTTTGAGCTAGCGCAGCTTCTGAAGAGAAACCTTGGGGAGGGGGGTTTATTATCTGTGGGCTCCCGAGGGCAAACCTGGCTTGTCTTGGCGATGGCTTAACCTGGGTTGGGCATCAAACCAGGTTAGCGTATTCGTTGCCTCTCTGCACCCTTTTCCGACAGGTGCCTCTTCGCTCTGAAACTCAATCCAAACCCAGCCCTTCTCCTTTCTCTGCATGCTAAATTAAAAGTCTTTTGCCAAGTTTCTTAACTGTCAATGTTTGCTTCCGTCTCTCTGGGCGTTGAGATGTCCTTAAACCGGAAAAACGGCAGGCGTGCAGCCGCGTGAGCAAACGTGTTGCCGTTTCTCAGGAGGGAATGAGACCAGGGCCTGGCGGGAAGGACTGCGCAAAGCAATAGGTGGAGCCGGGAAAAGGAACACAGCCGGGCTGCTAGTTTACAGGCAGTCTCTGATTTACGACCACAAACTGGGATCAGAATTTCCGTTGCTAAACAGGGCGGTTGTTAAGGGAGGACAGCCTCACTTTATGGCCTTTTTTGCAGAATAGAATAGAAATATAGAATAGAATAGAATAGAATAGAATAAAATAGAATAGAATAGAATAGAATAATAATAGAGTAGGGTAGAGTAGAGTAGACTAGAGTAGAATAGAATAGAATAGAATAGAATAGAAATATAGAATAGAATAGAATAGAATAGAATGGAATAGGAATAGAATAGAATAGAATAGAATAGAATAATAATAGAGTAGGGTAGAGTAGAATAGAGTAGAGTAGAATAGAATAGAATAGAAATATAGAATAGAATAGAACAGAATAGAATAGAATAGAATAGGAATAGGAATAGGAATAGGATAGAATAGAATAGAATAGAATAGAATAGAAATATAGAATAGAATAGAATAGAACTGAATAGAACAGAACAGAATAGAGGAATGAAGAACAGAATAGAACAGAACAGAATAGAATAGAACAATTTAGAATAAAATTTAGAAGTTACAATTGAAATATAGAAAATAGGATAGAATATAGAACAGAATAGAAATGTGGAATACAGAACAGACCAGAACAGAACAGAATATAGAATAGAATAGATAGAATAGAGAATAAAGAATAGAACAGAATAGAAACATAGAATACAGAAAACATTTCCCAAAAACATTTAGGAAAGGAGACACCAAAGGCAATTAAATTAACGGAGAATAAAAGATAATAAATGTTTTGTATTTTTCTAATTGGCATTTCCTGGTTGACGTCAACCATGCAGTTCTCGCTAGGCTGTTTTTAAACTTTCTCCCTTTCCCCCCCCTTAAGTTCTCCAAATCACAGTTTCTGCAAACTCTGTATCTCTCTCTCCCTCCCCCTCCCCTCTCTCTCTTCGGTATCGGTGCCGCAATTTGGCTCATATCCGTATTTCCCGCTCATCTGCCAAACATTGAGAAATAATCAATGATGCATCTGTTCCAAAGCAGAAACTACATCTCCCATTCCCATGTTCCAAGCTACTTAGTACAGGGGTGTGTCAAATGAAAGCTGAATTAATCTGATGAACTAACTTAATTTGAAGTAGATCAGAAGAGGGCACCCTTATGTAATCCTTGACCTTAAGGCTTTTTTCTTTCAGAGTTAAGCTGCTTTGCCTGTCCCTGGCTGAGGCTGAAAAATAGGGAATAATAAGCGTTTTAAACGGTCATGTAGATAAGATGGGTGGCTTTTAGGAGGTAGGAGAAAGAGAGAGAGGGAGAGAAAGAAAGAAAGAAAGAAAGAAAGAAAGAGAGAGAGAGAGAGAGAGAGAGAGAGAGAGAGAGAGAGAGAGAGAGAGAGAGAGACAGAAGTAGAGAGGGAGGAAGGAAGGAAGGAAGGAAGATGGCAGATAGATTAGGGAGGCAGGGAGGAAAAGATGATAGACAGACAGACAAGATAGGAAATACTCAGAAAACTAGAAGATGGCAGCTGTTTGATAGAAAGATAAGTTTGGATGGATAGATGGATGACAAAAGATAGAAAAAAACCAGACAAATAACTAAAGACAGAGAGAAGAAAGAAAACAATTATCAAATTTCATCTGTCTCCTGCGACAGATTTTGCCCCAGATCTCTCTGGCAATGGCAGGGGAACAAAACATCCTTCTGGGTGGGAGCTTCCCCCCTATGACCCACCAAAGATTTGGGGCACCCAGGATGCTTCCCCACCACCCCACCAAAAGGGGTCGTCTCATTTTGCCGGGCAAACGTCAAGGTCCCTGAACCTCGGCCTGCAAAACCTCCACAGCCAGGAGCAGCGAAGATGCCACATACCAGATCCGCCAAGGGCGAGAGGTACATGGTGATGGTGAAGAGGCTGCAGAAGAGGCCCAGCTGGGCAAGGCGGCTGATGGGATCGGAGACCATCAGGCTAAAATAGGCGTAGCCGAAGAGAAGGACCGCCAGCAGGGCTGTTGTTTTCCTCAAGACGGCAAGCTGGAGAGGAAGGAGAGAGAGAGAGAGAGAGGTGTAAAATACGGAGGGTCCGGGGTGCTCTCCGAGCTGCCTTGCTTTCCTGCAGACATTTCATGACCCAACTAGGTAACATCATCAGTGCTAGACTAGAGGTGAGGTTTGTGAGGAGGAGGAGGACGAGGACGAGGAGGAGGACGAGGACGAGGACGAGGAGGACTGTGGGATCCTTGATGCTCACTGTGCTTGGTTGTTTTCTTGCAGACATTTCATTATCTTCAGTGCTAGACTGAAGTGGGGTCTGCAGAGAGGAAGAGGGAGAGTGAAAGAAGGAGGAAGAAGGAGAAAGGAGGAGAAGGAGAAGAAGAAAGAGAAGGAGGAGAAGAAAGAGAAGGAGGAGGAGGAGGAGGATTACCAGCACAGCATTATAAAAATATCAAGACAGCTCTATGTTTAGAAAAATGGGAAAATTAGGAGTGCTGGATTTCTCCCGAGAGGCATAATTCCATGTATCTGTCAATGTTTTTTTCAGTTCCCACCCCTTTCGTGGCCGGCTGGTGACCCAGGACACGTGGGTCCAAGAGGTGGAGCTGGACAGCGGGAGAGAAAATTATGGAGCTTTTGTTGACTCAAGTCACCAGCCCTCTTGAGTCAACAAGAGGAGGGAGGGAGGGCTCTGTGGGTCAGCCAGAAACCTACTCAAACATCGGCTGAAAAGATCTCAAAATGTTCCTTGCAAACTTTACTGGACCGTGAAGTTGTGCATAACCAGGAAATGCGAAGCGAGGCTGATGCGGGTTCGAGACACGTCCGCCGCAAGGCTTCCCTGGGGATCAAATTGGGGAGCATAAGGCCGTTTCCTTAGTCCTCGGCTTACGACCGACATCGAGACTCCGTTTTAAGTCGGGCAATCGTGAAGCGGGACGCTGTAGGACCGCTGCAGGATTTTACAATCTATTTTCCAGCAGTCATTAAGCAAATCCCTCAGCCACGATGGACTTTTTTTTTTTTGCTGGAAAAAATATTATAAATTATAATTTATAACCGGATGCGGCCGTAAATAGGGGCCGGTTGCTTAGTGTCCAAAATGCGGTCACGTGACCTGTCAGAACTCTGAATCTGGGTCGTTAAGTAGACCTGGGGAAGTCCGTCGTAACTATGAACTGTCACCAGTTGAGGACTATCTGTATACAGGTACAGTACAACTACTTGCAATACTTTAATGACCATAAAATGGTCATTAAAGGTCGTAAAATGGAGCAAAACCCACTTAACCAATGTCTGACTTAGCTCGGTAGAACTCCAGGGTTAGGAGCAGTCTACCTTTGAGTGCGACATTTCATTGGCTGAAGGGTGGAGGGGAAAGAATGACGGTTATTATCATGGGGGGGGATCTTAATTTTTTTTTGGGACAAGCTCACCCACCTTCTCTGAGCTGAAGACGAAGTAAACCAGGATGTACAGAGTCTGCAGGATGGCGCCCACGGCGTTAACCACGATCAACGTCCAGTCGCCCTTTAGGGAACCGTAGCTTAGCCAACCCAGGTTGCTGATCCAGAGAAAGAGAGAAGGAAACAGATTTTTGGACTGACCAGCCCACTCCCCTTCTCTGGATGGTCTGAAATGGTCCTTGACTTACGACCGACAGTTAAGCCCAACATTTCTGTCGCTAAGTGAGGCAGTGGTTAAAAGTGTGCTTTGCCCCGCTTTACGGCCTTTGGTGACAAGAAACGTTGAAAAACGGGGCAAAACCCATTTAACACACGTCTCGCTTATCTGAGATGGTACAGGTTCCCCTGCCTGAGCCCGGGGCTGGACTAGAAGACCTCCAAGGTCCCTTCCAGCTTCTATTCTATTCTATCTGAATTGTGGTCGTTAGGCTGAGGACTGCTTGAAGTTGAAAGAGTTTAAATTTGTTCCTTTTGAGGGCCTTTGAGTAGACTGATCATACACAAATATACAGCTGAGGATTGACCAATCTCCCCATCCCGGAGGGGAACCTAGAGATCATTTAGTCCAACCCCAGTCTGCCCCTGCCCGGGCCGCCACCACTACTAGGCTCACTTTACGTCGGTGGTCAGAAAGGGAAGAAACTGGATATTTTCCACGTTTCTGGTTGCAAACATTTTCCGCAGGTCAGTCCTAGGTGCGAGACATGGCAAAACAAAACAAGACAAACATTAGATCATCCCTCTCCTGCTCCCCATTGGAAATTAATTTCACACCCCATAGCTGTGCTTTGCAAGCCCTTTCAGAGTTGTGAGGACACACAGACACACACAGGTCTATGGGGCGGGTTGCCTCATCGCTGTGGGGATCTTCCTGCCCCCACCACCACACCCTACATAACTAAGCAAAGGGGTGCTGGTGGTGCGTCTAGGGGGCTGAGCCACGGAAAAGGGTGGGAGGGGAAAATTCTCCCCTCCCAATCTTTCCTTCTCAGTGTCAGCACACACAGACACACCCCATAGCCACTTCTGCCCCACAACCACTAGCTTTCCTTTTTCCGTAAACCTGTTTCCTGGCCAATCATTGCCCAGCTCACCTGGGCAGGTAGGTGGAATCCTGGTGGGGGAAGGGGCATTTTTGCTCCACCAACCCGGAACCTCCAGACTAGCTTCTGCATCCACGTGTGCATTGGGGGAAGGGGGGTCATTTTGCCACAAGGCTAGTCCCCCTCCCCTCATTTCTACTCTGCCTCCAGACCCCTCCCCCAGATCTGCTTCCAGTGCCTCAGCTCTGCTTATAGACCCCCAGTCTGGCTTCCAGCCTGCCAACTTTGCCTCCAGCCCCCCAGCTCTGTTTCCAGATCCCGTCTTGCTTCCAGCCCCCCAGCGCTGCTTGGAGACCCCCAGTCCTGCTTCCAGCCCCCCAGCGCTGCTTGGAGACCCCCAGTCCTGCTTCCAGATCCCGTCTTGCGTCCAGCCCTCCAGCTCTGCTTACCCAACTCTGCTTCCAGCCCCCAAGCTCTGCTTACAGACCCCCAGTCCTGCTTCCAGCCCCCCAGCTCTGCTTGGAGACCCCCAGTCCTGCTTCCAGCCCCCCAGCTCTGCTTACAGACCCCCAGTCCTGCTTCCAGCCCCCCAGCGCTGCTTGGAGACCCCCAGTCCTGCTTCCAGCCCCCCAGCGCTGCTTGGAGACCCCCAGTCCTGCTTCCAGCCCCCCAGCGCTGCTTGGAGACCCCCAGTCCTGCTTCCAGCCCCCCAGCGCTGCTTGGAGACCCCCAGTCCTGCTTCCAGCCCCCCAGCGCTGCTTGGAGACCCCCAGTCCTGCTTCCAGCCCCCCAGCTCTGCTTACAGACCCCCAGTCCTGCTTCCAGCCCCCCAGCGCTGCTTGGAGACCCCCAGTCCTGCTTCCAGATCCCGTCTTGCGTCCAGCCCTCCAGCTCTGCTTACCCAACTCTGCTTCCAGCCCCCAAGCTCTGCTTACAGACCCCCAGTCCTGCTTCCAGCCCCCCAGCTCTGCTTGGAGACCCCCAGTCCTGCTTCCAGCCCCCCAGCTCTGCTTACAGACCCCCAGTCCTGCTTCCAGCCCCCCAGCGCTGCTTGGAGACCCCCAGTCCTGCTTCCAGCCCCCCAGCGCTGCTTGGAGACCCCCAGTCCTGCTTCCAGCCCCCCAGCGCTGCTTGGAGACCCCCAGTCCTGCTTCCAGCCCCCCAGCGCTGCTTGGAGACCCCCAGTCCTGCTTCCAGCCCCCCAGCGCTGCTTGGAGACCCCCAGTCCTGCTTCCAGCCCCCCAGCTCTGCTTACAGACCCCCAGTCCTGCTTCCAGCCCCCCAGCGCTGCTTGGAGACCCCCAGTCCTGCTTCCAGCCCCCCAGCTCTGCTTGGAGACCCCCAGTCCTGCTTCCAGCCCCCCAGCTCTGCTTACAGACCCCCAGTCCTGCTTCCAGCCCCCCAGCGCTGCTTGGAGACCCCCAGTCCTGCTTCCAGCCCCCCAGCGCTGCTTGGAGACCCCCAGTCCTGCTTCCAGCCCCCCAGCGCTGCTTGGAGACCCCCAGTCCTGCTTCCAGCCCCCCAGCTCTGCTTCCAGCCCCCCAGCTCTGCTTACAGCCCGGTGCCAAACATGCCCAGCGTGAAGACCAGCGACGTCCAGGAGAGGAGCTGCAGCAGCGCCCCCGCCATGCCGGCTCGCCCCCTCCCCACCCGGGAGGCTCCCCCCGGCCGGCTCCGGACCCTCTGCTGCCCCCGGGAGACGCGCAGGCAGGCAGGCAGACAGGCAGGCCAGTGGCTGGACGGGCCGGCGGGCACGGAGAGCGCGGCAGCTCCGCCTTTCCGGGGGCGGATCGCGCTGCTCCGCCCGGGCGCTTGGCGAGGGGAGTGGGTCGGTGGGTTTCTTCGCTTAGCGGAGGGAAGGAGGGAGGGAGGGAGAGAGGAAGAGGAGGGGGAGAGGAAGAGGAGGGAGGGAGGGAGAAAGAGGAAGGGAGAAGGTAAGGAAGAGGAGGAGAGAAGAAGGAAGGGAAAGTGAAAGAGAAAGGACGAGAGGAAGGAAGGAAGGGGAGAGAAGAGGAAAAGAGGGAGGAGCGGTGAAAGAGATGGATGGAAGGGAGGAAGGAGGAAAGGAAGGAGAGAGAAGGAAGGGAGAGAAGGAGAAGGGAGAGGAAGGAAGGTAAAGAGGAAGAGGGAGTGAGGAAGGAATGATGGATGGATGGATGGAAAGAAGGAAGGAAGGAAGGAGGAAGGAAGTGGAGGAGGAAGGAAGGAAAACAGAGAGGGAGGGAGGGAGGAAACGAGAGACAGAAGGGAGAAGGAAGGAAGGAAGGAAAAAGGAAAGAGGAAGGGAGGAAGGAAGAAAGGAAGGAAGGAAGGAGAGAGAAGGAGAAGGGAGAGGAAGGAAGGTAAAGAGGAAGAGGGAGTGAGGAAGGAATGATGGATGGATGGATGGAAAGAAGGAAGGAAGGAAGGAGGAAGGAAGTGGAGGAGGAAGGAAGGAAAACAGAGAGGGAGGGAGGGAGGAAACGAGAGACAGAAGGGAGAAGGAAGGAAGGAAGGAAAAAGGAAAGAGGAAGGGAGGAAGGAAGAAAGGAAGGAAGGAAGGAGAGAGAAGGAGAAGGGAGAGGAAGGAAGGTAAAGAGGAAGAGGGAGTGAGGAAGGAATGATGGATGGATGGATGGAAAGAAGGAAGGAAGGAAGGAGGAAGGAAGTGGAGGAGGAAGGAAGGAAAAGAGAGGGAGGGAGGGAGGAAACGAGAGACAGAAGGGAGAAGGAAGGAAGGAAGGAAAAAGGAAAAGAAAGAAAGAAGTTTGTATTTAGTTGAATTATCCACAAAGGACGCACAAAAGACCCAAAAAAGAATGCCAGGCTAAACATTAAGCGCTCGAGAAAGCGATTTTTATTTCCAGCTTCAGAACAGGGGAAATAAATTATATGTCAACATTATTGAGCAATATAATAGGAACTCAAAAAGAAAGGGGCCCTTTTACGACTTTCAAACTCTCAGGCTGTTTATTAACCGGCCTGTATGTCTCCAAAAATGATTTACAGCTTTCATTTTAAGGCTGGGCTTTTGTAAATATCTCCAGGTAGTTATAAAAACTATACAAAGAAAAAAGAACACCCCCCCCAAGAAAAGGTGGGGGACAACGAGAACGCGTTTCTCCGGTCTTCCATTATTATTTTTTTGCCAACGAATCTTGCAAGACTTCTGAGTGGTTTATAAAAATGTTAAAGGCTACTAAAACTGAACTTTGGCTGTCAAACAAGCATTTGTAGCTTGTATATTTGGCAGAATGGTCTGCATATATTATTGTGACCTGATTGTTTTTCAATAAAGTCTATCAAAATAATAATAATAATAAAAAAATGTTAAAGGCAAATTAAAAATTAAAAAAAAAACTTAAATAAATCTAGAACAGGCCTCGTTTGCTGGGGTTTATGGATGCTGTAGTCCTCCCACCCAAGACTCTGGGTGCCTCCGCTCGCTTCAGCTGGAGTCATTTCAGCAATTAACCCGTTTTTCTGGGTTCAGTACAGCATCTGAGCTGAGATGTTAACTCAGGGCTGGTTTAGAGTCGTAAATCATATATATATAAATATATGTAGGTCTTTGGTTATTCGGGTTTTCTCCCACGTAATATATATGATAATATACATGAGCTGAACCATGTCTCAGCAGCATATCCTTTCTTCCTCTGTCTCCCTTGAAGAATGAAAACATATATATATATATATAAGACCTACATACAAACACCCGCGAAAACCTCAGAAAACAAATATATATATATATATATATATATATATATATATATATATATATATATATATATATATATATATATATATATATATATATATATATATATATATATATATATATATATATATATATATATATATATATATATATGGGTTACCCTTTCCGTAACCTACAGCCTAATTATATATTTGGTTGAAAAACAAACTGAAGTATATTTTTAAGCCGGCTCTATATCCCACCCGCATTGGCTAATCCGGTCTTTGCAAGCAGTGTGTACAGACAGGCCTTTCCCATCTGTGTTATTTTTTTTTTCTTTTCAATGCTTTTTTTGTTTTTAAAAAAACCAATTGGGGAGGGGGGGATAGCACAACACCATTCCCATAGGGCCGAACCAGAAACAAAGCCCATTGTTGAACTGTTAAATCAACAAATTTAAGATAAATCGAGAAGCGGGTTTCGTAGGTTAAAGGCATCAAGTTAGAAAAGGGAGTTCTAGTTCTGGCTAAGGCACTCGGTACGTTTATTACCTTGAGTTATTTATAACAATAATAAAGAGGATAGGAATGAAGGAATGAGGAATGAAAGACTGACTCAATCGATCAATGCCACTTGCCGGTGTGAAAGTCTTATACCTTCATTATTGTTCAATTTAATCATATCATCTGGCACGCAAAGAAGGAGGGAATTTTTTTGGGGGTGCAACTCAACTTTTCCCCACCTGCCACCCACAATCTCACACAGATTAATTGCATTATCCTCAAGGGTGTGTTCCCAAAAGCACAATTCATCCCGCTTGGCTGTGCCAAGTGAAAACTCCAAGCTCATGGGCATTTGAGGCAGACACACACACACACACACACACACAAAAGCAAATTTTGCACCCCCTAAAAGAAACAGGAGAGCAGAATAAGATCTTCTCTCTGATCTCAGTTTTGTTTTTGTGTTTTTTTTCTCCAAAGAAACCAGTGTTTTGTTTTGCTTTTTTACACCATGGGTGGACTTCAATTCCCAGAATCCCCCAGCCAGGTGAATTCTGGGAGTTGAAGTCTGCACATCTTAAAGTGAAGTTGAAGTCCATTTTGCAAAACATTAGGCTACACAGTGCCTAATTTGGGGGCCTGCACTTTTTTTTGAGGGTCTTTGCAACCCTCAGAGTTGAAGAAAGGAAAAAACAGGATTATTCAAAGGAAGGTCCATGTTTGTCGTTCCTTTCTGTTTGTTTTGTGTTTGAAAATCACAGCTTCTTATAATTACGGAGCCTATTTTTTAAAAAAGCAAAAAAAAAAAAAAGCAAAAATCTCTTGTTTGTCAAAGACCTACCATCAATTATTTCTCCCTCTTTCCTGCCCTGGGATTAAAATCATCAGAAAAGGAATTAAAAAGGGGGCGGGGAGAGGAAAAAAAACTTTGAAATTTATGTTATTTTCCCACCAAGCTTGGTTCCCCCCCCCATTAATTACCAGCTTCACACCTCCCTGAATTTCTCAACTTTTACAGTTGTGTTAATGAATTTGGAAGGTTTGAGTAATTCAGTGTCAAAGGGGGGGAGAGAGAGAGACAGAGAAACAGCCAGGCTGTGCTGTCAAAAGCCCCTACCCCAAAAACACATCTTTCAAATTTACGTTAAGAAAAAAGAAAAGACTTCCTTAAAAACTCATTGCCCTGATAGTTCAACCCAGCGGTGCAATTCTACGTTTTCTTTGCCTGGTCCTTGGAGTCCAGCAGCTCCAGGTAGACTGCACTTAAACCAGGAGGCTTCATTAACCTCTCCCAGTTCAGGCAACCTTTTAGCAGCAAATATTTCTTTGCTGCCTTGGAAAGCAGGGTGGGATTTAAAATAGTAGGTTAGCAAGGATCTGCTGGATTGGAGCGAAACCCTGTTCATCCAGAAATTTAAAGTATGTTGTCTATAGACCCACTTGATCGAAAAATGAATAGATAGATAGATAGATAGATAAATAATGATAGAGACAGAGATGATGAGAGAGATAATAGAGATAGAGAGATGATAGATAATGATAGACAGAGATAGAGATGATAGATAGATAGAGACGGATGGATATAGATAGACAGATAGATAGATAGATAGATAGATAGATAGATAGATAGATAGATAGATAGATAGATAGATAGATAGATAGATAGATAGATAGATAGATAGATACCGGTAGATAGGTAGGTAGGTAGGTAGGTAGGTAGGTAGATAAGTAAACAGACAGACAGACAGATGGATATAGACAGACAGATAAGTGATAGATAGATAGATAGATAGATAGATAGATAGATAGATAGATAGATAGATAGATAGATAGATAGATAGATAGATAGATACCGGTAGATAGGTAGGTAGGTAGGTAGATAAGTAAACAGACAGACAGACAGATGGATATAGACAGACAGATAAGTGATAGATAGATAGATAGATAGATAGATAGATAGATAGATAGATAGATAGATAGATAGATAGATAGATAGATAGATAGATAGATAGATAGATAGGTGAGAGAGACAGACAGAGAGAGAGATACCCAAAGACAAAACAGGACAATCACGAGATCCTGAAAGCAACATCAAGAAAAATCTCAGCCAAAAAATAAATTAAATGAAAAACGAGAACATAAACCGTGATCCTCGTTCGTCCTCCTCCTCTCCTTTGTTTTTCTCCAGTTGGGCCACAAAACCCGCCACTGAATAACACGACTTGTCTGGCTGGGTCACTCTCTCTGTTCCCAAACCTGCTGCAGCAGCATAATCCTGATTTTTGTTTTAAAAAAAGGAAAGGAAAGGAAAGGCGAAATATGCAGGGACGCACCACACACTCAGCCCGACAAGTCAGGACAACCCAGTTAGCGTGGCTGTCCTGCCACCGCCGTCGAATAAATTCTCCTGAATTCAACCACAAAGCCATCACACACACACACACACACACACAAATCCTGATTTTTGTTTTTTTTTAAAAAAAGAAAGCCATCACACCCACCAAGAAGAAATTTAAAAGAATCTCCATTGTTGCAAGAGTCCATTTTATTTTAATTTTTTTATCCGACTGTGATGTCGTTCCTCTTTCGACAAATTTTCCCTTTCTCTCCATCAGCTTTAGCTGGCACAGACAGATGCCTCTTCTCAAAACAAGGGCTTAAAGGTGATTAACTGTCTCTCTGATTTAGCAGCCTCTCCCTTTCTGGCTTTCTGTGGCGGGCCAGATTGAAATAATGGCTCATGGCTGCTATAGGCAGTCCTCAGCTTACGACGCCTCTTTTGGTGACCGTTTAAAAGGGACTTAGGAGCCTTCGTCACACTTATGATCGTTGTAGCATCCCCGCGGTCCTGGAATCAAAACTCAGCCATTTGCAACCAGGTGTAATTCATATACTGGGAAGTCCTTGACTTACGGCCGACTTACGGCCTCAATTCACCCCGAACGTCCATCCCTAAGCGAGTCAGTTGTTAAAGGGGTTTGCCCCATTTTACGGTCTCGTTCACTTCACAAGGTTGTGAAGTGAACCAGGTTTCCCCATTGACTTTGCTTGCCAAGAGGTCGCCAAAGGGGGGGGGGGTGTCACCTGACCCGGGGAGCCTGCGACCGTCGTAAATGTGAGTCAGTTGTCAAGCATCTGAAGGTAAATCACGCGAGCCCAGGACACTATGACCGTCATCAACACAAGTCAGTTGTCGAGCATCTGAATTTTGATCCCGGGATGCTGCAACGGTCGTTAAGTGTGAAAAATACCCATCAGTCAGTTTGTAAAGCAGCCACTGTAAAACGAGGACGACCTATATTTTAGACAGACTTCGTTTTTGTGTGTTTGTGTTGTTATGACGGCTGTGCTGTCCCACGATCACATGATCCCCTTTGGCAACCTTCCAACAAGCAAAGTTAGTGTGGAAAGCCGAGTTCATATATATATATATATCTCCGCCCCAAACAACGTGGCTTGCCCTTAAGCAAACCACAGATTGTTTGCACGGGCTTCAGCAAACACAAGATTACATCGGCTTTGCAACCTGCCAAATCCAGATTCTGCAGCGGGCTAAAGAGCACGCATGACTCCAGTCGCGGTCCTTTCGCCCTCCAGGATTGAGGCACAATATTGCAATTAAAAAAAAAACACCAATATATTTCTTTAAACAAATAACGTTAAATAATGCTTGACCCTACCCAAGGGCGGAGAATGGCAGAGCTTATTTATTTATTATGACGACATTTATTTGCCGCTGGTCTCGTTCCAAAGCCACGGACTCTGAGCGGCTTACGACAGAAAAACGTTAAAAGTGTCCCATTCTTGAGGACTAGAAACCTGTTTTGCCCTGATGGCACTGGCGCAGGCCTCCCTAAACTCTGCAAGGGTGTGGATTTTGACTTCAGGACTGCAAACCGGTGGACGCCTGCTTTTATTTTATTTTATTTGTTTTCCAATAATGCTTCTCCTCGGTTTATTTATGTTCTTTTGTGAAATAAGAACTGTATTTTATCAGCCAGGGAGAAAACCAGGTGAAAAGGTGATTTAAAGCATCATTAAAAATGCATCAAAGGAGCTTTGAAAAATCTTGGCAAACGGCAGGCAAGTCGGGGCCATCTGGTTCCCCCAATATCCCCGAAACAAATCACTCCAGACATTTTAACAGACCATAATAATGTCAGGCTTCAAAGGTTGGCCTCGAATCTTCACCTGGACCCCTTAAGGCAGGAAATATAATAGTTGGGATCGAATCAAAGCAAAACAATTTGCAAGGAAGATTTTTAGCCTTTGTACTTTGTAAATTCCATTTACAGAATCGTTCCAGTAAGAAAAACTATCATTTTGCCACTGCCGCCGGGCTCCGCCCCTTGCTTTAGGCCCCACCCACTGATCTCCGATGCTCCGCCCTTTCGTTTCACAAAACAAGGTCGCCCAGTTGAACCACAGCCAGTTTATTTGGCGTCATTTATTCTTTTCTTTTTTTTTTACAAATAAAAAAAATACCCTAAAAAGCATAACAGAAAATAAATTTTCCCCTTTTTCTTGAGAATTCCACTCTTTTTCCAAGCCTCTTCTGAAATTGCGATCCTTGGGCTCGTCGCCTTCACCTTTCATTCTAATAAATAGTACTGATCCGAGTTCTTGAATCCATATCCTTTGGACACAGCCTTTCCATCCAGATTGTGAGGACAAAAATTCGACAAAGGGAAGATAAAAGACACCGGGGTGGGGATCCTCCCCGAATTCAGGTCCTGCCTGTTTTTTAAGTCTGTTAAATTATTCACATGATCTTGTAGGTCCAGAGGGGACTGGGTGGTTTTGGAAGCAGCTTGTGTCTATATACCTTGCTTGAAAAGTCCAACGAAGTTTGCTCAAAAAGTCCCAACGAAGTTTGCTCGAAACGTCCAATAAAGTTTGCTCGAAAAGTCTAACAAAGTTTGCTCAAAAAGTCCCAATCAAGTTTGCTTGAAAAGTCCAATGAAGTCCATCAAACTTTGGCAAGTCCATCAAACTTTGGCAGGATCCTTGGTATCTCTGACTTGCAGGGGACACGTCTCCGACCTGCGGAGGACACGTCGTCAGCTCGCCGCGTCGCTTTCTCCTCACCGGGAGTCCAACGAGATCTTTCTCGAGAACAAGTGAGCTGATTTGCACGCCGTCTTTCCCACGCCTACGTCGCGCGTTGCGCCTCCTCGCACCTCATGCTACCAACGGTTTTGAGCTTGATAATAGTGAAGACCCATGGTGCTGTCTCGCTCACCGCGTGGACCCTCATCGGAATCCACCCTGCCTGGCTCAATCCGGGGGGTTCAGTCGGGGTCCGAGATTCCCTTCAGGGCCCCCGAAAGATGAAGACCAGCAGCAAGAGGCTGATGAAGGGCAGGGGGCTGCCAAGTCGGGGGGCAGAATTGTACCCCACACTGCGCAACATCGGGGCATCCGGATCGTCTGCGGAGATCAGCGAGGAAAGAAATAAGGGGGATGTTTGTCTCATCCTACGCGGAAGAGGGTCACCCGTGTCTCGTAAGGACCCCATGGATTTCTAACGATTTGTCCATGGGGTGAGGACACCCCCAGCCCCACAATTCCCAGGATTCCATTTCTGGACCTACCTGATTGAAGTGGTCCCTTCTGCGTGGGGACGTGACCGGGTGGTATCTGAGCTACAACGGAAGAAAGAACACTGTTAAGTTCAGACACCCCCAAAACTAGGATACACTGAATCCTGAGACCCCCTTCCAATTCCAGCTTGAACCTCACATCCTTCTCTCTCTTTTTCTCCAGGTGGGCTTTACAGGTAGTCCTCAACCTACGACCACAATCGAGCCCAAAATTTACGTTACTAAGCGAAACATTTGTTCAGGGAGTTTTGCCTCGTTTGCTGGCCTTTCCCCCTACAGTTGTGTTACTTGAATTCCTGGGGTGGTTAAGTTAGTAACGCGGAATCTAGAGCATCCTTCAAGTTGTCCCCATTTAGCGATCATAATGGGGACCGGCAACTGTTCAGCAAAGCAGTCCCTAAGTGAAATATTCATTTTGCAATCAGCTTTGCTTCACTTCACAGACACGCAAAGGCTGCGAAGGCCGGGCCGGGAGGTCAAATTACTTTTTCATCACTGTCGTAACTTTGAGTGGTCGCTAAACGAGGCGCCATTAAAAAAAGACCACCTGAAGGCCCCGCATTAAGTGGCTGAAGAGAAGGTGGGCAGTAAGTCTGAATCATGAAACGGGGCAAAGACGTAACTGTGGCGACGTTGCTCCCTTCGTCCTACAAATATTCTTTGGAAGTAATTCTGGCGGTTTGAGACAACAAGAACTGGAGAAGCCATTAAGTATTTAAACGCTAAAATACTTACTTTTCTTCTCAATCACCTTCACCTTCAATTTAAGACAGGAATCTCGGTGCCGATGGATCGGTTTTGCTAACCAAGAGAGGGGGGAAAAAGAGGAAAACAATTAAAAATTCTGGCGAGCCTCAGAGAAAACAGAAAATTGGGAGAGCAAAGGATAAAGATACGCCCTTTTCTAGCCTTGAGTATTCAAGAAAAATTTGCAGAGCGTTCATCTTTTTAAACGGCTGTAGTTTTGGAGCCAAATTTAACCAGTGGAACAACTTGCCACCAGAAGTTATGGAGGCTTTCAAGAAGAGATTGGACGGTCATTTGTCTGAAATGGTAGGGTCTCTTGCTTGAGCGGGGGGTTGGACTAGATGACTCCAAGGTCCCTTCCAATTCTATTCTTCTTTTTTCCTTCCTTCCTTCCTTCCTTCCTTCCTTCCTTCCTTCCTTCCCTCCTTCCTTCCTTCCTTCCTTCCTTCCTTCCTTCCTTCCTTCCTTCCTCACCCCTGGAGGTTTTTAAGAAGAGATTGGACAGCCATTTATCTGAAATGGTGTAGGCTTTCCTGCCTGAGCAGGGGGTTGGACTAGATGACCTCCAAGGTCCCTCCCAACTCTGCTATTCTGTTTGGGCAAAACTCACTTAAGAACTGTCTCACTTAGCAACAGAAACTGGGCTCAAATCAAGGACAGGCTGTGCTAGAAAAATCAGATTTCTATTTTTATTTTTTTGCTGCTCTCAGAGAGATGCTGGGCTCACCTTGGATAATATCTAAAAAAAAAAATAAAATTAAAATAGTGGCATGGCTAAACGAGAAATCGCAAGAGCCCCTTCCTAGCATACGAGTTTAACCCTTTAATCTTGTATTTTATCTTTTAAATTTACCGCCCCTCATTTTCCTGCCGCCAATATAAACCAACTTGAGCCTAGGCGTTTCTCCGGAAAAGCAGACTTACAGATGTAATAATATTCGTGGCCCTCCCTGAATTCTTTGCCAAGGGTGAACGGCGTGAAACGCTGGAATTTCTCGGAAAGCCTCTCCGGACCGTGCAGGGCATCCGGCCGGTTGCATTGCCAGCGGACCTGATCCTTAGACCGTGGTTTGCACGTGTCATACTCCTCTCGTTCGACCAGGTACAAGGTGTAGCGCTCCATAGAATGGGCGGGGACACTGTTATCCTCGTAGTGCGGACAGATTATATCCAAATATTCGTTCAGACGCACCTCGACGGTGTAATCCTCCCTCTGAAACCTGAAACCGATATAAAAAGAAGGCTTAAAAACTTCCAGACTTTTTCAAACTTCATTCGGTGTCTTCTTAATCCTCCTTTTACCAAGAACCCTGCAAGGTAGACCCTGCAAGGAATGGATTGCTTTTAGGAAATCTAGAGTCAAGATAGAAAAGATAGATTTGCTTAACGACCTTGTGATTCATTTAATGGCTGCGGTGATTTGCAAAATAAGGATAGCAAAAAAAAAAAAAAAAGAGCGGTGGAATTAAGTGTGATAACAACTGCCTGGCTTAAATGTAGCCATAAATCCAGGATTATTTCTATACAGGCTGACCAAGAGCATCTTTGTTTTATATATATAAAATTCTTTTATTAAAACAATCAACATTGAACATAAAAACATGACCAAGAGCATCTTAAGGGCCACCATTAGCTAAATAACAAAGAGAAGGCCTTTCAATCAATTTAACAATTAAACCATAAGGTATTCTTCCTGAGGTTGGATTATTTCAAATCCAGTTTTATTCTCCATTCAGCGGGGGTGTTTTCCCCCCAGATTTGCTAGGCATATCTTCAGTTCCCTGGAAATCTGTTCGGCTGTTTAAATCCATTCCTTGGCTTTACTGCCTCCCCTTCCTTGCTGATTTTTTAAATCTCTTTTTAATCGTGTCGTTTTCAATCGGGCGCCTTTGCAAATCCAATAAATGGAAATTAAATACTTTTTTTCTTTTCATTGAGCGTGTCTTGGAATTGCTGAAGTGAACCATCACACCGTAATCAACAAAGGCCTTCCAAACTTTATGGAATAACTCCAGTTCCTATCAGCCCCAGCCAAAGTGAGTTCCCGGGCTAGCTGGGACCCTAAGCTTATTTACAATCAATTTCAATGCATAAGGACCCCGGGACACCGCGACCGTCATAAATACGAGTCAGTGGCCAAGGGTCTGGATTTTGATGACGTGAACCGTGGGGAAGCTGGAACGGTCATTAAATGTATAAAAACAGCCCTTAAGTTGCTTTTTCAGTGCCGTTGTGAACGGTCATTAAACAAGGTCAGAAGAGTTAGAACAATGAAACGGTGGAACAACCTGCCTCCAGAAATTGTGAATAAGATAAGATAACCTTTTATTGTCATTTTTTTTAATGCTCCAACACTGGACGTTTTCAAGAAGAGACTGGACAGCCATTTGTCTGAAATGGTGTAGGCTTTCCTGCCTGAGCAGGGCGTTGGACTAGATGACCTCTAAAGTCCTTTCGAACGATGATGATATTATTATTATTATTATTATTTTATTATTATTATTTTTATTTATATGTAAATGGGGGATGCAGAGAGTAAATCCCATTGCACGCAAAAAATTCCCTTCTGTGGCTCTTTTCAAAGTCCTTTTTATGGCTGACGATGGGGGGGGGGAAGAAGTGACATAATCTGCATTTTGACACCCCCCCTCCCTTCTGTGAAGGAAGGCACAATTGCTATACTTCCATTTAATCTATTTTTTTTAAAAAAAACAAAACCACAAATATATCGCCACATAATGCTTGCAAGAGTCAGCAACCTTTGATCTGACTCTGCAAATATTTCTTTTTCGATTTTGATCACAGCCAGACACTGTATTTTACACACTTTCATGGTCTCGCCATTTTTACACTGATTATTCCTCGTATATTTTTTTTGTTTTTGGAGAGTCAGCATGTGTTGTTTTGCTGCCAGATGGGCTCGCAATCGGTCAAAATGGAGAAGACGACTCATCGTCAATTTAATGACCGTTTGTTTAGCGACTGAGGTTGCAACAGTCCTGGGAAAAAGCGACTTAGGACAAGTCCTCATACTTACGACTGTCACAGAATCCCCAGGGTCACGTGAAAAGTTCAAACACTTGCCAAATCCCGGGATCACGTGCTCGCCATTTAGAATAGAATAGAATAGAATAGAATAGAATAGAATAGAATAGAATAGAATAGAATAGAATAGAATAGAATAGAATAGAATAGAATAGGAGCTGGAAGGGACCTTGGAGGTCATCTAGTCCAGCCCTCTGCTCAAGCAGGGGAACTTACAGCATCTCAGACAAATGACTGTCTAGCCTCTTCTTAAAAACCTCCAGTGATGGAGTGCCCGTGATTTCTGGTGGCAAGCTGTTCCATCGGTTAATTGTCCTGTGGACAATTAACAATCTCTCCGGATTCCGACAAGCCAAGTCCACAAGGGGAAATCCAGATTCGTTTAATGACCACCTGGTTCCCTCCCCACCTGAAGCGATTCGCTTAACTACCCTGACGAAAAGGTCATAAAACTGGGGCGCCTTGAACGTTTGCGCCTTGCTTAGCAAAGAAAATCCGGCTGGTAATTGCAGACACGCCCCGTAAGCAAAAACTCTGCAGGAGGATTCCTTGCAAGGATTTAAAAATGGGATAACATGGTTTCTATTGTCCTAACAAAGAAGAGGCAGGACATTCATCGTGGGGGGGGGGAATGCTGGTTTGTTCTTACCCCCCCCCCAGGAAAAAAAGATTGCCCTCTTTTAAGTGAGCCTATCACGGTCTCTGGAGAAACCACATTCCAAAGGGTGAAATTAGTTATTAAAGGTTTATCCGCTTCCCCACACACATCTGGGAATGAAGAAACAAACTAAGGCTTCTCCCAAACCGGTTTGACAACCCCGCCAGGGCGGCAGATCCTCGGTGGAGGAATAAACCAACTTTTAGCATCCTTGCTTCCAAAGGGGGGGGGGAGAGAGAGAGAGAGAGAAAGAGAGATACAGATGGGTTGAGAGGGTTCTCCCTTCCCACCCACCCAGCCTGCCTCCCTCCCTCCCTGCCCTGGGGGGGTTTCACACCACCCAGGATCTGACCCCTGTTTGCAAAGATCACCCAGGATGGTGGGTAAACCCCCTGGAACACATCTGGCTAAGTTGGACGGGGAGAAATACACACACACACACACACACACACACATACACAAGTAACTTTGGAGAGGCCGACAAGTAACTTTGGAGAGGCCGAAAGAAAAGCGAACGCAGCAAAAAGAGAGAATTTTTAGCTGAGCTGGAAAGTGTGTGTGTGTGTGTGTGTGTGTGTGTGTGAGTGAGTGTGGGTGTGTGTTGCCTGAACCACCCATGAAAAAAATAAATGATCCCCAGTCTCAGATAGGCAATGGGGCGCCCTCCAGATGTTCTTCAGATGTTCCCCTGGCTTCTTTTGTTCCAAACATCTGGAAAAAGTGTTCTTGGCACGAAAGGCGGGTTGAACTTAAGAGATGGCAGTTTTGGGGGGGAGGGAGGGTCAGGAAAAGAGGGGTGCAGGAATGAAGCAGGCAATCACCCCAGGTCTGAAATTAGGGGGGGCTGCCCTGAGATACGAGCCGGTGGGCTCTGGAAATTAAACCGGGATCCCACGACTGGCTGCAAACAAAAAGAAACTCAATCAGAGTTGAATGTCTCCCCACATCTTGCTTGGCCTCACCCGGGGCCGGATTCGAATCGCCCACAATAACCACCTTGGTTGTTTTCTCTTCCCCCCCCCACTGCCAATCCTAAAAAAACACAGCCCCTCCCTCTGTTTCCCCCCCCCAGTTGTCATCGGCAGGCGCTTTGACAAAACAACTCTTCTGTCTCAAACTTTGCAAGATGTTTGTCCCCGAAAAACAGTCAGGCTTCCTGCCCCGGATAACCCTGGCGCCGTCCCTTGGCCGCTGTCCAGGGCTGGCGGGAAGGAAGAGGCCCGAGGCCAGCAGGGCGCCTGCCCTGGGAAAAGAAGACTTGGCCTGGCCTTCTCCCCCTACTAACTTTCCCCCGCGCCTGGTCCTGCCAAGATTTTCCACCTGGTTGAACTTCTGCAATGTTGATCAAAAGTCCAGCCTTTAAAAAGAAAAAAAGGGGGGGAAGGGAGGGGGTGACCTGATGGTGCAATCCCTCTACAAAGGCGAGAGACCCTCCTCATTTTTGCCCTGAGGGGGGAGGTGGTGTCTTTCCAAAGGTGAGACACAGAAAAAGCAAGAGGACTTCTGAGCACAGGCAGAGTACAGGTCCTTTTTGGGGGGGGGCTTGCAAGATTTGGGAGAGGGGGGAAGAGTCAACATTGTTCTCAGAGTGAGGGGCTTCTAGAGAGGCCTCTGAGCGAGCTCTTGGGGGGAGGGGGATTTTCTGACCTCTGACAAAGAGGTAGACTGCTCCTGCAAGTGGAGGCTCCATCTCCGCAGTCACATCTCAAGAGTTAATTTTCTCCCACGCTTGATTCTCGGAGCGGAAGAAGCCGCATCCTGAGATCAAGAGAACCGCAGGGCCTCCGAGGTCCTCTAGTCCAACCCCCTGCTCAGAATACAGAATAACAGAGCTGGAATAACAGAGGGAGGGGGTCCACCTCTTCTCCAAAGCACTTGCAGGCAGGACAAGAAGCAAAGGGTGGAAACTAATCAAGGGGAGAGGCAAACGTGGAACGAAGGAGAAATTTCCTAACAGTGAGAACAATCAACCAGTGGAACTGCTTGCCACCAGAAGTTGTGGCTGCTCCATCGCTTTTTAAGAAGAGACTGGACAGCCACTAGTCTGAAACGGGATAGGGTTTCCTGCCTGAGCAGGGGGGTTGGACTAGATGACCTCCAAGATCCCTTCCAAGTCTGTAATTCTATTAAATGTTCCCTCTACTGCATCCCCCCCTCACAACAACCCTTAGAGGTAGACTGGTTCCAAATCGCCAAGTCCGTTTCTGGAGCCGAGGAGGATTTAGAACCAGTAGCTCCTTGATTATTCCAGTGTCGCCCAAATGATGAGTGGCAAATAAATTGGATAGATAGATCAATAAATAACCCAACCCCTTCACTTTCCTCTCTTCCCTCAATCTCCGCTCAGTGGGCCTGTGGCAAAGAAGCAGGGGCGGTGTAGTCCCAACATCTGGACAGCCTGCTTAGAATTTCAGCCCCAGAGAAAGAAGGAAGAAATGGGGAGGGAAAAAAACCCTAAAATAATAATAATAATCAGGTTGGTTCTGGCTGGTTGCAAAACATGATCAGGGAATGGGGAGAGGCACAAGGTGGGGAGGTGGGGGGGGGAAAGAAGACCACCTGGAGAGCCCCCAGCCTGGAGGCTTTCACAACAGGACGCAGCTGCCCACTCTGCAAAGCCAGACAATCTGTGCAAAACAATCCTCCAGATGAGATTAACCCCGCGGGCGCCAGAGGCATCCCCAAACGATCCGCCCTCTCTAAAAATTCAGTCTGGAAATGAGAAACCCCCCACACGGGGCCACAAGATCCTCTTTCTTCCTTCTGCCTCGATTCCCCCCCCCCCCGCCAAGCCCCATCCCCATGGTCCTTACACCCCAACTTTTAAACCCAGTCCAAACTCTCATTTTGTGTCCCCCCCCTCACAGCAGGAACACCCTGCCTTGCTTCAAGGCAGATTCGCAGACCGTCGCCAACGCGGCGAGACTCAGGACCACAGAATAACCTCCGGAGGGGAGAAAGATAGCCATCGGAACTCCCCGCCACTTGAAAGTCCTTCCGGACTGGCAAGCCACGTTCAAAACAAAACCCTTGGAGGGACCTGGTTAGAAAGGCGGTTTCTGATCACCTTAGCCTGGCTTAAAGAGGATGTTTTAAGGGTAATTTCTGAGACAATTTTGCTAGGATCTGCGAGGCTCCGTGGCAAGATAGGCGGATAATAATAATAATAATAATAATAATAATAATAATAATAATAATAATAATAATAATAATAATAATGATGATGATGTCTTTGGTGCTCTCTGAGCTTGCTTGTTTTCTTGCAGACGTTCCATTACCCTAACTACTTTACCCTAAATTTAATAATAATTATTATTATTAATAGGAAGAAGAAGGAGAGGAAGAGAGAGAAGGAAAGGGAGGAGAAAGAGAAAGAAGAGAAGAAGGAGAGGGAGAAGGAGAAAGAGAAGGAGAAGGAGAAAGAAGGAGAGAGAGAAGGAGGAGTGGGAGAAGGAGGAGGAGAAAGAGGAGATGGAGAAAGAGAAAGAAAGAGAAGGGGAAGGAGAGGGAGAGGGAGAAAGAGAAGGAGAAGGAGAAAGAAGGAGAGGGAGAAGGAGAAAGAGGAGATGGAGAAAAAGAAAGAGAAGGAGAGGGAGAAAGAAAGAGAAGGAGAAGCTCAGAGCACCAAGGACTCATTTCAACCCTGCTACAAATATTCTCCTTCATTAATAATAGTAATAATAATAGTAATAATAATAGTAATAATAGTTACAACAGGCACTGCCCCCTCTTTCCTAGCAAGGCTGTCTCCTCCTCCTACTCCTCCTCCTGATTCACACCCTTGTGACTATGCCCAGGTACGGGCTGGGTGCCAAGAAAGGCCTACACACTGGATGTTTACAAATTCTCAGCTCTCTCCTCTTCCATCTCCTCCTGCCAAGGTGGAGAGGGGGGGGGGCGCGCGTAACAGACCCCTTTCTCTGAGTCTTCCCCCCCCCCACGAAGTTGGCTTCTCCTGCTCAGGAGGGAGACCCAGCTGTCAATCAAGGTTTGGTGGGGGTCTAGCTCTCAGCAGCAAAAATGCTAGAGAGCAGAGAGAGAGAGAGAGAGAGAGAGAGACGCAGGGGTGGTGGTGGGTTGGGGTGGGGGGGAAAGATCAGCAGAGAGAAGGAAAGGGGTTTTTTTGCACGCGGACACGGCTGGCCAGGTTTGGAGCCGGCCCCCAGATTTAAAGGGCCCGGTTTGGGGGGGTGCCACTTGGGGTGTTTGGGAGAAAACAAAGAGAGGAAACGCACAGATTTGGGCGCGTTTGACGCTGGAAGTGGGCACCGGGTGGGTAGGGATGCGGGTCGGGTCGTGACCTTGGGGGGGGGGAGACTCCTCTTCTTCCAGCTCCAAAGGTTGGCCCGGCTCCCTTACCCGCTCCGCTCTGTCTAATTGAGGAGGTGGGCTCGCTTCAGGAAACCAAAGGCAGCGATGCGCACTTGCCAGCCATCCAAATCCCTCTTTGGGGCTTGGGGGCGGGGTGGGATGGGGGGTCTGGAAGCCAGCTGGGTGGGTGGCCGCGCGGGCCAGTCAGAGGGGGCCTCCGCTGAAACCAGAGACCCCACCGTTTCCCCCATCGGGGAGGGGGAGAGAGAGAAGGGGGTCTCCCCCCCCTCGCGCGCGCCTCTCCATCCGCGCAAGAGCCCGCCTGGAGGGCGCCTAGCCCTGGGCCAGGCTCGACCCGGCCCAAATCGACGGCTTGGAAGGCGTGGGGGGCGCGGGCGGGGGGGTCTGTTCTTCCGAGCCGAGAGGCTGCCTGCCCTGCGCCCCCTCCCCATCTTTCCCAGCGCCCCGAGACGCGAACTCACTTGGGGTTGGTGCTGTTCCAGAAGACCGTGTGCCTCTGTCCAGACGCCAGGCACAGGGCGCACCAGAGACCGAGCAGGGGGGTCCAGAACGGGAGACCCATCGGCCCGCAGTCTCGACCCTCCTCTTTCCCTTTCCTTTCCTTTCCTTTCCTTTCCTTTCCTTTCCTTTCCTTTCCTTCTTTGCCTCTTTCCTTCTTTCCTTTCTTTGCTTGCTTCTTTCCTTTCCTTTCCTTTCTTTGCTTGCTTGCTTCTTTCCTTTCTTTGCTGCCTTCTTTCCTTTCCTTTCCTTTCTTTGCTTGCTTGCTTCCTTTTTTCCTACTTTCTTTCCTTCTTTCTTTTCGCCTTCTCCGACGGCGCGTACCAGCTCGCCCTGGAGTGCTCCCGCCTTTCGCTCTGTGCCGCGCTGGCTGCCTCTCCTAAGCCGAGCCAGCAGCCCCAGCCGCGGTTTATAAGTACTGGGCGGAGGTGCCGCCCCTGCTGGGCCGGGAAGAGAGGCGGGAGGCAGCCGGGAACGAGAGAGGGGGAAGAGCGCCGGCTGACCCCAAGCGGCCGCCGCGGCTTCACGCCTTGCCTTGGGCGAGCGCCAGACCCCTCAGCTCTCCCCCACACCCCGTCTCGGTGGACCTAGACAGCAGTTGCCAAACAAGTCAGCCCCTGCCCCCTCCTTTTCCAGGAGCGGAGGGTTGGGCTAGACTAGAGGGTCTCTGGGTGCCCCCAAAGTGGAAAAGGCAGATCCAGCGGCAGGAACGCTCCCCCCCCCCCGCCGCCCTCCTTCAGAAGTTGTAGGTGCTCCACCACTGGAGGCTTTTAAGAAGAGGTTGTACAGCCATTTGTCTGAAATGGGATAGGGTCTCCTGCTGGAGCAGGGGGTTGGACTAGGAGAGCTCTGGGTGCAAAAAGGCAGACCCAGAGGCAGGATTGCCCACCTCCTTCGGAGGCTTTTAAGAAAAGAGTGCAGAATGTCCGGAATGGGATAGTATAGAGGGCCTCCTGCTTGAGCAACAGGGTTGGACTAGATGACCTCCTAAGTCCCTTTGCCACCCTGTTATTTTGTATGCAACGTCCCCCAACTTCGGGGAACATGCCGGACTACAATGCCCATCTCCAGCAGCCCTAATAGAAGTTGAGCAGGAGAGCACTAGTCTCAATTTTAGCGTTAATATTCATTTCTTTTTATTATTATTTTTTTCATGTTTTGCCTGGTTGCCTTTGGTGATTGCCAGCGGCCTAGAGTCTCTCCTCCAGATAGATAAAAGAAAAAAATATTAAAGGGAGAGTTTTCCAAACCAAACGAAACAGGAAAAAAAAAAAAAAAAGGACAGCACAAATGTATCGCTTTCTAGCCACAAAGTCCACAAAGACACACCAACTTTCTGGCTGATAAGAAGAGCCTGCAAACAGAAGCCACTTGGAGATGGTTATAGAAAGACAGACAAGAAAACAATTGGCCAGCTCCTAACACACCTCTCGAACAAATAAAATAATAATAAAGAGAAAAACTAGAAGGAATCCTCGCCCTGTAACCCTTCAGAATCATTTGACAGCAGGCTAAGATAATAAACAGAATAAAACAAAGTGAAATAAACTGAAATAAAATATAAGTACAGATAGCCCTATAATAGTTCACTTAGTAGGATAGGATAGGATAGGATAGGACAGGACAGGACAGAATAGAAATACAGAATAGGATAGGATAGGATAGAATATAATAGAATTAGAGTAGAGTAGAGTAGAGTAGAGTAGAGTAGAGTAGAGTAGAGTAGAGTAGAGTAGAGTAGAGTAGAGTAGAGTAGAGTAGAAATATAGAATAGAATAGAAATATAGAATAGAATAGAATAGAAATACAGAATAGAATAGAAATACAGAATAGAATAGAATAGAATAGAATAGAATAGAATAGAATAGAATAGAATAGAATAGAATAGAATAGAATAGAATAGAATAGAAATACAGAATCAAAAAGAATCGAATAGAATAGAATATTATTATTGTGGTTGTAAGTTGAGGACCTGGTTGTAATCAAATAAAGTGTCAGTAACAAAAGTAAATATAAACAATAACATCCAACATAAATAACAAAACCGGGCAAAATAGAAACCATAAACCTTAAATTAAAGAATCAAACGGGCCCAGAATTTTAGAGAGGTCGAGTCTGCAATTAATTATGCCAGAAGTGAACTCGGTGATCATTTTCAAAATTAGCCCATCAGCCATCCTCAATTGTCCTCTGCCTTTTTAATATATTCTTTTTAATTGAACACTTGGAAGGAGCCAGATAAGCCACACAAGAGAGAAAAGGAGGAGAAGAAGAAGAAGAAGGAAAAAAAGAGAATAAAGAACTTAATGCCGGTGGATAATAAAGCCGGGGATGTGTCACGTTAAGAGACTGAGGATGGCTGCTGAACTTCGGCATGGAAGTGCGGGACTAGGCACGAACGACTGGAAAAGGTGCAAAGAAGGGCAACAAGAATGATCAAGGAAATGGAGCGCCTCCCTTATGAAACCAGATTGCAACGCCTTGGTCTCTTCAGCCTTGAAAGACGGCGTTTAAGGGGTGACTTGATCGAAGTGTATAAAATCATGCATGGGATAGAAAAGGTGGATAGAGAAAAATTCTTTTCTCTATCACACAATACCAGGACAAGGGGGCACTCCCTGAAGCTCATAGCTAAGAAAGTGAGGACAAATAAAGGGAAATATTTCTTCACCCAGAGGGTCGTTGGTTTATGGAATTCACTTCCTGAAGGGGTCGTGACAGCTGTCAGCCTTGACAGCTTCAAGGCAGGGCTAGATAGATTCATGGATGCCAAGTGTATCGGTGGTTATTAAAACAGATGTCCATGTGCCGCCTCTATGTTGGTTGAGGCAGGCAGGATTCCCTTGAGTCCCATTTGTTGGGGGTCAAGGGAAAGGGAGGGTTTTGCCTTCTCTTTCTGCTCAAGATCCCCATGTACAATTGGTGGGCCACTGTGGGACACAGAATGCTGGACTCGATGGGCTTTGGCCTGATTCAGCATGGCTTTTCTTATGTTCTTATGTTCTTATGACACAATAGGAAAATCCATACGGAATGATCCACGGGCCACGTTCCTACATGGCACACCGCGGATTTGGGCAGCAAACAAAGATGCATCTTTTAGGAAACAGAGAATAAAACTGCCCTGGTATAATAATAATAATAATAATAATAATAATAATAATAATAATAATAAAAGTTGGAAGGGACCTTGGAGGTCATCTAGTCCAACCCCCTCCTTTTTGCAGTGCCATTGTAAAAGAGTCGCTAAATGGAAGTGTCGTAAATCGAGGATTGGGGATTAAAAGGGAGAAAAGCCGCGGCTCTTAATATTTTATGGAGCGGAGGGAGGCCTGGCTTGAGACAGGAGGACTGTTTACACAAAAAGCGACACCCGTTTTGTGTATCTCTCCCTTGCGGAGAAATTTGTGTGCCGAGACAGGTAACTACATGCACTCGGGAGAACACGGCTCAACATGCGTGAATCTGCCTCCACCCTCGTCTCATTTCTGCCCCCCCCCGTAATTTGTGGGGAGATTTCAAACTAGCTCTACAGCAAAACATCAACAGGGCAAGCAAGCCAGGTGTTGTGTTGGGACTGGGGGGGCAGTTTGCCTCGGGATGCCCCCCCAAAAGGGGGGAGAATTAACTCCTGGCCTACATGGATTCTCCCCCCCCCCTTTGGTGAGTTTTGAGAATGGAGGGCTATGTAAGAAGAAAAACAACAGGGTTTTGGAAGAGTGAGGTCAGCGTGAAACTGAGGAGAGAGAGAGAGAGAGAGAATAAAGGAGGAAAGAAAGAAAAAAGAAAAGGAAGGAAGGATGGGTGGGTGGGTGGGTGGAAGGGGAGAGGAAGGGAGGGGGGGGAGGAAAGGAAAAAAGAGAAGGAAGAAAGGGGTGAAAGAGAAGAAAAGAAAAAAATGAAAGAAAGAAAAAAGGAAGGAAAGGAAGGAAGAAGGAAAAAAGGGAGGGAGGGAGGAAAATTGGAGGAGAAAGAAGCAAGGAAGAAAGGGAGGGAGGAAGAAAGGAAGGAAGAAAGGGAGGGAGGAAAATAGGAAGGAAGAATTGGAGGGCAAAGAAGGAAGGAAGGAAGGAAGGAAAATAGGGAGGGGGGGAGGAAAATTGGAGGAGAAAGAAGCAAGGAAGAAAGGGAGGGAGGAAGAAAGGAAGGAAAGAAGGAAGGAAGGAAGGAAGGAAGGAAGGAAGGAAGGAAGGAAGGGAGGAAAATAGGAAGGAAGAATTGGAGGGCAAAGAAGGAAGGAAGGAGGAAGGAAGGAAAATAGGGAGGGAGGGAGGAAAATTGGAGGAGAAAGAAGCAAGGAAGAAAGGGAGGGAGGAAGAAAGGAAGGAATGAAGGAAGGGAGGAAAATAGGAAGGAAGAATTGGAGGGCAAAGAAGGAAGGAAGGAAGAAGGAAGGAAGGAAAATAGGGAGGGAGGGAGGAAAATTGGAGGAGAAAGAAGCAAGGAAGAAAGGGAGGGAGGAAGAAAGGAAGGAAGGGAGGAAAATAGGAAGGAAGAATTGGAGGGCAAAGAAGGAAGGAAGGAAGAAGGAAGGAAGGAAAATAGGGAGGGAGGGAGGAAAATTGGAGGAGAAAGAAGCAAGGAAGAAAGGAAGGGAGGAAGAAAGGAAGGAAGGAAGGGAGGGAGGAAAATAGGAAGGAAGAATTGGAGGGCAAAGAAGGAAGGAAGGAAGAAGGAAGGAAGGAAAATAGGGAGGGAGGGAGGAAAATTGGAGGAGAAAGAAGCAAGGAAGAAAGGGAGGGAGGAAGAAAGGAAGGAAGGAAGGAAGGGAGGAAAATAGGAAGGGAGAATTGAAGGAAGGAGAACTGGATGACAAAGAAGGAAGGAAGGAAGGAAGGAAGGAAGGAAGGAAGGAAGGAAGGAAGGAAGGAAGGAAAGCTAGATTTTTCTCACCCTTTCAGGCCTTAACTGGGATAGTCAAATCAACACAGGATTATGGAATTTAAGTCAGGGACTCTGCTTGTAATAATATTGGCATTTTCTCTCCCCCCACCCCCCCCACCCCGGTTACTACACAACTCTTCCTGGAAGGCTTTTTTTATTAGGGAATTTGCCCTTTCCCTAAAGCTGGATCCCAAATCCTGCCTTTTCTGAAGGGGCTTCAGAAGTAAGTCTCTCGGGGTCCCCATATTATTCACTGCCCCCCTCCTCCTCCCCCCTCCTCTCCATCCTTTTCATCTCCTTCGCTTTAATCCCAGTTTAAACAATCTGCTGCAAGCTTAAACCTTGGTCGGCAGCGAAACCTACGGGAAACCCGACCCCCATCGTGGTTATTCCGCAAGAAACAGGGAGAGGATCCGTCCCTCCCGCCCCCAACAGGAACTCTCCTTCAGAAATAACCTGAAATAGACTTAGACCCCATTGATGGGTTCTTTGTCCCCCCCCCCAGCTACTTCTGGGCAAAGATTTACCTGGCTGCAAACAAACAACCCGCTTTGTGTTATGGCAGTTTAAAGGCCTTGGTGACCTCTGTTTGCGGCTTGTTATCAAGAAAGGCCAACACACTCGGTGTTGTGCAGAAGGTGAGAACCGAGCCAGGGATAAAAGTTTCAAGGTTGTTTGTTTGCCACTTTTCACACGGAACCCCCTGCCTGGTGGGGGGCAGCAAGGCTGGGGGGAAAAATGCCATTTTACAGGTGGTCCTTGACTGACGGCCACAATGGGGCCCAACATTTACGTTGCTAAGCGAGACGGTTCTTAAGTGACCCAGGTGGTCGGGGGTCTATATGCTGACTCTGTAAACTGCTTAGGGAAGCGGTATATAAGTCTAAGGGCTATTGCTATTGCCTTTGCTATTGCTGTTGTCTTCAGTCTTTTGAACAATGAGGACTAGAATCATTCTTATCCTTCCTTCCTTCCTCTCCTCCATTTTCTTTCAATCCTTCCTTCCCTCCCCTTCTAATTCTCTTTCCTTCCTTCCTCCCTCCCTCTTTTGCTCCCTTCCTTTCCTTCCCTCCCTCCCTCCCTCTCCTTCCTTCCCTTCTTTCCTTCCTTCCCTCCCTCCCTTCTTCCTTCCTTTCCCTCCCTCCCTTCTTTCTTCTAATTCGCTTTCCTTCCTTCCTCCCTCCCTCTTTTGCTCCCTTCCTTTCCTTCCCTCCCTCCCTCTCCTTCCTTCCCTTCTTTCCTTCCCTCCCTCCCTTCTTCCTTCCTTTCCTTTCCCTTCCTTCCTTTTCTTCCTTCTTTCCCTCCCTCCCTCCCTCCCTCCCTTCCTTCTTTCTTCTAATTCTCTTTCCTTCCTTCCTCCCTCCCTCTTTTGCTCCCTTCCTTTCCTTTCCTTCCCTCCCTCCCTCTCCTTCCTTCCCTTCTTTCCTTCCTTTCCTTCCCTCCCTCCCTTCTTCCTTCTTCCTTCCCTTCCTTTCCTCCCTCCCTCCCTCTTTCCTTCCTCCTTCCTTCCTTCTCCAGAGCGGGCAGAAAGCGGCATGCGATTTGTACAAACTTTCTTTCCCATGTTGAAATCCTACTTGTGACCTTGTGTATATAAAAAAAACCACACACACACACTAGCGATAAGAGAATTTATGACTCAGGTTACAAGTCTCAGGATTTTTGACACGTCCCTCATGGAGAGCGAAAGGGGGGAAAAAAATAAACCACGTGGCCCGATGTGATAATTAACCAGGAATTTAAAAAAAGGGAAAAGCTCTTTTTTTTTTCCTTTCCAATTTTCTTCTTCTTTTTCTTCTGCTGTGAAGTGTGTGTATGTGCATTCTTGGTGGGGTGCGTGTGGGCTTTAAAAAAACACGCTAATTTCCCCTTTTTTTGTTTAAAAAAAAAAGAGAGAAAGGTTCCTTTCGGAAGTCCTCTGGAAAGTTCACCTCTTTTTCTCAGCAGCAGAGGAAAAGGCACCAAGGGGTGATCGCCAGCCGATATAAAATTCAAACCGCGTCAAGAAATGAGCTTGACAGCTGCACGACACAACTGGAGAAAGAAGCTGGGGCTTTCAAGTGTTTTTAAAGTCACCACACGGGTCAATATATGGATAGACAATCCCACAGAGCCGAGTTCGAATTCATTAGGTATAGAGCAGCTGCACTGTACCCTGGCCTACCTCATAGGATTATTGTCAGACTAAACATTCTGGGCAGCTGAGCAAAAAAAAACAAAAAAAAAAACAGAGAAGAAATCTTAATTAATGGATGATATCTATCCTCTTATTTACCCATTCATTAATTGAAACGAGGCACAGATGCAATTTTAGTCACAGGAGAAAGAAACCAGGTTTAAGCCATCTTGCGCAAGCTACTTTGCACTCTTCAGGTTGGGAATAGAGAGTCCTTCGCTTGCACCCATTTAAGAACTGTTCAAAGTTACAACAGCACTAAAAAAAAAACTTACAACAGTCCTCGCATTTATGACGGTGACAGAATCCCAGTTGGGCCACATTTGGCAACCGGCATGGGTTCAGGATAGCTGCAGCTTCGCTGATCATCATTTGCGACCATCCCAGCCAGCTTACAACCCCATAATCTTGTTCATAAAACTGGGCGCCGCTTGTTGAACAACTGCCTTGCTTAGCAATGGAAATTCTGGTGCTGGACATAAACCGAGGACTGCCCATATAAGAAGGAAGAAACAGGACCAGCCTGGAAAATGGCAGAAAATCCAGGATTACGTCAAGCTTGACCCCTGGCAAAGAGAGGCAAAGGTGAGGTTGGCACCTGGGCACCCTGTTGTAAACAGTCACCTGCAACGTGTCAAGTTAGCACGCTTGGCTTACACCCTTTGTACTGCTTTACAACAAGTTGCAGGTGAGCTCAGCCGGAGAAAACAGCGCATGATGTATTGATTCCCAGGTTCAATGGTTAAGTGTGCACGTCCGATCAAAGGGTGCAACAGACTGGCGTGGACTCAAGCCAGTTTCAAGAGGACTATGGATGAGGAGGGAAGCTCCTGAGTATGTGCAGAGTGCCCTTTTCCTCTTGGGGGTGGGGGTGGCGGGGTCTGGAAGGGAGGACTGCTTTGCTGCAGACCCAACCCTTTTTCAAATTAATCTGTTTATTCTTTCTTTTACAGGTCGTCCCTGGAGTGATGGCACATTTAGGTACGCACATTGAGAGCTTAAGAACCGAGACAAACCCCTTGTGGGTCCAATCACACCCGGCCAATAAAAGAATTCTGTTTGAGCCCCCCAAATTAGGCGGTTAAGCAGTTGTTAAGAGTTTTGCCTCATTGTTACCTTTCTTGCCACCATGGTTAAGCAAAAGTTGCAAAAGGGGACCACGTGACCCCGGGGTGCCGCAGTCATAAATCTGTTGGTGGCCAAGGGTCTGAATTTTGACCACGCAACCGTGGGGGAGGCTGTGAGGGGCGTGCGAAAAAACGACCCTAAGTCTCTTTTTTTTCAGTCAGCGCTGTTGTAACTTTGGACTGTCACTAAGTGAACAGTTGTAAGACGAGGACTATCTGTGTTTGGCTAAAGCTGCCGGAGTTCACAGCCCAGATCGTCTATTCTGGCCATCAACTGCATCCGAAGTAGCCCTTAGAACAGCTGAAGGGAGACGGGGTTGGACTAGATGACCCTGAGGCGCCCTTCCAGGCTTACAATTGTTCGCCCTGCCAGTTCAGGCAAGTGGTCTGAAACACAAGTGTGTGTGGGGGGGTGTTTTCACCTTTTTTTAACCTGTGTGGTGTGACAGGAATGCACCCAGGATGGATAATAATAATAATAATAATAATAATAATAATAATAAAGTTGGAAGGGACCTTGGAGGTCATCTAGTTCAACCCCCTGCTCAGGCGGGAAGCTCTACGCCATTTCGGACAATGGGCTGTCCAGTCTCTTCTTAAAAACCTCCAGTGATGAGGAAGAGAGGGAGGGAGTGAGGGAGTGAGGGGAGGAAAGAAGGAAAAAATAATAGCAGAATCACAAAGGAACCTTGGAGGTCATCTAGTCCAACCCCCTGCTCAGGCAGGAAACCCTACACCATTTCAGACAAATGGTTGTCCAGTCTCTTCTTAAAAACTTCCATTCTTGGAAGATTCCTGGAGGAGGCAGAAATGGTGGTCCTGCTTTGCCCCACAAATTCTTATTGGCAGTCTCTCCCCCGCCCCCCGAATTCAGGGTTTATTTGGGCCACCAGGTGACTTTTCCATCCGGGCTTCAAACTGGGCACTTTGGGGTTTGCAAACGGGGTGGCTGGATCGCCCCAAATCTTGCATTGTTGGGGGGGGGAGAGGCAGAAAAGAGACCTCGCCACCCCCACTTTGCCGGCTGTGCTTGGTTATCTATCCTCAAGACCAGTTCAACCAGTTTGCCAGCTTCTGCCAACCCTGGGCGCGTTGTAACTTGCACCTGTGGGTAGCCTTTTGGTTCTCCAAATCTAATAACATTGTCTGTTTTAAGAGAGGGGCAAACACAAGCCTTGGGTTCGAATTGCTGCTTTCCTCTCGCCCCCACTTCCCACGCCCCTGGGGGCGAACAGGACTTTTTCTGCTCCAGGCTTGTTTCTCCCTTTGCATCTTATTGGGGCCTTCTGTCGCTAAGCGAGGCGAGGGAGTTGTGCCTGATTTTTACAAAAGTTTATCGCCCAGCGAATCACTCCAGTTGTTAAATCGACTGCGTGATCATTAAATGAATCTGGGATTCCCGCTGGACTTTTTTGCTTATCGGAAGCTGGCTGGGAAAATCACAAAAGGGAGGAAATCACGTGACACCTCCCCCAGGATGCTGCAACCGTCATTAAGTACATGACGGTTTGCCAAGTTCCCTGATTTTTTTGATCCAGTGACCGCGGGGATACTGCAACGGTCGTTAAGCTTTTTTTTTAAGGTGCCGTCCTAAACGAAAGCAGCCGACCTGTCTGTGGAACACATGGTCCAGGTAGTCCTCACTTAACGACAGCTAATTTAGTAACCAAAGTTACCAGAGCGCTGGAAAAAGCAACATAGCGCCAGTTTTCTCACTTAATGACCGTTTGCATCATTCCCGTGGTCACAGGATCAAAGCTCAGACGGTGGGCAACTGACTCGTCTTTACGACGGTGGCGTGGATCCCCTTTTGCAATCTTCTAGGCTAGCAAAGTCCAGCCCGGAACCCTTTTCGAGACAAGGCCAAAAGGCCGAGGAGTCGGAATATAAATTGCATCCGCCACAAAAAAAAGCCTGGGAGACATGTCAGATTTGCAAAGGCAGGTGGGCGGCTGCAAAACACCCCCCCTTCCCCTCTGTCTCCCTGCTTTGGTGCAAAAGGTTAGGGAGGAACCATCCCAGACCGGTCCAGACTGCTTGTGAATCACCAGCCAGCCCGGGGAAAAAGGTGATGTGTTGTTTTGATTTCTAGGTGAATTTTGTCGGGAACCCCGGTTTCCAGCTGGGTCACAACCTGAGCGGAGACGTATCCGTCACCACCACCCATGTCATCTCTCCCACCCTCGCAGTGGAGCGGAGGGGAACTAGCACAAGCGCTTAGGCAGGAAAAACCCAAAGTCCCCATGTAGGTTGGGTGAAACCAGGCAGAATAGAATAGAATAGAATAGAATAGAATAGAATAGAATAGAATAGAATAGAATAGAATAATAATAGAGTAGGGTATGGTAGAGTAGAGTAGAGTAGAATAGAATAGAATAATAATAAAGTAGGGTAGAGTAGAATAGAGTAGAATAGAGTAGAGTAGAGTAGAATAGAATAGAATAGAATAATAATAGAGTAGGGTAGAGTAGAATAGAGTAGAATAGAGTAGAGTAGAGTAGAATAGAATAGAATAATAATAAAGTAGGGTAGAGTAGAATAGAGTAGAGTAGAGTAGAATAGAATAGAATAATAATAAAGTAGGGTAGAGTAGAATAGAGTAGAATAGAGTAGAGTAGAGTAGAGTAGAGTAGAATAGAATAGAATAGAATAATAATAGAGTAGGGTAGAGTAGAATAGAGTAGAATAGAATAGACAGAACAGAGAATAGAATAGAATGTAGAACAGAACAGATTATAGAACAGAATAATAGAATATAGAACAGAATATAGAACAGAATAGAATACAGAATAGAATGTAGAACAGAATAGAATATAGAATGACAGAACAGAACGTAGAATATAGAACAATGTAGAATAGAACAGAACAGAATGCTTTCTAAAGTGCAGTTGCAACTTTGGTCACTAAACAGATAGTCGTTAAGTCGAGCATTATCTGTAAATGGAACTGTGGAGGGGGGAAAAAGAGAATTGGGAGGCAATTGTCAGGTTTTGACATGTTCCTTCCAATGAAGCAGTGAATAATCAGACATACCAGGGATTTTTAGACCCTTCCTGCTCTCCACCATCAAAATGCTTGTTACCAGGTTGCTTGTACTTTCTTCTGTTGGGGGGTGGGCAATTTATCCTGCCCGATTACACGAGCTAAACGGCCTTCATTTTCCCCTCCTGTTAAAAGGAGATGAAAACCAACTCAGCCTTGATCCCCAACTCTGGACCGAAATGAATCTAGATCAGATGGACACCTCCGACGTGGCCGAGCCAACTTGGCAAGCCCTGTGGGTTTCTCTGCCTAATATGGAAGATTTATTGATTCTGGGCTGGAGAGATGGGGCTTTGGGGGAGTTCATCCCTTCCAGGCCTCCAGTGGGGAGATAAACAGTGGGGTTCCCCCCTCCCCCCCCCGTTGCTGGTTTGCCTGGCTGCCATCTCGGCTGGGCTCTGGAGACCAAGCTAGCCTTTAACTCCAAGGCAGAGAAAATAAACCTGCATGGAACACAAGGTGGTTTGTTATTGGTGGACTGGGTTTGAATCTCATCAAAGGCAGCAGCCACGGTTGGGGATGATGGGGTTTGGAATCTGAAGGGGCTTAGGTTTGAGGGGGGGAGGAAGAGGAGAAAGGAAGGAAAGGAAGGAACGAGAAAAGGAGGAAGGAGAAAGAGAAAGTGGGGAAGGAGGGAAGGAAGGAAGAGGTAGAAACGAAGCAAGAATAGGAAGAAATGGAAGGAAAGAAAGAAAGAAGGGGAAGATGGGAAAGGAGAGGAAGACGAACCAGGGAAAGAGGAAGGAGAGGAAGTGGAAAGAAAAGAGAAGGTACGAAAGAAGGGAAGGGAAGAGGAAGAAAGAGGAAAGGAAATGAAGGGGGAAAAGGAGAAGGAAAAAAAGAGGGAAGAAGGAAAGGAGAAAGAAGGGGAAGAAAAAAGGGATCGGAAGAGACATGGGAAAAGCCCACCCTCTCCCCATTTACCCACCCTCTCAAATCCTCAATCCATCAGCCAAATCTATAACTAGCCAACTTAGCGAAGACATCCCCCCCCCCAGGGAGGAAAGAAAGGAAAGAAGACAGTCTGTTGTCGTTTTTTTTTCTTCTCTTTTTCTTCGCCTTTTATTTAAATTTTTTTTTTAATAGACTAAGAGGAAATATATGAAAACCACGAGCCAAAGTTCTCGGGGGGAAGAAACCCAAATCAAATCCAAACCCAAAAGTTCAGAGAGAGAGAGAGAAAAATAAGAATAATAATAAAAAAAACCAACCGACGCATGTACACGTAGAGAGATCTTTTTTTTTCAACCCCCTCCCCCCCGTTTCTTTTTTTCTTCTTTTGACCCCCATGGATTTGGCTGGCCCTTTTTTTTTTTTTACCACCGGGGACCCCCCCTCCACCACCCCCACCTTGAAAGGAAAAAAAAAAGTGACTGTGCCGCTTGCATAGTTTTAAGTCTTCACAGAAGACAGACAGGAAGAGCTGCCCTCCCCCCCCCAAAGAAAAGACTCTGGCTTAAACAGGCAGGCCGGTGCCTGTCCCGCGCGGACCCCCGACGAGAACAATTTCATATAATCTATAGACACAACTAATAAGGGTGCCTCTCTGTACAGAACACATACTAGAGATATGTACAGGGTCCCCTCTCCAAAATATCGGGTGTCCATCAAGGTCAAAAAGCCCATCGGAAGACGACGGGGACCCCCCTCCCCGATCTCGGGCATCAAAAGCTCAGTGGGACGCAACGCCCCTCTCCAAACAGGGCTCTCCCCAGTCCCCCCCTATACTTTCCCCAAAACAGCCAGGCGTACAATCAGTCCGTATCCTGACCTTTTCCCCCCTCCCCAATCCTCACGAGTATGATCTTGCGGATACGTCCGCCGGGTTTATCCGTTCAAACAGACCTGACAAGATAGGGATACAGGGCAGCGATGCAAAATCGCCGCGGGTTTTTTTTTTTTTGTTTAAAAAAAGAAAAAAAAAAGAAGACACACGCACACAAACCCCCCGATTTTTTTTTCTTCCAAGGAAGGGGGGGGTGTCTTTAATTTCTGGAGCCTGCCTTTAAAAAGCAGAGTCGTTCCTCAGCATGTTGGTGGACTGGAAAGCGGAGAGGACGCCAAAGCGGGAATCACGATATCCGGTTTGCTGGAACGACCAGACAGAGGAGCAGTTATGATGCTCACATAAACCCACCATTCTCTTCTGCGATCTCCCCCCGCCCAGTTCCCACCCAGTCGTGCCGTCTCAAGTGTCTCCCTCTGGGATTTCGTGGTTAATATACTTTGCTTGTTTCTTTCTGTCCGCCAAACAACAGCCAAGGAAACCTTGGGGAGGGGACCGGGCCTGTGTGGGGAGGGGACTACTTCTGGCCCCCTCCTCTCTCTACAATCCACACAGCTAGGAGGCCAGGAGAATCATAAGGAAGAAAGCCACCGCCAGGGCTAAAGGCAACTGTTCCCATTTCGGACTGGTTCCACTGATGCTTTTCTCCAGTTTGGGCATCTCCGGGTTAAAATGATCTGTATTTCGGGGGGGGGAGGGAGGAGAGAGAGAAGAGAGAGGGAGAGAGGATTAAAAAGTGGTAGAGGGAAAAAAAACAGAGGTGGAAGTGTAAGGTGTGCCCTCTTCCCCTGGTCAATCCTGCTCAAAACGCTGTTTCTCAACCGGGTGCCTTCCACAGAGAACGAGCGCCGGTGACGAGGGTCCGCCAGCCCTCGAGCGGAAGGGGACAACTCACTACAGGTATCCGGAACGCCGCGGGACAATTCAACAAACACAAAAGTGAAATGAATTCCCACGGAACCGTGGCCAAAATAATAAGAATAGTCGATCCAGAGCTACGAGAGTCGCGATTTCTCAACCAAAATGGGATCCCCGATAATAACTGAACGAAACCGTGGCAGAAAGTCGTGTTTGCTCCGACGCTGGAGGTTTTTAAGAAGAGACTGGGCAGCCAGGTGTAGGGTCTCCTGGTTGGACTAGAACAGAAGTCCCCAACGTTTGGGGCAACAGGGACCGGTTCGGTGGAAAGAGGTTTTTTCGCAGACCGGAGGGTGCGTGGTTTTGTGTGCTGCCTACATTCCGCGGATGGGGCTTTGCTTGTTTGTGTGGACCGGTTGCTGGCATGCCGCGACCCGGTTACCGGTCCACGGACTGGGGGTTGGGGACCCCTGGACTAGAAGTCTTTCCAGGTCCCTTCCAACTCTGATGATATTCTGTTAAAAGAGTGTTGAATTGTCCCGTGGCGGAGGTGGCCGTAGTGATTTGGTCACCGCGAGCTGTCCTAGACCCATCCTCAACGGCCTCCAGAATTTGGGAGAATCCTGAGCCTCTTCCAGCAAGAGCCCCAATCCACAGGGAGGCAGGATGCTACATTTTGGACAGGGAGGGGCTGTCCCCAGGTCCGCCACCCCACTTTTCCGGGCAAAGGTAGGTGGACACTCACCCAGATCCTCAATCTTCACTTCAGGCCCTATTGTGAACGGCGGAAGAGTTGATATTGGTCTGTCCCCAGAAAACGGCGCTGTGGGCAGGAGAGGGGGGGGAAGGCATTACTTCCAGGGGTGGTGATGGGTTACTAGAGAGGACTGTCCCCCCAAATTCTTGGCAGCCCCCTCCTCCCCCCAGCCCCAGGCCCCGACTACAGGCATGGTGATTCAGCATCAGATGAGGTAAATTTTGCATCTTGATTTCAATTAGCGGGGAAGCCGAAAGGGAAGGCGGGAAAGATAAAATGACTTTCCCCAGGCAGGTATTGAGATCCAGAGGCCGCATTGTAATAACGGAAGGGGAGAAATCTCAGCCCTCATGAGGACTAGGAGCTTGGGTTGGGAAAGGCCCGAAGGACGTCCCGCAATTTCTCAAGGGCGGGCAGGCTGAATTTTGTGGAAACATATGGAAAAGTCTTTGCACCAGAAGGGGAAAACGGAGGAAGGAAAATGGAGGTCACTCACGGGAACGGCAGCAGACGAAAACCTTCATTCGCAAGCAGGACCGGCGGTGATTATGCATCGGAGTGGCTGGGGGGGGGGGAAGAAATAATAATAATAATAGCAAGGAGAGAATTGGAGGCGTCCTGCCTCTGGGTTGCTGCGATCCCCGAATTGTCAGCTTATATGACAAGGCAGACAGTTCTCAACTTACAGCTTGTCCATTTGACAGTGCTGAAGAAAAAAAAAGTGCATTTAAAAATAGGTCGTCCTCGGTTTACGACTGTTCCTTCAGTGACTGTTTTGCAAAAAGGGACTTAGGACCGTTTTTTCCCACACTTACAACCCTTGCCGCCTCCCCCTTGCAGGCTCACGTGATCAAAAGTCGGACCCCGATTCATATTTATGACGGTTGCAGTGTCCCGGAAGGCCACGAGATCCCTTTTTGGAGATCTTCTGACCAGCCAATGGGGAACCCAGATTCGCTTAACAACTGTGCTTCCTAATTAAACCACGGCAGGGATTGCCCTAACCACGGTGGCAAGGAAAGATCGTAAAATGGGACAAAACTCCCTTAGCAATGGAAAGTGTTGCCTCAGTTGTGGTGCTAAGTTGAGGGTTGCCTGAAAGCCATTCAAAAATGCAATGTGGACAGCCTGCCCTACTCCGCAGGGCTGTGGGGAAGAGAAACAGAGATACATTTGCCACACAGGGCAGAATTTGGCCTCGGCTCTAAAACTGGACCTATTTGATTTTTTGGGGAAATCCACCCAAACAGCCCAGATTGATCCATCTTCAGGTAGTCCTCGGCTTAAGACCATCGTTCGGAGCAAAAATTCTGCTCCTAAGCAAAGCGGCATTTGAAGTGAATCGTGCTTGTTTTTACGACGTTGTTAAACGTGAACCAATCAAACCGGACCCTAAAATGTGGGAGCTAAGCCTCTTGGGACCCCTTAAAAAGTCATCACCCACCCAATTGCAAATGCTTTTGTGACAAAAAGAAATAAAATTCATTTTATAACAAATTTATATCAGTTGAGGCTGAGGACTGGATAAAAGCCACTAGGCCTCAGAAGCCTAAAGATGGCTTGGTCAAGGGCTCCCTCTAGTGGACCAAAACCATATTTTCCTGCTTAGGCTGAGCCTTAACTAAACTGCAAAAGAATTAAATCCTAGTTTAGTTTTTCATTTTGAGGGAGTGGGTTGTCTGAATTCAGCCTATAGGAAGCCCTTTATCCTGAATTAAATCATCATTCTATGGTCAACAAACTGTTATAGAATTTTAATTTGGCGTTTGTTTTCTCCCACTGGGGATGCTCAAGACAGACGCATCTCCCAGTATATCGTTACCACTTAATAGGTGCCTGAATCTAGGATGTAACGTGGAGTCTTCATGACCGATAAACCCTGATCAACCCATTTTGCACAACTTCATCAAAGAGGCTGGGCTCGTCAGCTGGAAAGCCGACAGTCCGGGTTTGAGACCCGAGCACCTTGCGATGGGGTGAGCTCCTGTTCCTTGCTCCAGCTCCTGTCCACCTACCAGTTTGAAAGCAGTGCAAATGCGAGTAGATAAATAGGTATCACCTTGACGGGGAGGAAACAGCGTTCTGTATGCCTTTGGTATATAATCCTGCTGGCCATGTGACCACGAACATTGTCTACAGCAGAGGTCGCCAATCTTTTGGGCACCAGGGACCGGTTCCACGGGGAGAGGTTTTTCCACGGACCGGAGGATGCGTGGTTTCGTGTGCTGCCTGCATCTCATGGATGGGGCTTTGCTTATTTGTGCTGGTGTGCCACAGCCCAGTTATTGGTCCACGAACCAGGGGTTGGGGACCCCTGGTCTACAGACAATGCTAGCTCCCTTGGCCAAGAAAGGGAGGACAGCACTGCCCCCTAGTGTTGGACATGACTGGACACTTTTTACCTTTTCATAAGGGGAGGTAAATTTCCTTCTGGGCATCAACAACAGGATACTTATAAGTTTTTGGAATGCAATAGGATACTTATAAGTTTTTGGAATTCAACAGGGTACTTATAAGTTTTTGGAATGCAACCCAAAGGAAAAACACATCCCACCAATGAACAGTTAGGGCAAAGGAGACCAAGGTTCCCAACTCACAGATGTAGTAGTATTCCTTTCCAGCGTGGAATTCATAACCCAGTGAGAAGGCACTGTAACGCTGGAACTTCTCCGAGAACTTGATGGGGCTGTGTGGGGCGCGAGGCCGGTTGCATTCCCAGCGTTTGGAGCCTAGGCTGATGTCGCACGCTTGGTACCCCTCCAGGCTCACCATGTAGAGGATGTACTGTTCCATGCGCCCCTCGGGCACCGAGGTGTTGTAATGGGGGCAGTAGATGTCCAGGTAGTCGTTGACATTCACCTGGACTGTGTAACCCTCTCGCCGTAAGCTGAAGGAGGAAGAGCAGGAGAAAGTTAGCTTGGGAAGACCTAGGAGGAGTTAGGCTGAGGAAGGAGCTTCCTACAAGGAGTTTCTCAACACGGTTATCTGTGCATGTACGGAGTGTGTTTCTCCCCTGCCCCCGCCATCCTGGAAAGATAGATTGCAAGGAGAAATTAAAGAAAAAGGAGAGGGGAGGAGGAAGAAGGGGGGAGGATGGAAGGAGTGGGTGAGGAGGGGAAGGAAGGAGGGGAAGAAGGAAAAATGGAGGGAAGGTGTGGATGAGAAGGAGAAAGAGGGAAAGGGAGAGAGGGAGAAAAAAGTAGATAAGGAGAAGTGGGCAAAAAGGAGGAAAGAGATGAAAAAAGGAAGGAAGGAAGGAAGGAAGGAAGGAAGGAAGGAAGGAAGGAAGGGAGTGGGTGAAAAGGAAGAGGGAAAGGAAGGAAGGGAAGCAGGGAGGAAGGAAAACGGAAAGAAAGAAAGAAAGAAAGAAAGAAAGAAAGAAAGAAAGAAAGAAAGAAAGAAAGAAAGAAAGAAAGAAAGAAAGGGAGGAATTTATCATTTCCTTATTTATCCTTTCTAGAAGGATCACGTCTCAGCCAGGCTGACCTACACAACTCCTTGTCCAAGCCTGGTGTATTTATTGGGGGGTAGGAACCCCCCCTCCACTACTTTATAATCCATTTATCCAAATAGACACCCAACTAGGCTCTGGAATGTCCTTGCTTGAAATGATATCAGTCATTCTCCTCCCAGCCAGGGGTCCCTCCAATCCCCCCCCCCACTGTGATGGACAGCTCCTTAAATTGGACTGGACAGCAGTCTCCAGTCTTCTGGCTTCAAGTAGTCACAAGGTTGGCGAAGCCTTCGCCACCAGATGACACCTGGGCCCGGATCCGTCTTCCAGAAGAGCGGGCGAGATTTCTCGCCTGCCCACACACTGGTGACCGTGAGGTTTGTCTCAACGTATTTACTTTGCTGAATTTGCTTACGGCGCAAACACACACACGCACGCACACAATGTACAATAAGCCCCTACGTGCAATTTCTATCCGTGCCTGCAATTATGTGCGATAAAGATATGTGTGCAATTTATACTACCGAGGTGCCGGTTTTCCCTGCTGTTTATTTATTTCAGAATGTTTTACTTCTCTGGTCTAAAACTTGGGCACGGGGCACAATTCTTGGGAAGAAAAAAAAAATCCAATTTATTCCTCTCCGCGAGGGGCCTTCAGCCTTTCTGCCTGGCCCTGCCGCACACACCAATCCCTATGTTTTGAGGACTAGAAACCTAAGGGCAGCACCAGGTTTGAACAGGCACCATGCTTCAGAAGGACTGTGGGGATGTTCGATGTTGAACTTTGTTCCTTTGTTCAGTGTCACAGGGGTCCCCATAAACCAGGGGTTCTCAACCTTGGCCACTTTAAGACTTGTGGACTTCAACTCCCAGAATTCCTCAGCCAGCTTTGCTGGCTGAGGAATTCTGGGAGTTGAAGTCCACAAGTCTTAAAGTGGCCAAGGTTGAGAACCCCTGCCATAAACACAGGCAGAGTGCCCGATTTTCAGTCACGTAACCGTGTTGGGGAGGGCCTCGTGACTTTGGACGGTTGCTAAGCAACCCGTCGTAAGTCGAGGATTACCTCAATGGAGAATTTAAATGAATTGGGCATCCTGCCGATCTCAGGGGATTTAATTTTGGTCTCCCCCAAAGGGAGTTTTAAGCCCACGGTGAAAAGCCTCAAAGGCCTCGGATAAGCCCGCTTGGCAAACTATGATTCAACCATGTTCTCTTCTTCCTTCCTTCCTTCCTTCCTTTCCTCCCTCATTGTCAATTCAGGAACAGTTTGTTTTATTTTTCGCCGGATTTTTGGCAGGCGACCCCCCGTTGCTGTTTCAATGTGGCCGTTCCTTCTGTTTACCGCGGTACGTGTTTTCGGATGGAATTTTAAAAGAAAAAGACCCAAAAAAATAATCTTTTTTATTGCAAACACTTCTGCTCTAAAGCTGTTTCGGTACCTAGCGAGGTAAAAGAGAAAAAAAGCAGCGCAACAAACAGCCGCACCTTTGTGTACAGGTTTACAACGGTCTGTTTAGTGAGTGAAGTTACAGCGGAACTGCAAAAAGGGAACTTAGGATCCGGGTTTTCACACTTAACCACCGTTGCAGCATGTCCCAGGGTCAGGTGATTGAAATTTAGACCCTTGGCAACCCCTCTTAAAGCAGGCTGGCTGGGGGATTCTGGGAGTGTAAATCCACCCAGATTAAAACATGCTGGCTGGGGGATTCTGGGAGTTGAAGTCCATCTCTCTTAAAGAAGGCTGGCTGGGGGATTCTGGGAGTTGAAGTCTACCCATCTTAAAGCAGGCTGGCTGGGGGATTCTGGGAGTGTAAATCCACCCATCTTAAAGCAGGCTGGCTGGGGGATTCTGGGAGTGTAAATCCACCCAGATTAAAACATGCTGGCTGGGGGATTCTGGGAGTTGAAGTCTACCCATCTTAAAGCAGGCTGGCTGGGGGATTCTGGGAATGTAAATCCACCCAGATTAAAACATGCTGCCTGGGGGATTCTGGGAGTTGAAGTCTACCCATCTTAAAGCAGGCTGGCTGGGGGATTCTGGGAGTGTAAATCCACCCAGATTAAAACATGCTAGCTGGGGGATTCTGGGAGTTGAAGTCTACCCATCTTAAAGCAGGCTGGCTGGGGGATTCTGGGAATGTAAATCCACCCAGATTAAAACATGCTGCCTGGGGGATTCTGGGAGTTGAAGTCTACCCATCTTAAAGCAGGCTGGCTGGGGGATTCTGGGAGTGTAAATCCACCCAGATTAAAACATGCTAGCTGGGGGATTCTGGGAGTTGAAGTCTACCCATCTTAAAGCAGGCTGGCTGGGGGATTCTTTCACCCAGATTAAAACATGCTGGCTGGGGGATTCTGGGAGTTGAAGTCCACCCCTCTTAAAGCAGCCTGGCTGGGGGATTCTGGGAGTGTAAATCCACCCAGATTAAAACATGCTGGCTGGGGGATTCTGGGAGTGTAAATCCACCCAGATTAAAACATGCTGGCTGGGGGATTCTGGGAGTTGAAGTCATCTCTCTTAAAGCAGGCTGGCTGGGGGATTCTGGGAGTTGAAGTCCACCCCTCTTAAAGCAGGCTGGCTGGGGGATTCTGGGAGTTGAAGTCCACCCCTCTTAAAGCAGGCTGGCTGGGGGATTCTGGGAGTTGAAGTCCACCCCTCTTAAAGCATGCTACCTGGGGGATTCTGGGAGTGGAAGTTTTGCAGTTCCTACGGTTCAGAGGCAAGCAAGCCAGGACCAAGCTATCGCTTAGCACCTGCCGAAGCGGCTTCACGTTCAGAAACCCGATTTTTCTCCTCCCAGGTTTGCAAACCTGGCCTCTTTGCCTTGTCCCTCGCTTCTCTGCCCCCCCCCCCAGAGTTGCCTCGAAGAGGACTAGTGGGATTTGGGGCTCAGGAGGACGCCAGCCTCCTTCCCTGCAGGGACTGCTGAAGAAGAAGCAGCCCAAAGACGCTCAGAGTGTCAAGAGGTACTAATTGCAATCTTGGCAAAGCAATTAAGGCAAGTGGGCTCCTGAGAAAAAGCAGGCAATTGGGGGGGGGGTAGAATCTGGAGGAGATATCCCGGGGTAAGCAGTTTTCCTCTACCCTCCTGCTGCTTTTTCCTCTACTGAGGTAGCACTTCCTTCCTCTTTTCTTTTCTTTCTTTCTCTTTTTCTTTCCTTTTTCTTTCTTTCTTCCCTCCTTCCTTCCTACCCCTTTCTTTCCTTCTCCATCTCATCCACTCCTCCTTCCTTCCTCATCTTTTCTTCCTCTTTCTTCCCTTCTTTTTACCCATTCCTCCTCCCTATCCACCCTTCCTTCATTTTCTTTTCCTTCTCATCCACTCCTCCTTCCTATCCACCCTTCCTTCCTTCCTTCCTGTTTTTCTTTCCTTCTTCTTCTCACGCACTCCTCCTCCTCCTCCCTTCCTCTTTTCTTCCTTTCTTTTCACCCTATTTATTTATTTATTTAATCAAATTTGTATGCCGCCCCTCTCCTGAGACTCGGTGCGGCTCACAACAACAATACTCCCTATCCACTTTTCCTTCCTTCCTTCCTTCCTTCCTTCCTTCCTTCCTTCCTTCCTTCCTTCCTTCCTTCCTTCCCTCCCTCGGAAAAAAACAAAAAAATAATAAAAAAAAAACAGCCAACAAAGACAACCCAGTCACAAAATAGTATCTTATTCATCTCTCCCCACCATCCATTTATTTTAATTCTCAGGCCAGCCCACAAAAATCTCATTTACGGGCTGTTGTTCCAGCTTCAACTCTGCAAGGCAATTTCACGGGAACCCGGCTCACGGGCCGGGGATGATGGGCCCTGCAATTCCAGAGGATGCTGGGCTGCTGCTGGATGCTGCCAGCTTTTGCATGCTCGCTGCCGGGGCTCCAGATAGCCAGGAGCGCCGCTCCCCCCCCCTTTTCCCACTTCTATACCGCCGCTAATCCCGTTGCCCAATTCCAACAATTCCGGGTGTCTCTCGAGAGCCTCCATTAGGCTGATCCTGTGTCACAAGCCAGCTCTGATCTGCTCCCCGCCGGGCCTAATCGGGGTCCGCTTTGATAATTGTGACAGCCTGAGACGTGGCCTGCTGACACACTGACACACACACACACACAGGCACACACGCGGAGCCCAAGGCTCGCCAATTAATTAGCTTCCCTACAAAAGCCAGGGACAACACCACAGCGCAAATGAAAGGAAGCGCAGCGACATCTGCAATGGTGCATTGAGGTTATAAAAAAATAAAATAGAATAATATAAGATTCTCTCTCTCTCTCTCTCTCTTCCTTCCTTCCCCTTCTCCAGCTTCCGTCAGGTTGCCTAAAAAAAAAAAACCACCTTGCAAAACTGCAGAACGTGCACGCTTCGCAAAAATGCGACCGCAAGACAGAGAACATTTAAAAAAAAAAAGTGTAACTTCTCGGAAACGGCGAGAAAAAGCCCAAACCGACGACCGTCGTGAGTTCTGAACCATGCGAAAAAGGCCTCTAAATTTTGATGCTGGTTTTTTTTGTTTTTTCTCTTTCCTCATCCTGCCCCGTCACTTTTCCTTGCGTGTCGGGACATCCCGGCGTGTCACAACTGGAGAACAGAGTGGATTTTTTCCTGCTCCAGGAGATTTCCAGCCAAAAGTTCAAAAGGCCCTCTGTGCATGCTCAGAAGCTGGTTTTTTTGGGGGGGGATGTTTGAGCCCTCTTCTCCAGCTAGCTTTCTTGGCGAGGCAGCGCATCCAGATGATCTCCAAGGAAAAAAACCAGCGTTTGCCATCTGTCGCCTCGGAATTGGAAAAAAAAAAATAATAATAATTGGAAAAGACTCTAAGTGTGGGGGCGTTGTTTTTCCCCTAGGCTGGAAGGAGATAAGATGGCCCAAATTGGGGGGGGGGGTGATTCGTCCTGCTCCAGATCTGCCTGCAGTCGTTCCCGAAGCATCTGCCATGCCAACTTTTTTGGAACATGCCAGCTCTTCCCACCAAGCTGAGAATTCACGGCTGGAAAAATTCCTGGGGATTTTTTGGTCTCTGACAAGCCTGGACGGACCCTTGCTTGGCTAGCGGCCCGTGGTTAAAAAAACACAAGCTGAGTGAGTCAGATCCTGCCTCCGTTGGCACCGACAAGCCATGGTTGGGTAGCTTGAGGCCACGGGGCATCGTGGCTTGCAAAACCCAGCTTTACGGCTCGGCTCGGCCTGGCTGCATGTAAATCCAATTTTGGCCACCACGATGTAAAAAAGATGTTGAGGCTCTGGAAAAAGTGCAGAGAAGAGCAACCAAGAGGATCAGGGGACTGGAGGCTAAAGCATATAAGGAACGGCTGCTGGAATTGGGGATGTCTAGTTTAATGAAGAGAAGGATGAGGGGGGACAGGATAGCAGTGTTCCAGTATCTCAGGGGCTGCCCCAAAGAAGAGGGAGTCAAGCTATTCTCCAAAGTGCCTGAAGGCAGGACAAGAAGCAGCGGATGGAAACTAATCAAGGAGAGAAGCAACCTAGAACTAAGTAGAAACTTCCTGACAGTTAGAACAATTAACCAGTGGAACTCCTTGCCTCCAGAAGCTGTGAATGCTCCAACACTGGAAGTTTTAAAGAAGAGACTGGACAGCCATAGTGACAGCGATAGGCACTTTGGGTGCAATCCCAAAACATCTGGAGCACTTTGAACAGCTTAAATCCTGCAAAGTTACCTTTAATAGAAATAGAAATCTAATTAAATAAATAAATAAATAAATAAATAATATTGTTAAACATCTGCCCAGCCCAGGTCCTTGGGAAAGGCTGGACAAAAATGCCAACTCCAGTCTAAACATCTGGCTGGCTGTGTGACAAACCATCTGAACACCGTCGGCATTGACAAAACCCATCAGTCAACTGCGAAAGGCTGCTTTTTTTTTTTGTTATCATTTGCCTCCTATGTTTTTTGGAGGTGGTGATTTTTTTTATTATTAGATATATATTTGTACATGTAAACAAAGAAATAATTCAAGTTAAATGCCATTCAACTTAATACAATCATTTTAAATTTGTAAACATTCTTCACTCCGTATATCAAGATACATTTTCTTTGATTGGTGTTTCTCTTGTATGTAGTCTATCCAATGTTTCCAGTCCAACATATATTTTTCATTTGAATGATCCTTCAAATATGCAGATATTTTAGCCATTTCTGCCAAATTTATAACTTTCAAGGTCCATTCTTCAATAGATGGTAATTCTGGCTTCTTCCAATATTGTCCCACCAACAGTCTCGCTGCTGTGATCAAGTTCAAAATTAAGTTGTCTCTATGGTGGTACAGTCTTTTATGATCCCTAACAAGAACAACTGAGGTAGAAATTCAATACGCTTTTTCACAATGGTTTGAAGTGTCCACCATATTTTTCTCCAGAAAGCTTTAATTTTTCTACATGTCCACCATACATGAAAATATGTAGCCTCCATGCTATCACATCTCCAACATTTAGGTTGGATGTCAGGGTAGATATATGATAGTTTTTTCGGATCTAGATGCCACCTATACGAAAGGCTGCTTTTTAACCCCATCAAACCACCACATCTGCCCATCCCAGGTCCTTGGGAAGGACTGGAGAGGTGGACAAAAATGCCAACTCCAGTCTCAACATCTGGCTGACCGTGCCACGGACCGTAATCAATATATAAATAAAAAGGACCAAGCGAGGCTGAACTCCCTTCAAATACCCTGACTGGATTTGCAAGTTTTTAGATTTTTTTTTTCAGCTTCCTGAAACCCGCTGGGCTTATTCAGCAAACCACGGTTTGCTGAGATGGAGCAACCCAGCTCGGCCCTTAGTGCCCCCCCCCCAAAGGGAAGGGAGAGAAAAAAAAATCAGAAAATAATTAGTAAATCAGGAGTCTGTCTCACTTAGCAAAGGAAATTAAACTCAAAGGAATTCGGCCATTCGGCTCCCGATTTAATTTATTTTATTAGGTTTAATTTTGCTCTGAACGGCGAAGAGAACCGCTTCAGCTTATTTATTTTTTTCCTTCTCCTTTTTCTCTTCCCTCCTCCCCAAATCTTGTTGGCAATTTTGAATAGGCAGGGGCAAAAGGAGGAAGGGGGTCATCCCAACACGCCCTCCCCTAATCCGGAAGAGAAAGCTTATCTCCAGATTGAGAGAAATATTCCCTTTTAATGAAAATAAACCAGCTAAAAGAGATGCTTGCTTCGCCTTTTGCCCTCTCGCTGGGAAAGCGCAGGTAGACTGCCTCTGCTTCAGAAGGCTCCATTTTCCTCTCCTAAGAAAACCTGACTTGGGCCTCCTGCTGATGCTGGGAAAGCGTAGGTAGAGTGCCTCTGCTTCAGGAGGCTCTATTCCACCCTTAAACCCCTTGCCTTGCATCCCCTGTTAACGCTGGGGGAGAGTGCAGGTAGACTGCCTCTACTCAGGAGGTTCTTTCCTTCCCTCTCCCCCCCCCAAAGAGACTCTTGCCTTCCAAAAACACGGGCTGTGGACGGGGACTGAAAACATCTCCTGTGGAATTTCGGCCTGCTCAGCATAAGGTGTATAAAGACATTTCCAGCGAGCTTTCACAACGCGCCAGCAACACAATCGGTTGTCGCTTGGTGCCGAAGTGTGCGGGGAACACCCAGTCGGTTCCCTCTAGGGGGGGTCCGCTGGGGCTTGGCCCGGACCCCAGGAGAGCCTCTCCTGCGATGTGGCTTATTAAACCACAAAACAGGCTGGTAAACAGCCCCAATAATCAAGCGGAGGGTTAGAGAGAGACGCTTCTCCCACGGGGGAGCCGAGTGCGCAACGCTCCGACAACCGAGGCAGAAGTGAGAAAAACACAAAGTTAAGCCTGCTTGCTGTTCTCCAGAACAAGATTCCTCCCCCACCCCACAGACACAAACTCTTAATCTGCAAGGGTTAGGATAAAAGCCTTAGAAAAGGAACCAAACGGCGAGGGGGGGGGAACACTCTGTACATGCCCAGAGGGAGAGGTAATAATGTCAGACAGGCAAGGAGGGAAAGAAAGAGAGGAAGCCAAGTGGGAAGATGGGGGGAGAGAGAGAGAGAGAGAGAGAGAGAGAGAGAGAGAGAGAGAGAGAGAGAGAGAGAGAGAGAGAGAGAGAGAGATAAAGAGAAGGGAAAACACTTTGCACATGGCCAGAGGCGGTCGCAATGATTTAGTTTTACAACAGTCCTGCAAGGCAGGCTCGGCGGAATAGGGCCAGGCAAAGGACCACCCCCTCCCTCCCCTCTGAGGCCGTCTTTGGCGTTTTTGGCAAATTCCGGGAGCATTAAAAAAAAAAAGTAATTAGAGAGAAAGAGAGAGGGGAAAAAAATAGGAGAAAAAGATCGATCCGGCACCGATTACAGCCATTTGTATGGAGATAAATGCCTCTGTGCATGCTTAAAGATTTTTTCTAAGTGGAAAGAGCTGTCTCTTCCCGCGAAGGCGCTGTTTATTCAGAATATTCAGCCCCCCCCCAAATGGGGCTCTCCCAGGGAAGAATCTTAAACCAATTTGCGCATAAGCCTTTTATTGCCAATTTGCACTTCAAGAAACAACCCCCCTTTTTAAATTTTATATATTATATAGCTCTGTGTTTGTGTACATATATGTGCCTGCATGTATAGATGTGTGTATGTGTGCATATATATATATATATATATGTATACCTATGTGTATGTATGTGTGTATACATCTGTATGTAAATGTACTCTGTGTGTGTGTGTGTGTTGGGTCCCTCCCAACCCTACTATCCTGTGTTTCCAACTCCAGAACTGGGTCTGCATCGGATGCAACTTGCAGGGAGCTTGGGAGAATTTTGGAAATGGCTTTGTCCGCCCAACAGCCCCTCCCTCCAAAGGGGGGTCCAACATTCCCCCCCTCCCGCCCCCCGACTTTCTTAGCCTCAGCTCTGCCATACAACGTGCTGCGCACTTGCTGGTTGTACGAAAGGACACCATAACTCACTGTGGCTGGAGAGCTGCTTGGCTGCCGTTCCGTTTAAACACTGCCGCAGCGGCGCTGGGGGAAGGGAGCAAAGGGAACGGTGGCAATGAGAAGCAACCGACACCCGGCTTCAGACGCCACTGTCCTACCTCGCAAGGCTGCTGTGTTCCCTTTTAAGTCTTGCCAATCTGCAGCAAGACTCTCAAGGACGGCTCTCGCCTCCGTGTAAGGCAAGTAGGCTGGGCATCAGCCTGAAACGCTCAGGACGGACAGTCCTTGGTTCACAACGGCGTGTTTAGTGACCGACTGAAGTTACAACGGCGAGAAAAGCGACTTAGGGCCATTTTTCACACTTAACGACCGTCGCAGCAGCCGACCGAAACTCAGATGCACGGCAACGGACTCGAATTTACGACGGTCACAACTTCCCCGGGGCCACGTGATTTCCCCCCCCACACACACCCCCTTGAGACGACGTTTGCGATAATCGTGGATTTGCAAGAATATGAAATGGCTTATTAAACCATGTTATTAAACTTATTATCTTGCAACCATGAAGGCCCAGAATTCTGGGCTGTGGGGGGGGGGGAAAGGTGCCGATTGGGCCTGGCACAGGGTTAGGAGAAAGCCTGAAGCATTCCTCGTAACGAAATGCCAGCCTGTTTATCATGAGCAGATGCCCACCGGTGGGTATTGGGTGACGAGCCTCCAGCTGCAGAGGCAGTCTATCTCGGAGAAGCGAAGGACAGACATCAAAAAAAAAAAATCATTGTGGGCCTTGCTCTCTCTCTCTCTCTCCCCCGGTGGGAAGCTCACTGGAGCCACCACCACCCCCAAACCCCCACACCCATGGTAGCTTGGCCCAGGAAGAGTTAAGCCCCCAGGCAGAACGGAGAATCCTTTGCTTCTGCACGGCTGAGTTTTTAGAGCAGCTTTTACTGCGATGACACTTTCCATCATCCTGTCGGGAGCTGGGCGGGCAAAGGGGAAGGCTGGCAGGACTACTGCAGGGGAGAACAGGCCAGGCACAGTGCCCAGCGCCTGGGACCCAGGACCACCCCCCCTCTCGGTAGGCTTTGGCAGGGAGGAAGAAAGGAACAGGAACGCGGGAGGAAAGACACAGGATGCAGCCCGTGCCAGCCAGAGACGGGCACAGGGTGGGTGCCGCAGCAGGCAGCATGTCACGGAGGGAAAACAGAGCGGGATGTTGCAAATGCTCCAGAAGGTTGCATTGTGCCCACCTGGAATAGATATAGACAGATTGAATGATTGATAGGATGACAGAGATAGATAGATAGATAGATAGATAGATAGATAGATAGATAGATAGATAGACAGACAGACAGACAGACAGACAGATATTAGTTAAATAGATGGAGAGATAATAGAGTGATTAGCTAGATGATGATATAGATAGGTAGGTAGGTAGGTAGACAGATAGACAGACAAAGATAGACAGATAGTCACAGAGGGAGACGATAGAGATTAGATAGACAGACAGACAGATAGATGTTAGATAAATAGATGGAAAGATGATAGAGAGATTAGCTAGATAGATGATACAGATCGACAAGTAGGTAGGTAGGTAGATAGATACATATTGATAGGATGACAGAGATAGATAGATAGATAGATAGATAGATAGATATTAGTTAAATAGATGGAGAGATAATAGAGTGATTAGCTAGATGATGATATAGATAGGTAGGTAGGTAGGTAGACAGACAGACAAAGATAGACAGATAGTCACAGAGGGAGACGATAGAGATTAGATAGACAGACAGACAGATAGATGTTAGATAAATAGATGGAAAGATGATAGAGAGATTAGCTAGATAGATGATACAGATCGACAAGTAGGTAGGTAGGTACCGGTAGATAGATACATAGATAGATAGAAGCTAGCTAGCTAGACAGATAGTGTGACAGAGGGAGATGAGAGATTAGATAGAGATGAGAGAGATTAGCTAGACAGATGATTAGACAGACAGAGTGACTGAGGGAGATTTTACACACACACACACACAGAGAGAGAGAGAGAGAGAGAGAGAGAGAGAGAGAGAGAGAGAGAGAGGAGAGAGAGAGAGAGAGAGAGAGAGAGAGAGAGAGAGAGAGAGAAAAGAGTTATTAAATAGAGAAAATAGATAGGAGAAAGAGATGAGAGAAAGAGAGGGAGACCCTCTTGCTATTGATAGCAGGCAGGCAAGCAAGCCAGAGCATCCCGTCTGAGAGCAAAGCATGATGGGAATATCCCTTCCTGCTTAGAGATTCTGCGTGGGTAAGAATTCTATGGGCTGGTCTCCCCTGGAAGCAAAACATGGGCCTGTTTTTAACTCCAGACAATTAAGAGATGAAAACAACATCCGGACCGCTCCGAATTTCAGGATGAGCTCAAGGACCGGTTTGCAAGACATACAGGCCTCCGTTTTGGGGGTCCAGCCCCCCCTTTTCTGGATGGGGCGCTCATTTGTCACTGACAAACACCGGATGAGATCAAACAATTGACAACAAGGCCCTTCCATTATGACTCAAGCTTCAGACGGACTTGGTTCCAGCAGTCCAAAGAGACCGGTGTAAATGCCCAAAGCATTCTGTGCATGCTCAGAAACACCTCTCCTTTTGCATTCTTGACACGCCAAGCTCGGCTCTCCAGTTTTGTCTCGTGCACCGGCCTTCTGTGCATGCTCAGAAACACCTGTTTGCCTTCTTTGACAGGCCAGTTTTGTCATTTGCACCCGGTGTGGGGGGCCACACCTCTTTTGACACCTACGATGGTGTAAATCCTTCACTGTGTGGCTGCCCACAGGGTCTGTCTTGGCCTCTTCCTGTCAAAAAAGGGGTGCGCGAATCCATGCCCCGCTTCCCACGATCCGGCTAACAGGTCCTGCTTTGTCTCCGCGAACAGAAAAGGCCCCGAGTGCAAATTGCTCAAGGAGCTCCCCACCCAGTGTTGCAACCTGGCACTCCAGATGTGCCAGAGTTAAGGCAGAGGAGTAAAACGCTTTGCATATGCTCCAGGGCAAGACACTTCGTGCTTCGGAGGGTGGAGGAACTGGATGCTTTGTACAAGGGTGCAAAGCTGTGCAATCCTGACTTGGTTGAAAAGGATACCGGCCCACCTTGTGTCCTTTCTCCGTTTTTTTTAAAAAATTGTATTTACAGCTGGTCCTCGACTTACGACGGTTTGCTTAGGGACCGTTTTGAAGTTACAACCGCCCCGGAAAAAGGGACTTAGGACTGTGTTTCCCACTTAGAACCGTAGCAGCATTCCTGCGGCCACATCATTTATATTCAGAGGTTTGGCAACGGACTCGTACTTGTGACGGTTCTCGTGTCTCCTTTTGTGACCTCCGGGCAAGCCGATTCAATGGGGAATGCCAGAGTCACTGAATGGCCGTGTGGCTCACTTCACAATGGCAGCTTAACAAACGTGGCGAGAAAAGTCGTAAAAATGGGGCACAACACACGCAACAAGTTTCTTGCTTAGCCCTCTGGAGCTCCACAGCGGTCGTTAAGCTGAGGACTCGCCGTATTTTAATTTTTATTTGATTTATTTTTTTTAGTTTAGAAGGGTTCTCCTTTTTTAGCACGCAGACTTTTTTTTTATTTTTTTGAAAGAAAAAAAAAGAGCAACAATTTTTGAACCAATCGAAAAATCAATCTGAGAATTAGCAAGAAGAGGATTTTAACGACCAGAATATCCGTCCCTAAGCAAGGCGGTCAGTACGCGAGACCTGCTCGATTTTCTTCCCCACGGGCTTAAGCAAATTGTGGGAGGGCTGGTCGTCCGTCACTTTTTTTCAGCCTCTTTGTAACTCTGAATGGTTGTTAAACGCATAAGTCGTAAGGTGAGGACTGGCTGTGGCTGAAAGCGTTTTGATGCCTTGTTAACTACCCTTTAGTTCCTCGCTGGAGAGAGATTCCCTGCTTATTTGTCCAGATCGCACTAAAGTAGCTGAGCCAATCCATGCAAAGGAGAAACAACGGAAAAAATGAAGCGGATATACAGACAGCCTAATAATACTACTACTATGCAGCCAAGAGATTGGCACAGGGGACTTTTGCCCCCTGAAAGTAGCTGAACAAGCTTCTGATCCTCACTGACGCCCTAGTTCGGACCCTGTAGATGTCTCCACTTTGACAAGAGTCCCAATATAGCCCCAGTTCGGCCTCGTGTTAAACCACAAATCGTGGCTGAGGAGCTACAGCAGCGTCACCCAACGGCAAAGCCAGAGATTTGTTGAACCCCAATAAGCAAAAAAAAAAAAAAATGTTTTCCTTTCGCCCAATTGATGCTCAAAAGAAAAGGAAAAATACTGAAGTTCGACAAGGGTTGGAAGCTGCAAAGCAAACCACAAAGAGACACAATGGTGCGTATCCTTCTCTCCCAGAAACCGGTATTGTTACTCATTCATACAACCACAGCATGATGGTTTCGCCTTGGAGCCAGCTTTGTGAGCACGCCCCAACCTCGTGGTTAGTGACCCAGCCTTGCTGGCTTCTTGCAACGGGTGACTCACTCAGCAAACCATCGTTATGCAAAAGAAAAGCTGAGCATTGTGGGGCAAACTGGGATGCAGTTTGCTTCTCAGGCTGGGTGCAATTGTGTTATTGTCCTTTTGAGGATGACAGGTAAAAAAAGAGCGTTTCGGGTGATGCCCTGTTTTGCAAAATAAACGTGGAGTTTAAAGCTTGCAAAAAAGTTGAGAATTGTGGGTGATCCTCACTTTCCTGGATAAAGGGAAGGAAGGAAGGAAGGAAGGAAGGAAGGAAGGAAGGAAGGAAGGAAGGAAGGAAGGAAGGAAGGAAGGAAGGAAGGAAGGAAGGAAGAAAGAAAGAAAGAAAGGAGGAAAAGAGGAAAAAGGGAGAGAGGAAGGAAGGAAGGAAGGAAGACAGAATGGAAGGAAGGAAGGAAGGAAGACAGAATGGAAGGAAGGAAGGAAGGACAGAATGGGAAGAAAGACAGAAGGTAGGAAAAAAGGAAGGAAGGAAGGAAGGCAGAATGGGAGGAAGGAGGGAAGGACAGAATGGGAAGAAAGAGAGAAGGAAGAAAAAAGGGAGGAAGGAAGACAGAATGGGAGGAGAAAAGGACACAATCGGAAGAAGGAAAGTAGGAAAAAAGTAAGAAGAAAGAAAGAAAGGGGAGGGTGGGAAGAAGGAAGGGGGGAAGGAAGGAAGGAAGGAAGGAAGGAAGGAAGGAAGGAAGAAAGAAAGGAGGAAAAGAGGAAAAGAAGAAAAAGGGAGAGAGGAAGGAAGGAAGGAAGGAAGACAGAATGGAAGGAAGGAAGGAAGGAAGACAGAATGGAAGGAAGGAAGGAAGGAAGACAGAATGGAAGGAAGGAAGGAAGGACAGAATGGGAAGAAAGACAGAAGGTAGGAAAAAAGGAAGGAAGGAAGGAAGGCAGAATGGGAGGAAGGAGGGAAGGACAGAATGGGAAGAAAGAGAGAAGGAAGAAAAAAGGGAGGAAGGAAGACAGAATGGGAGGAGAAAAGGACACAATCGGAAGAAGGAAAGTAGGAAAAAAGTAAGAAGAAAGAAAGAAAGAAAGAAAGAAAGGGGAGGGTGGGAAGAAGGAAGGAAGGAAGGAAGGAAGGAAGGAAGGAAGGAAGGAAGGAAGGAAGGAAGGAAGGAAGGAAGGAAGGAAAAAACGCTCACTGCTGCACTATAATTATTTAACCTGGTCCCAGCCAGACAGAGCATCCCAAAATGTCGGTGTCACAACACCTGGCTTGTGAAGAAGCCGCCACCTAAGAGAGGAAGATTCTCGTTTGATTGTAGCAGCAGAGCTGTGTGTGTGTGTGTAGTGGCAAAAAAATAAATAAAAATAAAACCTGGAGTGGGTTAGCACCTTTTCTGACTAACACAGTTTTCTTAAAAAGCGCTTTTGCAAAAGATCCTGGATTCTCCAAGCTGGGGGGGGGGAGAGAAGAAAGAGAAAGGGAAGGCGGAGAAGAGAAGCAGCCTTAACAGGATTAAGAGGGCTGCAGGAAAACTCCCTTTAATCTCTAACCTAGGGTTAATCTGGATTAAGTCGCCCCCCTCCCTTCCCCTCCCACCCCTTTGCTGATTCAGATGGGGCTGCTCATTTTGTAGCAGGGAATCTTCTCTCCAGCCCCCAAAATTGGGGGGGGGATGTTTCCCTGCTGCTACTCAAAGGCCAAGTCCTTGAACCCTTGCTTTAAATCTGAGATTTGTTTCATCTGATCTCTAATCCCTTTTGAAACAGGGGTGGGAAAAGGGGAGGGGGGCCACTTTGTTCTCCAGAACAAATCACCGTCCAAGACCCCTGAAAAAAGCTACAGTTTCAGGAATGTTGGCCTCTTGAGCAAGCTGCCTTGGGCGAGCTCCATACAAGCTACCATAGGCTGGTCTCTGGTGTGCAAGCTGCCATTGCTGAGCTCTCCCGCACAAGCTGCCATCCTACAAGCCACCATTGACTAGCCTTCCCGGTACAAGCCACCATCAACTGGCATCTGCCGGGCAAGCCACCACTGGCTGGCCTCTCCCATGCAAATCACATTCATACCAGCCCCCATCCTGCAACCTATTGGCCGGCTTCTCTCGTGCAAGCCAACATTGGTGAACTCTTCCCGCACAAGCTGCCATCCTGCAAACCACCCCCTGGCTGGCCTTTCCAGTACAAGCCACCATCAACTGGCCTCTGCCGGGCAAGCCACCATTGGCTGGCCTCTCCCGTGCAAGCCACATTCACACCAGCCCCCATCCTGCAAACTGTTATTGGCCGGCTTCTCTCGTGCAAGCCAATATTGGTGTACTCCCCCCGCACAAGCTGTCACGGTACAAGCCACCATAGAAACCAGAGTGGCTGAGTTCACATCCAAACCAAACGCGATCCCGGTTTAAGAGGCACGGTGTGAACGTGCAACTTGGCTTTTCGGATTGTAGTAACGCTAGGAATTCATTTGTGTTGGTTTTATTTAAGCCGTTTCTCTCCCCCAGCCCCCCCCTCAAGGGATAGCAGAGACAGTCCCTTAAACAGAAGTCAGTCCTTGCCCAGAAATGGGCTGTCTGAATAGAACGACAAAGGAGGGCAGAGGAGGGCAGAGAAGAAACATTCCAAGCACTTCTGGGGAAGTAGTTTGGAGGGTGAAGGCTAAAGCCTAAACAATCGACAAGAATGGGAAACTGACACTTTCGGCAGAAGAACAGAATCAAAACAGAAACTTGGCTGGGAGTTTGTTTTTCTGTTTTCTTTTCCTATTTCTGACCGCTTTTGGCTAAGCACCAAGCACCCAGGACAGGCAAGGGTTTCCCCAATGCAGATTTTTTTAAAAAAAAAAATGTGCTAGTTGGGGATAATGGGAGCTGTGACCCAACCCAGGCAAAGCACATTCGATCCGGAAAGGGAAGGAGGAAAGGGAAGGGAAGGGAGTAAATGGAATGGAAGGGAAGAGAATATATAGAATAGAATAGAATAGAATAGAATAGAATAGAATAGAATAGAATAGAATAGAATAGAATAGAATAGAATAGAATAGAACAGCAACAGAACAGAACGAACAGGAATGAATAGAATAGAATATAGAATAGATTAGATTCTAATCTATTCTACATTCTATTCTATTCCCTATATTCTATTCTATTCTATTCTATATTCTAATCATTAGAATATAGAATAGAATAGAAAATAGGGAACAGAATAGAAATAGAATAGAAATGAATAGAACAGAATAGAATATAGAATAGATTAAAATAAAGAGAGAATAGAACAGAACAGAACAGAATCGAAATAAGAATAGAATAGAAGGAGAATAGGAATGAATAGGAATAGAATATAGAATAGATTAGAATAAAGAGAATAGAATAGAATAGAATAGAATAGACTAGAATAGAATAGAATAGTAGAATTACTATTCTAAGAGGCTACTTTCCTTTTACACCTTGTGATCCAGTGGCCAAAATTTTGGCAAAATGTGTGTTTTGTCCAATAAGGGGAGTTTACGACCGTCGCAGCCTCCCCCGGGGTCACGAGATCAAAACCCAGACACTTGGCAACGGGCTTATATTTACGACGGCCGCAGCCTCACGGGGTCACGTGACCCGCTTTTGCAACCTTCTGACGAGCAAATTCAGTTAACAACTGCGGTAAGGAAAGTCGTAAAACGGGGCAGAACAAATATCTCACTTAGCAACTATGCCTCTTCCTTGCCACTGAACGCTGAGATTTTTCTGGAAATGAGTCTGGGGGAGTCCCTTCTCTGGGCAAGAGGAACACAAGTGGGCGGGGCTGCACAGAGCAAGGGGCGTGGCTAGACTGTGGGAAGGGGCTGACCTTCCTTTTGGGGGGCTGAAAATGGCCCCAAAATAGAAAAGAGAAAAAATTCAGCCTCCAAAATTCTCCATCCATCTCCAGAATATATTTAATGCCGGAGCAGGGAAATATGGCCTGGTCTCATAAACCACAGTGCAATCCGGCAAATCTGATTTATAAACCATTTCCAGATATTGAATTGAAGGCTGAAAAGCGATGCCGAAGATTCTGCTGTCCTAGACTGAGGTCCCGCCTAATCACACCATTCCCGAGAGAGAAAGACAGAGGCAGAGAAGGAGAGAAGAAAGAAAGAAAGAAAGAAAGAAAGAAAGAAAGAAAGAAAGAAAGAAAGAAAGAAAGAAAGAAAGAAAGAAAGAAAGAAAGAGAGAAGGGAGAGAGAAAAGAAACAGAGATAGAAAGACAAAGACAGAGAGAGATAGAAATATATATATATAGAGAGAGAGAGAGAAAGGGGAAGAAACAAAGACAAAAAGAGAGAGAAATAAAGAGAAAGGAAAAGAGAGAGAAATAAAGGGAGGGGATGAGGAAGAAAAAGAGAAAGAGTAAGAAAGAAAGAGAGAGGGGGAGATGGAGAGAGAGAAAGAGAGGGAGGGGATGAGGAAGAAAAAGAGAAAGAAAGAGGGAAAGAGAAAGAGTAAGAAAGACAGAGAGAGAGAGAGAGAGGGAGGGAACAAGATTTGGTGAGGGGCAGCAAGGTTAATAGAATTTTGCTTAATTTTAAAGACGAGAAAGATAATGAGAAGGGCCCTCTCCACCACATGTGTGCGTGTGACACACAAGCACACCTTCTCCAGAGAAATTGAGTTTGGGGAGGGAGGGAGGGGTCCTTTGTCCCCCAAAGAGGCAGCCAAAATCCTCTATTTGGAGCAGTTTTAGAAGCGCAGGGATGCTGTTTACCTCTCCGATCCTCTTCCGATGCATGCAGATATTTATACGTACATAAACACACACACACAATAAGCGTGTGCATGCATGAGCTTTAATTCGGCACCCACATGTGCCGTTTCCTCTCCCCCCCTCCAAGCAGCACGCAAATAAAGCTCAGTGTGGCAATAATACCTCTCTAATAATAGCGAAAGAAAGAATGAAATCACCGTTCAATTGCCTTTTCGATTTCTCCCGGCCTTTTTTTTTTCTTTCTTCAAAGCAGGGCCCTGTTTTATTTTATTTTTTTTCCATTATGCCTTTTCTTTTCTTTTCTTTTCTTATTTCCCTGGCTTGCAAATTTCCTCGAAATTGGTTTTCGGAGAGGAGAGGAGGAGAGGAGGAGGCGGTGGAGGAGGACATAAAATAAAAATAAAACAAAACGGTTCTTTTCTTAACGGGCTTTCGTCCCCAACTCTTGAGCGTATGGACTCTGATGTTAGAGAGAGAGAGAGAGGGATTTTAATGTGTTTCCTAAACTCCTGCAGAAAAGGCAGGTGGGTTTTTTTGGGGGGGTGGAAATAGAGGGAGGGAGAGGAGGGTGGGAAAGAGACCCCTTTTCCATTTGGATAATAGCTTGTCATGTCAGGAAGAAAAAAAAACAGGGTTTGGGGTTTTTTTCCCTCTCCTTCTTCTTATCACGTGCCTCTTTTGAATGTCAGAATCAGCTCATCCGTTGAATCATCCTGGAAGTAACAGCGAGTACTAAGGAAGGGTGCGTTAAAAGAAAAAAAATAGGAATAATTTGCCATGCTGGCAACGCGAGAAGGACAAGTTGTCAAGCCCCTCTGTCCATGCTCAGGGGCTTGGCTCCCCCCCCCAGCTCGGCAACACAACAGTTGCAAAACTGGTTTGTCGGGGTGCCACAGCTCTTTTCGTTCACCCACAAACAACGTTAGGTGTGACCCAGGGGTTGCAGGTTCACTTCCTGGAGAGCTGGCATCTCGGTTTGATCAGCTGATCCTGATCACTCCTTGGCTTACGACCGCGTGCTTGGAGGCTGTTGGAAGTTACAACAGCAGTGAAAAAAAGGTAATTCTGTATAAAGTCCTCTCCAATCTTGCCACCCCAAAACAGGAGTCATTAGGACACCCCCCTCCCCCAAATCCACCATCCCTGACAGCTAGGCCATTTCTGGAAGCCCTACTGACAGTCCTTGACTTATAACCAGGTTCGAAGTTACAGCACGCAAGAAAAGAGGCTTAGGACCGATCCTCACGTTACAACCGTCGTAGCATCCCCACACGGTCACGTGATCGTGGTAACGTGCACATATTTTACAATGGCTGCACCGTCCCGGGGTCACGTGTTCGCCATCGGCGACCCTCCCAGCTGGCTTCCGACAAGCCAGGTCAAGGGGAGCATGCTTAACGAGCTTGCGCTCCGCTTAACGACGGCCATGATCCGTTTAAGAACCGTGAGAAAAGAAAAAGTTGCAGAACTGGGCGCGACTTGCCTTTAACGCCTGCCTCGCTCAGCAACCGGAATTTCCATCCTGATTCCGGTCGTTAAGTCGAGCAAGGAAATGCCGAGACATGTTTTCATGCACACAACAGGTGGGAAGTTTAAAAAGGGAAAGGAAGAGATGGGTTGATCTCCCGACAAGATTCCCCAGGCTGCTGCAGAAGATCCCAAGATCCCTTCCCTGCTTCCTAGATGCATCCGGGTGGCTCCAGGCTTCATCAGCACACAAGTCACATCTGCCCTTGTCCAAAGGAATACACACAGCCCTGCACGTTGCAAGCACACACGGACCAGGTTATTAAAATCAGGAGGGTTGTGGGTCTCGGAGAATTTGGGGAAGGCCAAGGGCAGACCCCAGAAGTCACACACACACACACACACACCCCTCTGCAAATTTAGGGGAGCGGCTTTAAAGCAGGAGAATTTCCCAGGGATGCACGGAAAACGCAATTTGGGAAGGAACAGACTGGACACTCAAGGCCACTCACTGCACCCCGGTTCCTACAACAAAACAAAAGAAGAGATTTTTGCAGAAATTCAGTTGACGCGGGCGGTGTGGGAAATGCGCCAGATTTCGTTCGAATGGAGGATGGAATACGGGAGAAAGATTCCAGAGGGGTGGAAAAGAAATGAAAGATCCGCCAGCCCCTGGGGAAGGTGGGCTTTCCCACCTGTGTCCCACGTGGGCCTCGGAGAAACGTCGCCGGCGGAAGGAATGCCGGCGTGAAGCAAGGACCGATCCAGTTCACTGGAGCACGTTGGCGCAGACACACGCCCGTCGCAGGAACCAGGGCACAAACCGGAGAGCGGGGTCCAGGGGAGCTGCTCCAGGCCCCTGGGAAGAAGAAGAAGGACAGCCCCCCAAAAACCGAGGCTTGTGTCCCGGTGGACCCCCTCGGAAGATCCGCAACCCAATGAGGGCGAGCGGGCACCGCCGTCCAGAAGAACAAAGAGAGAAGCCTGTTTGCAGAGCAAATGTGCACGCGCTGGCTGGAAAGTCTATCCTGAATGGGCTGTAAATCATCGGCCCAAACCCGAAGGGATGGACCAGAAGGAAGAAGAGGTCTGGGAGAAGAGGAAGATTCGGTTTTTTTCCCCGCGCCATGAAAAAAAAATAAAATTCTGGCACCCTAAAGATTTGCGTCTTCGGCGGACCCCGTTTGGGGACATTCGGCATCCTGCACCAGAAGGGAGGCCTAACAGCCAGCTGAGTTTATAGCCCCCCCGCCCGTTTTAGGATCTGGCCCACAAAGACCCACTCCCAAGCCTAACCCCAGCGCCCGGGGAGGCCGCCCGGCTGCAGCGAAGCCGGCTTTGCCGCACTGCTTCGCCATAAATATCCACGATACACTGGCAACTCAGCTCTGCGGCAGGCGCAACCGTGTTTCTCCCTGTGCATTTCAGCCGGCCAGGATGGACCGGTGCCGTTGGGGTGTCATAGGGCCAGAGCTGGGGATGGGACCCCGACTAGGATAGGGGTGACCCCCACAAAAGGAGGACAGGCCTGAGAGGAGATAGGTGGTCCTGCGACTGCGGCAAGCACACCGGGTTGTTTTGCAGGGGTGTTCCGCCCCCCCCAAGGGACCTCTGACCTGGTGGGCCCTCGGCATCGTTCCGGCGGTCCGGGCACATTGGAAGAGTTTCACCTGAGCATCTCCTTAGCAACCGTCCTCGGCAGGCCAAGTTAGCAAAGGTTCCACCGGCGAGGCGGATGAAAAGAGGAGGAGGGGGGAGAAAAATATGGCCCCCGCCTCACGCTCTCTGCCATTGTTCGGTGCCCGCCATAGCCCAATTCACAGGCTGAATTTATGGGCGCCGGGCTTCCGCCTCAGGGGACATTCTCAAAGGCAAGGGTGCTCCCCAGACTTGGTGAAACCGGAGGGACGCGGACGGAGGGCGTGAGAGCCAGACGCGCAAGGACAGAGGGACGGACGGGCGGACGGGGCAAGAGAGACACACCAGGCCGGGCTCAGGAGAGGGTGGGAGGGTACAAATGGCAGCCAGGCACGGGAGGGATTCTCCGAGGGTGCCCACTTTGTTTAAGCCTCTCTGGTTCCTGCGCACGAGCCGGGAGGGAGTGGGCAGCCCCAAGGCAGGTGTGTTGGGGAGGACATCACCACCAAGGTTGCCCGGAGGCGGGTGGCACCTGTGCCACCTTTGTGCAGGTTGAGAAAGGACAGGCTGCGCGAACGACACTGCCACCCTCCTTCACCTGGCATGTGGGTTTTTTTTTTCCCTGTGGCTCTGTGCAGCCTCCCCCCTTCCCGTTCTCAACGGCCCCCCTCCCCGATCCGGTTCCCTGCGGCTTCCCTTGGCAGCCATGACAATCCCCAAATTATGGCTTCAACCGTTGATTCATTATCCATCTATATAGCAAGAGGAAAAGTGCCGGAGGAAGAGAGAATATTATCCGGGTCCCCGTGAAGGGCAAAAAAAGCGCTTTTTTTTTTTTTTGTTAACCATTTGGGGCAAAGGGAATGTGGATGGATGGATGGGTTCTGAGATTGGTGGTGGTGGTGCTGCTGCTGGACTACAACTCCCAGAGTTCCCAGCCACGCTGAGAGAGAGGGAGAGGAAAGGCAGTCCCACAGTGGGGAAAGAGGGAGGGGGGAATGTGGGGTCTGGCCCTCCAGAGGGGAATTTGGTCTGCAGCCCTTGGGGGGTAGGTGGGGGGGGAGCAAAGCAGCTTCTCACTCACAGTGGGTTTTGCCCTGGAGGGAGGGAGGGAGGGAGGGAGGGAGGAAGGAAGGAAGGAAGGAAGGAAGGAAGGAAGGAAGGAAGGAAGGAAGGAAGGAAGGAAGGAAGGAAAAAGGTAGGTAAGGAGGTAGGAAGGAAAATAGTTGGTAGGTAGGTAGGTAAATAGGAAGGAAGGAAGGAAGGAAGGAGGGAGGGAGGGAGGAAAATAGTAGGTACCGTAGGTAGAAAGGGGGAGGGAGGGAGGAAGGGGTGGAACTTGGGAGAGAGGGAGGAAGGGGTGTAACGTGGGAGGGAGGAAAGGAAAGAAATGGAGCATGGGAAGGAAGGAAGGAAGGAAGGAAGGAAGGAAGGAAGGAAGGAAGGAAGGAAGGAAGGAAGGAAAGTGGGCAAAAAGTAGGGAGATAGGAAGGAAGGAGAGGGAGGAAGGAAGGAAGGAAAAGTGTAAGAAAGGAGGGAGGGAGAAAGGAAGGAGAGGCAGAGGGATGGGGAAGGAAGGAAAAGCGTGTGAAAGAATGGAGGGCGGGAAGGAAGGAAGGAGAATGGGAGGAAGGGAGGAAGAAAAGATGGAAGAAGGGAGGGAGGAGAGTGGAAGGAAGAAGAGGGAGGGAAAGAGAGAGAAAGGAGACAGAGAGGGAGGAGAGAAGAACAGAAGGAAGCAAAGTAGGAAAGAGAGGGAGGGAGAAAATAAAAAAAGGATCTTATCTGTCCCCCTCCAAAGGAGCTGCCTTCCAGCCAGCCCATAGACAAGAGGTTGGTTCCCCAGTCACCTCGGACACTCACCCACCCACTGGGCTTGTACCACCCCAAGAAGCCCCCCCACTCCTTCACTTTCCCCCTTTCACTTTCCTTCCCATGCCAAACAGTCCCTCTGGGGAGCCCAGCCCAGGACTCTGATCAGAGCAGGCAAGAAACACCAGGGGGAAGCAGCTTGGTGGGGTGGGTGGGAGTGTCTGCCTGTGTGTGGAAGTTAAAACACCCCCCCATTCGGTTGTTGTTTGTTTGTTTTTGGCCAGACTTTGCCAGGTGAGGCTCCCAGGCTCCCTGCTGCCTGTTTTGCCCTGGGAGGGGGGTCTCTTGGGTGCCCAAGGGCAGCCAGGGAGAGAAAGCTGCAAGGACCAGTTGGGGGGCGGGGCGGGGCATCCCCGACCCTTGAAGCCCCCCCCACCGCTCAATTGCAGCCCCCCCCCACCAACCCACAGCCCCGGGCCGGCTGGAAATACACAACCTCGCCCAATTCCCTCCTCTCCCTCCTGGGCACGTGGCACGGGGTGCCCTGGGGGGGGGAGGGCAGCGAGGCCGGGAGCGCCCCGTTCTTCTTCCCCTCCCCACCCGCCCGTGGGTGCAAGGCAGCGGGGTGCCAGCACCCCCCCCTCCACTCCGACCCTGCCGTCTACTCTTGAGTCGCGCCTAGCTTCGAGGAAAGAGGGAGAGGAGGAGGAGGAGGAAGGAAAGAAGGAAGGAAGGAAGAAAAAAAAATTCCAGGGAAAATAGGTCATGACACGCGCGCTCCGACGCACAAAGCCCCCCCCCGATCGCCGCCCGGAGACCCGCCCGTCGCCCCCTCCCCCGACAAGGGGGTCCCCGCCCGGGTTCGCAGGGTATTGGTGGGGCAGGAGGAGCGTCTCCCAGCCGGGGCCACGAGTTCTCCCTCCCCCGCCCCAACTATTCCTCCGTTGCAGAGCAAAGGGCGCGCGTTCACACGACACGCTTCCACCACAGCCCCCCGCCCCAGTCCCCGACCCGGCAGCCGCTGGGAGTCTTTCCCCGCGGCTACCAGGTCCGCGCGGAACAGCTGCCGGGCGAGAGAAGCGGCGGCCGGAGGAAGGAAGATTGGAGGGGGGAAGAAGGAAGGGAGAATGGAGGGGGGAAGGAAGGAAGGAAGGAAGGAAGGAAGGAAGGAAGGAAGATTGGAGGGGGAAAGAAGGGAGAATGGAGGGAGGAAGGAAGGAAGATTGGAGGGGGAAAGAAGGGAGAATGGAGGGAGGAAGGAAGGAAGATTGGAGGGGGGAAGAAGGGAGAATGGAGGGGGGAAGGAAGACTGGAGGGAGGAAGGAAGGAAGATTGGAGGAAGGAAGGAAGGAAAATTGGAGAGGGGAAAGAAGGAAGGAGGGAAGGAAGGAAGGACTGATGGTTTGGGGCCAAGCGACACCCCCATCCCCGCCGCCCCCGGCCGGCTGCAAATCCCCGAGCTTCAGTTCTGGAGAGGCCAGCAAGCCTTGACTTTGGCGGGGGGGGGGGTCGGGAAGAGAGAGAGAGAGAGAGAGCTGGAGCAAGTGAGGGCGGGGGAGGGAAGGGTGGGAAGGGGCGGGGGTCCCCGTCCAGACAGCCGCCAGACGGGGTGGGTGGGGAGGGCTGTCAAGAGGAGGAATCTCCGGAGAGGGTCTGTCGGGGGGGGGAGGATGAAATGGGGGACCCTCCCTGCACCGCGCAGCCCCGGGGATCCCCTGATGCACGCCCGCTCCCAGACACCCCCCCGGGACCCCCTCCCCAATTCGTTCAGCCCTCCGCGCGCCCTCCCCCCCCCCCGGGGCCCCGGGGTACTCACTGCGGGTTGGAGCTGTTCCAATGCACGGCGTGCCGGTTGCCCAAGCTGCCGCGGCAGAGCAGCAGGACCAGCAGCTGCAGCAGGAGCAGCGGCGGCGGCGAGGGCGGCGGGCAGAGGCGAGGCAGCGAGAGCCGGGCCATCCCGCCGGGCGACGTCCCGGCCGCCAGCCACCGCGCCGACGGGAGCCCGCTCCCGGTCCGCAACACCAGCAGGAGAGGAGCCGGAGACCAGCCGCGGAGATCGTCGCCGCTCCCGCTGCTGCTGCTGCTGGCTGCCGCCGAAGCCCGAAGCCTCCAGCGCCGCCCCGGCTCCTCCTCGCGCGCGGCCCCGCTCCGGGACCGCCCCCTCCCGCTGCCTGCGCGTGCCCGCCTCCCTCCCTCCCGCGCGCTAAGGCTCGCTCGCGCCCGCGCCGTTTTCCCACGGGCTTCCCCCACGCTGCTGCGCCTTCGCTGCTTCTCTCGGCTCAAGCCAGCCCCGGAGAGGGCGGAGACAAGAGCGGGGTGGGCGGGGCTGGGACAGCTCTCCAGGCCACGCCCCCCCCTGGGGGACCCTCCGCTAAACCCCTTTCCTCCCCCCCCTCAATTTCCCTGCCCCAAGGGGGAGGGGGAAAAAAAATGAAACCCTTTCCAGATGTTTCTTCTCCATCACCACCACCACCACCCCCCTGTTTCTATGGGGCTCCGTCGTGACTCAGGGGCTCCTCGCATTTCGTTTAGTGACCGTTCAGAGTCCAGAGTTACAACGGCACTGAGAAAAGGGATTGATTATTATGATTATTATTATTATTATATTCTATTCTTTATATTCTATATTCTATTCTATTGTATTTCTATTCTATTCCTATTATTATTCTATTCTATTCTATTCACTATCCTATCCTATCCTATCCAATTCTATTCTATCCTATTCTATTCTGTATTTCTATTCTATTCTATCCTATCCTATCCTATCCTATCCTATCCAATTCTATTCTATTCTATTCTATTCTATTCTGTATTTCTATTCTATTCTATTCTATTCTATTCTATTCTATTCTATTCTATTCTGTATTTCTATTCTATTCTATTCTATTCTATTCTATTCTGTATTTCTATTCTATTCTATTCTATTCCATTCCATTCTATTCTATTCTCACAGATATTCTATTCTATTCTATTCTATTCTGTATTTCTATTCTATTCTATTCTATTCTATTCTATTCTATTCTATTCTATTCTATTCTATTCTATTCTATTCTATTCTATTCTATTCTATTCTATTCTATTCCATTCCATTCTATTCTATTCTCACAGATAACCTGAACCTGTTATTTGAACATATTTGAGCTTTCAAGAAGAGACTCGACTGCCATCTGTTCAGAAATGATGTAGGGTCTCCTGCTTGGGACAATGGGTTGGATTAGATGACCTCCAAGGTCCCTTCCAACTCTTTTACTCTTATTCTAGTCTATTCAGCCTTGGAAGCGGATCCAGGCAGGCCAGCGTCAGGGCTGGGCCACCCAGCCTCTCTCTGCGCCCAAAATTGCTGAGCTAGGAAGCCGGGCGACGGACGCCCGCCTGCCCACCCAGTGGGGAGACTCCCCACCCGCCGGGGGGCCGGCCGTGCCCGAACACGCCGAGCTGTGGTCGAGTTGGACGCGGCGCGTCAGGAATGCAGCCAAAAGCCCCAGGCCAAGGTGGGACCCGTGTCCTATGCTGGAGAAGCCGGCCCCAGCCTTGTATGTGTTGGTTTTTTTTGCCAAAGTTAAAATACGAAACAAAGAAGAAAATGAAGAAACCAACTACAGAAAGTCCTCAAGTTACAACGCTTCATTTAGTGACTGTTCGAAGCTACAACAGCACTGGAAAAAAGTGTTTCCCCCCCCCCACTTAATGACTCACCGTCACATGATTAAAATTAAGACGCCTGGCTACTGACCCGCATTCGCGACGGTCGGTCGCAGTGTCCCGATCCCCTTTTGTGACCGTCTGACCAGCAGAGTCAGGGGGGAAAGCCAGAAGCTTTTCACAATTGTGTTATTAACTTCTACAACTGCAGTGCTTTCCTTCACAACAGTGGCAAGAAAAAGTTGTAACCGGGGTCAACATTCGCTTAAGAAATGTCTCGTTTAGTGGCCAAAAAATTGGGCTTCAACTGTGGTCGTAAATCCTGTACCAGCAGACACTAATAATAATAATAAAACCCACCACGTGTATAAAAGAACCCGCAATAAATAATGTCTCCCTTCTTTGCCAAAACAAGCTCTGTTTTTTTTTTAAAAAAAACCATGAGTGTATCGCTCGGCACGCCTCGCACACAGATCTGGCTTTGGACCCATTTCCCCCCCCCCCCAAAAAATTGATTCTCCATCCGATCAAATTGTGCCCCTCGCTATCTGGACAGCCGCGCTCGATCTGCACCCCCAAAACCCCTGCAGGGTGTATATTTTTTTTGCAAATGGCGCCTTTGCAAACCAGGAAAGGTGGCTTCCCACACCATTTTGGCTGGCTGCTCTTGAAAACCCAGATCCTGGCCTGACGGACGAACCTTGACAGACGTGTTGTTGCAAGGATGCAACCTGCATCGGCCGGGCTTTTGCAAACACACATCAAAAGGTTGCCGACTGGAGTAAAAATCCTGGTTTTTTTTGCAGGCCTCTTGCCACCTGGAGAAACGTTGACTTCTAATTTGATTCCGTTCCTTGACCTACCAAGGGATCAAACACGGTTTGATCCTTCTGTAAATGACAATAGCCTGGATTGCACCAAGCCTGGGTTTATTAACCTGAGGGTTCCTTGTAACAAGCCGAGTTCAAAGCAAGCCGCTATCAATGTCCTGGCTAGACACTTGGCTAGACAAGGCCCTGATAGGAGAGCACCCAGGGCATCCTCCCGGCTGAAACAAATCACAGAAGTGGTGCAGCTGGAAGGAACTCTAAAGGTCAGCTAGTCCAGCATGCCGCCAAGCACGGAAAAACTGCTTAACCATTCAAGCCTGGTCTTCTTGAGCAGGGGGTTGGACTAGGTGACCTCCGAGGTCCCTCACAACTCCGTTATTCTGTCTTCTCAGCAGGGGGTGGGACTAGATGACCTCCGAGGTCCCTCTGAACTCCGTTATTTTGTCTCTGAGCAGGGGGTTGGACTACATGACCTCCGAGGTCCCTCCCAACTCCGTTATTCTGTCTTCTCAGCAGGGGGTTGGGACTAGATGACCTCCGAGGTCCCATCCAACTCTGTTATTCTGTCTCTGAGCAGGGGGTTGGGACTAGATGACCTCCGAGGTCCCATCCAACTCCGTTATTTTGTCTCTGAGCAGGGGGTTGGGACTAGATGACCTCCGAGGTCCCTCCCCAACCTTGTTATTCTGTCTTCTGAGGATGGGGTGGGGCTAGATGACCTCCGAGGCCCCTTCCACCTCTGTTATTCTGAAATTTAAGCCTGTTCACAGCAGCCTTTTGCCCTTTTTTTTCTGCCGCTCTTTTATCCACACAACGCACAACTTGCTTGCTTCCTTCTCCTCCTCCTCCTCCTCGTAGCTGGCTGCTAGCCGACCCACTGATTCATCCCCCCCACCCCACCCCACCCACCCCCCCAGGACCTACTAGGACACAACCTTGTGCCCTGCCCGAACACGCCCCATGCCAGCTTCGCCCTTGGACTCTGGCTGCTGGCATCAACTTTCCCTGTTAAATGAACAGCTATTTCCTTCTTAGATTATCATCGCTCTTTGCCGCTGCGCAAGAGAGAAAGTTAAAAGCTTTTTAAAATATATATATATATATATATATTCTTTTCGCAGTGGCCTTGAGTTGGAAAGCTTCCCTTTGGGTAGGAAAGGGGGGCGGCGTCTCCCCCTCCCCGTTTTTTGCCTGCCTGGATGGAACCCAACCCCGGGTCAGGCGAGGCCTTTATTATAGGAGGGGTTTTATGTCTATCTTGTGGGGCAAGGATGAGCAGTCCCCAAACTTCTGGCAATTCTATTTGAGATGTATTTCCTGGCTTCTGATCTTTTATTTCCCTTTCTCTCTGTTTCCTTCCTTCCTTTCTCTCTTTCCCTTTCTTCTTTCCTTGTGTGTCTTTTTCTCTTTTCCTTCCTTCCGTCTGTTTTCCTTCCTTCCTTCTTTGCCTATTTCTTTCTCTTTTTCCTTCCTTCTGTCTGCTTTTCTTTTCCTTCCTTATCTTTCTCTCTTTTCCTTCCTTCCTTCCTTCCTTCCTTCCTTCCTGTTGTCCTTCGTTTTTCTACCTTTCTCTTTTCCTTCTTTCCTTGTGTATCTTTCTCTTTTCCTTCCTTCCTTCCTTTTCATTCCATTCATCCTTCTGTTTTCCTTCCTTCTTTGCCTATCTCTTTCTCTCTTTTCCTTCCTTCCATCCATCCATCCGTTTTCCTCCTTTGCCTTTGTTTTTTCTCTTTCCCTTCCTTTGTTCGTTCCTTCCTTCCTTTCCTCCCCCTTCTAAGTTTAATATCTTCCTCCCCCCACTCCTCCTGCCCCCCCTGAGGCTGCCTTCCCCCCCCCATTCGCCCAGCCCACTCCTCTGATTGCCTTCAAATCCCTCTTTCCACTCCATGTTTTTCTCCTGATCCGCTGCTGACAACTTGATCCTACCTGCCCAAGGATGAGTAACACCAACTCTGCCAGGCCCTGCGGGCTCTTTAGCCCCCCTCCCCTCCCCTCCCCGCTCTCCCCCTCTCCCAGCCAAAACCCCAGCGTGCAATTCAAGGCAGCTTGCGCAATTCAAGGCAGCGGGCAGTCCCGAGTGCCTTCAACAGGTATGGTGACTTGCCAAGTTCAAGGTAACAGGAAAGGAAAATTACATACCCACGCACACCTACATGTGTGGTTTTCTTTGTGTGTGTGTATATGTGTGTATGAGAAAACTGGCCTCCTTTTCCCCCCCTCCACCTTCACACGTTCCTCTGGTCATCTCCCAGGTTAGTCAAAGCACCTTTGCAATTAACCATCTGCCGAAGGTTAATTGCGGGCTATAAAAATGGTTTTATTGTTTACGGATCTCCTCCATATCTTGGTTTGAAGCTGAAGGTGGCAAAGGTAAGATTTCCCCCCCCCCATGCTATTTCCTCCCAACAACGACCCTGCGAGGTAGGCCAGGCCAAACTTGCTCGACTTGAGGACGGCAGGGCTTAAACCCCAAGGCCATCCAACCCTCCCATCTGGCCAGCTTCCGGTCCTGGATCCCGACCCCAAACCAAGACGGTTTCAAGGCCGGACGCTGCCATTCGCACATGCAGAGCGTGTCCCTTTTCCGTGGGTTTAGCCGCCTCTCCCTCCCACCGACCCTTGTTGGGTTCCCGGGAGCCTTGATCTTCCTCGCCAAACCCGGAAAACGGATTACTGTCCTTCCCCTAACCCAGTTAAGTGCGTTTTTGCGCAAACCTGGGCGTGCTGCCTCGTCGGAAAATGAAATCAAGAAAGTTGGCAGGAATTTGGTAGGTCCAAATTTGATTCGATACGAGTTGGGAGATGGCAGATTCCAGGGGGGGGGGGCAGGGCGGAGTGGGGTGACTTTGAAAAAGAGGACCCCAGGAAGGAAAAAAGGAAGTGCCCCCCCTCGCCAGCCGGTAACTGGTGTGTGGGGACCTGGGCTGGGTGTGTCTGGCTGTCGGAAACAACCCCGAAGTACCAAAAAAAAAAAAAAAATCCATGAATTATTCATCCCGGGGAAGTGAAGTGTACAAAACGCAACCCAGGGGGAAAAAAAACAAGCTTTAAAGGGCTAATGGGGATGGGGGGGGGGGAAAGAGGGAGGTGGGGGCTTGGTGGGGGGGAAGAGGGAGGCATGCTTACATGCTTTGGTGGGTGCAGAACATGTGGGAAGCTGCTGCGCATTAACATGCTGCGTGCCGGGTGCGTGCCGAAGTTAAAAAAAAACAAAACCGCTTTTATTCGGGATGTCCGGGGGATGTGAGTAAATGGGGTGGGGTCCCCCCTTTTAATTTTAATTCACGTCTCTGCAAGGGGGTCCCTGCTAGCACATCTGGGAGAGGGGTGGTCTTTGAACAGCAACTGGCTGAGTTCCCCCGAGAAAGGAAATTCGGATTTCGCTGGGACCCTAAAATAAAATCTAATCCAGTGTTTCTCAACCTTGACAATTTTAAGGCATGTGGACTTCAACTCCCAGAATTCCACAGCCAGCTTTGCTGGCTGTGGAATTCTGGGAGTTGAAGTCCACATGCCTTAAAATTGTCAAGGTTGAGAAACACTGATTCTAATCCCTCCTATCAGCTGCACAGAGAAACTCTGGGGAAAACCCGATGGTTCGTTTAGTGACCGTCCACCGTTACAACGGCACTGGGCAAAAAAAAAAAAAAAAAGTGAACTTAGCAGCACTTCAAGTTGACGACCATCCCGGCATCCCCGCAGCCGCTTGATCCAAATTTGGATGCTCGGAAACCAGTTCGTATTTATGACGGTCGCAAGGTCTCCCCCCGGGGGTCACGTGACCCCCTTTTCCAACCGTTTGGAAGTATCCGCTTCAAAAGGTTTTTACATGATGCATGATGCACCCTAGGCCAAACCCACAAACCAGGATGGGGACGCACAATCGGAGCGTATTCAGGAACCCGGCATTTTCGAAAGGCTGAATTCCTTAGAAAATGCCGAATTATCAGCGAATGAGGTTGCCAAACAAGAAACAAACCCCTGATAATTAGACAGAATTGACAATCTTGGCTGCTGGAAAGAACTTTTCACACGCTCCGTACCCGAAAGAGTTAAAGAGAGACTTCGCCGCTGAACAACACAGAGTGCTTTATAAACCTCCTGCTAACTACATGTGTCAACCCACGTCAGCTTCTGAAACGTTTTCCCTGAATTAAATTTAAAAAGGAGGGGGGGAAAAACGTGGCAAAAATGATCTCGTGTTCCTTCGTGGCGACGGCGAAGTGAAAATTGAGTGTTATTTCCCCCTTTCATCGTCAGAACGAAGCTGACGTTCCAGGAACTCGGCAAAAAATATCATGCAGGCGGTCCTTGGCTTACGGCCGCCATTGAGACCAAGTTTTCCGTTGCTAAGCGAGACAGTTGCCCGGCGAGCTTTGCCCCCTTTTTACGACTTTCCTTGCCGCCGTCGTTTAAGTGAATCCTTGCAGTGGGTAAGCTAGTAACCTGGTTTGTTAAGTGACTCTGGCTTCTCGGTCGACTTTGCTTGTCAGCAGGTCACAAAAGGGGGTCACGTGACCCCACACACACCGAGACATTGCGACCGTCATAAGTAGGAATCGGTTGCCAAATGTTTGAATAGAATAGAATAGAATAGAATTAGAATAAAATAAAATAAAATAGAATAGAATAGAAATAAGAAGAAATATTATAGAATAGAATAGAATAGAATAGAATAGAATAGAATAGAATTAGAATAAAATAGAATAGAATAGAATAGAATAGAACAGAACAGAATAGAAATAAGAAGAAATAGAATAGAATAGAATTAAGAAGAATAGAATAGAATAGAATAGAAAATATGGAATAGAATAGAAGCTGGAAGGGACCTTGGAGGTCATCTAGTCCAGCCCCGACTCAGATTCCCTGAACAGCCCTGTTTACTAACTTCACAACTGCAGTGATCCACTGGCGTAACGGTGGCCAGAAAGGTGGTAAAAATGGGGGCAAAACTAACTTAACAACCCTCAGGCTTAGCCATAGAAATGTCGGCCGGCCTTGTGATGGTAAGTCAAGGATTACCTGCACCGTGTAGCCTGCAGGACGCAGTGTCCGTATTCTGATGACACGACGGCGCAGGTAAACAGGGACCGCGGGAGAATGTGACGCTTGCTCCTCTGAGGGACATCCACCCAGTGGACGGACAGTGCCTACCGGCCGTCCTTCACGGCTCGGTGGGCTCGCCGTGTTTGCCACAGCCCTGCGGCGATGGACAGACAGACGGACGGACGGCCGTGCCAGCAGCAAAGGCTTGGCAACTTCCCCTTGGCTTCCCCCCCAGTGAGAAGATTGAGTCCACTCCCATCCCCCCCCCGTGTCTCCCGCCCACAGAGCAGCCGTCAGGAACCGTGGCAGGCTGACGGCACAGAGAGTGCCGAAGGCGAGAACGGGCAGTGCCAGGGAGGGACGAGTTCTTGGCAGGCAGCCCAACCAGGCTGGGCTGTGCGTTTGTGTGTGTGTGCATACCCGCGCCGTGGAATGGTGAAAGACAGAGCGAGGAAGGGGTGCTGCGGGCTGTCGTTTCAAGGCAAGGGAAAGCTGAGAATTGCGCTTTCTGTCTGGCGCGGCGTGTCAGTCGCCACCTTCTGCCACTCGCCGTCACCCGTGCGCGGGAGGGGGGAAACCCCGCTCGCAAGGCGCCGGGTGGCACAGAAATAGCTCCTCACACGGAGGACGTCTTCGCGGAGACGCCGGTGTGCCCGCGTGGTGTTTACTGCCACGGGCGCGCCACAGGTGCTGCGTGTGCATGGCTCCGTATGCCCCTGGCGGAATAAAGACACATGTGGAAAAATTGCACGCTGGCGATAGCTGGTCCTGCGCGTGCAACGTTTCCTTAATGACCGCTCCAAGTTATAAAAAAGGGACTGGGGGACCCACTTTCCCACCTTACGACCGTCGCAGGGTCAAAATTTGGACGCTCGGCCACTGACTCGTATCTAGGACGGTCGCAGCGTCCCCGGGGTCGCGCGACCCTCCTTTGGCGAACCTTCTCGCCAATCAGTGAAGAAGCCAGACCATGTGACTCGCTTAAGGACTGCAAGGATTCATTTACCGACCGGGGCGAGGAAGATCGTAAAACGGGGGCAAAAGTCGTTGAACAAATGTTTCGCTTAGCTGCCAAAATCAGGGGCCATAAGCTGAGGACAGCAAAGACACATATCATATCGGGGATATTGCACGCTTGTGTTAAGTACGTGCACTGAGGCTTGTGGAGATTTGATTGGCACTTGTGTCAAGGTAGTTACTGTTTGTAGAAGGATTATCCCGATGCTAGTTTGCTCCAGGGTCTCCTCTGCCAGGCCAGGGCCTGGACCCATCCAAGCTCACCCCCCCCCTTTGCCCACTGCTCGGGCACCAACGTGGCCGCTCGGATCTACTCGGGCGCACTGCGAGGGGGTGGCGATTTGTTGCTTTTTCAGCTCTGACTCATTTCCCTGAGCTGATGGCAGGCGGCTGCGTTCCCACATGGTAGCAACTGGGAGAACGCCAGGCAGAGGGAGAAAAGGAGGCTTGCCAACCGATGCCAGGCTCGCGATGGAAGCGTGCCCAGCCCAGAGCCCCTGTGATGGACGGGGACATCGAGGCCGGGCAACAAATCCCATTCAAAACCATGGAATGGAACGGAACGGGACGGGACAGGACAGGACAGGACAGGACAGGACAGGACAGGACAGGACAGGACAGGACAGGACAGAACAGAATAGAATAGAATAGGAGCTGGAAAGGACCTTGGAGATCATCTAGTCCAACCTGCTCAGGCAAGAAACCCTATACCATTTCAGATAGAATAGAATAGAACAGAATAGAACAGAGGAAGGAAGGAAGGAAGGAAGGAAGGAAGGAAGGAAGGAAGGAAGGAAGGAAGGAAGGAAGGAAGGAAGGAAGGAAGGAAGGAAAAAAGAATAGCAGAGCAGCAGAATAACACAGTTTGAGGGGACCTTGGAGGTCATCTAGTCCAACCCCCTGCTCAGGCAGGAAACCCTATAGCATTTCAGACAAGTGGTTGTCCAGTCTCTTCTTAATAATGGCTTACTATTAGTCCTCGCCTTATGGTCACCATTGAGGCCAACACAGCCGTTGCTAAGTGAGATCTTCGGGGGGGGAGGGGGCTTTTGCAAAAGAAGGCGGGAGGCGAGTGGGGGGTGGAAACTCGGAGGCCCGTGTGTGCGTGTGTGTGTGTGTGTGTGTGTGTGTGTGACTTTTTTATTTATTTTTTTAATTTTTATGGCTTCCTGTGACAGCTCCTCCTATAGTGCATAGACAGTGTTCCATGGCTGGGCAAGGGGGGGGGGCAACTCTGCAGCTGGAGTAAGCCCTGGTGGAGTGGGGCATGATAATGGAGCCTGTCAAGCGGAGGGGGATAAATTATTCATTAAATAAATAAACATACAGTGGGCGTGAGAAGACACAGGAGGAAGCATCGCACCATGAGGAGGGGCCGTGGGCGGGGGGGGGGCGCAGAGGCCTTGGCACAAGGCTGGCCAGGGCACCGCCTACCCATCCCAGCTTTAAGGGGTCGGAAAGGGAGGGATCAACATTAGATTTATGCCCAGGCTAGCAAAGGACTCAAAAGAAAATCTGGGCAGAACTGGGTGTGCAAAACGCCCCCAGGGATTGCTTGGCACCCGGGGGGAAAAAAAATCTGACTTTGTGTGTATGTGTGTATGCAGATAAACAGACAAGATCTATCTATCTGCATACATATTTATATATGCAGACAGATCTATTAGATAGATAGATAGATAGATAGATAGATAGATAGATAGATAGATAGACAGACAGACAGACAGACAGACAGACAGACAGACAGACAGACAGACAGGTATAGATAGACAAGATAGACAGGATAGACAGACAGATGAGATAGATAAGATAGATAGATAGATAGATAGATAGATAGATAGATAGATAGATAGATAGGTAGGTAGGTAGGTAGGTAGACAAGATAGAGATAGATAGATAGACAGACAGATAGATTCTGTTATTCTGCCTGAGCAGGGGGTTGGACTAGAAGACCTCCAAGGTCCCTTCCCCCCATTATTCCGTATTCTGTTCTGACTTTCAAAGCACATTAAAAAGGGGGGGGTCTCTTTTCATTTCCAGGTAAAACTGCTCTCTTTCCATTTCAATTTTTTTTCTTAATTTCCAAGCACATTTTCATTTTTCAAAGAGCAAAACGGCGCTTCTTTTCCTTTCAACCCAGCCAGGGTGCAGCCACGGAGGTTCAAGATCCCCCCCACCCCACCAAAGACCCCCCCCTCCATTCAGATGTGCACAATATCCAGGCAGCGAGGAAGCAAAATGGGATGCAAAGTGATTTGAGCGCAGGATCGGCCAACCTTGAAAAATAAATCCTTTCTCTCTCTCTCTCTCTCTTTGGACAAAGGAGATAGATTTCTCCTCTCCCATCCAGGCAAAATGGAAGATTCAATCAAATAATTTAGCCCGATTTCCCCAAGGTTTTTCCCTCCCCCCATCGCTCTATTTCCGGTTCCCCATTTTAACTACCCGCTGTGCGTTCATTAAAATTGGATGAGGGGCTTCTGCATTGTCGGATTCGTTCAGCGTCTCACCGCTACAACGCTTTACCGTTCTCGGTCGAGACCCTCCAGAGATCCTGGGAAAGCTACTCTGGGCCGGCTTAAGATCCGGATCCCGTCTCTCGGGATCCGCTTTAAAGCTAGCAACAGGCTGGGTTTCTCCTGGTTTTGATTCGAAGGAACAGGTGGGATGAAAAATGACCGGCCGTTTTTCGCACCCGGATCTGAGAAGACTCCTTCCTTCCTTCCTTCCTTCCTTCCTTCCTTCCTTCCTTCCTTCCTTCCTTCCTTCCTTCCTTCCTTCCTTCCTTCCTTCCCCCATCCCTCTCTCCCTCTTTCTTTCCCTTCCCCTCTTTTCTCCTTCCTTCCTTCCCCCATCCCTCTCCCTCTCCCTCTCCCTCTCCCTCTCCCTCTTTCTCTTTCCCTTCCTTCCTTCCTTCCTTCCTTCCTTCCTTCCTTCCTTCCTTCCTTCCTTCCTTCCTTCCTTCCTCCAATTTGGGGAGGCCGGTCCCAAAACAGGGATCCCTTCCCCTGGAAGATGCTCCTTGGGCATTCTAAGGGGGCTTGACCCACTGTGCCTGTTCTCCACCCGCAACCTCCAGGCTTGACCCCTCTCAAGGCCGGCTCCTCCATCTCCAGCAACTGGCATCCAAGGAGATGCCAAGCAAAGTGTGAAGAGAGATGGAGAAGCAGCGGGCCGGGAAAACCACCGTCTCTGCAGGGAGCCGGCTGGCCAGACAGCCGAAGCGCCAGCAACCTCCGGAGCTGCTGAGCGGGCAAATCTAGGCAGAGGAATCCCAGGTGAAAATCCCCCTGCCCCGTTGGGAAGATTCTCAGCATGTTGGGATGCAAACCAGCCTGGGATAAAAGTGGGCTTAATTCAGTGCAAAAACAGCCCCTCGCGAAGCAGGCCAGCAACAGGCTGACCAATGCTTTCCGCCAGCTTCCCCGAACCAGTTGTCAGGTTCAAGGCCACCACGACAGAAAGTGGGGGACACCCTGACGGTCGTAAACACACCCCACTTGCACTTACGACCCGTTGCAGCGTCCTGCGGTCACGTGATCACATTTTGCAACCTTTTTTTTCCCAGATTTGCCTCCAAGACCGTTGCGTTGATCAAGCTGGATTCGCTTTAAGGACGGCGGTAAAAATCGTTGCCAAGTTGCAACCGACTCAATTGCAATGACTTACGGCTGGAATCAAGGACTATACCTGTAATCGCAACCCCTTGTGTCCTAAATTCAATTGTGGTTCAACACACAAACTTGGCAACTTGCAGAGCGAAGGAGAAGGGGGGGGTGCGCACGCGAAAAGCTGACATTTCAACCACGGCGCTAAATTATTATTATTATTATTATTATTATTATTATTATTATTATTATTATTATTATTATTATTATTATTATTATTATATTTCCTTTTGGAGTGAATTGACTGTTTCATCGTTTTTTGTTCTTTTCCTTTTTTCTACACGTCTTTTGTATGCTGTTCCTTTTTTGTTCCTTTTTAACGAGCTGCCACAGCTTCCCTTCTTAACGGTTTGCTCCTGTTTCATTTTTTTTTTTTAATCTCTTTTTTGTCTTTTGTTTCTTTTTTTCAATTAGCTCCGATAGCTTTGCTTTTCAAAGGCAACAATGCCATCAACAAACTGGCAGGTAGACCGGTTGCAGATGGTGGTTAAAACGGCGCTGTTTTCTTTAAATGCCATCAAATTTATAATTATTTTTTTTTAAAAAGAAAGTCATACAAAGGGGTAGAGAGAAATCCAGGTTTGTGATGGAGAGTTTGTGGAAAGCGTGGCGTTTTAAAGCCCTTACGCTGGTGTGCTTCGCTAAGCTACTTGAAGGAAAACTCACCCTTGAACAAACCATGGTTCAAACTAACCCAGCATAAGAATAAGAATTGTCTTCGCTAAGCTACTTGAAGGAAAACTCACCCTTGAACAAACCATGGTTCAAACTAACCCAGCATAAGAATAAGAATTGTCTTCGCTAAGCTACTTGAAGGAAAACTCACCCTTGAACAAACCATGGTTCAAACTAACCCAGCATAAGAATAAGAATTGTCTTTGCTAAGCTACTTGAAGGAAAACTCACCTTTGAACAAACCATGGTTCAAACTAACCCAGCATAAGAATAGGAATTGTCTTCACTAAGCTACTTGAGGAAAACTCACCCTTGAACAAACCATGGTTCAAACTAACCCAGCATAAGAATAAGAATTGTCTTCGCTAAGCTACTTGAAGGAAAACTCACCTTTGAACAAACCATGGCTAAAACTAACCCAGCATAAGAATAAGAATTGTCTTCACTAAGCTACTTGAAGGAAAACTCACCTTTGAACAAACCATGGCTAAAACTAACCCAGCATAAGAATAAGAATTGTCTTCGCTAAGCTACTTGAAGGAAAACTCACCTTTGAACAAACCATGGCTAAAACTAACCCAGCATAAGAATAAGAATTGTCAAAAAAAAAAAAAGAGAAAAAAAAGAAAAAAAAAAAAGAATAAGAATTGTCTTCACTAAGCTACTTGAAGAAAAACTCACCCTTGAACAAACCATGGTTCAAACTAACCCAGCATAAGAATAAGAATTGTCTTCGCTAAGCTACTTGAAGGAAAACTCACCTTTGAACAAACCATGGTTCAAACTAACCCAGCATAATAAGAATAAGAATTGTCTTCGCTAAGCTACTTGAAGGAAAACTCACCTTTGAACAAACCATGGCTAAAACTAACCCAGCATAAGAATAAGAATTGTCTTCACTAAGCTACTTGAAGGAAAACTCACCCTTGAACAAACCATGGTTCAAACTAACCCAGCATAAGAATAAGAATTGTCTTCGCTAAGCTACTTGAAGGAAAACTCACCCTTGAACAAACCATGGTTCAAACTAACCTAGCATAAGAATTGTAAGCAGGATTCATGACGAGGCAATTCAAGATGACTAGACAGAAAAGAAGCAGGATGTTGACGCGGTTATTATGGGTAGAAATGTTTAGAAAGAATTTTGTTTTTAAATTGTCACCTATCGAATTAATAAGAATTGTATTAACTCAAGATTGGCAAAGAGAATATTACTGTAAGAAGAGGAAATCAAATAAAGTTATTATGTGGGCTTTGGAATATAAAAACTGATTTGTTAGTGATTACTCTGTAAATATAAGCCCGGACGACACACTGTTGACCAAATATTAAGGTGTTAAAAAATCAATAAAATATATTTTTTTAAAAAAAAAAAAAACAAGTAACCCGGCATGGTGTGGGGTGCAAATGGACAGGAGTTGGGTCACTCCTCCCAGCTCTTTTTCTAAATTTTGTGCAAAAGTATGAAGGAAAAAGAACAACGATGCAACACGACGGAGATCTGTTGCATCCAATACAGGTGCGCCTCACTTTACGACCTCAACAGAGCCCAGATTTTCTGTCCCTAAGCGAGATCTCTGTCAAATCAATGTTGCCCCGTTTTACGATTGTTGAAGGGAATTAAATTCGTGACCCGGAGGCGAAGGGAATCCACCTTCCCCCCCCCCTCATTGACTGGTTCTCGTCAGCCGGGTCGCAAAAGGGGGAATCGCGTGACCCCGGCACGGTCGTAATTACGAGTCACAAGCTTCTGAATCTGGATCACGTGACCCCTGGGGATGCTGCGACGGTCGTTAAGGGTGAAAAAGGTGTGCTTTTTTCCGTGGCTGTTGTCACTCTGAACGGTCACTAAAGGTCGTAAGCTTGAGCAGGGGGTTGGACTAGATGACCTCCCGAAGTCCCTTCCAGCTCTATTCTGATTGATTGATTGATTCTAGCCAAGATGAGGCTTCATACCTAGGACCCTCTCCCACCTCCCTGACGCACACCCACACAAAGACACAACCCTTGTCTTCTTTGCAAAAAACAACACAAAAAACTCACATTTGTTTGCATTTTGGCCTCTTTGCTTATTGCTACCTTCTGCACTCAACACCTCCAGCTTCCACCCCCCCCACCCCAATCTCCTGCTATCCAGCAATTTTAGCAACCTTCAAGTGTGTGTGTGTGGGGGGGGTGAACTGCACCCGGTGCCTTCCTTCCTTCTGCAGCGGTGGCGCCTAGGAGAATATGAAGCCATAAATAACGGGAGATGGAAGGAAGAGGGGGAGAGAAGAAGGAGAAGAGCTGAAACCAAGTGGCGGGCTGTACCGTAATGGTGAAATATGGGTCTGCTGGGTGCAGGGCTGCGCCTGGCGCACACAAAAACCTTTTTTTTTTTTTTTTTTTGCTGCTGCTGCTGCTGCAACCGATGCAGCAACCAGGATGGGATGCCTGAATAAATATCTCCCTGCTTGAAAACAAACGTTAGAAAAGTGGGTGTACAAACTGCAATTGTTCAGAATTATAAAGATATTTTATATTGGGGGGTGGGGGGGTTTCCCACTTTTTAAAGACCCCTTTTTATGGTGTAGGGTTAGAGTTAGGTCACCATGAACTCGGAGAGCAAAATGGGCATCGCCAACAAATTCGGAGTGCTTGGGTGTGGTTAGGAGGACACCGAATTTTCTAGGCTGCCCTATCTATGTTTCCAGGGAAAATACATGGGAAAAGTGGGTTACATTTGGGGGATTCCCCCCCCCCCGTTTTTTTATAAAGCACTTTTTATGTGCTTTTTTTCCCCCTCCTAGAGAATGTACGCAGTTGCATGGTAGTTTTCTTTGTGCTCTGCTCCTTTTGTCTTTTTTCGGTTACTGTTTTAATTTAAAATAAAAATGTTAATTTGAAAAGAAAAATATCAAGCCGGCTTTTCCTGCTTGAGGCGGAACTAGAACTCACCGTCTCCTGGTGACTGGCCCAAGGTCACCCAGATAGCTTCCCTGCCGAAAATGGAACTACAACTCCCGTCTCCTAGTGACTGGCCCAGAGTTATCCAGAAGTCTTTCATGCCTACGACAAGACTAGAACTCACCATCTCCTGGTGATTGGCCCTAAGCCACCCAGCTGGCTTTCACGCCTAGGGCAGAACTAGAACGCTCGGTCTCCCGCTGATTGGCGCAAATTCACCCAGATGGCTTTCTAACCAACTAGGGTGGGACTAGAACTCCTAGTCTCCTAGTTTTTGGGCTAGTATCTTAACCACTTACATCAAAGTGGTTGCCCTATGTATCCTGCAATGGATGGATCCCCACTTTAAAATACGGCAGGTGTTCTGGGTGACAGGTCCAAAAGAAGTGGCAGGGCAGAGCCTAGGGGATGAGGCACCACAAGGAACACCTAACTCTTGTCACCCAAACGAGGCATTGAAAAAAAAAACCTCCTCAACGCACCCAGTTTCTGCCAGGCTGCCGAAGAACAGTGTTTCCCCAGGATAGCTAAGCTTTATAAACCAGGATTGCCCTGTTGGAGGTCAATTTAATTGCTCCGTTAATGTACAAAACAGCATTTGGATCGGCCCTGCGCTGACTCAGACAGCTGCTCTATTATTCTTGAAATGAACCTTAAATAAGACGGTCCAGAGCAGGGAGAGTCACCTGTGCCCTGATCTTAAATTAAGAAATCAATGACTGGCATCATCCGGCAGCTTTCGCAGAAGGAGCAACCATGAGGTTTTTCACAGGATGGGATCAACTGTCTGTCCTGCCCAGATAAGGCTGATCCAAAGCCAGGGTTAATATCCCAAGGTAGTCCTTGACTTACGTCCACCATCGGGGCGGGAATTTCTGTCGCAAAGCAAGGCAGCTTGTTAAGCGAGTTGTGTCCAGGTTTACGGATGTTAAAACGAATCTCGTGGGCCGTGATTTTCCTAAAGAAAAATAAAATTAAGAAAAAGGGAATTTGCAAAACCACCCCTCAACCAGCTAAGTCCCAGTTCTCTGGCAAAGCCAGGAAAATACTAACCTTGGCTAAGACTAACTAAGATTAGCATCCTGCACAGATGCTGTTTCTAGCTCTTTCTTTGGTGCGTGGAATAATGAGGGGTGGGGGGGAATGAAGCACAGAATAAGAAAAAAAAGGGGAGGTGGAGAAGCAAGGAAAGATGGAGGGATGGGAAAAAAGGGAAGAAGAAAAAATAAAATTTCAATTGTCTTCTCCTTACCTTGGTAATTCCACCCCTTTTTTCTTTCTCTCTCTTTCTCTTACTTTCTCTCTCTTTTTCTTTTTCTTTCTCTTTCTCTCTCCTTTCTTTCTTACTCTTTCTCTCTCTCTCTCTTTCTTACCCTCTTTCTCTCTTCTTTCTTTCTGTCTCTCTTTTTCTTTCTCTCTTACTCTCTTTCTTTTACTCTCTCTTCTCTTTCTCTCTCTCTCTTCCCCCCTCCAATATACATATAGTCCTCAAATTGCAACAGCTCGCTTAGTGACTGTCAGAAGTTAGAAGTAAAATGGGGCCAAACTCACTTAAACGTCTCGCTTAGTGACATGAATTTTGGGTCCATTGTGGTCGTAGGTTGAGGACTACCTGTTATTTAGAAATTAAAACCCTTCCTGCTTCCTGGCGTATCACTTTGAAGGAGTGGGGGGTCCATACTAAGACCTACCCCAGCACAAATCCTTTTAAATGGGGGGGGGGTTGATCTGGTTTGCCTTGGGAGCAAATGCACCCCCAGACTCAATTGAGAGATACAGAGCCCATATGAGCCTGTCAGCATTGATGGGGGTTTGGTGGTGGGGGAGATCCATCAAGGCATTGCTGACCCAGACCCTATGGGGGCTGTGAATCTGTCGTGGTGGTGGTGGTGGTGGTGTGTCCACCCCCTTTGCCCCCCACCCCACAGCTCCCCACTAAATTATTCACACCATCGATCTGTCTTTCTTGCTGCTCCAGCGTCTACTTTCCACTTGTAGGGCTGGTGCAAAGAGGGGGCGGGGGAGTGGGGAGGGGGGCTCAGAAGAGGTGGCAGAGAATTGCAAGGGGGATAAGATCAGCCCAAAAGGCTTGTAAATGTTTTTTTTTTAAAGTTATTTAACAGCCTCTGCAAGGTGAGCTTAGCTTTAAGGCAGCAGCCAGAAAGACATGGGCTGGGGAAAAGAAAAAAAAAAGAGCTGGACTACAACTCCTATCGGCCCCAGCCAGGGTAGCCAAGGAAAGTGAAGCCTTCACGCTTGACCACATTCAGGGTCTCCCCATAGTCAGTTAAAGCTCTGCTCAAATAGTCTGGATGGCAGCTTTGCTCATCTCCGCTCCTCCAGAGGCGGCTAGGGATGATGGGTGTTGTAATCCGACAGGCTGGGATCATTTCCCAGAAGGCCCCAGCGAGTTGGGCCATTGCTAAGAGTTCTGGGAAAGAAGATTGTTTCCTACATCCATATGTCTCAAGCTCAGACATTTTAAGAAGGGTGGACTTCGACTCCCAGAATCCCCCAGCCAGCAAGCCTGTTACAGAGAATTCTGGGAATTAAAATCCACAGCCCTGGATGTTTCTTTCCCCTGTGAGCAAATTCAGTGGGGCTCAAAATCCAGTTCTCCATCTTCGGAAGATCCCCAGAAAGCAAGTGGATTTAACCAGAGTGTGACCCCCGTAATCCATCTTAATCCCCTCCTCCACTTGGGGGGGAAAGCTCCTGTTTGTTTTAATTGTAGATTTAATTTTAATTACTTTGAGGGTCAGCTTCAGAAGAGCTATGGGGGGGGGACCCCCTTTCCCCATCCTTTCTTATTTTCTTCCCCTTCTTTGAACTAAAATACAAACAAATAGCCAGCCTGCCCCCCCCACCCACCCTATACGCTTCCCAGCCATTCCCAACATTTAAAGATGGGAGGCCCCACCATTTGTCCCTTGCGGAGACACAATTCAGGCCGATTAACACCCTTTTGGCGAAAGATTGGAAAGATTGACTCCTTTTGAAAAAGTTTTGAGCCCTCATTAACCATAGCCTGAAGGGTGGTCCACTGACTCCAAAATATCTGATGGGAAAAGCAGATTATTATCATTTAAACTAGGAATCTGCATGTGGGGGGGGAGGAGGAGGGGGGAGAACACCTTTGAACCCAGGACTTGAATTAAAAGCTGGCTTTTTTTTTTTTTTACTTCTTGCCAAGATCTTTTTTTTTTAAATTCTTTTATTAAAACAATCAGCATTGAACATAAAATCTTAGTATGCATCAATCATCATAGCACCTGGTATACAACACTAAGTAGTAATCTTTGTAAACGTCTGGTTTGGTAAACATTCTTCACTCCTCCCATCAAGCCTCAACTATACGCCTGTTACACTTTATTTGATTGGTGTTTCTCTTTTCTATAGTTTATCCACAGTTTCTAGTACTTCTTGCCAAGATCTTAAGATGGTCTCAGCTTCAAACTTTTTGCTACCGATGGGTTAAGAAACTTTGCAAACTGGCAAATCGCAAAGCTGGCCAGGGGGGTGAAAGGGAACCAGTTCGATTCCTGAGCAAAATAAAGGAAATAGAAGGAAAATGGGAATCCCCCCCACCCCACACACACACACCCATTCAAACTGACCCAGTGTTGCTTTGCAAAGGGTTTAAAACCAGTTTGCACCAAGATTGGTTAAATGTGATTCAATCTTTAGACCAAGCCTTTCTGAACCTTCAGAGGTATGTGGATTTGAACTCCCAGACTGACCTACAGCCAGCTGGGGAATTCTGGGAGTTGAAGTCCACACCTCTTACAAGTTTTTAAGCCCGGGAGTGAGAAACACAGTTTTAGCAACTGCTAATAGCAATTTTGACATTGTGACAGCATCCAAGCAGGTGATCAGTGGGACTTTAAAAAAATAAAAATAAAAATAAATCTGTTGAATCGAATACAACGAAACGTGGGTTCGTATTAGGCATGCTTTAGTGACTCTCTTTGTGTTTGTTTTCCATTCGTTTCGTGTTACTGTGCGGTGTTATTGTTTTTCACAAACGTATCCAACTCTAAATTAAAAAAAAAATAAGAAAAACAAAACAAAAAAAAAACCTGGTCTTTTAGCACAGATAATTTAAGACGCGCTGCTGTCAAGAACGCCTTCCTTCTCCCCCTGAATTTTTCTCCCAACAAAGCCAGTCCTCAAACTTACGACTGTTTCATTCAGTGACCGTTCGAACTTACAACGGCACTGAAAAAAGTGACTCGTGGCCGTTTTTCACACTTACGACCACTTGCAGCATCCCCCGTGGTCACTAATTCAGACATCTGGTAACTGGCTGACTTACGCCATTGTAACTCTGGTCACTAAATGAATAGTCATAAGATGAGGACTTACCTGTATTCAGATCTGCTCGGTTTGAGTAGTGGCTCAAAATGCAAAATTGAAGAACTGCCGGGATTCGCTGAACGAAAAAAGAAAAGCCGTACAAGAGGGATGAAACTCACTTAACCAATGTTTCGCTTAGCAACGGCTGAATTGCAATCGTAAGTCGAGGACTACCTGGAACGGCAAAGACTGGAATTGCTTCTCGGTAAACCGCATCGCTTTCCCCAAAAGAAAGGAGATCTTTTAATTTTTTTCTCCTCTCTGAATCAGCTCAAATTGCCCACCCTCGTGCCAAGTTTTGTGTTATTTTAAATAAATGCTGTTTTTACAGGAAAAAAGGGGAGGAAAGAAAGAAAAAAAAAAGACATTAGCACTGGGGAAATGTAATTATGTAATATAATATAACTTAAGCCCTCACCAGAAATCCTCAGATTTCTTCCAATTAACGCCAAGGTTTCCAGATGGTTGTACAAAAAATGTTTTGTTTTTCGTCACAGCTCCTACCCGGATTATGGGAATAACACAGGCAGTGCTTGACTTGCAAGCGTTAGTTTAGTGACTGTTCAAATTTACGACGGCACTGGAAAAAGGTGACCTGTGACTGTTTTTCACACTTACGACCTGTGGTGAGGTCATCAAAATTCAGAGGCTTGGCAACTGAGTTGTATTTAAGATGGTCACAGTGTCCAGGCTAAAAATTCACATTAAACCCGGACAGAAGAATTGATCCCTGCCTTGATTTCTAAAAGAGCCTGGAACTTAAAAAGTCAAATGGAAGAAGACTTCCATTCTGCTGCTTTGCAAACATCCCTGGTTGCTGTTTTAATTATTATTATTATTATTTTTAACTTACCTATCTAATCACCAGCCCTGGGGTCAAGTCCTTTGAAGATGGTTCCTTCTTCCTGCAGGCTGCTGTTGTTGTTTTTTTTGGTCACTTTTGCACCAAAGTTAGGTGGTGAGAAAAGTAAGGCAGTTTCCCAGAGATAACCAGGCTGGGCTACTGGAATTGCAAGCGGGAGAAGAATTAGGAAATTTACAGGGAAAATCAACGCATTTGCAGGATAAAACTGATATAGTGGACTGGAAATACTGCAATTCTATTTTAACCGATCCGAGGGGTATTTTTTTCCCCCCTCCAAGCAAAGATTGGTGCATAAAATGGGTAATTTTAAGTAATTCCAGTCCCTGGAAATAAGCCCCATCACCACCCTCAAATTCAGATGTTATCATTCAGGGGCTTTTCTTAGCAACAGAATTCCTGGCTGAGTGGATGAAAGTCACCCAGGATAACTAAGGCTGTATTTATTTAAACCTGGAGAGTGAATTATCATATTTTCTGATTTTGCCCTGGAGCTGGGCCTGTGCAAGATGCTAAACTTCTTAAAGGCTGCAAAATTAGCTGATTGGGGGGGGCAGAGAGAGGGGCAGGGGCGGGGGGGGATATGATGGTGGAGGAGGAAGGCATTAGGGAAATTGATTCAAATCAGCAGCAGAAATCAACAAATCCCTTGCCCCAGTGAGAGCAGGGCGGCTGCAGCCAGGTTCTGCAAGCGAACCAGGGCCTGGAGTCACATTTCCACACAGGTAGTTCCTGGTTTTAATAAGTTCCCTTGACAACCAATTTGCGGAGGGTTGGGGCCTGTTTATAGATGGGGAAACTCCCCCCCCATACTATTCCGTGGCAGGAGCATCAGTGCAATTTTTAGAAAATGTGTGTGTGTGAGAGAGAGAGAGAGAGAGAGGGAGGGAGGGAGGAGGAAGGAAGGAAGGAAGGAAGGAAGGAAGGAAGGAAGGAAGGAAGGAAGGAAGGAAGGAAGGAAGGAAGGAAGGAAACAGGGAAGAGATGCTGGAGACAGGGAGAGTGAGAGTGAAAAAGGGACAGAAAGAAAGGAAGAAAAATTGGAGGAGGGAGAGAGAGAGGGAGGGAGGGAAGGAAGGAAAGAAGGAAAATGAGTGGGAAGGAAGAAAGGAAAGAAGGAAGAAGGAAAGAAAGAGAAAGAAAGAATGAAAAAGGGAAGGAAGGAAAGAAAAAAAGAAAGAGGGAGGGAGGGAGGGAGGGAAGGAAGGAAGGAAGGAAGGAAGGAAGGAAGGAAGGAAGGAAGGAAGGAAGGAAGGAAACAGGGAAGAGATGCTGGAGACAGGGAGAGTGAGAGTGAAAAAGGGACAGAAAGAAAGGAAGAAAAATTGGAGGAGGGAGAGAGGGGGAGGGAGGGAAGGAAGGAAAGAAGGAAGGAAAATGAGTGGGAAGGAAGAAAGGAAAGGAAGGAAGAAGGAAAGAAAGAGAAAGAAAGAAAGAATGAAAAAGGGAAGGAAGGAAGGAAAGAGAAAAAAAGAGGGAGGGAGGGAGGGAGGGAAGGAAGGAAGGAAAGAAGGAAGGAAGGAAGGAAGGAAGGGAGAGAAAATGAGTGAGAAAGAAGACTAGTTTATTCTCCATCTTTCATCTCTTAAATATGATAGTCAAACAAAGGCAGCAAACCAACTCAATTTATCTCCATTTCCCCATCCTCTTTCGCCTTCCCATTTATTTCACTTCCTCTGACTTCACAATATTCCCTTTTTGACCTACCCCACCCTTTTTTTGCTTATCCCTTGAAAGAAAGGGAACTGGACAACCCCCCCCCAAAAAACGAGCGAATATCCAAATTCAACCTGGGAGAACGAAGCCACCCACCCCAGTAGCTTCAGCACGATTGGTGAACAGTTGAAAAAATAAAATAAAATAAAGCCAAAAACACCAACACCCCCCCCAGTACAAATACGGCGTTCAGAGGGAGGAGAAAAAATGGGGGGACGCTCAGAATTCCTAGCCCAGCCGCTGCATCTCCCCAAAGAGGAAGAAGAAAAAAAACACACACACACACACCACCTTTTTCTCCAGGGAAATGCACTGGCAAACAGGCACACACAAACACAAACACAGACAAAGGATGCTATAAAGCTGCCCTTAAGTGCTGCGGCAAAGTTTTACTCTTCCTCTGGGGGGCAATGAAAACTGGGTTTTAGCATGCAAGTGGCAGAACCAGAGATAAAAACCGGGGTGGACAGGCGAGGCTGCCAGAGATTACTGTCCATCAGGCTTAGCCCGGAGAGGGGGGGCACTGGCTGCAGAAATCGGGGAGCCAGACGGCCAAAACGTGCTGGAGAGAAGCAAATGTGGCACCACTGTCTGCCTTGCCAGGCCTCACTTTTCAGAGGCAAACTGTTCCCCCCTCCCGGCCTTAAAAGCCACCGGCACCGTGGTGGGCCCCCACCCTCCGGCTAAATGCGCGAGCCGCAAACCAGGTTGGGCTGCCGGTGAACCCGACATTCCCGCGTCCCGAAAACACGCGTCTGCATGCTTGGCAAACTCGCCCGAAGTCCAAGCCTGAATTGAAGGTTTGATGGTGGAGAAATGTGCCCTGGAGTTACAATAGTTCGTTTAGTGACCGTTGGAAGTTACGGCGGGACTTAGGAAAAAAGGGGACTTGGGACCGTTTTTCCACACTTACGACCATGGTACAGTCAGGTGGTCAAAATTCGGACGCTGGGCGAGAGACTCGTGTTGAGGGTCGTGGGGTGCTGGGGACAGGCGATTCCCCCCCCCCTTTGTGACCGTCTTACAAGCAAAGTCGGTGTTACTCGCTTAAGGACTGGTTCCCTTAAGCATTGTGGCAGGAAAGGGGGTCCAAGGGGGCAAAACCCATCTGAACATTTGTCTCACTTATCAACAGAAATCTTTGTGGTCATAAATGTAAAGCCGGTTTGAGTATTCTGGCTCTTCAATTTTATTTTAACGTCGTTTTATTTCCAATTTCTGCAGAAAGCAGCTGCATGCCCAAGGAAGACCTTGGCCCTTTCCAGATGTGTGGACTCAACCTCCCATCCTTCCTCACTGCAGATCGGCAGGAGAGATAGGCTCCGGAGTCCTAAACATCTGCCTCCCAAAAAAGCATTAAGTTTAGGGCTAATAAAGATAAGGAAAAGGCTTGGGGACAAAGGGAGTGTCTCCTGCTGGCCAGAGATCAAAGTCTGGAGGTGTAGATTTAATCTTTTTGGTCACTCCGGGCTTGCCCCAGCCATCCCTGGGCTTGTGGGAGCAAAAGCTTCCACATTAAATAAAAAGGGGCCGCTTTTATTTCAAATCACAGAGAAAAAGCCTTGGTTTTTTCCCTTAAAATTAGCCTAACTCCTACCACCTTGTGGCGGAGAGTTCCACATGCTTCACAGTCCCCAACTGATCCCAAAATTTCTCTTTTGCCCCATTTGCCCCACTTCTGAAGCGAATCCCTGCGGTTGTTAAACAAGTAGGATGGTCGTTGTGCGAATCCGGCTTGTCAGAAGGTCACTAAAGGGGATCCCCTGCCCCCCCCGGGGCGCCGCATCCGTCATAAATACGAGTCCGTTGCCAAGCGTCCGAATTTTGATCCCGTGACCTTGGGGAGGCCATAACGGTCGCTAAGAGTGAAAAGGGGTCATAAGTGCCTTTTTTCAATGCCGTCGTAATTTCAAACGGTCGCTAAGCGAAGTATTGTAAGTCCGAGAATTGTTTGTATTATTGCTGTTATTCTGCATGCCGGGCAGGTGTGAGAAATTGGATCCTTTTTGAATGGAAAAGGGACTTTGGAAGGCAAACAAGGGCAGGCTGGGGCGGGCCGAGCGTCCGATCACGTTCCCGAGTTTCTCGAAATTGACCGGGAAAGACGTGTTTTGGCGGGTGGTGAAATTCAACCCAACCGTCTTTTTCTCTCTCTTTCTCTTTCTCTCTCTCTCTCTCCAGCTCTGTCTCATCCCCGGAGCTGTCAATATCTCTGCCTAGGATTTTAATTGTTATAAGTGGCCCTGAGAATCCAGCTTGGCTGAGAAGACCAAGTAGAAATAAAAATTAAAAATCGATAAGAGAGATCCAGACTTGGGAGGGACCAGAGGCAGGTCTGGGGGGGGGTCGGTGTTGAAAGCTCCCTCCCTTATCTGGAGGGAATTGAGAGAGAAAAAATTGAATTTTGTCCAGGAGGGGGCTAGGAAACCACAGCTTCTCAACCTTGGCTGGTATAAGAGGGGTGGACTTCCACTCCCAGAGTCCCCCAGCCAGCATGCTTTAAGAGGGATGGACTTCAACGCCCAGAATTCCCCAGCTAGCATGATTTAATATGGGTGGACTTCAACTCCCAGAATCCCCCAGCCAGAATGCTTTAAGAGGGATAGACTTCAACTCCCAGAATTCCCCAGCTAGCATGATTTAATATGGGTGGACTTCAACTCCCAGAATCCCCCAGCCAGAATGCTTTAAGAGGGATGGACTTCAACTCCCAGAATTCCCCAGCTAGCATGATTTAATATGGGTGGACTTCAACTCCCAGAATTCCCCAGCCAGAATGCTTTAAGAGGGGTGGACTTCCACTCCCAGAGTCCCCCAGCCAGCATGCTTTAAGAGGGATGGACTTCAACTCCCAGAATCCCCCAGCTAGCTTGTTTTAAGAGGGGTGGGCTTCAATTCCCAGAATTCCCTAGCTAGCATGATTTAATATGGGTGGACTTCAACTCCCAGAATCCCCCAGCCAGAATGCTTTAAGAGGGGTGGACTTCCACTCCCAGAGTCCCCCAGCCAGCATGCTTTAAGAGGGATGGACTTCAACTCCCAGAATCCCCCAGCTAGCTTGTTTTAAGAGGGGTGGGCTTCAACTCCCAGAATTCCTCAGCTAGCATGATTTAATATGGGTGGACTTCAACTCCCAGAATCCCCCAGCCAGAATGCTTTAAGAGGGGTGGACTTCCACTCCCAGAATCCCCCAGCCAGCCTGTTTTAAGAGGGATGGACTTCAACTCCCAGAATTCCCCAGCTAGCATGATTTAATATGGGTGGACTTCCACTCCCAGAATCCCCCAGCCAGAATGCTTTAAGAAGGGTGGACTTCCACTCCCAGAATCCCCCAGCCAGCCTGTTGTAGCAAGCAGACCTTTTTACAAAGCAGCCTGCGTCAGGAGCAGTCAACCTGAGCAAAAACTGGAACGCTGAACGATACACACTTTTCAAAACCACCTTTTTGTATTTCAAAAAAAAATATGGATTTCCGAAGTTGGGAATCAAGGAGAAATGGGATGGGAGGGGGCTTGCTGGCTCCCTCCCTCTCCCACCCCCACCCCCTTTAGAGTAGGGGGCTATCCAGCCCTCCTCCTCCTCCAGGCCACTAACTAACCTGGGGGCAAACAAATGCAGGAAAAAAATAAAAGTGAGAAAGAGGCACCTTGGTGCAGGATGCTTTGCAAACCTCAGAGACTCCCTAAGGTCAGAGCCAACGGAGAAGATAAATGACATTGTTAGGAGTGGAACGCAGAGCCGGCTCAATGAGGCAGCTACCGAGAAATATTATAAACGTTAAAATGTTCTGCCCGGGAACATCCCAGCCTGGACAATGCTCCAAAGAGGATCTTTGTTACCTGTCAAAAGGTAGCCCTTGCCTAATGCTCTTGACCGCTTAGTACGGTAGAGCCTCCAGCGCCCAAGGCAGTCTACCCCAGCAAGGGAAAAGCCCATTTCAGGCTATCATGGATCAAGTTCAGCTTGAACTAGACCCCTTTTTTTCAAGAAATTCAACCCCCCAACCCACAGCTACCCCCAGGTTGGTCCTGCTGAGAGTTTTTGGGTGTGTGTGTGTGTGTGTGTGTGTGTGTGTTTCTCCTTGCACCCCCAAAAACCTCATCCCGAGGACCAGACACAAGTTGTCCATTTGCACGCTCACATACAAATTTGCAAATTCTGAGACTGGCGTCTCCTGGGGCGGCATTAAATGGCGACCCCCAGGCCCAGGCAGGAAAGCTTCATGGCGTAATTTGCCTTTAATAGATTCAATTTTGGGCAGCTACAGGCTGGCAGGGTGGAAGAACTGCCCCCCCTATTTTATTTGGGGGGGGAGCAATTCGATTTACCAGGCCCTGCCGCCAATTAGCTTTTATTGAGGCCATTTCTCTTCTGGAGAGTTGGGGGGGGGGGAAGCCGGTAAATTGCACCCAGATTGGAGGGGCAGGCAGGAAACCAACCGGCTAGGCTTCAGATCCCAGGCTGATGATGCTGCAAAGCAGGGGTTTGCTAGCAGCCTGCAAAGCTGCACCTGTTAGGTTTCAGCCTGTAATTGAAGAAAGGGGGAGGGCTTGAGAAAGAGAGGGTCCCAGCCTTGCTTCAAATTATTCTGTTTTCTGACCTGTGGGATTATCTTGTTTTAAATTAAATCTGTTTTCTGACCTGTTGGATATCTTGCTTCAAATCAAACTGGTTTTTTTTCCCTGACTTGCATCAAATTAATCCGCTTTTTGACCTGTTGGATATCTTCCTGGCAGTGTTAAGTTGGGGTGGCTGGCCTGGTGTTCGGATTTGCAGAAAAGCTCCCCATTCCTGTGAGCATGAAGACTTCTGAGCATGAACAGAGGGCGTCCCCTCCCCTATAAACCATGAAGAAACCACGATAGCTCTGGACCCAAGCATTCTTACATTCACACAACGTCCTTTCTCGGATAAATTGTCATTCTCTGGGTTCGTTTAACCCGTCCGAGCTAAACCACGGTAACCCAACTCATCAAGCCAACCTCAATTAACCAGGTTGCAGCTTAGGCCTGCAAACCAGGTCAGCGAGCCAACCAGGGGAAGGAACCGGGATCTGCTCCCCATTCAGAAATGCAGACTTATGACGTCAGCAGCTTGCAGGCAAAACCATAAAATCTTATGGCGGTGCCCGGCTCTCTCTGCAGTACGATTCTATCATTGCTAAGACAGGAAGGAGCAATTTAAAATAAATTTAAAATTGCCTGCACTCTTAATATGGGCAAGACACCCCCTCCCTTGCAACCCCGAGGTTACCACTGGTGGGGGGGGGGAGATTTTATGGCAGGCCACCATTTTAGCAAGGAAGGGGAGAGCTGAACTCGGAAAAGTGGCTGACCTTCCATTGCCCAGGATGGAGCTAAATTTAAACCGGGTTTCTGAAATTTGGAATTGGGAGGCGGTGGGGAAGGGAGGGAGTCCCTGATCCCCTCCTCCTTCTGAAAATCACACGGCTTTCAGTGCACACACACACACACACACAAACGTTCCCACAATGCAAGTGTTGTCAATTGGGCGGGAAACGCCATGGTGCATGGACCGCAGTCCTCAACTTACGACCGCAACGGAAACCCCACAGTTCCGTTGCTAAGTGGGACAGTTATTAAGGGAGTTTTGCCCCTTTGGATGACCTCCCTGGCCCCAGTTGTGATGGGAGTTGCCGCAGTTGTTAAGGTAGTCACACCTGGTTGTAAAGTGCATCGGACTCCCCCCCTCCCCCGTTGACTCGGTTGTAAAGTGAATCGGGCTTCCCACATTGACTCGGTTGTAAAATGAATCGGGCTTGTCCGGAAAGTCACAAAAGAAGGGTCATGTCACATCACACACACACACACACACACACACACACACACACACACACACACACACGGACATTGTGACCGTCGTAAATAGGAGTCAGTTGCCGAGTGGCTGAATTTGGATCAGGTGACCAGCACAGGGACGCTGCCAGCGGTCGTTAAGTGTGACAGACCACAATAAGTCATCTTTCCAGTAACTTTGGTCACTAAGCAAACTTGTTGCAAGTCGAGGATTACCTGTCTAAGGTATTTTCTTGTGAGCCTCCAGTGGAAAGCGGTGGCTGGTCCTTCTGCAAAGGGCCCCGCCCCTGCAGCCTCCATTCCCCACCAACAGGGGCTCTGTAGCCGAAACCAGGTTAGGCTTGGCGTTGCACCACAAGGGAGGGAAAAGTTTTTACCTTCAGCGGCGGCTAAAGAGAAAAGCAGGTCAGGAATGTGGGCGGAGCCAAGGCCTGGGAATTTAAAGCAGGCAGCGGCACCGGATTGGCTGTCCTCGGTCAGCTGACCCGGAGGGAGGAAACAGCATGCTTTTATCGGCGTTCCCATTGGCGTTGCCTGGAGCGCCCTCTAGGGGTGATGGGGGTTAATGGGTAGAAAGGAAAGGAAAGCAAAATTCAACTCTTGACAATTTCACCTCTCTCTACTCTCCCGCCTACATATCATCTGTCAACTACCATCTATCAATCCATCATCTAATTACCTGTATCTATAATAATAATATATAATAATAATAATGATAAAGTTGGAATCTGTCTGTCTGTCAGTCTATCTCTCATCTATCTCTATTGATCTTTCTCATCTATCTCTATTGATTGATCTATTTACTCTCACACAATATCTATCTATCTATCTATCTATCTATCTATCTATCTATCTATCTATCTATCTATCTATCTATCTATCTATCTATCTATCTATCTATCTATCTATCTATCTACCATCCATCCATCCTTCCCTCCTCTCTCTATCTGCCAATGCAATAAAATTGCTTCTTCTTAGGGAGCTCCCACTTTGATCTATTGCCCTGGCATAGCCTGGTGGTCTCCTTTCCATCCCCTAACCCGGTCAGATTCTGCTGAGCCAACCAAACTGGGTATTTTTTTTGCAGAGAGGAGGTTGTAAAAAGGCAGAAGAGCTGTCAGTTTTCAGATTTGGGGGGGGGACACTGAAGCAGCCCAAATCAGTTGGTGAGCCAGCTGGGGAATTCTGGGAGTTGAAGTCCCCACGTCTTAAAATGGCTGAGGTTGAGAAACTGATTTCGGGCTACATTATTCCAGTTACCTTCCAGTTGGGAACTGAGTTAGGTAGCTGCAGCGAAGCCCCCTCCCACAGCTGGGTGGCTATCAAAGGAAAGTGAGCTGAGTTTGTATATATCAAGGGCCGTGAAATCAACACGCTGTGCCTAGCTCTCGCTGATACAGCCATTTATCGGCTCACCCTCCTGCACCCCAAGCATCGATTAAAACTCCAGGCATGTCAGATCAGGGTGGACAGTAGGCTTTCCTTAAAAAACAACAACCCAAAACCACCTAAATTTTGTGCTCAGATCAAGCCAGATTCTACACAGGACGCCCCTCCCCAGATAGCCCAAACGGCATTAAATCAGTTTTAAACTAAATTATTTTCACTGATTTGATCAGGCTGCTCAAATCAGCCCAGATTCCACATAAACACCGGTAACCTAAAATGCAATAAATTGGTTTTAAACTCAATTATTCTCACCTATTTAACCAGGGCTTCATGCTCAAATCCACCCAGATTCTACACACAGGGCCAAAACCCCAGATAATAAAGCACAATAAATCCATTGTGAACTAAATTACTTTTCCCGTATTTAACACCTGGTGGAAGGTGTAGAAAAACTTGGGAAGATTTTAAATTAAAAAAGCTAGAAACCCAGACAGGGGTGAGAAAACAACCCCCCCAGATGTCTTTGAAAACGCAACACTAGGGAATCCAGACTTAGAAAATCAAAACTGGGAGCTCCCTTAAGCATTTTAGCAACTAGTTTTGTTTGCCAATTTTGGAAAAAAAAAATACAAAATCCTACGGCATCGGTGTCTCCCGCCAGCATTCAGGCTTGTAAATAAAAGGCCACATCCATTGTGTTGCTTTTTCAAAGTACCAACCGCAAAACACCAATGGGGGCAGTGCAAAAATGTTGAAATCCTCCAGCAAAGGGGCCCAGCTAGAAGACCTCAAGGGCCCCGTAGAAATTTATTGAAAGTTAGAACAATTAACCCTTGGGACGGCTTCCCTCCAGAAATTGTGGACATCACTGGAGGTTTTTAAGAAGAGACTGGACAGCCACTTGTCTGAAATGGTCTAGGGTTTCCTGCCTGAACAGGGGGTTGGACTAGATGACCTCCAATGTCCCTTCCAACTCTGATGGTGTTCTATGTTCCATGCTGTGGGGGGGGGGTATGAAAAAGACTCTTCCTACTGCCCCCTAGAGGCTAGAATGTGCCATTTCTATGCCCAATTTCCCAGCAAAGACCCAATTCTGGAATCCCGGACAAAAATGCGACAACACTTTTGCGACAGGCGTGTCCTCTTCTCACACACACCCCCGGCGCGCCGTGCACGCAGACACGCACACCCACCATCTGCAGTGCGGCTGATTTTCTTCTGTTGCAAAGCTCAAGGGGGGACGGGCGGGGGGGAGGCGCAGTCCAGACACAAATGCCACCTGCGTGTTTTACGGCCACCCCCAATTTGTGTCGGAGGGTTTTTGGGTGTGTGGGGGGAAATATTGCCGCAATTGCTTTTGTGTGTGCATGTTTAGGTCCAGGAAGAGACCCAGAGCTATTAACAACAATGCCGAGTTGTGCAGAATGGGTGTTGGGAAGGGGTGTCGGAGAATTCGGCGTCGAGGGCGGATTCTGGCACAATCACCCCATTGCGGCGTGTGTGCATTTTCCACCCCCCCTTTGTGTGGGGAGTCCCAGTTGTTGTTCGTCTTTCCCTCCCATCCTAACACAAAAGTATGATTTAAAACGTGGGGATTTCCCTGCGGGAGAAGCAGACAGAATATAAGAATTCCTGTTGCAAAATCTTGAATTTTTTTTTTTTTACAGAATTAAGGCAGGAGGAACACACTCAGGGCAAAAAAAACAACAACGACAATTTACCCTGGTTTATTCCTCTTTTACTCCCTGTGTAAAATGCAAACACAATTGATAATGGCCCTGTCTCCTTGGGACACCAGGAGGCTGTGCTCCCCCCCCGAATTGTTTCCTTTGCCACAATAAGGACTAGTAACTTGATCTTGCAAGCAAAGCAGACCTGAAATTGCTCAAGAAGAAATTCTACAGCTGGTAAGGTGTGGTTTTCCTTTGGAACACAACCTATTGCGTTTCCCTGGCCAATACATTTGACTCAGCGGCCAAAAAAAAAACTAGGCTCAAACAAGCTGCACAGGCAGTCCTTGACTTATGACGATAGAGACCAGGATTTCTGTCACTGGGCAAGGCAGTCATTAAGCAAGGCATGTCCCAATTTTGCAATTTATCATTATTATTATTTGCCATGGTTCTTAAACAAATCATTGCAGTGCCTTAGTGAATCAGGCGGTCGTTAATGTGAATCCAGCTTCGCTTATCGACTTGGCTTGCCGGAAAACCGGCTGGGAAGGTCGTAAATGGGGATCACATGACCGTGAGGGAAGCTGTGATGGTTGTAAGTGCGAGGACTGGTGGAAAGTCCCTTTTTTCACTTTTCAACAGCCACTAAACAAATGGTTGTAAGCCAGGCGCCAGCCTATACTGTACTGCACTGTGTCATGCGATCAGAATGCAAACACTTGGAAAACTGACTCAGACTTACGACGGCCGTTGTGTCCCGGGCTCAGGGAGATCCGCTTTTATGACCTTCTGCCAAGCCAAGTCAATGTGGATTCACTTACTAACCACGTGGCTAACTTAACAAGCAAGGGTTCACTTGCCAACCGTGGGCACCCTGACAAATGTCTCACTTAGCAACAGAACCGATGGTCGTAAGTCGAGCTGTATTCCACTTCGCCGATGGGAACACCCTTCTTTCCGTGTTTTTTTTTTACGACAGGTATTTATTTCCTCCTCAGGAAGAACAAAACCATGGAAAGGAGGATTTTTCCGTCGGCGAAGTACGAAAAACAGGGGCTGTATCCCATGCTCCACAGCGAGACCCCCCTCCTCACGTGACTTGCCAAAGAGAGAATCGGGGTCCGGCGGTTTCCCCCGCGCTGGCATCTCCGCCAGACCCGTGGTGGATGCCTAATTGCTGGCAGCCGATCTGTAATTAAAACTTCCACCCCGACATTTTCCTGACATCTCAATATCAAACAAGGCAATTAATCCCAGCCGCCTGGAAGGTGGAGAAGTGGCAAAACAAGGCTGTGGAGGAGAATGGGGGTGGTGGAGGGGGCCGCCGGGGAGCGTGGAGGGGTGGGGGAGAAGCAAGCCACGTTTGCATAAACCATTATTTGCCTTCTTTCCAAGTTTGGTCCTTTGCAAGCTGCAGCAGCACAAGGCACCTGCTTGGAAAAAACCAAACAGCAGTGCGGTAGGCGAGGCCCCCTCCCCAATCTGAATTTTTTTGGCTATTTTTGCAAAATACCCCAGATGGGGAAAAAAAGAGATTCTAATAAAGGGAAGAATTTGGTTAAAATCCCAGTTTGAGACGCACGGAAAATGGCTTTGCTTTTGATCAGCTGGGATCTCCTAAGGCAGTGGTTCTCAACCTTTCTCAGGTTGAGACCCCACTTGCCCCGCCCATGCGCGCCACGACCCCGACCTGGGTGCGCGCGCCAAAAAAAAATTTAAAAAAATAAATAAAAATAAATAAAAACCAAAATGGCGGCCGTGACGGGCAGATCTGCGCATGCGTGGATCAGCCCGTCACGCGCGCCGCGCATGCGTGGATCCACCCATCGCGGCCGCCATTTTGTTTTTTTTTATTTTTATTTTTTTTTTTTCGGCGTGACGGGCGGATCTGCACATGTGCAGATCGGCCTGTCGCACGCACCGCGCATGCGTGGATCCGCCCGTCGCGGCCATTTTTTTATTTTTTTTATTTTTTTTCCGGCGTGACGGGTGGATCTGCACATGCGCGGCGCGCGCGCCAAAAAAATAAAAAAAATAAAAAAATAAAAAAAACAAAATGGCGGCCCGCGGTGTCCGGCGACCCCCGCAAAATCATCGTGCGACCCCAAATGGGGTCGCGACCCCAAGGTTGAGAACCGCTGTCCTAAGGCAAAGAGGAAAGAGGTTGCAGCTAGCCTGAGTTAGGGAAGGAGACAAACCCTGATAGTGCCCCCCGCCAACAGAGCAGCATGGCTGTTTAGAGGTTCAACTTGGCAAGTGTGCCACTTTTGGGGGGTACCCATCGGCTAGAAAAGCAGAGATGTTGTTGCAATACGGTCAATCAATGAACCAGCAATACCCATCCGCAGCTCTCAAAGACACTCTCTTTTATCCTCCTCGCTTCATTCTCACCGTCACCATCTACCCAATTTCTTCCCTGTCTCTCCTACCCTCCTCCCTACACATTTTCCCAACTTTTTCCTTCGAGGACTGAGTTCGGGGAGGGAGACAATGAGAAGGAGAAGGAAGCCCGGGAGTGCAAACGAGGACCCTCATTTCTAAAACAGGTTTATTGTTTGGCTCAGTCGCTGATGATCCCGGAATGAGCGGGACCACCACCCAATTTAAAAACACGTTTAAAAAAAAAAATAAAGAGAGCAGCGCACCAGCTACGGGAAGTTGGTCTCTTCACAGAAGATAAAAAGCAGAGCTGTCCGTTCTCCTCGAGAACAAAGCACGGGGAGGCTGACACCGTCCAGAGGGTATGTTTTTGGGGGGTGGGTGGGCAAGCATCGCCCCCCCCAAAGAGGAAATTTTGGGGCGGGGGTATACAAAGCCAACCTCCCCTCTTAAAGCAGCAATGTTTTAAGTCATCGCCAACTGGGAAAACGGGGGGGGGGGGAAAAAATCTCCTAACTTTGGCGTACAATCCCGGAGAGATCATTTTCGGCCCAAAAATCTGGAAGAGACTCAAATTTGGATTTTCTTGTCGGGGTGAGGAAGCCAGTTCGGAGCGGGTGGGGGCATCTCCATCCGGTCCCGGAGGCAGAAAGCACAGCTTCGACATCTGGTGGGAACAAGACACAACGCCTGGAGGGAAAAGAGAGAGAAAGAGGGATTGTTAAGAGAGCACATTTCATTTTCTGAGAGAGAGTTAAAAGTTCAAGGTTTTTTCATTTCAGCTGCTCTGTTCTTCCACATTGCAGTGAGGTCCTTCCCGGTTTTTTTTTTTTTTTCGACAGAAGAGTTGCACTCTGCCCTCTCAATTACCAGCAGTCCTCAACTTACGACGACCACGTTTCTGTCGCTAAGTGAGACATTTGTTAAGTGCCGCATTTGACTTACGGATGTTTTTCACACGACCGTTGCAGCGTCTCCCACCATTGCGGGATCAAAATTCAGATGCTCGGCAAGGTGACTCGTATTTATGACGGCCGTGGTGTCCCAGGGTCACGTGATTGTCCCGCTTTGTGACCTTCCGAGGCACAAAGTCAGTGAAAGAAGCCAGATCCACTTAGCAGCCGGGTCACTAACTTAACAACTCCCATGAGCCCCTTAACCACGGCACGCCAGGCCGTAAAACAGGGCAAAAGCTCCCTTCACAAATGTTTCGCTTAGCAATAAAAACAGTGAGCTCAATTGTGGGCATAAATCAAGGACTGCCTGTATTAGAGGACAGTTAAACAGGTTGGGTATTCTGGAATTGATTTGATTTAATGCTCAGTTGTGGACGTAACTTGAGGACTAGCTGCTTAAACGGCCGCCAAGCTCTTTTCTCCTCTGGTTTGCGAGAAGCAAAGTTGCCGGGCCGAATCTGGAAGAAAAAGCCTTGTCAAGCAATAAAAAAAATAAATAAATATGAATTTAACTTTTGCATCTTAAAAAAAACAACAACAAGCAAGGCGGGCAAACAAAGCCGGCTTGTTTGCAGGGACCCAAATGCATTTTCTTTGCGTTCTTAATATGTATAGATATTTTCGCCCCGATTCCCCCGGCTACGGTCCTTAAGACCGTCCTTTGCTGACACCGTGCCGGCCTCTTTTCCCTTCTTCTCTCCTTTCAGTATTGACTTCTGACATTTTCATGGCTGGCTTATTTGATTTCGGCTCGGCCTCGACCGATTATCCAATTTGTTTTCTCATTTTCTGCCTTTCTCCCTTGCAACGTGGTTGGCCTTTTGCTGGCTGGGGCCGTTTCGCCATTAGCTCCAATTTTTATTTATTTTTTTATTTTTTTAAAGGGTGCCTTTTTATGTCTCGGCTCGGAAGGTTAGGTGGAACTGGCTGCAGCCCTGAGGTACCTGTACATTACGGGCGTATTGGCTTAGTGACTGCCGCTTCCAAGTTATGACGGTGCTGAAATTGCCAGTCAAAACAATATAACGTCATCAGAGTTGGAAGGGACCCCCCTGCTGTAGCAGGAGACCCTTTACCATGAGCAGACTTCAATCCTTGACAAGAAGAAAACATCCCTCTATTAGAGATGCTGGTCCCCACCTCCAACTCTGGGGTTGGACTAAATGACCTCCATAGTGCCCTCTCATCCATCCCCCCCTTTTCACAAAACATACGCTCTCGTCGAAGATCCTCCGGAGTCTGAATTGGGAGCAGAGAGGATCATGTCAGATTAAAGAGGTGCACCCTGTACATCCAGTATCGGGAACGCTGTCTGTCCATCAGTCCAAAAAGCAGCTTTGTGATGAGTTGAAGTTGAGTGGAAGAGTCTCCGGCGATTTCTAAAGTGTCATGTGATCGATCGGCATCTTTGCAGTGGGGGTAACAATGGGGTGGAGGAATCCCTCCGCCAGCGCTCCCTAACGGGCCCGAGTCGCGGGGGAGACGCACGATCCAAATTCCCTGCTGTCAGAGCCAGAGAAAGGGCACCACCAGGAGACCCAGGCAGGCGAGGCCAAGCTGGATCGGGGCAGGACCACGTCCACGAATGACAACTGCTTCTAGAGGCAGAAGAGAGAGAAAGGAGATCCAATTAAAATAAATAAAGCTGTGAATTAGAATAGAATAGAATAGAATTAAGAAGAATAGAATAGAATAGACATAGGAATGAATAGAATAGAATAGGATAGAATTGGATAGGATAGGATAGTGAATAGAATGGAAAATAGAATAGAATAGAATATAGAATATAGAGAATAGAATAGAATAGACATAGGAATGAATAGAATAGAATAGAATAGACATAGGAATGAATAGAATAGAATAGAATAGGATAGAATTGGATAGGATAGGATAGTGAATAGAATGGAAAATAGAATAGAATATAGAATATAGAGAATAGAATAGAATAGAATAGGATAGGATAGTGAATAGAATGGAAAATAGAATAGAATAGAATAGAATATAGAATATAGAGAATAGAATAGAATAGAATAGACATAGGAATGAATAGAATAGAATAGAATAGAATAGAATAGAATTGGATAGGATAGTGAATAGAATGGAAAATAGAACAGAATATAGAATATAGAGAATAGAATAGAATAGGATAGAATTGGATAGGATAGGATAGTGAATAGAATGGAAAATAGAATAGAATAGAATATAATATAGAATATAGAGAATAGAATAGAATAGACATAGGAATGAATAGAATAGAATAGAATAGAATAGGATAGGATAGTGAATAGAATGGAAAATAGAATAGAATATAGAGAGAATAGAATAGAATAGAATAGGATAGGATAGTGAATAGAATGGAAAATAGAATAGAATATAGAATATAGAGAATAGAATAGAATAGAATACAGAATATAAAGAATAGAATTGAATAATAGAATAAGAATAGAATAGAATAGAGCTGGAAGGGATCCTGGCGGTCATCTAGCCCAGCCCCCTGCTCAAGCAGGAGAACCTTCACCATCTCGGACTTAAGACTGTTTTTTCCCCCCACCCAACCGTTGCAGCATAACTCCTTATTAATACGCCATATTTTTTTCCTGCATTTTAAAAGACGGAAATGCTCTCCAACTCACTCTCCGGACCGCCTCTCCCTCGAGGCTGGGATCTGGGTGCCTCCGTCACAAGGTCTGGGGCTGGAAAGGAAACAGGAATAAGGCAGCAATCACACGGTGGTCTCCTTTCCCTCGGTCCCCAGGCACGGTCTCAAGAACTGCCTCCCCACCAGCTGGATGGACAGACTGACTTACTGGTGGTGGCTTTGCAGCAGACCAAAACGCGTAGCTTCAAACACTGGCCAGGACTCTCCGGCGCGGGAATTGCTGTCAGAAGAAGAAGAAGAAGAAGAAAAAAAAGAGACCACGAATGGTGGTTAGAAGATCAAACGTCCAGGTTAACCAAGCAAGATCAAGCGGATTTATTTATTTAGAGAGCTTTCGGTTTTTTTAAACACAGGTCGTCCTGGAAGCCTCTTTTAGGGACTGTTCGAAGACACTGAAAAACGGGACTTGTGACCGTTTTTCCCACTTAATGACCATCCGAGCATGACATGATCAAATTTAGACGCTTGGCAACTAACTCGTATTTATGACGGTTACAGCATCCCGGGAATCGCATGATCCCTTCTGCAAACTTCTGACCAGCAAAGTCAACAGGAGAAGCCGGATTCCCTGTGACTCGCTTAACAACCAATTCGTTTAATGACCATAGCAGCAAAGGTCGTAAAATGGGGCAAAACTATTGTGATCTGCGTGTGGCATCGGTACCATCACCGATACACAGGTAGTCCTTGACTTGTGGCATTACTGTTGCTAAGCAGAACTGTTGTTAAGTCGTAAGTGTGTGGGTACAGCGCACACCTTCCAAGGCCAAAAAAAAGGGGGGCCTTTTTCCCCCCCCACAATGGTATAACAGGTGTGCATGGCTTACAGAAATGCCATTTGCCAACTTCAAATGCGCCTGACATTTTGCGGACATCAAAATGCAGGTTGTGGCAATGACAATTTTTGCTTCTCCCTCCTCATGTTGTGCGTTTGAAGAAGCAGGCGGCCTGGGCTCCGCTAACAGGCATAGTTATTTCAATAAAGCTGTCCGTAAAGAGCATGATGGCGATTTAAGGCCGAGCGACACTCAGCCCCAGAACCGTGACACTCTTAGTGTGTGTCTCTGATTTTTTTTTATTTTATTTCATGTTTTTAATGGAGCACGGCAAATCGGCAGTTTTTTTATCAGAAGCGCAAAGACGGAACGTTATAAATTCTAAAATCGGGCAGGTTGTTTTGGCCATCCGTGAGAAGCAGCGGTTAAAATCTGGGCTAACGACGGAGGAAAACTAAGTTAGCTTAGGGATCAATCCTGGTTTCTGAAACCCACCCACCCCGCAGGGTTGTTGTTCCCAGGCTAAAAGCGATGGCAGGTCTGTTGTTTTGGACCGCTTGGTGTTTAGCAGAGCCATCCAGGACATCAGAAAGAAACAAAAAAAAAAAAAAGAAATGTGGCATAATTGTGTCAATCCCGCCAATTATAAACCACAATGTTAACTCGGTTCGGGCGTTCCCTATTGACTTTGCTTTGTCAGCAGGCTGCAAAAGGGGATCACGTGATCCCGGGGTGCTACAACCGTCATAAATAACGAGTCAGTTGCTGAGCGTCCAAATTTCAGTCATGTGACCACAAAGATGCAGTAACGGTCGTAAGTGTGAAAAACTTAGAAAAAACTTTAAAAAACTCCCAAGTCTTTCTTTGCAGTGCCGTCGTAACTTCCAACAGTCACTCCATGGACCGTTTGCAAGTCGAGGACTGCCTGTACAACATGAATAAGGCTCATTGTGCAGACAAACAGAAATATAAGTTTAACTCAACACCCTTAAAAAATAAACGTCTATTTTAAATATTGAAATACATTTAAATAAACTTGTATTTTAAATAAATCCAATTAAAATAAACCTGTGAATAGAATAGAATAGAATAGAATAGAATAGAGAATGGAATGGAATATAGAATAGAATAGAATAGAAATACAGAATAGAAAAGAAAATAGAATTAGAATAGGAAATAGAATAGAATAGGATAGAATAGAGACTAGAATGGAATGGAATATATAATAGAATAGAAATACAAAATAGAATAGAAATACAGAATAGAATAGAAAATGGAATTAGAATTAGAATAGAATAGAGAATGGAACGAAATGGAATATATAATAGAATAGAATAGAAATACAAAATAGAATAGAAAATGGAATTAGAATAGGAATTAGAATAGAATAGGATAGAATAGAGACTAGAATGGAATGGAATATATAATAGAATAGAAATACAAAATAGAATAGAAATACAGAATAGAATAGAAAATGGAATTAGAATAGAATAGAGAATGGAACGAAATGGAATATATAATAGAATAGAATAGAAATACAAAATAGAATAGAAAATGGAATTAGAATAGGAATTAGAATAGAATAGCTGCCAGGGACCCTGAAGGTCTTCTAGTCCAGCCCCCCCCCTGCTCAAGTGGGAGAACCTGTACCATTTCAGACAAGGGTATTTTGTGTTTTATGAGTTTATTTATCAGCTGATGGATTGAATAAGCGGAAGAGGCTTCAACTTACATATGTAGTAATATTCACGGCCACTCTGGAACTCGATGCCCAGCGAGAAGGGGGTAAATCTCTGAATTTTCTCCGAGAATCGGACCGGCCCGTAGGCGGCATAAGGACGGTTGCATTCCCACCGTTTAAAAGCTCCCGGAGTTTCGTAGCAGCCTTGATAACCTTCGGCATTGACCATAAGTAGAGTGAAGGATTCTGGCTTTCCGGTGGCCAGCGGCTGTTCATAATGGGGACAGTAAATGTCCAGATAGTCGTTGATGGACACCTGAATGGCGTAGCCTCCGTCTGAATCGAAGAACCTGGAAGCGGGAAGGAGAAACGGCTTCAAGTAACTCCTCAAAAAAAAATCCGGATTTATCTTGCAAGGAGGACAGAGGAGCGACTCATGCAGGGAAGCAACGGAGAGACTCTTTTTCTTACTTAACCCCTATATTTATCCACTTGTCCCCACTTGGAACAGGAGAGGGAGCTCTCAAACCGGGAAGCAACAGGCAGACTCCTCAATTTATCCCTTCTCCCCTTTAAACAGCAGATCTGTCGCTCATACCGAGAAGCAACGGAGGGACTCTTTCTCACTTAACCACCATATTTATCCACTTGTCCCCTTCTTGAAACAAGAGAGGGAGCTCTCAAACTGGAAAGCAACAGGCAGACTCCTCAGTTTATCCACTCTCCCCTTTAAACGACAGAGCAGCGACTCATACAGGGAAGCAATGGGTGGACTCCACTTTTCTACTTACCCACTTCTCCCACCTTTAAAATGAGGGGAAGCTCTCAAACTGGGAAGCAACAGGCAGACTCCTTCTCAACATATAGCCTCTCCATCTTTAAAGCAGACCCTCAAACCGTCCCTCAAAACCCCCCTTTGTGACCTTCAGACAAGATTCATATAACGACGCTACTAACAGCAACTGCAGCTGTGCCAAGACAGGTCGTAGAGCAAGGCATTAAACAACTGTCTGGCTTAGCAGTGGAAATTTTGGGCCTCCATTGTTGTTGTAAAGTGAGGACTAGCAGTGGTTCTCCTCGGCTAAATTCCTGAGATTAGCCTAGCCAGAGAGAGAGAGGGAGGGAGGGAGAGAGAGAGAGAGGGAGGGAGAGAGGGGGGGAGAGAGAGAGAGGGAGGGAGAGAGGGGGCAGAGAGAGAGAGAGAGAGAGAGAGAGAGAGAGAGAGAGAGAGAGAGAGAGAGAGAGAGAGAGAGAGAGAGAGAGAGAGAGAGAGAGAGAGAGAGAGAGAGAGAGAGAGAGAGAGAGAGAAGGAAGCCAGTGACTTCCCAGCCTGGCATTCTTGGTGTGGCCCATGAATTTGACATGCGGGCTTTGAAGAACGATGCACAAACACAGTTGTGCAAGAAAAGCGATTCAGCGGAAGCGGGCCGTAGGTCTTTAAGAGACAAAAGACTGCTGCTAAATAATTAGAAACGCCAATGACCTATTTGGATGTTGTGAAGATGGAAAGATTAGTATCTCTTCCTCTGCTGGGAATAGAAGAGAAGAGAAGAGAAGAGAAGAGAAGAGAAGAGAAGAGAAGAGAAGAGAAGAGAAGAGAAGAGAAGAGAAGAGAAGACAGAATAAAACATAGAATACAATATAAAATATAGAATATACAGAATAGGATAGGATAGAATAGAAAATAAATAATAGAATAGAATAGAACATAATAGAATAGAGTAGAATTAGAAAGAATAGAAGAGAATATAGAATAGAATACAACATAGAATACAACACCGAATATAGAATATAGAGAATAGGATAGAATAGAATAGAATGAAGAATAGAATAGAATAGAATGGAATGGAATAGAATAGAATGAAGAATAGAATAGAATGGAATGAAGAATAGAATAGAATAGAATAGAATGAAGAATAGAATAGAATAAAGAATAGAATAGAATAGAATGAAGAATAGAATAGAATAAAGCAGGGGTTCTCAACCTTGGCAACTTTAAGACTTGTGGACTTCAACTCCCAGAATTCCTCAGCCAGCAAAGCTGGCTGAGGAATTCTGGGAGTTGAAGTCCACAAGTCTTAAAAGTTGCCAAGGTTGAGAACCCCTGGAATAAAGAATAGAATGAAGAATAGAATAGAATGGAATGGAATAGAATAGAATGAAGAATAGAATAGAATAGCTAATGGGGAAAGCTGGATTCACAACGACCAGCTTACAAATTTATTAACTGCAAATTTATTAACTCGCTTAACACATCCCCTTCAAAGACATGCTTTAGGATGGGCCGTTCTCATTTCGGGAAACTTACCATGCCACCCACGCGAAGCTGGCTCGCCAGCTACACTCTGCACGTGGTCTGGAGAACCCTGCTTCCCATCCATTTTTATTTTTATTTTTTTTTAACTTAAAGGTTTTTGTGGCTTGGCTGGCTTTTGCTGAGATTAACACCTTTCCCGGGCGCCAGAGGAACGGCGCCGGCGAGTTAAATCCACCCTTTTCTTCCCTTGAAAAAAGGTTTGCAATATCCTCCCCACATTAAAAGTGCCAGTTTCTCATTACAAGGCCACAGTGACTCAACCAGCAAACAGCCCAAGCGGAGATTAAGCATCAAGGCGGAGAAATTTTGCAATCGCAAAGCGAAGTCCAAAAACGCCAGCAAATTGGGAGATCGCTTCCCAACGCAGGAGGAGGAGGAGGAGGAGGAGGAGGAGGTTGAGAACCAGAATCTTGCATCAGGGAGGCTTTCCCTCTGAGACACACTGTGGGCCTCTCCCTGTCCCGAGTTTGGGAATTAGGGCCAGCAATCATCTCTCCGAAGATCGCATTCGGATCCGGTGTTAAGAGACCTGCAGTCCAGAATAAGTTGTGTTTTCCAAGCCACAACATGTAACGCCAGCTTAAGCTTCAAAAGCCACTGTGGATGGGATGGGATAGGACAGAACGGAATAACAGAATAGAATAGAATAATAAAGAATAGAATAGAATAATGAAGAATAGAATAGAAAATAGAATAGAACAGAAAATAGAATAGAACAGAACAGAATAACAAGAGAACAGAATAGAATAATGAAGACTAGAATAATAGAAGAGAAAATAGAACAGAACAACAGAACAGAATAGAATGAAGAATAGAATAGAAAATAGAATAGAATAGAAAATAGAATAGAACAGAACAGAATAACAAGAGAACAGAATAGAATAATGAAGATTAGAAGAGAATAATGAATAGAAGAGAAAATAGAAGAGAACAGAACAACAGAACAGAATAGAATGAAGAATAGAATAGAAAATAGAATAGAATAGACTATAGAAATAGAATATAGAATAGAAAGCAGAATAAAATAGAACATAGAATAGAGCATAGAACAGAATATAAAGTAGAATAGAATACAGAATAGAATAAAATACAGAATAGAATATAGAATAAAATGGAAGAATAGATGTTTCCTGACACCACCCCCTCCAAATCCAGCAAATGTAATTTTTAATCCCCATTTTGCAACCTCTGTAACCAGAGCCCTAACCATCCCAAGGTCATGTTGGCCTTTGCAGCAAATAAACAGACTGAAATGTGGGGTATCCCTCAGTTTCCCTTATGGCCTTTTTCTCATGCACCGCCAAAGAGTTTTGGGGTGCAAGAATATTTCTTAGAACAGGATTTGGGGGGGGGGGAAATAGAGGATCAGAATGATAAAACAGGGCTTGTAAACTTTACAGGGTGACCGCAAACTTTTCCAGGAGATTTTGTATTGCCCAGCGTTGGAGATTTGAAACCGTGGCAGGCTTTTAAAAAAACAAATGTGGGCAAAACAATTGTAATTAAACTTAGGATCGTGGCATTCTTGAAGAAATGGAATGAATGAGTACATAAAATTGCCGTTTGCTGTTTTGGCCGCAGATGTGAAAACCGAAAAAGTTCAGCCTGGAGAAAAAACAACATTGTCACCAAATCTTTTTCTGCCACCATTGCATCCAATAACAACGTAATTTAACTTGGCATTCTATATTTTTGGGAACTATGTTTCTTGTTTTAATGTCTGCATCCTATTTGTGGGCTTTTAATGCTCCCATTGTATCATTTTGAACCCTGCTTCTGTTGTGATGTTTATATTCTGCTGCGTGCTTTCATTCCAATGTTTTATTTTTATTTCAATGCTTTAAGCTTTGTGTTTGATTGCAAGGTGCCTTGCTAGGATCAAGGGGAGCATAAATTTAAAAAAATGTACACGTTTTCTCCTCGCTCCCTTCCTTGCATCTAGAAAGCTAGTCTCTCAGGGAGAAAGCCTCCCATCTTATCTTTTCCTTGCAAGCTCCACACAGATACAGTTTCCAAATTAAATGCATCAAGGAAGCTGGCCTTACAAGGAAAAGATGAGAACAGAGACCTTCTCTCTGAGAGACTAGATTTCTCGGTGCAGGGAAGGGACTTGATATTGTGCAACGGGAGCAAATAGTTGGGGAGTTTCTCACCTGTCAACAACTCCTATGGAGATAGTGGGAGGGGCTGGCTAGCTCTTCCCACAGTCCTTCTGGTGTGGCTTTAACCAGGACTCAAACTCTGGTGCCAACTTAACTTCTCCCACGCTGAGCACAGCAAAAACAAGCTGGAATGCATCTCCCAGGAAGAAACACAACCGCCACCCATCGCCTTTCCCAAAATTTAAAAAAAAAAAAGGAGGGTAAGAAAAATTAAAATACTAGCCCAGGACCCAATTCCCACCCAGCAGAAGAAAACAGCTGGGCCTTTATGTTTGATGCTTTGTAATCAGGAGTCTCTCTCCCCCACCTCACCTCGTTTCAAAGGTTTTGCTGAGATCAGAAAAAAAAAATGCAGTGAGTGTGGGTTTTTTTTTACCAAAACACACCTCTTTGCAGGGGCTTATGACTACAATGCCCCCCCAAATTTCCGTCCTTAAGCCAACAACCTTTCTTGCAGTGAATCCCTGCAGTTGTTAAGTTAGTGACACGGTTGTAAAATGAATCCATTGGCTCTGCTTGTCAGAAGGTAGCAAACTGTCGTAAGTACAAGTCAGTGGCCAAGCGTGACCATCCCTTCAGTGCTGTTGTAACTTGGAATTAGTCACTAAATGGATTGTTTTAAGCCCAGGGCTATTTCGGCTTGTGGACAAACAGAGATTGAGTGTGATTTTTTTCTCCCCCCACCTTTGCTAGTTTTTAAGCATTTTTGCACAGCAAGTAAATAAACCCAGGGTTTGTTCAGAGGAAAGCCAATTAAATTATGATATGAAAAAACTGGTCTGTTTTGCCTATCTGAAGCCAACTTTGGGAGTTGACCCCAGTTAGTTTGAAGAAATGCAATCACGGCCTTCCAAAGGTGCCTGGGAACACCACCCTTCTTGGGGGGGGGAGAGGGGGGGACAAGCAGACCCAAGTAAAATAAATTTCCAGAAAAATAAGGCAGGAAGAGAAGCAAGCTATCCAAATGAAGAACAAATAAGAATCAAAGAATAATGAGAATCAAGGAAGAATAAGAATAAGAATCAGCCAACTGTTAGAAAGAAGAAAAGGAAGTGATGCCAGCCAGCCTCAACTATTTGGAGGGGGGGGGAGAAATGCAGATTTTGGAAAGAAAAGTGAAGGATGGGGGTGTGTGTGTCTGTGTGTGCAAACAGCAACCTGCTTCACAGCCCCCTCCCCCAAATTAAGCTGAATCTTAGCCTCCTCTCCACCAGCCCATTGCTAAATTAAATCAAACTGCCAGAGGTGGAGAAGTTGGCCCCCTTCCCCCTTGCCAATGGTGGGGCAGAAGGGGGGGGAGGAGGGGGCTAAGTTAGCCCCATCCCCAATAAAAAGGTGAGATCAAAGGGAAAGCCGAGCTTCCAATGGAGGAAAGCGAGCATTTTGGGGAGGGGGCACCTGGGCCGCCTTCAAACAAAGAAGATGCTGAGCGCAACATGGAGCCGAAGCCCCCTCCCCGCCCAGCTCTCCTCCCGTGACCCCCCCTCCATCCCTCCCTCCTCCCTCCACTTTAACCCCTTCCTTCCCACCAGCAAACTTCTTTTTCTATCTTTCTTATGTGTGTGTGTGTGTGTGAGGAATGGATGGGGGGAAGAGATGAAAGGGGAGGGGGGAGCTTCAGTTGGGAGGGCTCCTATTTTTTGGAAGGGGGGGGAAGAGAGTTTTTTTTTTCCTTGCGCTTTCTCCCTGCCCTGGGACAAAGGGCTGCCCATCCTCCTGTGGGCTAGGATGTTGGATTGGGGGGGGGCGTCTTAGCAATAGGAGGGGGTGAGGAAGAGGCCTCTCTGGGGTGCAGAGGCCCGAAGAGCTTGCAAGGGCCCCAGGGGGAAGGGTGTGTTTTCCCATCCCCAGGGAGGGAAGGAAGGAAGGAAGGATTAAAGGGGGGGGGGAAGAAGGAAGGAAGGAAAGAAAGAAAGGAAGATTAGAGGGGGAAGGAAGGGAGGGAGGAAAGGAAGGATTAAAGGGGGGAAGGAAGGAAGGAGGAAGGAAGGAAGGAAGGATTAAAGGGGGGAAGGAAGGAAGGAAGGATTAAAGGGGGGAAGGAAGAAAGGATTAAAGGGGGAAGGAAGGAAGGAAGGAAAGGGAGGATTAAAGGGGGAAGGAAGGAAGGAAGGATTAAAGGGGGAAGGAAGGAAGGAAAGAAAGGAAGATTAAAGGGGGAAGGAAGGAAGGAAGGATTAAAGGGGGGAAGGAAGGATTAAAGGGGGAAGGAAGGAAGGAAAGGGAGGATTAAAGGGGGGAAGGAAGGAAGGAAGGAAAGGAAGGATTAAAGGGAGGAAGGAAGGAAGGATTAAAGGGGGGGAAGAAGGAAGGAAGGAAAGAAAGAAAGGAAGGATTAGAGGGGGAAGGAAGGAAGGAAGGATTAAAGGGGGAAGGAAGGAAGGAAGGAAAGGGAGGATTAAAGGGGGGAAGGAAGGAAAGGGAGGGGCTGCGTTGGCTCCCGCCGAGCCCTGGGAGGGGAGGGGAGGATGGGCGAGGGAACCCCTCCCGCCGCCCTCTACCTGGGGTTGCTGCCGTTCCAGTGGACGCTGTGGCGGAGGCCCCGCACCGGCCGGCCCAGCAGGGCGCCCCAGAAGACGAGGAGCCCCCAAGGCAGCGCCTCCATGGGGCGCATCGCTCGCTCCGCCGGGAGGGACGAGGGGGGCGCAGCGGCGGCGGCGGCGGCCGGAGGAGTCGCGGCGGGAGGGCAAAGAAAGCCCGGCCGGAGCCCCGCCCCCGCCTCCCCACCTCGCTCCCAACTTTCCGCCAATCAGCAGCCGCGCTCCGGCCCCAAAAGAAAAACAAAACTTTGAGCCAAACTTCGGAGCGGGGAGGGAGGCGGGGGGGGAGGAGGGAGCGGGGGGGGGAGTTAACTCTTCGAGGCCCGCTGCGCCCATTCATTCGGAGAGCTCAAAGGGAGGGGGGAGGGGAGGGGGTGGGAGGAGGGGCGGGGGGGGTGGCAGCATTCCATCAGAGTGGAGCTGGGCCTCGGAGGTCATCTAGCCCAACCCCCCCCCGCTCAAAAGAGAGAATGACAGAGCTGGGAGGGACCTCGGAGGTCATGTAGTCCATCCCCTGCTCAAAAGACAGAATGAGAGCTGGGAGGGACCTCGGAGGTCATCTAGTCCAACCCCCTGCTCAAAAGAGAGAATAACAGAGGTGGAAGGTACCTCGGAGGTCATCTAGCCCAACCCCCCCTGCTCAAAAGACAGAATGAGAGCTGGAAGGGACCTCAGAGGTCATGTAGTCCATCCCCTGCTCAAAAGAGAGAATAACAGGTGGAAGGGACCTCAGAGATCATCTAGCCCAACCCCCCCTGCTCAAAAGACAGAATGAGAGCTGGAAGGGACCTCAGAGGTCATGTAGTCCATCCCCTGCTCAAAAGAGAGAATAACAGGTGGAAGGGACCTCAGAGATCATCTAGCCCAACCCCCCCTGCTCAAAAGACAGAATGAGAGCTGGAAGGGACCTCAGAGGTCATGTAGTCCATCCCCTGCTCAAAAGAGAGAATAACAGGTGGAAGGGACCTCAGAGATCATCTAGCCCAACCCCCCCTGCTCAAAAGACAGAATGAGAGCTGGAAGGGACCTCGGAGGTCATCTAGTCCAACCCCCTGCTCAAAAGACAGAATGAGAGCTGGAAGCGACCTCGAAGGTCATGTAGTCCAACCCCCTGCTCAAAAGACAGAATAACAGAGGTGGGAGGGACCTCGGAGGTCATCTAGTCTCGGCGTGTTCCTTTGTCATTGTTTATTTTATAATTCTATTGTTTTGTTTCTGTTGTCCCTTCTTTCATTTTTCTTTTTTCTTTTTTTTCTTTTCTTTTTTTTATTAATAGATATATATTTGTACATGTAAACCCAGAGAAAATTCAAGTTAACTGCTATCCAACTTAATACAATCGATTTAAATTTGTAAACATTCTTCACTCCATATGTCAAGATTTAACTATAAGCCAGATACATTTTCTTTGATTGGTGTTTCTCTTCTATGTAGTCTATCCAATGTTTCCAGTCTATCATATATTGTTCATTTGAGCGATCCTTCAAATATGCCGATATTTTAGCCATTTCTGCCAAATTTATAACTTTCAAAGTCCATTCTTCAATAGGTGGTATTTCTGGCTTCTTCCAATATTGTCCCACCAACAGTCTCGCTGCTGTGATCAAGTTCAGAATTAAGTTCGTCTCTGTGGTAGTGCAGTCTTTTATGATCCCTAACAAAAACAACTGAGGTAGAAATTCAATACGCTTTTTCAAAATGGTTTGGAGTGTCCACCATATTTTTCTCCAGAAGGCTTTAATTTTTCTACATGTCCACCATACATGAAAATATGTAGCCTCCATACTATCACACCTCCAACATTTAGGTTGGATGTCTGGATAGATATATAATTTTTTCCGGATCTAGATGCCACCTATAGAACATTTTATAAAAGTTTTCCCTTAAATGTTGCGCTTGCGTAAATTTTACATTTCTCACCCAGATTCCCTCCCACGTTTCCATCGTGATAGGTTGCCCAAAATCTTGTTCCCACTTTACCATACAATCCTTGACTAGTACAGTTTCAGAGTCAATTTCTATCAGTACACTGTACACTCGTTTGATATGCATGGGCCCCCGCTCTCTGACCTGTTCAATTAAATTCTCATCTGTTAGGGATAAACCCTTCTTCAGGTCTTTTTGCCATCTAGACTGCAGTTGCAAATATGAAAGCCAGGTACACACTATTCCTTCATCTGCTAGCGTATTTGATGGCTTTAACGAAAACACATTTCCTTCTTCCATTACAAGTTTACTATAGGGCACCACATCCTGACCTTGTAGTATGTTTATGTCCCCTATTGCGTGTCCGGGGATCGTCCAGATGGGAATCTTTTCGTGTAGTAGGTACTGATATTTCTTCCAGACCCGCAACAGCGGGATTCTCAGCGGGTGCTGCTTGAAGCTCATTTTTCTTTTTTCTTATTGGAAGCTGCCTGGAACAGTCCTTGAGGCGAGATAGGCGGCCGATACATTTTAACGATAAATAAATCTTTATTTATATAGTTTTATCTATGTAGAGTGCCACCTGCTTCCGAGCCGGCCAGGTGTCACCTGCAAGGCAGGGAGTTGCCTAGCTGGATCCGCCGGAGCCTCCAGCTCCGAAGGCAGTCTATCTGGATGAAACCGAATCTCCACACTGTACTGAGGTCGTGTGACATTAGCAAGGGATTCTGAACAAACCTGAAATGGTGGTTTATGGGGAAATTGAGGGTGGGAGCGGCGGGGGGGGACCTTTGAAGAGAAAAGAAGTGTCTTTGGCTTCATCTTTGATCGTGGCTGCTCTTTATCTGCTTCCCACTCCTTTAATAAATCAAATTAAATTAATTAAATTAAAGGCAGGGCTTGGGAGATGAAACGGTGGACCGAGGCGCCATCTAGTGGAGAAATTAGAGACTGGGGAAGGGGAGGAATAATATAGGGAGCCCTTGACTTACGACTAAAACGAACCCCTCCCCCATTTCTGTCGCTAAGTGAGTTTGGCCCCTTTGGACGACTTTTCTCGCCACATTCGTTAAGCGAGCCCCTTCAGTTGACACGGTCGTTAAGTCAATCTGGCTTCCCTCTGGACTTGATTGGTCAGAAGGCCGGTCCCAAGTCGCTTTCCCCCCCCCTCAGTGACATTGTCACTTTGAACCGGCCACTAAGCGAACCGTCGTAAATCCAGGACTTCCAATAAACTCTTTGCCTCGCCGAAAAACCAAGAATTTGCCCCCAAATCAAGGGAGTTGCTTTCTTTTTATTAAGAAAAACAAACAAACATGGCCTCCCAGCCATTTTGGTGAATCTATTCCAGTGGAGATGGATCCAATAGCTTTCCTCTCGCACACCTGCGGGTGTGCAACTCCCCTTGCACACGTCCAGAGTTGCACCTCCAGGGGGCGCCACCGAGAGTTCGCCTTGCTAGTGCAAATATATATTTTTTCCCCAGAATTCGCCCAGGAAAAAGATTCGAAGCGGATCAAAATGGCGTCCCTTTAGTCAAGTTAGGACTCCTGACTTGCTAGGCCGCAAATTTCCCAGCGATCCAATGTCCGTCCCGGACAAGCCGTCATCGCTGTCCCGAGCTTGTGACGGACGGAGGAGGGTGGCGCTCTGCAAAATGTACAGCCGAACTCAGCCAAGCGAGCCATGGGGAAGATGGCGGAGGGTCCTTTCCGCGAGAAGTGACTTGTGCAGCTCGAGGGAGTGAGCCAGGTTATATTTCGCGAGTGTGTCCGGAAGAACCGGCCAGCGTGGGAGGGGGAGGGGGGGCCGGCCTGGAAGAAAAGCAGAGAAAGAAAAGACAGGTAAGTCCTTAACTTACGACCGCAGTTGAGCCAAGACATTTATTAAGTGCATTTTGCTCCGTTTTACGGCCTTCCATGTCGTTGTTAAGTGAGTCGCTGCAGCTGTGAAATTAGTCACGCAGTCGTTAAGTGAAAACTGGCTGCCCCCTTGTCAGAAGGTCGCAGAAGGGGATTGCCTGACCCTGGGACAGCGGCAACCGTCATGAATACGAGTCAGTTGCTGAGCGTCTGAATTCTGAATGTCACGTGACATTAAATGTTAAGTGTGAAAGTGGGTTTGCGCTGTCCTGTGATCATGTGAATGCGTCATTTTGTGGGGAAGCCACCATTTACATCCTTTGGCTCTTTTTGCCCAAAATACTACTTACTTCCTCTCTTTGGGCTCACCTGGATGGCAACATCTGGACCTCGGGATCAAAGCTGGACACGGCACGGGGCGGATCTGAAGGCAACGGCTTCTGGGGAGGAGGGGGCGGCTTGGTGGGGCCAGGGGACTGGTGGGGGAAAAAGCCAACATTGCGTGAACAAAAGGCCATGAATCAAGGCAAGGCCCACCCCTCAAATGTTTTCCTTTGCACCATTCTGGGGGACAGAATTTGTCCGTCTCAATGACTTTCATAGGGGTGGACTTCAATTCCCAGAATTGCCTTGTGAGTTGAAGGCCATCTTAGAAGGGGGGGTAGGGGTGCACTGCCCTGAATATAGGAGGACTTTGATTTCTGGGAGTTGAAGCCCACTTCTCTTAAAGCAGGCTGGCTGGGGGATTCTGGGAGTTGAAGTCCACAAAGCTTAAAACATGCTGGCTTGGGGATTCTGGGAGTTGAAGTCCAAATATCTTAAATCAAGCTGGCTGGGGGATTCTGGGAGTTGAAGTCCACAAAGCTTAAAGCAGGCTGGCTTGGGGATTCTGGGAGTTGAAGCCCAAATATCTTAAATCAAGCTGGCTGGGGGATTCTGGGAGTTGAAGTCCATGCCTCTTAAATGCTACTCTGGCTGTTCTCCCCACTTTTCCATTTGCAAACTGAGTCCCTCTTGCCCCCTTCTGCTCCCCCCCCCCCCGTCAGTTCATCTCCCTGTCGAAAGGGGTAAACAATTACCTGAATTTTAGGAATGGGGTCAGGAGGCAGCGGGCGTATAGGAGGGCCGGGTCGATCCCCAGCGGAGTCCTGGGCGGAAAATGTTCAGATAGCAAAGAACAACATGCAAGGTTGAAGAGGGGTTATTTTTTTTCCAGAAAGGAGATAAGAAATGATAATTAACTAGGGAGAAACATCAGCTCATAGTTCAGGATCTTGGGGGGGGGGGGAAGCAACTGATTTGTTGCTAGGCTTAACAGACCTTGGACAGGTAGTCCTTGACTTACGACGACGGATCCTGACATTTTTGTCACTAAGTGAAACATTCGGCAAGTTTTGCCCCCTTTTACGACCTTCCTGTCCATGTTGTTAAGTGAATTACTTCAGCTGTTAAGTTAGTAAGATGGTCGCAAAAGGGGATCGCGTGACCCCCGGGGACGCTGTGACCCTTGTCAATAGGAATGTCTGAATCTGGATCCCCTGATCTTGGGGAGGCTGTGACGGTCGTAAGTGTGAAAAATGGTCGCAAGCCACTTTTTCAGCGATGCTGTAACTCCGAACAGCCGCTAAGTAAACCCTCGTTAAGTCAAGGACTTCCTGTCTTTTAAATTTTTTGGAAAGAGTGAAACACAAGCAGAGCGGACGCCTGGCGTTGTGACGATCGCCTGTGGTGTCTGCTCACTCCATCGCTTGCTCATCCGGAGTAGGAAAAGTGGGGTACAATGTGAAGGAGCGTTTGGGGGAGGTTTCCTGCCTCCTCCTTTCATGCCTATCCATGCAAGGAGGCACATGCCACAGCCTTGAGGCACATACAAAAGATCCCTCTTTCCCTCTCCCTCTCCCGACTCGGTTACCTGTGGATCCTTCGGGATCGGGTCAGGCGGCAGAGGCTTGGAAGGTGGGTCGGGCCGCGGGGCACCCAACGCAACGGGCTGCTGCAGCGAGACGGAGAGAGAGGGAGTGCCCGGGAGGGACGGAAGAGAAAGAGAAAGAATGGAGAAGAAATCTAAACATGGGACTGGTGACATGCTGGAGGTTAAGTCAGACGATGCCATGCGTGGTTGGGGGGCACCATGCACCATGCGCCAAGTGGGAAAAGGAGGAAAAGATGGGTAGAAGGAGGAGAGCAACCCAGATATTACGGGGAAGCCAGGGATCTTGACCTGTGTCACCCTGTTAATCCTTCCTCTGTCTGACCACTTGGCCACAGATCACTTGGGGGGGAGGTTGTCCGTGTAAGAAAGGGCAAACTCTGTCCATGCCCCGTAATGTGTGGGAAAGACCTCGGGTCCAACAAATGCTGAACAGTTAGATAAGAGATTGCTGACCCCAGAGCTGCCTAACGGACGGAGAAAGGAACAGTCTCTAGTTTATCAGGTTCAGAAAGAGACGGTAAAGTTACAATAAAATAGAATTATCCCAAAGAATTATCCCAAAAATTCTTGATTTTTTTTCCTTGAAGAGGTTTCGCTTGTCCTCCAAGAAGCTTCTTCGGTTCCGACCAAAGGGTGGGGGAACGGAAAGATTTATATTCCTTGCAGTCATGTCCGCTTCTACTGGCCCCAGTGACACTCAGGAAGAGCGCTAATGATCAGATGACTGGAAGGAATATAAACCCTTCCATGCCCCGCCCTTTGGTCAGAACCGGAGAAGCTTCTTGGAGGAGAAGGGAAACGTCTTCCAGGAAAAAGAAAATAAAGTCTCTTTGAGAGGCAACTGGACCTTGTTGGATAAGAGATTGCTGACTAATGGCTAGAGAAAGGAACCCTCTTTTGAGTTTTTTATGCTGTAAAAGAAATGGCGGGGGATTCGTAGTTTCAGACTTGCAAGCTTCGGCTAAAGTTAGCCCTACAATAAAGTAAATTTAGTTCCATCTTTGGGATGAATGGACTTGGGAGATTGGGAAGATATACTACTTAGGGAACTGCTGGATAAGAGACAGCTGAGCCCTCGGCTGCATAACAGGCAGAGCAAGAAACTCACAAACTCACATCGCTTGTTTCTCAGACTGTAAAAGAGACAGCAGAAGAATGGTACTTTTAGATTTGCAGCCTTCCAGGTTTTTAGCCCCAGGACCAACACAAAGAGGGGAGGAATCCCCCGTTTTATCCAGCTGCCCCCTTCCCACAAAATTCTCTCCCCAAATACAGCCCCACAGGGGTCGTACCCAGACTGCTTTATTTTCCCCTGCAACTTTAGAAAAACGAGTTGCTGCTTTGTTCCAAAACTGAAATGAGATCAAACCATCTTCTTCTTTCCAGGTCTTCGATATCAAAATTGGTGGCCCCCAAAACTACAGTGGGGCAAAGAGAAAGGAGAATCCTCTCTCTCTCTCTCTCTCTCTCTCTCTCTCTCTCTCTCTCTCTCTCTCTCTTTTGCAACGGCTTTTTTTGGTTTTCAAATGGATGCTGCAGCCTTTTAAACATCCTAAATTAACTTTAAATCTTTTCTGGGGTTCACGCTATCCGGTTCTGCGGAAAGCAATATTGGCTTCTGGGGGGGGGGGATGAGCAGAAGAAAAAGGGGTGGTGCTTTTGCAGCCCCTCCCCATTTACCTTTGACGACATAAGCTGAAGCTCCCTGCTTTGTTTCCACTGGGGGGGCCGAGGACGGCTTGGCGGATCTTTGCCGAAACTTCGGGGTTCCAGTTGGGTGATCCTGAAGAAATGGGGTTGGCAGGAGACAATTTTAATCTCGCTTTGGCGGGCAAGCTTGAAGGAGAAAAACCCCACCACCTGGAAAATGGGAAACACCCCAAGGCAAGCCATCCATGCTTCCGAGCTGTTGGCGAGTCCGATTCCTGGAAGAGGTTCTACCAAGCCACAATTTCAAGAGCCATTTTTAAGCCAAGATCAAGGAAGCCGCAGCCGGCCAAACTCAAGATAGTTGCCAAACTCAAATCCCAGCCGAAAAACCATCAGTTCTCTTAGAAAGCAGAGCGGTGTGTCTTGCAGAGGGACAGTCCAGGCAGGAAAAGAGGCTTAAGAGAGCAGAGAGGTCACAAGGTGGAGGACCTCGCCACCAGCCCGTTGCTTACAAACCACGATTTGCTTACTACCCTAGATGGCATTTTGTTTTCCCCTGCAGAAAGTTTGCTGGACGTTTAGCTCCGGCCTCTAAGATTGCAAAGGTGGGGGGAAAATATGTCAACTATCTGGAGCGATCTGGCCTCAGGAAGGTTTTCCAGACAGTCCTCGCCTTAACGACCACTTTGCGGGGAACCCGAATTTCCACCGCTAAGGAAGCCGGTTATTTGGTAAGCGGCCCCTGATTTTACCACCTTTTTTTTCTTCTTTGCCCCACGTACTAAGTTAATTGCTACGGTCGTTCAATGGATCAAAGGGTCCTTAAATGAATCCGGCGTCCCCCATTGTGGGAAGGTCGTAAAAGGAGATCCACGTGATCCCGGGATGCTGCCAGCGTCACTAAGATATGCCCGGAGCCATTTGTCCAGAATAGGGTCTCCGGCTTGAGCAGGGGGTTGGACTAGATGACCTCCAAGGGGGTGAATTTTGATCCCAGGTCTGTGGGGATGTTATAAGCGTGAGGACTGGTTATCAGTCACTAAACAAACCATCGTAAGTCCAGGACTACTGGCTGAGGCGCCCCAAACAGCGTCACCGTTCACAGAGCCAAGATCCAAGCAGTCCCACCGATGCTGCAACTGAGGAAGACCCCCTCCCCAATCCTTTCACATGCAGAGTGAGGGGCACCTGTACCCCTAAACCCATACTCCCTCGCACCTTTCGGCTGGGTGAAGGAATTGCACCCGCGACTCTGGCTCGGCCCTAAAGAGGAAGGGTTACAGAGTGAGCGCACAAAAAGAAGGGCGACTCTGGCTCGGCCCTAAAGAGGAAGGGTTACAGAGTGAGCGCACAAAAAGAAGGGTGACTTTTTTTTTTCCTCAAAGGAGCGCATCACTCGGCGAAGAAGAGGAGCAAGGAGGGTCTTACCTGTACTGGCAACTTGTGCCTTTGCCAAACTGGCAGAGGCGCTTGTGGAGACCCAGCCGTTTGGCACAACAGAGGCCGACCACCAGCAACGCCGCCAGGAGCAGGGAGATCACCACCAGCGCCATCGAGGCTGCCCGGCTCGCTGGAAAAAGACAAGGCAAGCGAGTGTTAGGCCGTGGCGAGGCTGGACGGCGCATGCTGAACTGTGGGGGCAGCTGGGCATCTCGCTAGCACAAAAGAGGCCTTGTGTCCCGTTTCACAAAGCCGGGCCTGTCAGGCATCCTCCGGCGGGTGCCGAGCCCCATGGCTGATTTGGAAAAGATGCATTTCCTAAAGTCATAAATAACACCTGGCGATTTCGTTTCTGCTTTCGTCACATGGTGGAAAGAAGTTCCTGGTTTTTACTTTGGACTCCTGCGCCGAGGTTAAGTCCCAGCCGGAGAGGGAGAGGATAAATCGATAAAAAAAAAATCTAAGAGATTTTTGCATCCGAGCTGAGGATAGGGAAGACGCTGGACCAGGATGATGGCAAATCAGACCGCTGCGTTTATATATATACATACATACATATCATCTATCTATCTATCTATATGTTCTCTCTCTCTCTATCTATCTATCCATCCATCCATCCCTCGGTCTCTCTGTCTTTATCTACTGTAGCTGTCTACCATCTATCTGTCTGTCTGTCCACTTGTCTATCTGCTTATATCCATCCACACATCCCACTGTCCGTTTGTCCTTCCGTCCGTCTGTCCCTCCCTGCCTCCATTCTATCTATTTCTATCTATCTATCTATCTATCTATCTATCTATCTATCTATCTATCTATCTATCTATCTATCTATCTAATCTATAGATCAACTTTCTCTCTCCCTCCTCTCCATCCATCCATCCATTCCTGTCTATCATCTATCTGTCCATCCATCTACCTATATCCATCTATCCATCCATCCATCTTGCTGTATGTCCCTCCTCCCTCCCTCCCTCCCTCCCTATCTGTCTATCTGTCTATCTATCTATCTATCCATCCATCCATCCATCCATCCATCCATCCATCCATCCATCTCACTCATCTATATCTATCTATCTATCTCTATCTATCTATCTATCTATCTATCTATCTATCTATCTATCTATCTATCTATCTATCTATCTATCTATCTATCCATCCATCCATCCATCCATCCATCTATCTATCTATCTATCTATCTACTTTCTCTCTCCCTCCTCTCCATCCATCCATCCATTCCTGTCTATCATCTGTCCATCCATCTACCTATATCCATCTATCCATCCATCCATCTTGCTGTATGTCCCTCCCTCCCTCCCTCCCTCCCTCCCTCCCTCCCTCCCTCCCTGTCTATCTATCTATCTATCTATCTATCTATCTATCTATCTATCTATCTATCTATCTATCTATCTATCTATCTATCTATCTATCTATCTACCTACCTACCTCTCTCTCTCTCTCTCTCTCTCTCTCTCTCTCTCTCTCTCTCTCTCTCTCTCCCTGCCTCTCTCCTCTACCTACCTACCTTCTCCTCTTCCCTCCCCATCCCACCTTCCTTCTGTGTGGCGTCTCTTCCGAACCCGCTGAGGGCTGGGATTGCAATCCCCCCCATCCCCTCCTTAATGCATTAAGATGCTTTGAGTCTTTCCAGGGGGAGGAGGGGCTGTAAATGAGACACCAGCTGATTCTTTTCATCAGGTAGACCCCCTGATGACCCACGGAAACGCTCTCCTTAATGGGAAACTAATGGCTGGGGGAAATTGCTGCAAATTGACACACCTCGCAGGAACAAGCAGCAAGCAAGGAAAAGGCGGCTGGAACAAAGGGAGGGGAGAGCTGGGAGGGGGAAGGTGCAGGCTGCAACCCAGGCATGCATGCATTTGCAAATCTGCAATTGTTAATTATATTGGTGCATTCATATAACTGCAAGCGACACAATGATCTGCAATCGTTAATAAATAGATTTGTGCACTCGTATCATCGCAAACAACACAATTAAGCCCTTGCTCTGCGCCCACCCTCACTTGCCTTACCTTCCTGTGGGGCGGGGGGCCCACTGTCCACACTGCCCCCGAGGCCGCCCGCCTGGCAATGAGGGGGCGCCCACCCGGGCTCACAATGGCAGTGCCCTTTGTTGTTACAAACCTGCAGGTTGAAAAGGGAAGCCTTAGTTAGCCCAGCCGGGATCAAACTGGTTCTGGGTTTAGAGAGGTCTTTGGGCTGATATCCCACGCTGCTTGCACGTTTCTGGTCCTCAATACTTTCGGTTGAGGACTAGCAACTTCTTGCACAAAAGTTGTGGGGAGGGGGGGGGGAAAGAGGAAAAAAATGATCCAGTGTTTCAGCCTACATTTCTTTTGGTCTTTTGATGTTAGGTAAACAGTTTTTGAAAGAGAGAGGTGTGTGTGTGTGTGTGTGTGTGTGTGTGTGTGTGTGTGTGTGTGTGTGTGTGTGTGTGAGAAATATATTTCACTTACCCCATGCCTGCTGCACTGGCATACCCGGAATTTGATGGAGGAAACATCCTGGCATCGTTGGTTGATACAAACCTATAAACAAAAACATGGGTAGTTCTCAACTTACAACTTCATTTCATGACTGTCCCAAGGCGGGGAAACAATTCTGTCTCCCCAAAATCTCAGCCAGAAAAGCCCGTTTGAGGCTCACTCACTCTGTTAGGATCACAACTGGTCCCGGGTGACACCCCGGCCTCATCCACAACATCGGCAGCAATGACAATCCTAAGAGCATCCCGCAGGCAGTTGAATGTCCGGACCGATCCATTCCGTCTTCTCTCGCACTGCAGCTGCCCACACTGGACGTCGCTGTGGGAGAGAAACGGAAATCATTCCTTCACGTTCCTAGTCCTCAGTTTTTTATTTTATTTTAAAAGCCTCCGGGCCCGGCCCAGTTAAAATGTCCATTCCTGCCAACGTTCATCGTACATTTCCTAGCCGTAGGGTTTGAATTGCTGCTGCTGTAAATATTGTGTGACCGTTTGTGTAAGTTGCCGTAAATGTGATAAAAGTTTCCAACTATTTATTTTATTTACGGGCGGTCCTCAGATTACGGCCACAACTGAGCCGAAATATTTCTGCTGCTAAACGAGACAGTTCTTAAGGAGAGTTTGGCCTTCTGATCCAGAACCATTTCCCCCCCCCCCGTCGTTTTAGTAAATCAACCTTCGCGGTGTGTGAAAAGTTGTAGGGGAAAAAAGGGGAGCGCTTACCTCTTGGCACAGGGGATGTAGGAACCGTCGGGATGCTGCCCACAGTTTCCCCGTGCGTCGCCCCCCTGATTCAGAGATGCCACGCAGCCCTCCGACAAGGGAACCGCATCTGGGCGAAAAAAATTAAAATTAAAAAAAAAAAAGGGGAATTACTGCAAATAAATGCAGGGCTCCCAAGCTGAGCACTTCACAGGCTAAAAGATCAACTAAAATAGGATAAAGTATCGTCAGTTATTTGGACAGGGTAAATAAAAAACAAACAACTTTCTAGTGGTTTAAGAAAGTGGGAGATGGTGAATTCTAGTTCCACCTTAGGCACGGAAGCTGATTGGCTGACTTTGAGCCAATCACCAGGAGACGGTGAGTTCTAGTCCTGCCTTAGGCAGGAAAGCTGATTGGCTGACTTTGACCCAATCACCAGGAGACGGTGAGTTCTAGTCCTGCCTTAGGCAGGAAAGCTGATTGGCTGACTTTGAGCCAATCACCAGGAGATGGTGAGTTCTAGTCCTGCCTTAGACAGGAAAGCTGATTGGGTAACTTTGACCCAATCACCAGGAGACGGTGAGTTCTAGTCCTGCCTTAGACAGGCAAGCTGATTGGGTAACTTTGAGCCAATCACTAGGAGACGGTGAGTTCTAGTCCTGCCTTAGACAGGAAAGCTGATTGGGTAACTTTGAGCCAATCACCAGGAGACGGTGAGTTCTAGTCCTGCCTTAAACAGGAAAGCTGATTGGGTAACTTTGACCCAATCACCAGGAGACGGTGAGTTCTAGTCCTGCCTTAGGCAGGAAAGCTGATTGGCTGACTTTGACCCAATCACCAGGAGACGGTGAGTTCTAGTCCTGCCTTAGACAGGAAAGCTGATTGGGTAACTCTGACCCAATCACCAGGAGACGGTGAGTTCTAGTCCTGCCTTAGGCAGGAAAGCTGATTGGCTGACTTTGAGCCAATCACCAGGAGACGTTGAGTTCTAGTCCTGCCTTACACAGGAAAGCTGATTGGCTGACTTTGAGCCAATCACCAGGAGATGGTGAGTTCTAGTCCTGCCTTAGGCAGGAAAGCTGATTGGCTGACTTTGACCCAATCACCAGGAGACGGTGAGTTCTAGTCCTGCCTTAGACAGGAAAGCTGATTGGGTAACTTTGACCCAATCACCAGGAGACGGTGAGTTCTAGTCCTGCCTTAGGCAGGAAAGCTGATTGGGTAACTTTGAGCCAATCACTAGGAGACGGTGAGTTCTAGTCCTGCCTTAGACAGGAAAGCTGATTGGGTAACTTTGACCCAATCACCAGGAGACAGTGAGTTCTAGTCCTGCCTTAGACAGGAAAGCTGATTGGCTGACTTTGAGCCAATCACCAGGAGACGGTGAGTTCTAATCCTGCCTTAGACAGGAAAGCTGATTGGGTAACTTTGAGCCAATCACCAGGAGACGGTGAGTTCTAGTCCTGCCTTAGACAGGAAAGCTGATTGGGTAACTTTGAGCCAATCACCAGGAGACGGTGAGTTCTAGTCCTGCCTTAGACAGGAAAGCCATTTGGGTAACTTTGAGCCAATCACCAGGAGACGGTGAGTTCTAGCAGCGAATTCGAATGAAACATGAACATATCTAATTGAAAGTTAATTCTCGACTACCTTAGCCATGTGATTTCCTTAACAACCGCACGATTCCCTTAACCACCGTGACACACACACACACACAAAGATCACAAAATCGGGTAGTGACTCGCTCAACCAAGGCTTTCCTTAGCCACGGAGACCCTGGTCCCCATTCTGGACGTAGCGCGAGGACCAGCTGTACGGAATGTGGGTGGATCGAAGCTGAGCTTACCGGGACCCCAACGGGCTTGGCACTGGCTGGAGTAAGTGGGGCAGATCCCCCCATGGCACACGGCTTTGCCGCCTTCGCACAAAGTGCCGTCTTGCTTGTAGAGGTTTGATGGGCAGTGTGGAGAAGTCCCATTGCAGAATTCAGGGAGATCGCATTCGTTCCGGACTGCCCGGCACGTGTGTCCAGCACTGAGCAGCTACACATGGGAGAACGGAACAGGTGGAGTTACCTGTGCAGGTATCCTGAACTTACAACAGGTTGGGTTTAGTGACCGAACTTATAACACCACTGGAAAAAGAGAGACGGCGCCGTTTTTTGCACCTATAACCCTTTGCAGTATCCCCGTGACCAAAATTGCTTGGCAACTGGCTTGGACCTGGGACAGTTCTGGTGTTCCGGGCTCAGGTGATCAAAATCCAGAGCCTGGGTGGCTAATTCCTATTTACGACGGTTGCAATGTCCCCCAATCCCCTTTTGCAATCTTCTGCCGAGCGAAGTCCAGGATTCACTTCACAACCAGGGGAAGTGAAGTGGAAGCCAGGATTCACTTCACAACTCTTCCGGGAAAGGCCATTAAATGGGACAAAGCTCCCTTAGTAACGGGTCTCGCTTGGCCATGGAAATGGGTTCAGCTGTGGGGGTGAGTTGCAGACTGCCTGTAGAACCAGCTTCCTTTTGACTTGGAAACCGTGCCTGGACTTTGTGCTTGGGGAGGAAAGGAAACGAAACTTTGATTTGGGGTTTTGCTGACGAGATGTTGTTATAGAAATATATATTTCTGTATATAAGGCAAAAATAAAAAGTCTAGAGTAGACTGTATGTTATTGCCTTTATTCTACTGTGCTAAAAAAAAAAAAAGCCAGAAGTCAGTTCTTTCTTTCTTTTCTTTCTCCTTTTACCCTATTCTTTCCCCCTCTTTCCTTTTCCCTCCCTTTTCCACTATTTTCATCTTTCTTTGAATTTTACCCTTGGAGAAATTGTTAAAAATTTGCCACTTGAGGTTAGGCAGAACCGGGCAGAGCTGGAAATTTCAAATTTACAAGAGCTTCAGTGGAGGATGGAGAACCAGAACAGAATCCGGGGAACAAACCAACCAGCAGAATCCTGGTTTGTATCGGAAGAGGGCTACGAACGAAAAGAAGGGGTTTATACTGCATTTTGGGGGGGGGGAAGATGGCACCTTACCTTGCACTGGTGACAACATGGTTGACCAGTGGCACACTGGGCTCCAGGCACCAACTGACACGTCGTTGCGTTGCAACAAGGGTCTGTACACTCCTGGAGAAGAAGGAAGGAGGGAAAAAAATGGAAAAAGAAACAAAAACCGTAATTTTGGAAAAAAAAAAAAGGTCCTACAAAGAACGGCTCTAAAGGACTAAATTGACTGCTCTGATTAAAGAAAAGAACACAATGAGTTGTGTTGCCGCTTGGAAACCCCTTCTGGACTTTGTGCTCGAGGTGGGGAAAAAAGGAACTTTTGATTTTTTGGTTTTGCTGATTAGATAGGTGTGTTGTTATAGAAATGACTAGAATAATACCAATAATAATACCAATAATAATAATAATAATAATAATAATAATAATTTAATTTAATATTCACATTTATATGCCGCCCTTCTCGGAAGACCCAGGGCGGCTCACAACAATAATAATAATACCAATACCAATAATACCAATACCAATAACACCAATACTACTACTACTACTACTACTACTACTACTACTACTACTACTACTACTACTACTAATAATAATAATAATAATAATAATAATAATAATAATAATAGAGTTGGAAGGGACCTTGGAGGTCTTCTAGTCCAACCCCCTGCTCAGGGGGTTTGTGAAAACTCATTTAACAAATGTCCCCCTTAGCAGCAGAAAATTCCCACTCAGCCTAGTGGGGCCTCTTAAGACGGAGAAGGAGAATGCCAAACGGAATGGAGTCTCTGTTTTAGGGACTGGCTGGCACGAAAACAGAACGCCCCATTTCTGCTGGCATAAATGAAATAAATAAAGGCAACCGTGCCACCTCGACACAACAAGGATAAGCGAGAAAGAGCTCATTGTCTCTTGTCCTTTCTTACCAAAAAAAGGCCGCAATCACACTGCTCTCTGGATTCTACCAGGCGGTTCCCGCAGCGGGACTTCACCAGGCGGGCTGGTTCAGGCTGGTCAAGGAGGCAGCTGACCTGGTTTCTCTGCAGGATTTGCTGGAAACGTTGTTGGCTGCAGATGCTGAAGCTTAACCCGGGCATAATCCTAGCGAAGGAAAGAAAGATATTTCAGGACAATCCTGATTTTCCAGGCGTGGGAAACGAGGTGGAGGGGTGTGGATCTTTGCTTGGCTATTCATCAAGGAGAGAAGCAACTTAGAACGAAGGAGGAATTCCCTGAGAGTTCAAATAATTCATCAGTGGGACTACTTGCCACCAGAAGTTGTGGCTGCTCCATCACTTCATCACTGGAGGCTTTTAAGAAGAGACTGGACAGCCATTTGTCTGAAATGGCATAGGGTTTCCTGCCTGAGCAGGGGGTTGGACTAGATGACCTCCAAGGTCCCTTCCAACTCTCTTATTCTGCTATCCTTCCTTCCTTCCTTCCTTCCTTCCTTCCTTCCTTCCTTCCTTCCTTCCTTCCTTCCTTCCTCCCTCCCTCCATTCATTCATTCATTCACTGGAGGCTTTTAAGAAGAGACTGGACAGCCATTTGTCTGAAATGGCATAGGGTTTCCTGCCTGAGCAGGGGGTTGGACTAGAAGACCTCTAAGTTGCCTTCCAACTAGGTTATTCTATTCTTTGCTTCCAGCCATCCAGGAAGTTTCAAATCACTCCAGGGGGAAAAAAAAAACAGCGAGAAGTTCTCCAGCTCCCTGAAAACAAAGTAGAAAAACGGAAGCCTACTCAGCCGGCCCGGAGGTGTTTTCGCTCACCCTGTTGGTGCTTCCATGATGCACTTCCGGCTTGGGGGACGGATGGAAGTGTTGCAGCCACAGCCGTTGCTGTTGTGGGTGAGACCGAGATTGTGGCCGAGTTGATGTGAAAGAGTGGAAGCCATGATTAAAGAACTAACGGAATGGCCCTGGAGGAAAACAAACCAGGGTTCGGGAAAGGGAACTGCGCTGATCCAGCCCCACAAAAACAAGCCCGCTCTGAACTTAGAGGCTCTTATAGGTAGCCCTCGTCTTATAATAATTCATTTAGTGACCGTTCAAAGTCAAAACCAGCACTAATAAGTGACTTACAGCCGGCCTTCGCACTTACGACCATCACAGCATCCCCACACCCACATAGTCGTAAATCAGAAGCCAGTGAGGAAGGCCGTAAGTGGTGATCACACCACCCTGCGACCCCATGATTGTCATAAATTCTATTCTATTCTATTCTATTCTATTCTATTCTATTCTATTCTATTCCATTCCATTCCATTCTATTATTTCTATTTCTATTCTATTTTCTATTCTATTCTATTCTATTCTATTCTATTCTATTCCATTCCATTCCATTCCATTCTATTATTTCTATTTCTATTCTATTTTCTATTCTATTTTCTATTCTATTCTATTCTATTCTATTCTATTCTATTCTATTCTATTCTATTCTATTCTATTCTATTCTTATTCTATTCCATTCCATTCCATTCCATTCTATTATTTCTATTTCTATTCTATTTTCTATTCTATTCTATTCTATTCTATTCTATTCCATTCCATTCCATTCCATTCTATTATTTCTATTTCTATTCTATTTTCTATTCTATTCTATTCTATTCTATTCTATTCTATTCTATTCTTATTCTATTCCATTCCATTCCATTCCATTCTATTATTTCTATTTCTATTCTATTTTCTATTCTATTCTATTCTATTCTATTCTATTTTCTATTCTATTCTATTCTATTCCATTCTATTCTATTCTATTCTTATTCTATTCCATTCCATTATTTCTATTTCTATTTCTATTCTATTTTCTATTCTATTCTATTCTTATTCTATTCTATTTTCTATTCTATTCTATTCCATTCCATTCCATTCCATTCCATTCCATTCTATTATTTCTATTTCTATTCTATTTTCTATTCTATTCTTATTCTATTCTATATTCTATTCTATTCTATTCTATTCTATTTCTATTCTATTTTCTATTCTATTCTATTCTATTCTATTCTATTCTATTCTATTCTATTCTATTCTATTCTATTCCATTCTATTATTTCTATTTCTATTCTATTCCATTCTATTATTTCTATTTCTATTCTATATTCTATTCTATTCTATTCTATTCTATTCTATTCTTTTCTTTCTATTCTATTCTATTCTATTCTATTCTATTCTATTCTATTCTATTCTATTCTATTCTATTCTATTCTATTCTATTCTTTAACCAGATTTATTGAAAGACAAGAAGAATGAATTGACAGCAATCTGGTCAAGAGGAGATGCTCATTTTAGATTATTTTTAATTTTCAATTTATCTTTCCTAGTGGGGGATCTTTGATCCTCTTGCTAAACACCTGTTGATGCTCCGGGGGAAAATTTTGCAAGCCTTTGTCGGCGTTCGCAGCCTGAGAAGCCCCTTCCACTCACCATGCTGACCCCACCGGAGCGCTTAGAGCAGATGGACCCTTGGGTGGAGGCGCCAATGACACCGGCCGGAAACGGAGGACCCCTAAAGGCGAAAAGGAAGCAGAGGAAGTTTACACGAATTAATGCAAAAAATTAAAGTTCAGAGTTGTTTGGTTTTGCAGGAATCCCGCTAAAATAATTTTAAATGAATTGAAGGCTAAACCCCTTTGAGGGGAGGAGCCCTAATGAGAATTTGGGGCATGGTGGGAGGGGTTACCCCCCATTTAACACACAGGGGAACCCCCCTCCCATTTGAGAATCTCAGTGTAGCAGAGGGAAGGGAGGGGAGGGGAAGGACTACCCAGTAGCTCCTCCCCCTGGCTTTGTAACACCCCCCTCTGCATGACTCCGCCCCCCCCAGCTTCAGGGTTCTGAGCCAAGTGGCTAGTCCCTTTGAAGGATTTGTTTATACTCTCTCTCTCTCTCTCTCTCTCTCTCTCTCTTTCTCTCTCTCTGTGCATTGAGTTAATTAAAAAATATTTAAAAAACCAAGCTGCTAGTCCTCTTGCTGATCTAAGATCCAGGCTGCACCTGATGTCTTACACAATGAGCTGAACTCTCTCTCTCTCTCTCTTTGCATCGAGTTAATTAAAAATATTAAAACAACAACAACAACAAAAAACAACCAAGCTGCTAGTCCTCTTGCTGATCTAAGATCCCGGCTGTCCCTGACACCTTACACAATGAGCTGAACGTTGTCGTGCGGAATCCGGGGCAGCAAATCCTTCTCTTTCCACTCAAGGAACCGCTGGAGAATCTCTTTTGCGGTTCCATTTGTCGGCACACGGTTGCCGTTATTCCAGACTTCGGCGCCCACCAGAGCCACCCGCAGACCCAGCAGCCTGTAGAACTGGAACAATAGCAGCAACAACAAAAACAGATTTTTGCACAGAGTAACAAATTAAGAAATCATGGTAATTGGGGATATTTTTTGTTCCTGGGGGGGGGGTTAAAATTGGTATCCCAATAATATGATGACATCTAGCTGAATAATTGCTCCAATTTCAGGGGGGGGGTGAAAGGGAATGTCGGGATCGCAGCTCACCCCGTCCATGTGGCTGGCAATTTCCAAGATCCGAGTTTGAGTCCTGTTGAGGTTCGGATTCAGCTTGAACTGCAAGGCAGAAAGATTGGTGGTAGCAGTGGGATAAGCGTGGGATCAAAAGAGAGTTTTCAGGGAGGGATAACTACATCTGTGGGATTCCTGAGGCTTTGGAGGGAATCAAAACTTGTGTCTACGGTGAGAAGGTGGGGCAAGCTGAGGGGGGGGGAGAAGGGCTTACTCACTGAGATCTAGCAACATAAGCTTTCAGTTTACACTAGCTATCCCTTCAATTCAGTGCTTGCAAATTTTTTTTTTCCCTGCAAATTTTTGCTGGAGACAACTTGATCAGCCTGCAAAAAAAAAATGGTTGTGGGGGCAAATTGGGGAGGGGGGAGACAGTCCTCACCTCAGCCTGGTCCACCACAATCACCAGCTCCACGTAACCACGTTCGGCCTCTGCTTCTCGCTTCCCCTGGGAGGAACAATGGAGCAGTCAGACAGAGGGGACCCAAGTGCTGGGTTCGAGACCAAGTTGGATAAAATCGAACAGATGTACAGGCGAAAATGAATAAAGAACAAATTTATAGCTAAAGAGGAGTCCCCATTTTTCCCATTTTAAGGCTAAATACAGACAGCTCATTTAGTGACTGTTCAAGTTACAACGGCACTGAAAAAATAAGAAATTCAGAAAATCTAGAAATTCAGCCCTACCCGTTTCTGGGGTGCCCTCTTTGGCTGCAGTTGGGGGTGAAATTGTCTGCAAATCCCGGTCACCGGTTTCATTCCTTGGAGTCTGTAGACCCTCGTCTGCCCATCTGGGGTAGACTCCAAGCTGTAGCTTCTAAACCGGGAGACGGTAAGGAGACCACTGGGCGATCAGAGAAACGAGAGAAAGAAGGAGGCATGTTTAAAAGTGCAATATTTTGGATTTCTTTGGCACAGAGCAGGGGATAAGGCAAGCTCGGCTCTTTTATGACTCATGGACTTCAACTCCTCAGAAAAGCAAAGGCGAAACTGAAAGTGAAAGTGAGAGCAACGGGAAGGGGGGGAAAGGGAGAATAAAATGAAAGTGATGATGAACAGGGAAGACAGAGAGGAGAAAGGGAAAAGGGAAAGCCAAAGATGAAGAAGTAAAGGGAAGCATAAAATGAAAGTGAAAATGAACTGGGAGGAGAGGGAGGAGAAAGTGAAAATGGAAGGGGAGGAGAGTTCAATTCCGCCCCCCAATTTTGCCAATGCTTACCTTAAACCCGAGCAAACACAGATGCTGGCCCAAGAGTCAGGGTACCCCTGAATGGTACCCCAATAGCAACAGTTGTTCTAAAAAACCGAAAACAAAACAATCAACAGCTTAAATCTTGATTCAGCTGCAACAGACCATCCCATTCCTCTTTTGCAAAGACACCTGAATACACACAAGCCAGGGTTTAATTTAAGGAATCCAGGCTTGCTCAAGGTCAGAAAGAATGAGTGGATAAGCCAAGGTTTAGCCACCAGGTCTGCTAAAGGCTACCCTTCCTATCAGAATGAGGAGCTGTAGGGTACCCAAACCCATTTTTGAGACATCGCAGTGGGGAATTTTGTGTCAAAGCACCTACTGCAGATACCTTCCACAAACAGACCATATTTTGGCTGTTCAGACAACTAAATGGAACCTCCCGTTCTAGGAACAGTCTACCTCTGGACTGCGTTTCACTGAATGCTGATATGTAGCATATGAAACTGATAAAATAAACCTGGTTCTTACCTCTGGCTTGTTTGGATGCCTTGTTCTTGTCCCGTCTGGCAGATAATAGGTTAACTCGGAGCTACCCATCATCAGCTCCCTGGGAAGGAAGAACAAGCCAACATTGAATGGAAATGCTGCAACAGCAAGCCTGCTATGTTGGCTTTTGCTCCAATGGGCTTCTCCAGATCCGTTCCTGTTTCCGGCACGCTGCGAGGAAAGCTCACAGCAGAGAAAGGGGCTTTTTTTTAAATACCGCTTTTATCTCCTTCAAACTCTTCTTCCAGGGCGTTTAAGAGAGACTGCTCCTTCCTAAGGAAGCTCTACTGAACGCTCAGGGCTGGGGTGTCTCCATTGCATCGGTGCCTTAGGCTTCCTGTGGCTTTCTCTTTTCTTTATGCAAATGTTCTGTGTTTTTTTTTAATCAAACCTGAAATTTATATTCGCATCTGGAACCCCAGAATCAGAGGGTCCTTGGAGGTCATCAAGTCCAACTCCCAGCTCAGGGCAGATCTCCCCATTCAAGCACCTCCAATAACTTTGATTTAAAGTTTTGTTTTGTTTTCTTGCTTTAGGAGCGACAGGCTGACCTTCTCTAGGGCAAGTAGGATTTGGGGGGCCCTTCCAAGTGGAGAGACCCCCACCCCCAGACTCTGGGACACCCCCCCCCACCAACTCACCGATTCTGTGCCAGATCCAGAAGCAGGTGCTCCCCTTCAACCTCGAAAGCAAGTCGCAGCTGAGCAGGGAATCTGTGGGAACCTTAAAAAGAAGAGAATTGGGGGGGGGGCGGAAATAAGGATTGGGAGAGACCCCGATTTTGGAGCAGGGAGCTTGGGGGTCCATGCAGGCCCACCACCCCTGAAGGAAGCTGCCTTCAGGACGTTTGGGGTGGGGTCTCCGCCAGCATCTGCAGAAGGTGTCTGCCACATTCCCTTCCCCGCCCCACCCAGGGTTTTCCTGCCCTGCAGAAATGGACGGAAATGCTTCAGAGACACCCAGCATCCGTGCCACGGGTGGGGGCACACCATGGGGGGGGTGAGGCAGAGGAGATGAGCTCATCCAACCGGCTAAACCGGCAGCTGCCAAAACAGGCCTGTGATTTATGCCTTGTCTCAAGTCTCTTTCACAAATTGGGGAAGGGGGGGGTCCCTTACCGAGATCCTTGGGGTGACTGGCCATCAGCAAAGGGCATCGCTCATGTCGCAAGTCGGGGGCATCTGCAAAGGTTAAAAAGTGTTGGGGGTTTTTTTTGGGAGGGGGGAAGCGGGGTGGTGGTGGTCTTCTCCTGTTCCCCCCCCCCAGAAGTTGGATGCCTCCTCCATGGGGAGTCAGGTATGAATGTGTGCCCCCTTCTCCCCCCCCCCCAGAAGTACATTCTCGCAGACCCCTTGTGCAGTGATTTGATTTTGGCGAGATCTACCGGTAGGTCAGGCTGAGCCATTTTAAGAGGGGTGGACTTCAACTCCCAGAATTCCCCTTTTTAGCGTCCCCTGTGGTCATGTGATCAAAATTCAACCGCTTGGTATTGATGACATCACATGATTCCCCTCTTTAGGTCCATCCATCAAAATCAATGGGGAGGCCGGATTCACACCTAACAACCGTGTGATTACTAAGTGAACAAAAATGCAGGTCGTTAACACGGGGCCAAACTCACTTCCGCAAATGCCTCACTCAACACATAAATTTTGGGTTCTAGTCATAAGTCGAGGACCCCCCCCTGTACAGTTTTGAGTTTTTGAGGACGAAAAAAAAATAAATCCCAGATCTCCAATCCCAGATCCAATTTTTTTTTTCTCCGTTGAAAACTGCCACACATCGGCTATTTGTTGATAGGAAAGGCAAAAGGTGCTCGTGGGAGTTCAGCCAAGGACTTTGGAAGTGCTGGAGGATCCTGCGAGGTCATCTAGTCTGACCCCCTGCTTCTGCTGGGTGAGGAAAATCGGAGCCTCATCCCCTTTGGGAAGCTGCCTCCGCCGCTGACCTGTTTTTTTTCCCTACTCCACCCCAATTTCTGTAATTTTGACCCATTTCTAAGCCCGAGTCACCCCCTTTTCTTCTCTCACCCGCCAGCAAACCCCAGTCAATCCAAGATCCTCCCTTTGAGCAGGGGGGGGTCAGACTAGAAGACCTCCAACGTCCCTTCCATCTCTCTTATTCTGTTATATCTGTTCTAAAACTTCCTCAAACGTTTCACAGCCCTCCGCTACTCCTCGGACAGGCCCGGCGCTCTCTGCACATGCTCAGAGACCCGGGAACCTCGTCTGTCCTTCTGCCTGCGGGGCTGAGTTGTGCGCCGGATAAACCCGGGCAGAAAACAGCACCAAGACTTTGCCCACCATCCCGACACCCCCCCCCCCGACCCGCTTCCTCGCCTCCGAGCGCGCTATCGCGGGGGAGGGGGGGAGAAAGCTTTTCCCACGACCCCGACGCCCCCCACCCCACCCCGGCCCGATTCCGTGCCTCCGGGCATGCCCTCCGTAGCCCATCAGCCGCAGCCAAAGTGACAGCAGGAGGGCGCAAGCTGCTCCGATCCTCTTTCCCATCCAAGCTGCAGCCGGGCTGTGTCCCCCTCCCCCGGGGGTCTCCCCTCGGCCCGGGGTCTCACCTGCTGCGCGCCCCGGGCCGGCCACGCATCTCCACGAAGGCAGCAGCGGCAGCAGCAGCAGCAGCCACAGCCGCGCGCCTTCCCTCCAGAGCGCCATGCCCGGTCGGCGCCCCTCCACGCGCGTTGCGCACCCCGCAGGCTCTCCCCGGGGGTCGCCGGCCTGGCCAGGAGAGCCGGGAAGGGGGCGCTGCGTGCCGGGCTGCGGCTGGGACGCTCTCCGGAGCCGAAGGCGGCTCTTCAGCCCTTGCAGCCGCCTCTTCCTCCTCCTCCGGCTCCTCCTGCGCTCCGCCTCGCATTGCAACGCTGAGCCCGCCGCCGCCGCCGCCGCCGCGGCACAAGCAGCTGCTGGGCCCGCCCGAGAAGGCGAACTTCCTGCCGGCCGCCCTTCCCGGGCCTCCGCCCGCCGCTAGCCCGGCCCCTGCCCCTGCCCCGCGCTCGCCCGCCCGCCCGCCCACCCGCCTTGCCAAGTCCCCGCGGGGCGCGCCCGGCCCGGGGCAGAAGCGGAGGGGAGAGCCCGCGCCTTCCGCGCCTCCCAGCAGCTGGAAGAGGGGCAGGGAGGGAGGGGGGTTTCCCTGCCCCGCTGGCGCGGGTGGGAGGGGGCTGCGGTCGGGGGAGGGGAGGGTCCTGGCGGAGAAGAGAGGGAGAGATTGGCGCTGCGCCCTACGCTGCGTCCTTGGAGCGCCTGGTTGGTTGGGGGGGGGAAGGCTGAATGGGAGGGGGGGTCCTGGCCAAGGCGGAGAGATTGTCAAGGTGGGGGGGGGGTTCCATGGGTCTTTCAAAAGCAGAGTCAGATGGTATAGGAGGTCCTCTGCTGGAGCAGGGGGCTGGACTAGATGACCTTCAAGGTCCCTTCCAGATTCTATTCTATTCTATATTCCATATTCTATATTCTATTTCTTCTTATTTCTATTCTGTTCTATTCTATTCTATTCTATTCTATTCTATTCTATTCTATTCTATTCTATTCTATTCTATTATCTTAATTCTATTCTATTCTATATTCTATTCTATTTCTCCTTATTTCTATTCTATTCTATTCTATTCTATTCTATTCTATTCTATTCTATTCTATTCTATTCTATTCTATTCTATTCTATAATCTTAATTCTATTCTATTCTATATTCTGTTCTGTTCTATTCTATACTCTACTCTGTTATTCTATTCTATTCTTCTATTCTATTCTATTCTATATTCTATATTCTATATTCTATATTCTATATTCTATATTCTATATTCTATATTCTATATTCTATATTCTATATTCTATATTCTATATTCTATATTCTATATTTTATATTTTATATTTTATATTCTATTCTATCCTTCCTTTCTTCCTTTTTTCCCCTTCCTTCTTTTCCTTCCTTCCTTCTTTCCCTCCCTCCCTTCCTCTTTTCCCTTCCCCTCTATTCCTTTCTTCCCTGTCTCCCCTTCTCCTCTTTTCCTGCCTTAGAGGCTTGGAATTAACAGAATAACAGACTTGGAAGGGACCTCGGAGGTCATCTAGTCCAACCCCCTGCTCAGGCAGGAAACCCTACACCACTTCAGACAAGTGGCTGTCTGGTCTCTTCTTGAAAACTTCATAATTACTTAAAATGCAGACCATGCTGATTTAGTGACTATCGTGAGGACTAGCGCCTTGATTCTTAAGCAAAGCTAAGTGTGAGCCATGACTGTGCTTAGGGTCTGATTTCAGCTTTGCTTGACAGAGCCGTGAAGGTCATTCAAGCGACGACTGGGTCACAAAGTGAAATTTTCAACATCGTTGCGACTACAACGATACAGCCGCTCTCCGAGCCGGACGCTAAACGGGGACTACCTGTTCCAAATATATATATATATACCATTTAATACAAAAGGCAGGGGGAAAAAGGCCACCATTTAATCGGCGTAGCCCGTTTCTCCCTCGCTGCTCTCGTCCTCCGAGACCAGGTCCTCAGGGTGACAGGCAAAGCAGGTTTTGCCCATGTCTTTCCAGCAAATTCGGCAGTAAACGGTTTCGCAGTCGGGGTTCGAGCACGTCAGCGAATGGTGGGATTCGGGCCGGTTGCAAAGGATGCACCGCCGGAGGAGGATCCGCTTCAGGAAGGGACAGCAGCGCCCGATCTGATTCAGCAGCGGCTTCCTCTGAAAGGGAGACAAATTCAGGCTCCAAATTCACTCTTAATTTTCCCCTAAAAAGAAGATTTGAGATGGGAAGGCAATTGGCACCTCCGAAAGAGATTTATGAAGTGGAGCAAGGTCTCCTGCTGGAGCGGGGTGGACTAGAAGACCTCCAAGGTCCCTTCCAGCTTCTACTCTATTTTCTATTCTATGTTCTATATTCTGTTCTATATTCTAATTCTATTCTGTATTCTATTCTATTCCATTCCATTCCATTCCATTCCAGTCTAGTCTATATTCTATATTCTATATTCTATATTCTTATTCTATTCTATTCTATTCTATTCTATTCTATTCTATTCTATTCTTTTCTTTTCTATTCTATTCTATTCTATTCTATTCTATTCTATTCTATTCTATTCTATTCTATTCTATTCTATTCTATTCTATTCTATTCTATTCCAGTCCAGTCCAGTCCAGTCTAGTCTAGTCTATATTCTATATTCTATATTCTAATTCTATATTCTAATTCTATTCTATTCTATTCTATTCTAGTCTAGTCTAGTCTAGTCTAGTCTAGTCTAGTCTAGTCTATATTCTATATTCTATATTCTATATTCTAATTCTATATTCTATTCTATTCTATTTTATTTTATTCTATTCTATTCTATTCTATTCTACACAGATAATCCTCAGTTTACAACAGTTTATTTAGTGACCGTTTAAAGTTACAACAGGGTTGATCAAAGTGATCTAGGACCCTGTTTCAAACTTACGACCGTGGCCACATCTCCCGTGGTCAACATGATCCAAATTCAGATGCTTGTCAACTGACTCATAGTAATGACGGTCGCAGTGCCCTGCGGTCATGTGACCCCCTTTCGTGACCTTTTGACAAGCAACATCAGTGAGGGAAGCCAGACTCCCTTAAACGCCAGGTGACCCACTTAGCAACTTAGCAGCGACTCACTTAGCAACCCTGGCAGGAACAGTCGTGAAACGGGGCAAAACTCTCTGAAGGACAGAAACGTCAGGCTCAACTGTCGTAAGTCGAGGATTCTTCTACAGCTGGACCGATCCCAACAGGAGGCCGGCTGAGAGAATCGGCAACGGGTGTCCAATCAACCTGATTTGGCAATGAGGGCAGCGGCTTGGGTGGGCACGAAAACCCACCCTGCGGGGACCGCAGGAGGGAGACACCCATCCGAGGCTAACAGGAAGCTTTGCAGGTCCCGAGGCTGCCCAAGGGTGGAGGGACCCAAAGGAGAAAGGAAGGAAAAAACTGCCTGCCAGCTAACAGGGCGGGGTGGGGAGTTCGAATGCCGCTCTGTGCTGGAAGCCGAGCTCCACGTGCCAAAAATATTTGCAGAAGCAGAAAGTCAGCCGGAAATAGCTGGGCGGAAGGTCAGCAGGTCTGGCTCAGCAGCCTAGAAGCATCAATCAAGGCTGTCAGACCGTCCTCCACTTACGACCGTGGTTCAGCCCAAAGTTTCCGTTGCCAAAGTGAGATGTTTGCTATGCTCTGCCCCCCTTTTACGACCTTCCTCGCCCCCAATGGTTCAGCGAACCACTACCAAAAAACGGCGCTTCTCCTAGGGCTGGTTTCCTCCCGCAGCCTACCTCGAAGGGCTGGCGTGCTCACTCACCACTCTCTTGCGCCTCCGTGCTTGCAGAATGATGCGCTTGCGTTGCACAAGGACGAAAGCCACACGCCGACGAAGCATTTCGTTGTAGAGGTAGATAATTCGTTTCTTCTCACGCTGTCGGAAAGGGAGGAAAAACAAGGATCCGATCACCCGCCGGCTGGGGGATTCTGGGAGTTGTAGTCCGCCCATGCTGGCTGGGGGGATTCTGGGAGTTGAAATCTACCCATGTTGGATGTGGGATTCTGGGAGTTTAAGCTCACCCATGCTGGCTAGGAGATTTGGGTAGTTGTAATCCACCCGTGGTAGCTGTGGGATTCTGGGAGTTATAGTCCACTGTGCTGGCTAGGGGATTCTGGGAGTTGTAGTGCACCTGTGCTGGCTGGGGGATGTTCTGGGAGTCAAACTCTGCCCCTCTTATAGCTCAGAGAGCTAGAGGATCCAGAAGACTCATTTTTGTAACCTCAGATCCCACCACCAATGTTGCACCCAGCATCCCATCCTTTTGGGGTGTCCCCTTCAGCTTTTGGGGGGGCTTTGCACTGATCGAGGGGCAAACACGGGAGAGATGGACACTGGTCCCCCACCTTGGGGAAGTAGAAGGCCGCGATGACCCTCCGCAGACGGAAAACGTAGACTTGTAGGAAGCATAGCACCACCAAGGCGCCTAGTGGGGTGGCGCATTTCACGTACTCGTCCCGGCTCATCCCTCGTGGCTCTGGCAAACACTCTACGGGGGGGGGGAGGACAAAGCAGAAAGGGGGGTCTGGGGTCCTGGCTTCCTGCTTCTGGCTGGGCTGAGATCCTTCAGACCAATACAAACAAGACCCGCCCAATCACGGTCACCAAACATTGTTGGTTTCTCAATCTTGGGCATTTTAAGATGGGTGGAACTCCCAGAATTCCCCAGCTGGGAGTCGGAGTCTACTGTGCTGGCTGCAGGGTTCTGGGAGTTGTAATCCACCTGTGCTGGCTGGAGGATTCTGGGAGTTGAAGTCCATCCATCTTAAAACTGCCCAGGTGGTAGAGCCTCCAGCAGCAGAGGAAGTCCAGCAGCAAAATACAGGTGTCAAACAGTAGTCCATAAGCCCACCCTCGAAACGTCTGGTTGGCTGAGCAGAAGCCGTCCCCTCTCACCCCTCTGGGGCCAGGCGCCCTCTTGCCCCCCACTTACGCAGGTTGTTGGTCTCCATCACCATTTTGGAGGACGTATTCAGGGCCCCGATGGTGCTCCGGAGGAGACGGGCCATCAGGGTTTCCCCTCCAACCTTGACTTCCAAGTGGTGGCTGCCTGCGTGGAGGGCCGGGGAAGGTTTGGTTAAGCCATCTTTTGGTTAAACCAGGGTTTCTCAAGCTGGGCAGCTTGGAGAAATGAAAGGGAGACACAGACAGGCTCGAAGTCATCCCTAACGGGGGGATTTGAACTCGGGTTCCCCAGTGCCTAGCTTGGCACTTTGTAACACTGGAGGGACTGGGCAGACACTTGTCTGAAATGGGATAGGGTTTCCTGCCTGAGCAGGGGGTCAGACTAGAAGACCTCCGAGGTCCCTTCCCACTCTATTATCCTTCCTTCCTTCCTTCCTTCCTTCCTTCCTTCCTTCCTTCCTTCCTTCCTTCCTTCCTTCCTTCCTTCCTTCCTTCCTTCCTTCCCCCTGGAGGTTTTCAAGAAGAAATTGGACAATTATTTGTCTGAGCAGGGGGTTGGACTAGATGACCCCCCGAGGTCCCTCCCAACTCTGTCCTTCTGCTATGGTTTCCCCACGGAGGTCAATTCACTTCATGAAAGGAACCGCCCAATAGAGTCTGTTCAAGGACTGAAGGCTGGGCCATTGTGGGCGGGGAGGGGTGGAGGAGGAGAAGAACCTGCCGCCCTTCCGGACCCGGGTGCGGATCCATCCGGGCGGGGTGGAGGTGGAAGGTCGCTTCTCACTGTGGAAGGAATACTGGATGAAGGAGTGGTTCCGGATGGTGCTGAAGATGGTGTAGAGAAGGGAATCCAGGGCACAGGCCATCAGCAGGAAGACCAGGGGGGGCAGGCAGCCCAGCAGCTCCAGCATCTGGGCGGGGGGGGGGGATGTGAGGGGAGAGGTGGGTAAGGTAGGGTGAAGGAGGGAGGGAGGGAAGGAAGGAAGGAAGGAAGGAGGAGGGCGAAGAAAGAAAGAAAGAAAAAGAGAAAGGATGGAAAGGGAGGGAAAGAAAGGAAGGAAGGAAAAAGGAAAGTGGGGGAAGGAAGGAAGGAGGGAGGGAAGGATTAGAGGGGAAGAGGACAGGAAGGAAGGAAGGGGGAAGAAGAAAGAGAGTAAGGATGAAAGGAAGGAAAAAGGAAAGGGAAGGAAGGAAGGAGGGAGGGAAGGAAGGAAGGATTAGAGGGGAAGAGGACAGGAAAGAAGGAAGGAAGGAAGGGGGAAGAAGAAAGAGAGAAAGGATGAAAGGAAGGAAAAAGGAAAGGGAGGGAAGGAGGGAGGGAGGGAAGGAAGAATTAGAGGGGAAGAGGACAGGAAGGAAGAAGGAAGGAAGGGGAAGAAGAAAGAAAGGAAAAGAGAGAAAGGATGGAAGGAAGGAAGGAAAAAGGAAAAGGAGGGAAGGAAGGAAGGATTAGAGGGGAAGAGGACAGGAAGAAAGGAAAAAGGGAAGGGAGGGAAGGAGGGAGGGAGGGAGGCAAGTACAGAAGGATTAGGGGAAGGGGACAGGAAGGAAGGAAGGAAGGAAGGAAGGAAGGAAGGAAGGAAGGAAGGATCAGTCAGCTGAGATCTGAAATTACGAAGAGGGAGAACGAAGGCAGAGGGAGATCTGGCTGTCAGTGAATGTCAGGTTGACATTGCCCACAACCGCAGGGCCGTCCCTCTGAGACCCCCACCCACTTCGCCAGTCTCCCCTTGCCCTCTCCCCAGCGCCCCCCAGCTGCCCTCTGCCCCCCTTCCCGCTTGCACTGACCACAGACTTGGTCTCGGCCGGCTGGAAGGCCAGGCGCAGGGGCTCGATGACCCGGCTCTCCTCCGCACGGCGCAGGGGAAGTAGCGTCCGCTTTTTCTGCACATTTGGGGAGGAAAAAAACAGGACACGGGAGCCTCCCCTGTGGCTGAACTACAAAACCCAGCAGCCTCAGCCAGCTTCCCCAGTGGGGAACGATGCCGGAGCCTCTCAGGGAGCAACCTTTGCACCGGAGACTTCAAGATTGACTGCTGCTGGTGCTGGAGGCTCCATTAGCCATGATGGCTAAGGGAAACATCCCTCCGACACACCCACCTACAGGGTCCTGGGACTCCTTGCCCACCTAAGGTTTCTCCCCCACCCCAACCCCCACCCCAGTTTCTTTCGTACTAGCTCACCTGTTTCCGGCGTCTGGCGTCGATTTGCCGGAAGTAACGGGAGATATACAGGTTATCGAAACGGATATCTTCGTTATACTTGTTGGTATAGGAATAAGCCCTTGGGAAGAGAAAGAGAGGTGTCCAGAAACTTTTCTCAGCAAGGAGGAAAGAAAGAAAGAGAGAAAGAAAGAATAGAAATAGAAAATAGAAATAGAAATAGAAACGAATAGAATAGAAACGAATAGAATAGAATAGAATAGAATAGAATAGAATAGAATAGAATAGAATAGAATAGAAATATAGAATGGAATAGAATAGAATAGAAGAATAATAGGAATAGAATAGAATAGAATAGAATAGAACAGAATAGAATAGAAGCTGGTAGGGACCCTGGAGGTCTTCTAGTCCAGCCCCCTGCTCGTGCAGGAGAACCTATACCATCTCAGACTAGTGACTGTCTAGCCTCTTCTTAAAAACCTCCAGTGATGGAGCGCCCACGATTTCTGGTGGCCAGCTGTTCCACTGCTTAATTGTCCTCACTGTCAGGAAGTTTCTCCTTAATTCCAGGTTGCTTCTCTCAAGGAAGGAAGGAAGGAGATGGATTGATAGATAGGGAAGGAAGGAAGGGAAGAGAAAAGGAAGGAAGGAGACGAGGTAGGAAAGGAAGGAGATAGATGGATAGATAGGGAAGGAAGGAAGGGAGGAAGGGAGAGAGGAAGGAAGAGAGGGAGGGAGGGAGGAAGGAAGGAAGGGAGGGAGGAAGGAAGGAAGGAAGGAAGGAAGGTCACTAAATAAACTGCTCGAAGCCAAGAACCAGCTGTAGGGGAAGGATGGGGGAGCCCCACAGGTGAGTTGAGAGAGCTTGAATAGACTCCTTCTACATGCAGGTCACAGCCCCCCCTCCCCTGCCCTAGCCCCTACCTTCTAAGACGCCCCCCCAACTCACGAGGCGAAAACCAGGATAAACATGCAGGACAGCAGCACCCGCAGCATGGTGACCGCCGTGCCCAGCTGTTTGCTGCTCTGGTACACCTGTTCATTGACATCGTCCACCAGGTGTTTGTGGGAGGACAGGTTGGCTCCCACCAGCATCTCCTGGTGCTCCTCCTGAGGGGAAAGGAGGAAGGAGGACTCAGCTACAGGCAGTCCTCGCCTCAACGACCACATTGGTCACTAACTGAGACACTTGGGGGACTTTTGACCTTTCCTGCCACTGTTCTGAAGGGGATTCCTGCCGTTGTTAAGTTAAGCGAATCAGGTCGTTAAGTGAATCAGGCTTCCCCATTGTCAGAAGGGGGGATCATGTGATCCCCGTCATAAGTGCGAATCAGTTGCCACATTTTGATCACAGGACCGCGGCGGTCGTGTGGAAAACAGCCCGAAGTCGCTTTTTTAAGGCCGTCGTAATTTCGGAACGGTCACTAAGCGAAACAGCTGTAAGCTGGGTGAGATGCCCCCAGGCGTTGCTCAGAGCAGCTGAAGCCGACATTGACCCCTCCGAACAGACCTGGATGACAACGCTGGCTGTGAAATCTTGGTTTAAGTTTTCCACCGAGTCATTCACCCGGTCGTACGTTTGGCCAAAATTCCCTTCCACGGGGATCTTGTCCCGGCACCAAGTGTTCATTACTGCGGAAGAGAAGGAAGGCGGGTGAAGAGATCGAGCAAGTGAGCCGGGTTGCAAATATATATATATATATATATTTTCAAGGGGGTGGGTGAGTCTGGGTAAGGCTGTACCACTTCACAGGACCGGGAGGGGGGAGAGGAGTAAACAGAATGGGTTTCCCCTCACCCTAACCCCCATTTCCAATGTCCTTGCAGGGAGAAAGCTAGCTAGTTTCAAGGTGAAGGAATCCTGACCAGCCTTTCCTTGCGAGGCTAACTTTCTACCTGCGGGGAAGACGCTCACTCACCCTTGGCCAAATGGCAAAGGAAGCTGAATTTCATGGGGAGGCAGAGGAGGTGATTCACCAGCGGCACGGCGATTGTCTGCATGCAAGAGCGATGTTTGGTTTGGAACCAGGCTTGGCAACGCCGGACGGCCTGCTGGATGATGCCTGGAAGGAAAGAGGGATTCCCCCATTTGGCCAAGAATCTGAGGGTCTCCAAGCGAGTGCAGGAGGTTTGGGGGAACCATTCCCTTCGCCCCTCCAGATCAATTGGAAAATTCAGTTTTTCAGTGAGGAATACGGGTGGTACAGATTTCAAATTACAGATGCCTTTTTGGGGGGGGGAATCACAATCCAGAGAGGGAAGGGGGGTTTTGGCACCACCACCACCCTTCTGATGTGAGGGGCTGCCCCAAAGAAGAAGAGGGTGTGTGTGTGTGTGTGTCAAGCTCTTCTCCAAAGCTCCAGAAGGCAGGAGAAGAAGCAACGGATGGAAACGCGTCAAGGAGGGAAGCAAGCTGGAACGAAGGAGGAATTTCCTGAAAGAGTGAGAAGAATTAACCAGGGGAACTGCTTGCCTCCAGAAGTTGTGGGTGCTCCACCACTGGAGGTTTTTCAGAAGAGATTGGTATGAAATGGTATGGTGTCTCCTGCTTGGGCAGGGGGTTGGACTAGATGACCTCTAAGGCCCCTTTCAGCTCTATTGTCCTTCCTTCCTTCCTTCCTTCCTTCCTTCCTTCCTTCCTTCCTTCCTTCCTTCCTTCCTTCCTTCCTTTTTCTTTCTCCTTCCTTCCTTCCTTCCTTCCTTCCTTCCTTCCTTCCTTCCTTCCTTCCTTCCTGCATGGCTTTAAACATCTGGATTTCAACTCCCAGAATTCCCCAGCTGGCTGGCTGAGGATTTCTGGCAGTTGAAGTCCACAAGTCTTAAAAGGGCCAGTTTTGGAGACCCCCCCCTTCTCTACGGCTTGAAATCTCAGCTTAAACCCAGTTTAAAGGCAGTTTCCGGCCGCTCTTCGCTTCTTACGTTGGCAACGCATCCGCGTCTTCGCCTCGTAGACTTCCTGGATCGAGGCGCTTCCTTTGGCTTCACGCACCAAACGGCTCTCCGTGCCGGCTCGGCTAGCCACTTGCTTGTTCAGCTCCGTAAAGGAGCGCGAGACCTCTTGGGACTCGGTTCTCAAAGTCTTCCCACTTCTCTGCGTGGGAAATAGCAATGAGGGCCCAGCGGAAGGCCTAAAACCACTCACGTGACTTCATGAGGACTAGAAACCTATGCTGGGGAGATCTTTCTCTTTGCCTTGTCTCTTCGTGCTACCAGGGTTTGACACAACCATAGTCTAAGCCAGTGTTTCTAAACCTTGGCAAAACTTTAAGGCAGGGTGGACTTTAGCTCCCAGAATTCCTCAGCCACCATAGTGGCTGGGGGATTCTGGGAGTTGAAGTCCAGCCATCTCAAATGGCTAAGGTTGAGATATAGTGCTAAACCATGCAGATTTAAAGGAGGTATTACTTGACCCACCAAGCATGCTGGGCAGATAAGCAAAAATCAAGATGTTAACTCTTTTATGTATCTTTTTAGCATAAAAAAGGGCAGTTAATACTGACAAAGATTTTTAATTAATCCTGACAAAGATTTTTAATTAATCCATGCACTAAGCTGAGCCTCGGAAGAGCATTTTAATAGCAGACACAACTCCCAAAACACCCCACCCAGGCAGCTAAATGGGCACCGACGGATTTGCTACGATATCATTTTGAAATTCAAACATTAACAGCAAGGGATGGAAATGGCATCAAACCCTTTCATTCAATTACCGCTCCCCAGCCTTTTCACAAAACACCCCTCAAGAGGGCTAGCCACTTGGCAAGTCTCAGCCCTGTGCTATTCTCACCACCATGTCTTTGAGGATCTTCCGCATCGGAGCCAATGAAATTTTCCAAGCTTTTTTGGCGTTTTCAATCTGTAATTCCACCGTGCAGCTAATGGATCGCACCACTTCGCCCAGATTGTGATGGATATTTGCCACCGGGCCTGCCAAAGGGGACAGTGGGAAAAATAAAAAATAAAAAGATTATCGAGTAGGGGGATCAGCTGTTCCAAAGTTCCCAAGTGAAGGGCAGAAAAGGGACTAGTCCACATTGGCAACTGAAGCTTAAAAGAGGGCGGGGGAAAGTTGCAGTGACGCTATTTTCGAAAAGTGAGGAAATGCTGCCCTCTGATGGCTGATCGTGGAACTATGCCCCCAAAACGGAGATACAATATTAAACATGCCAAAGCGGGAGTTTAATGCTGCCCCCTAATGGCTGGACGCTGCAATTGCCGCTTAAAGTGACCGCTCATAAAAATACTATATTTCTTCTTTCTAGAACCGAGTTATCTTTTTGTGATTGCGTCTCTCTATAATCTGACATTTGCCTAGAGAAGTACAATTTCAGAGGGCGATGCGTGTGGCCGGATAAAGGGTCTTTGGCGTTTAATGTGGAAATTTTCTTCCCCGTTTTTTTTAATCCGTTTCCCAGGAGAAAAACAAACAAACAAAATTAATATATAACATTGATTCTGATCAGGGTGTCTGGGCAGCAAATCCACCTTAAAGCACGTCTTTCCATCATTTAAGAATGAAGCTGAGTGACTTTGGGCCAATCACCAGGAGATGGTGAGTTCTAGTCCTGCCTTAAGCATGAAAGCCAGCTGGGTGACTTTGGGCCAATCATCAGGAGGTGGTGAGTTCTAGTCCCGCCTTAGGCATGAAAGCCAGCTGGGTGACTTTGGGCCAATCACCAGGAGACGGTGAGTTCTAGTCCTGCCTTAAGCATGAAATCCAGCTGGATGACTTTGGGCCAATCACCAGGAGAGGGTGAGTTCTAGTCCTGCCTTAAGCATGAAAGCCAGCTAGGTGACTTTTGGCCAATCACCAGGAGGTGGTGAGTTCTAGTCCTGCCTTAGGCATGAAAGCCGGCTGGGTGACCTTCGTCCAGTCCCTTTCTCTTTCAGCCCACCCCACCCCACAGGGCCGTTGTTGAAGGAGGGAAAACAGGAGGAGGAGGAGGAAGCGTTAGGTCTGTTTGCAGCTTTGAGTTATTTAAAAAAACAACAACATAAAGGCAGGGGATACCAACAAATAAAATGAATAAAAATCTCGGTACCATCGTAGACCGCGGCTAACATGTAGGTGAGAATATAAAGCCGTCCTTCCTTCCCCAAGAATTTAGGGATCACCAAGAGGCTGGCACAACGGAAGTGCGGAGAGGTGCCCCATCCAATGGCAGCCACACCTGGGGAAAAGAGGGCACAGCACAAAGATGACAATAATAATAATAATAATAATAGAGTTGGAAGGGACCTTGGAGGTCATCTAGTCCAGCCCCCTGATCAGGCAGGAAAGCCTATCCCATTTCAGACAAACAACTGTCTGGTCTCTTCTTAAAAACTTCCCGTGTTGGAGCATCCACCACTTCTGGAGGCAGGTTGTTCCACTGGTTAACTGATCTAATTTCTCCTTAGTTCTAGGTTGCTTCTCTCAATCCATCGAAAGATCCCAGCTTTTGATTTTATTTTTATTTTTTTATTGATTTTTGATTTACAACAATCCTGCCCACTCCTGTTAATGTGCCACGAATGAGTTAAAACATGATTGTAATTGATGTTCTATGTTTAGGAACAACATTAGAGGGGAAAAAAGGGGTGAAGAGGGAAGAGGAAAACGCACCTAGATTCCTTTAATTTCCCACAGGGTTCTGCTGGGTTTTTTTCCTCCGTTCTTTCCCCTCCCCTCCTTTCTTCTCTCTCCCTGGGGATCTTGGCTTCTCCCCCAAGGCCAGTTTTTACCTGTCATCCAGCCCAACAATTCGACTTTGGTGTGTTCCCTGATGGTCATGGGAAAGATCAGGATTTGGGCGAGACCTGGGGAACAAGAATTCTAGATTTTAAGAAAGATCCTTTGGGCTGGGGGCAAAGGCAGCAGGTATCCAATTTTATTTATTTACTCCCCCAGCAGCCCAAACCATAAAAAGGTTCTTTTCCGAGCCAGATTCTCCGAGTATTCTTTAACAAGATTTATTCAGAGTCCCAGCAATTGAGTGATTCTATAGATTTCACTCTGTTTCCATTTTTTTTTCTTTCTTTGTATTTTCTCTCCCAATTCTCCCGGATGGCGTGACTTACACAAAGCGAACAAAATCCCAAGTCCAGCCCCGAGAAAAAACTTGGTAGGCCAAAATTCATTGGGTTGACTCCACAGGAAGTGAACGAAGGTTTTGGGTAAGAAAAAGCCGAGGAAGTGCTTCAGGGCTGTGCAGAAAAAACGAAAGTCACCATCAGCGTGCAAATGAAAAACCCTGTTTAAAAGGTATCCGGGTTCTCTTTACACTGGAGATTAGATGCCTTTTCGAGCAGGATGTGGAATACTGTCTATATTGTTGGAAGAAAAGACTTCATCAGGGTTCAGTCCAAGCCAGGAATAAACAAAACGGAGACTGCTTTAGAAAGAAGGTTGCAGTTAATTGGAGAGGACAGCCAGACAGGAAGATGGCTCTGGAAGAAAAGAGAGAGAGAGAGAAAGAGACCATGCAGGGAGTGGGTGTTTATACCCTCTGGAGCCCTTTGTTTGGAGTTGTTTCGCTTTGAGAGCGGGCAACTAAATTTCATTTTTGATGTGTGCTGTTGTGCCCACAGTAAAAAAAGATAATAAAGTTTTATCTTATCTTATCTTATCTTATCTTATCTTATCTTATCTTATCTTATCTTATCTTATCTTATCTTATCTTATCTTATCTTATCTTATCCTTGTCTCCTGTTCCTGTGGCCTGAACTTTGACCTGAGTCTGAGTGTGCTCTTTTGGTATCTGTGGGTTAATCCTATTATGTCCTGTCTTGGGTGGGGTATGTAGATTTTAGGTCTTTGTCTTCTTAATCTTCTAGCTGGGGGCTTCCAACCTTCCTGGATTATTTACATCTGCATTTCTACAGAGCTGGTTTCTGCTTGGGGGAGGGAGACTTGGGGCTATTAAGAAAAAGTGGGCATGCTTTTCTGCCTCTTTGAGATGCTCTGAGGAAATATATTTCTCTACCCTTTTAATATGTCCTTCTCTGGGGGGGCTGACTTCCCACAATATCTATCTATCTATCTATCTATCTATCTATCTATCTATCTATCTATCTATCTATCTATCTATCTATCTATCTATCTATCTTTATTTCTACATCTATCACTATTTCTACATCTATATCTATCTCTATTTCTATATCTATCTATCTTTATCTACATATATCTATTTCTTTCTTTCTATCTATCTATCTATCTATCTATCTATCTATCTATCTATCTATCTATCTATCTATCTATCTATCTATCTCTACCTTGTAAATCAAGGATATGTACCGGTATATTCATGTTATTGTTATCAAATGTATTGATTAATACAGTTCATAGTGTCAGAGTATTAGCTGTATTAATCATAATATTATTACACTGATCTTATTATTCCCAGGGTAGAACATTTGCAAATCATGTGGCAGAAAGGCATAAACAGCAGGCTAAGACACCACTGAAAAGCAATATTCTCCATTTAAAAAAAAAACAACCCACCATAATCTTGGTTATAATGTGTTAGGGACGGAAGCCATAATTGGTCTGCAAAAGATCACATTCATAGGTAACTATCAATGTCTGCAATCACCATATTTCGTTTCCATCTGACCCGCCAAAGGATGGATTTGCTATTCAATGTTCTCTTGAGGACTAGAACCATGGAGGAGGCAATCTTCCCTGCTTATTTTAAATCTGGTCTGTGAAATGATATATATTCCCCCCCCCCTCTGGACTCACTCGTGTTGGGTGACTTGAAATGTTTCCCTTTCTGCCCTTTGAGCCTTTGATATTTCCCTGCCATAATATGACCACCGGCTGGCTGGACCGACCGATCCGAAGCCGCTGCCCAGTCACAAATGGTCACCTTCAAAATGGAACTGAATTCTAGAAAAATGGATAAGTTCCGGCAAGGTCATGATTGGAAGGCTGACATCACAGAAGCAACACAAATGAGGCTACTCTATGTTACTTGAAGCTATAATCATGCAAGGGGCTGCTTTATCAAAAATCCGTCCATCTCCCTGCAGAGAGAAAGCTAGTAGGGAAGGAGCCTCCACATTTCAGCATGCGAGGTGTTGGTGGCTTTTATTTGTTGAATGGAGCGCCTTCCACTGGGGAAGACCTCCCCCCCCACCCTACCCACTGCACGGTTCCGAGAAAATTGAGCCATCCAAACCTAGCTTCCGTGTGGCCAGGAGGAATTAATGTGGAGTGGGCACCACCCGGAGATCTACCTCCTCTCCCATCACTTTCTCCCCATTCAAGCTGCAAAGAGTTGATTAATCTAGATGAAACTGAGTTGATTAAGTGGACGTTGGGGGCAACAAGGTCCAGATTTGGGGCACAGGGGCCCAAAGGAAGCCCGGAGTGGAAGAAGCAAAGGTAGAAAAGGAGTGGAACCTAGTGGCAAGCCAGCAGGTGATAGGAGGAGCCAAGGAGGGCTGTGGGTGGGGCTAAAAGCAGAGCTGAGAAAGACCTCCGGTGAGGGGGCAGAGCCAGAACAATTATGGGCGGGGCTAAGGACCCCGAGAAAAACCAATCTAGCAACCGGTGGGTGGAGTCAATGCAAACCAGAGGCAGATTAAGGGGTGGGGCTACGAAGCTGATAGAATCTGACCTTAACTGGCATTTCCAACTGCCAATGACAACCTGGTTTTGCGAGGCGGGAAGGGAAATCGCCCTCTTCCCGCAGCTTTCGAATCTTCACCCTTTCTCCAACCCATCTAGGTGGCCTCTGGGTGCCCCTCAGCTCCTTTCCAGAGCTCAGCCAAGCCGCCATGAGCTTCTGGCCAACTCTCTTCCTCCCGTGGCTGAGAAAGGGACGGAAGAAAGGAAAGAAGAAAAAAGAGGTTGCGCGGATTCAAGAGGACACTTTTGGCCGGGCTACGGTCCGTAGTCTGGGGGGCTTCGGCCTGGGGATGACCCTCTCCACAGCCTATGGGGCCTTGGTCATTTTTGGCCAAGGCTACAGTATCTGGTACTGCTTGCTGTCCACCATCACCCTGGCTCTGGCCCTCGGCCTCGGCATGGCGTTCTCCTTCAAAGTCCGGGTGACCGTCCTGCTGATGATGCCTCAATTTTTTTCAAGTAAGTGCCCTTTGCACCCCAAGCCTCCCCCCCGAGAGGAAACACAGGCTGTCCTCCACTTACGACCAGAATTGACCCCCAAATTTCCACTGCTAAGAGAGACAGTTGAATTTTGCCCCGTTTTACCACCTTTCATGCCACCGTCATTAAATGAATCCCTCTAGCTGTTACATTAATGACCCAGTTGTTAAGTGAATCTGACTTGGCTCGTCAGGAGGTCACAAAAGGGGGAAATCATGTCACCATGGGACACTGCGACCGTCATAAATACTAGTCTGAATTTTGATCACGTGAATGACACGGATGCTGCAGCAGTCAGAAATGTGAAGAATGGTCCTAAGTCGACTTTTTTCAGTGCCGTTGTAACTTTGAACGGTGATTGAATGGACTGTTGTAAGTCGAGGACTACAACAGGACTGTCATTAAAAAGAAAAAAAAAAAATTAAAGGCTTCTTTGCTGAAGGAGCAAGGCCGGGACGCTAACTTCCCAATCTGCTGAGAATCCAGCATTGGGACTCTCTGAATGACATCTTCGCGAGAAAGCAAGAAAATTTGGATGCCATATTGGGGTAGAAAGATGGTGGGAGGTTTCACAATAATGCCTGAAAGTTTGCGGAACCCCAGAATAAGACACTTGGGGGGGCTGATTTGTAGGAGGTGGTGTCCGCTATTCCCTTTGAGTGGCTGTTTCAGGGATTACGTAAGACTGCGGGGGGCACGTGTGAATCCAGAATGGACTCAACTCTGCAACATTTTGCTTATTTCTCTCTTACGACAGAAGAGGGCAAGATGGTCCTCATACTCCTGGCATTTGGAATGGCTATGGAAGGACCCTTTGCCAACATCGTCCGGAATTTCAACCGGAGCGCTGACACCGTCTCGTGTGGGGCCGAGCTGGCCCTCAACCAGACGGCGGAAATGCTGCAACGAGCTCGTGAACCTCTAATCAGTGAGAGAACCTGCACGGCTGAATGAATGTAGAATAGAATAGAATGTAGAATATAGAATGTGGAATAAGGAATGTGGAATAGAATGTAGAATAGAATAGAATGTAGAATGTAGAGTACGGAATAGATAGAATGTAGACTGTAGAATAGAATGTAAAATGTAGAATGTAGGGTGTGGAATAGAATGTAAAATGTTGAATGTTGAATGTAGAATATAGAAAGAATAAAGAGTACAGAATCTATAATGGAATATAGAATATAGAATTCTATTCTATTCCATTCCATTCCATTCTAGAATTGCTGAGAGCTATGAACTCTACTGCAAAGAACATAGCGTACGGGATGTGCCGATGTCCAGGAAACACCTCTTTTATTTCCCAGGAATGATCTTGGCTTTGCACAGTGAGGTGTCCCAAGAAGGCAACACGCTCAGCACCTGTCCCCTTCCCTCTCCTCTTCTGCCTAGATGCCTTAAAGAAAATCAAGGATATTGCCAGAAAGGCCAAAGTGGTTGGAGACCGTGTCCGAAAACTTTTCCGGTCTGTCATGGATGCGGTGCGGCACGTGGGTGAGTGCTGGAAGATTGACAAGTGAAAAAAAATAAAAATAAGAAAAGGGATTTCCAAAAGGGATTTCCGAGTGGCTGCGATTCCTTTCGCGGTGGCAGGAAAAGTCATCCAGTGGGGCAAACCAATCAGTGTACCAATGTTCCACTTAGCCGCGTCGATCCTGGGCTCGGTATGGGCTGTTTCCTGTCTTGCAGCTCACTGCATGCGCAACGTTTGGTACTTCCTTCTTCACATGGGTGAGGTGTGCAACGAGGAGATGGGCAGGCCGTATCAGAAATGTGCCCGCATCTTTGACAACGCGAAGGACCAGTGTGAACGCGCCATTCCTTTCCTCTCCTTCCTGTGCCATGTCGTCCTTCTCTTCAAGTACCTCTGCGGACTGGCTAACAGTGAGCATCTTTCCTAGATTTGGGCTCTCTGGGATCAGAGAGGACGCAGTTACTTCCCAAAAGATCAGAACCAAATTATAAGGTAGTCCTTGACTCGTGGCTAAGCAATCTGGTTGTTCTTAAATGAGCCATCTCATCACCATGCCCAATTTTACTGGCTGCAGAGGGAATTTTGGCTCCTGTTTGTTGCTCAGAGTTGAAATGGGGGGAGGTCCTTGGGGCTCTCTGAGCTTGGTGGTTTTTCTTGCAGATGTTTCATGACCCAACTAGATAACATCATCAGTGCTCAGAGGGATAGGGGTTTATGGGGAGGAGGAGGAGGACGATGACGACGACTGTGGGGTCCTTGGTGCTCTATGAGCTGGGTGGTTTTCCAGCAGACATTTCATGACTCAACTGGGTAATATCAGTGCTAGAAAGGAAGGAGGGAGAGAGGGAGCAAGGGAGGGAGGGAGGGAGGAAGGAGAAGGAGGAGGAGGAGAGCTGTGGGATCCTTGGTGCTCTCTGAGCATGGTGGTTCTCTTGCTGACGTTTCATTACCAAACTAGGTAACATCATCAATGCTACTAGCACTGCAAGAAAACAAGCAAGGTCAGAGAGCACCAAGGATCCCATAGTTATCCTCCTCCTCTTCCTCCTCCCCCTCCTAACACTGATGACATTACCTAGTAATGAAACATCTGCAAGAAACATCTGCAAGCTCAGGGAAATTTGGCTGTTCTTGAGCAATCTGCCTTCATCACATCATACCAGCCACGCTGTCCTCTGTTCCACAGTCCTTCTGGTTTTCTGCATCATACCGGAGTACATAGTGCCATTTTTGCGTCGCAAGGTTGCACAACGTAAGTCCAGAGGTATCCCTGCCCTCTTTAAGCTCCACCCACCCTTCTTACAGGCCCCCACCCTCCTACCTGGGAGGATAGGTAGCCCTTGAAAGGAAGGGGGGGGGAAAAGGATTTTTCAGCCATTCCAGAGGTTTTTCAAACTCTCTCTCTTCTCTCTCTCCCACTCCAAGCTGTTGTGGCCATGCTCAATCGGGTGCGAGCCGAGTTCGAATTCAACATCACCACCATCCACCAGTATGAGGTGAACGTCAACGCCAGCAAGAAGCTGTCGCAGGTGGCCTTTGACATCATGGAGGAAGTGTCCGAGCGTCTGCAACCGGTGCGGGAAGCTGTGGGACTCTTTGGTTACATGTCTACGCTGGTCATGCTCTACATGTACCTCGGGTGAGCTGGAAAGGGGAAGAATGCAGAATAACAGAATTGGAAGGGATCATGGAGGTCTTCTAGTCCAACCCCCTGCTCAGGCAGGAAACCCTATATACCATTTCAGACAAATGGCTGTCCAGTCTCTTCTTAAAAACTTCCAGTGTTGGAGCACTCACAACTTCTGGAGGCAAATTGTTCCACTGATTAATTGTCCTCGCTATCAGGAAGTTTCTCCTTAGTTCCAGGTTGCTTCTCTCCTTGATTAGTTTCCATCCGTTGCTTCTTGTCCTGCCTTCAGGTGCTTTGGAGAATAGATTGACCCCCTCCTCTTTGTGGCAGCCCCTCAAATATAACAACACTGCTATCACATCACCCTTGGTCCTTTCCCCCCCCATTAAACTAGACATCCCCAATTCCTGCAACCGTTCGTCATATGTTTTAGCCTCCAATCCTCTATAGGACGCGAGCAGGGGATCCTGCTGGGGATGATGGGCCCCAGAGCTGAAACAAGGGGAAGTTTGACCTTGCTGGTATGGGTCTTCTTTCCCCCCTGAGGAATTCTTCCCTTCTCCAGGGCTCTCTTGTACCGGAAACATTATCTACACGAGGATAGTTTTGACAACATCTACATCACCAAATCCTTTCTCGAAATGGACGCTGTTCGGAGGAAAAGCAAGCGCCCGTCCGTTCTGCCTTTATCACCAAAGGAAAGCGCCAAATACATCCGGCCAGGTACGTGTTGCGCAATTGTCGTTGTGTCTCAGAAGTGTGGAGGTCACAAACTACAGGGGGTCCTCGGCTTGGGACCACATCTGAGCCCAAAATTTACGTTGCTAAGCGAGACAGCTGTTCAGTCCATTTTGTCTCATTTTTTTTTTAACCATCTTTCCTTGGTAAAAGAATCACTGCAAGTTGTGACATTAGCAACACGGCTGGATTCCCCGTTCACTTTGCTTCTCAGAAGGTCACAAAAGGGGATCGCCGGGCACTCCCCGGTCATAAATCCGAATCAGTAGCCGAGCGTCTGAATTTGATCACGTGATGTTGCAACGGCCATGTGAAAAATAACCTTTAACCTTTATAACCGTTACTGTCATTTTTTCCCCCTCTGGGCACAATGGCACTCATTAAAAATGAAATTTACCGTAGTTGCTTCCTCTCAAAGTGTACACACAACTAAAACATACTATTTAAAACATATGCTCCTAAGTCTCTTTTTTCAGGGCCGTTGTCACTAAACAAACTTTGTTGTAAGCGGAGGACTGCCTGTATTTGAAAGCCGAGGGATCTATTTAGCAAACAATGAGGATGGGGTTTTTTTTTGCATCGTTATGCAGCCTCCCTGGTGTTGCCACGCAAGGAGCAGATTGCCTACGCTCTGGCCTTGGTCTCGATCTGTCGCCAGTTTATCTTGGTGATTTTGCTGATTGTAGCCGATTTCTTTGTCTACTGGCTGTTTGACTTGGTGCGCTACCATCTGGTGGGCGAAATCGTGGCTAGAGGTAAGGCGGAGGGGCTGGAGGAGGAGGAGGAGGAGGAGGAGGAGGAGGAGGAAGGGCATTGCGCATTCTGGACTCCATCAGGGTGCACGCTTCTGGGGCAGCTTTTTCACTGCTCGGCCTACCTGGTAGGATTGTTGTAGGGAAGGAAAAGAGGGAGAGGAAGGGGAGGGTAACAAAGAAGGAAGGAAGGAAGGAAGAAAGGAAGGGGAGTGGGAAGAAAGGAAAGGGAGGAAGGAAGAAAGAGGAAAGCAAAGCAAAGTGAAAGTAAGAGGGGAAGGAGGGAGAAAGGATTAAAGAGGAAGGGGATAGAGATGAAGGAAAAAGAAAGGGAAGGGGAAAGAGGGGAGAGGAGAGGAAAGTGAAAGTAAAAGTGCTAGAGGAGGATGGAGGGAGGGAGGAAGATTAGAGGAGAAGGGGAGAGAGGAGGAAAGGAAAGGAAAGGAAAGGAGAGGAGAGGAAGACAAATAAGAGGAAAGGAAAGAAAAAAAAACCCTCCAAATTCCCCATGCTCTATGATCCCAAAATGAGAGAGGTCACCCTATTTTCTTTCTCTGCAGCTCCGGTGTCGACCACTATCAGTGTGAACGGCTCCGGCTACACCAGTGAACTTTACCGCGACTTGGTCTCCGCCTTCGACGTGCTTCAGGAGGGGAATGTCAGCGTGGTGTCCCCAAAATGCCGCCTGCTCCCATCGGAGCCCGACTACGACGGTTACCTTGTGATCGGTAGCTGGACTTCAGGAATTGCTTCCCTTCCTGCTCCCCGAGGAAGAAACCCTACCAGTTTCACTGAATTTCCTTCCCCGTCTTCAGTGAAACTGACCGGATCCTCTGCCTGTACTGGTTGTTTCCCCCAAGAGATTTAAAAAAACAAAAAAACAAAATTTAAAGCAGAAAGTTGGATGGGAAGAATGAGACAGCTATAAAAGAGAGACTTTACAGATAGTCCTCGACTTACGAAAGTTCATTTAGCGACTGTTCAAAGTTACGACGGTCCTGGAAAAAAAAGACTTAGGGCTGTTTTTCCCACTGACGACTATTGCACATGCCAGTAGTCACAGATGCTTGGCAACTGGCTCATTATGACAGTTGCAGCGTCCCGGGGTCACATAATCCCCATGTTGCAACCTTCTGACAAGCAAAGTCTGTGTTACTAACTTAACAACTCTGGGACAGAGTTGGAAGCAAGATGGGGAACGAGAGAGGAAGTTTGGCTAAAAGTTAGGAAAATATCTTAAATAGGTTGGCCAAACATCAAAGGCATTGTATCTTCAGCTGGCTTTATGCCGGGAAGGAGCAAGGGATATTTTTTCCTCGCTCTTACGACCTTCATAGCATCCCACCGTCCCGCAATGAGAATTTGGGCACCCGACAACCAACCTGTATTTACGATGGTGGCGGCATCCCAGGGTCACATGATCCCCCCCCCTTTGCGATCCTCCCAGCCGGCTTCCGGCAAGCCAAGTCAATGGGTTTGTTTAACAACGGCCTGATTTAAGAACATAAGAACATAAGAAGAGCCCTGCTGAATCAGGCCAAAGCCCATCGAGTCCAGCATTCTGTGTCACCCAGTGGCCCACCAATTGTACATGGGGATCTTGAGCATAAAGAGAAGGCAAAACCCTCCCTTTCCCTTGACCCCCAACAAATGGTACTCAGGGGAATCCTGCCTGCCTCAACCAACATAGAGGCGGCACACGGACATCCGTTTTAATAACCACCGATACACTTTGCATCCATGAATCTATCTAGCCCTGCCTTGAAGCTGTCAAGGCTGACAGCTGTCACGACCTCTTCTGGAAGTGAATTCCATAAATCAACGACCCTCTGGGTGAAGAAATATTTCCCTTTATTTGTCCTCACTTTCTTAGCTATGAGCTTTAGGGAGTGCCCCCTTGTCCTGGTATTGTGTGATAGAGAAAAGAATTTTTCTCTATCCACCTTTTCTATCCCATGCATGATTTTATACACTTCGATCAAGTCACCCCTTAAACGCCGTCTTTCAAGGCTGAAGAGACCAAGGTGTTGCAATCTGGTTTCATAAGGGAGGCGCTCCATTTCCTTGATCATTCTTGTTGCCCTTTTTTGCACCTTTTCCAGTTCCATTATATCCTTCTTGAGGTGCGGTGACCAGAACTGTACACAGTACTCCAAGTGTGGTCTCACCATCGATTTGTACAGAGGCAATACAACACTTGCTGACTTATTTTCGATTCCCTTCCTAATCATGCCAAGCATGGAATTTGCTTTTTTTACTGCTGCTGCGCATTGGGTTGACATCTTCATCGAGCTGTCCACCAAAACCCCAAGATCCCTTTCTTGGGTTGTCTCAGAAAGTTTGGTCCCCATCAGTTGGTAAGTATAATTGGGGTTCTTTGCCCCGATGTGCATAACTTTGCACTTGTTTAGGTTAAAATGCTGAACAACTTAACCATGATCCACTTAACGAGGTCATCAAAGGGGGCAAAATTCACTGAAAAAATGTCTCACTGAAGAACAGAAATTTGGGGCGGTCGCAAGTCAAGGACCGGCGGTAGAGAGAGAGGGATTTAAAAGAGCGAGGCTTTGGGGATTATGTGAAAAGCCGGAGCTGACGGTTGGACGTGACTGCGTGACTTATAGCGCGAAGGGGATCAATGCAAATGTTTCTTATCTGCGCCAGGCAGAGAGGCAGGCGTTAAAAAGCAGGAAACCCTTTAATTTGGGAATGATGCTTCAGTTCAAATGCGAACAGGCTCCCTTTGGAGAGCTCTAAAAAGTCCTTTAAAAATGACAGATGTGCCGTTTTCACGCACTCCAGCGGCACAATTTGCTGAGTTTAAAACCCCCTTGGTGAACACTTTTCACGGAAGTGGGGCGACTATAATAAGACGCGGCAGCCAGGCATGGAAAGAGACACCGTAATCCATCATCCTCAGCAGGGGGGAGGAAATGTATCAATCACGCCCCGCCGTCAAATTCTTCGGGCAGCCAAGAAGAATACGTGGAGGGTGTCAACCCGGTGAAATTGTTGAATCATGACCATGTTTGGGATCTTGATCTCCTGTCGCTAAGTTTTTAAGCGAGTTGCCCCGATTTTATGACCCTTTTTTTTTTGCCACGGTTCTTTAGCGTATCACTGCCATTGTTAAGTGGATCAGGCCGTCATTAAACAAACCCATTGACTTGGCTGGTCGGAAGCTGGCTGGGAGGATCGCAAAGGAGGGATTGTGTGTCCCTGGGATGCCAAAACCGTCGTAAATACATGTTGGTTGATGGGTGCCCGAATTCTGATCACGGGACGGTGGGATGCTACGACGGTCGTAAGAGCGAGGAAAACCCCCTTGCTCTGTCCCAGCATAAAGCCGGCTGAAGATACAGAGCCTTGGATGTTTGGCTAAACTGTTTAAGATATTTTCCCTTTTAGCCAAACTTCCTATCTCCTTCCCTCTCTTGCTTCCAATTCGGTGCCAGCGAAGCCTGTTTCCCCTGCCATAAGGACAACCGCAGAATTATCAAGTTGGAAGGGCCCTTAGAGGTCATCTATTCCAACCCCGTTCGAGACGTAGAATGCGTGTTCACCCGCCTTTTTCATTTCTCCCTCTTCCCCAGGTCTCATGTACGGGATCTGTTTATTCAGCGCCATCTTTGGCACGTACATACAACGTATGCGGCGAGTTCTCTGTGCGTGGTATTATCCTTCTCGGGAACGGGTGAGTTGTCCCTGCTTTTGCCCTCTCCTGTGGCCCACCTCGCAATCAGGAAGGTGGTGTTTTATTTTTGCGCAAGCTAAAGAAATGGGAAAACTTGAATTAAAGTGGCCGCTGACTCTTGGAGGCGAGCTGCAAACCCACGCAACCAAGAGTTGCATCACGTATCATGTTTGCGACCGGCAGTCTCTGAGGTTTGGAGAAAATGAAACTTTTCCCCCCAAAATTTAGGAGCGGATCTGCTACCTCTACAATACGATTTTGACTCGAAGGACTAAGCTTATGAGCGCCGTGCTTAAGGCTGTACGGCAAAATTCTGCAGATGAAGGCCACCAAAATATTTTACTCGTCTTTGCGTCAAAGTAAGACATTTACCAGGGCAGTCATACACAATTTTGTAAATAGAATAGAATGTAGAATGTAGAATAGAATAGAATAGAATAGAATTACAGAATAGAATAGAATAGAATGTAGAATAGAATAGAATAGAATGTAGAATGTAGAATAGAATAGAATGTAGAATAGAATAGAATAGAATAGAATGTAGAATAGAATAGAATGTAGAATAGAATAGAATAGAATTACAGAATAAAATAAAATAGAATAGGCTTTTCTTTCGCTGCTGCTTTTGCCGAAGGCGCCATGCCGGCTAAGGGGCCCCTCCAGAGCGTTCAGGTTTTCGGCAGGAAGAAAACTGCTACTGCAGTTGCTCACTGCAAAAGAGGAAATGGACTTATTAAGGTGAATGGACGGCCTCTGGAAATGATTGAACCCAGAACTCTCCAATACAAACTGCTTGAACCAGTACTTCTTTTGGGCAAAGAACGCTTTGCAGGAGTTGACATAAGAGTCCGTGTGAAGGGTGGCGGTCATGTGGCACAGATATACGCAATTCGGCAATCTATTTCCAAAGCACTGGTAGCTTATTACCAGAAATATGTTGATGAAGCTTCTAAGAAAGAAATAAAGGATATCCTCATCCAGTATGATAGGACCCTGTTAGTTGCTGATCCTCGACGTTGTGAATCCAAGAAGTTTGGTGGACCTGGTGCCCGTGCACGTTACCAAAAATCCTATCGTTAAAAAGAAACTTTTTGTCTATTTGAAATAAAGGATAACATTTAATAAAAAATAAATAAATAAAATAGAATAGAATAGAATAGAATGTAGAATAGAATAGAATAGAATAGAATAGAATTACAGAATAGAATAGAATGTAGAATAGAATAGAATAGAATAGAATAGAATGTAGAATAGAATAGAATAGAATGTAGAATAGAATAGAATAGAATGTAGAATAGAATAGAATAGAATAGAATGTAGAATAGAATAGAATTACAGAAAATAAAATAGAATAGAATAGAATGTAGAATAGAACAGAATAGAATGTAAAATAGAAGAATAGAATAGAACAGAATAAGGAGAATAGAATAGAATAGAATAGAATAGAATAGAATAGAATAGAACTGGAAGGGACCTTGGAGGTCTTCTAGTCCAGCCCCTTGCTCAAGCAGGAGAACCTATACTGTCTCAGACAGGTGATCGTCTAGTCTCTTCTTAAAAACCTCCAGGGATGGAGCGCCCACCATTTCTGGAGGCAGGCTGTTCCACTGGTTAATTGTCCTCACTGTCAGGAAGTTTCTCCTTAATTCCAGGTTGCTTCTCTCTTTGGTCAGTTTCCAACCATTGTTTCTTGTCCTGTCCTCTGATGCTTTGGTGAACAATGTGACCCCCCTCTTCTTTGGGGCAGCCCCTCAGATACTGGGACACTGCTATCCTGTCTCCCCTGTTTCTTTTTTTCTTTAGACTAGCCAGACCCAAATTGTATGTTTTAGTCTCCAGGCCTTGGATCATCTTCGTTGCTCTTCTCTGAATTTTTTTCACACTCTCTCAAACGCCCATCCTTGCCCTCCGTTGCAGATTCCGCTTGTGTCGGTGGCTGGTCAAGAAGTTGGGGGTCCACGAAGCATACTGCATGGGCTGCGGGAAAATCCAGAGAGGGGTTGACAGCGAGGACTTTGTGACGTGCATCACACCAGCCTGCCGAGGTGTGGAAGTAAATGAGCCAAGGGAGAACGACAGCGGTGGTGGCAAATAAGAGCCAGTAAAGTACCAATTGGTAAAAGAGTTGGAAGGGAGTAAGAGTTGGAAGGGACCCTGGAGGTCTTCTAGTCCAACCCCCTGCTCAGGCAGGGAATCCTACACCGTTAGAGGCAAATGGTAAACGTGATCAGCCACAAAGCTATTTTTTTTACATCGTTGTAACTTCTAAGGTCGCTAAACAAGGCAGGCGGTAAGCAAGGACTACCCTGTATATGTCTTGAATTTGGGTTTTTTTTTAAGGCCCTGTGGACTACAGTCCCGTTGGGTTGGGGATGATGGGCACTGGGGCCTAGCAAGCATCTAGAGGGCCAGAACAGGGCAGATGTGTGGATGGATTCACATGTTACTTGTCATTTTTCTATCCTTGGCAGGGATCTACTGCCCTGAATGCTACAGGATCCTCAATAACACCTGTTCCATCTGTATGGCCCCCCTCACGTACCAGGGTGACATAGACGAGGAAATGTAAGCGTCTGCAGTTATGGCAGTTGTTAAGTGGAACAGTCTCATTCCCCTCCTCTCTGCAAACCCCACTCCCTTCTAGCACTGATGATGTTCCCTAATTGGGTCGTGAAACGTCTGCAAGAAACCAGCAAGCTCAGAGAGCACCAAGGACCCCCACGGTCCTCCTCCTCCCTTCTAGCATTGATGATGTTCCCTAGCTGGGTCATGAAACGTCTGCAAGGAAACCACCCAGCGCAGAGAGCACCCAGGACTCTCCGTGTCAGGGACCCCTCTATTAAAGGATGCGCTTTTCTTTTCAAACCCTCGTTTAGAGACTCGAGTGACGAGGAGGCGATGGTGCTCTGGACGAACGCGGTCCGTGCACTGCGCGGCGTCCCGGATGAGAAACGGCAGAAGCAGCGCCGGTTGCTGAAGACACGGATCATGCGGGCGGTGAAAGGAGAAGGCGGGTGCCGCGCGTTGGCTCCACAGCTGGCGAGGAAAATCTTGGCGCAATTGAAAGAGGAGGAGGAGGAGGAGGAGGGTAACGAGCGCGAGGAAGACTCATCCTCCAGTTCAGACACCGAGAGCAGTACGTCGAGTTCAGGCACAAGGTGAGAAGCGAAAGCCACCATCGGCCATTCTCACAATAGATCCATATCGTTTACAACAGAGAGGACTGCACTGCAGGGGTGGAAGGGTGAGGGAAACTGTGTCTCTCTCTCTGTACTCTACTATCAAACAGCCAGAGGGTGCAGCCAAAGCATTGGTAGGGTTTCTGCACTGAATCTAGGTTTAATCATTGCTGAGTCGGGGTTTAATCATGGCTCATTGGTTGAATTGTGGCTTAATCCTGGAAAAAAGCTCCAATAGCTGGCTGGGGAATTCTGGAGTTGAAGTCCACCAGTCTTAAAAGTTGCCAAGTTTGGACACCCCTGAATTAGTATATAAATTCTGGCTGGAGTGTCAGACTTGTTGGGTTGGTCCTCGACAGGCCACATCATGGCTTGTGAAGATAAATTAGGAAAATAGATTTGCAAAAATTATTTTTAAAATGTACGCTCTTTCCCCCTCGTTCCTTCTGAGTCAAGAAAAAAGCCAGCGTCTTTGACTAACTTTTAAACTCTTTTTTACAAGTCGGGGGACTTGCTGGAAGGAGATGCTATCCCGCCGCCACTGAGTAAAAAAATAAATTGAAAAAGAAAATATCAAAGATAAATAAAAGAAATAAAAAAAAGTAACATAAAAATAAAGATGCACCCGTGTTTCCTCTTTTTTTTTTCCTTTTCAGCCATCTTGACTTCGGCTATCAAAACGAGGCCGAGAGAAGCAGCGGCGAAGAACTAGAAGAAGTCAAAACTGACCCCAAATCTCACTCGGAGGCAGTTGGAAAGAGAATCCAAAAAAAATGACCTTTTCCTTAGATCAATCTCCTTGTCCATGAAAAAAAAAAGGTATCTGACAGTATTCAACGGAGCGATCCAATGAGACAAAATATGGAATTATTCTCACACACCCCCCCAATATTCTTTACGTTCTTGGAGACTTTGAGGATCTTTTAGAATTCAGATTTTTGGCAAAATGTGGAGGAAAAAAAAAAAGCCTTCGGATCTGTTTTACAGCATGTAGGTTTCTTGGTGGTCTCCCATTCTTGGTACTTACTAGCCCCCGACTCGTTTTTACGTTAAGAGTTCAGATGTGATGGCTTTCAGGATGGGTCCTTAGACCTCCCTTAGGTCACCCAAAGTCAAAAGGGAATGCTATAAATAGGAGTGTATGGCAGAAATCTAGTAGCTCAAGGAGAGATGGATCTTATGGCGGAAATCTAGCAGCTCAAGGAGATTTACCTCAGACACAGCTGCGCATTCGCCATGCCTGTTTTGTTTTGTTTTTAAATGAACAATTTCCTTGAAGATTGAAATCCGAAGGTGCCACGAAAAAAGCGAGCAAAGGATACACCGACACACACACCCGTACGACAACGCTTCCCTGCTCTCCATTTTATTATCAAGCCCTCGGCACAGATCCAAAGTCCCCTTGAATTCCAGCACACTAACAACAATTAACAATAGTTTTAAAAAAAAATAAAACCGAAGCAGGAACGGTCTCCTTTTCTCAAACGGTCCAAGTAAATATGCTTTTTTTTTTGTTCCCCCCAACTAGCACTACCCCTGCCAGGTAGGACGTTGTATGAGAGGGAGTGCTTACTCGACAAGACGGAAAAATCTTCCTACGGGGAAACCAGGAAACTAAGACAGGAAACATTGCAGAAAATAACCAGGAACTCTCTCTCTCTCTCTCTCTCTCTCTCTCTCTCTCTCTCTCTCTCTCTCTCTCTCTCTCTCTCTCTCTCTCTCTCTCTCTCTCTCTCTCTCTTCTTTCTTGGTTTCAAGTAGCTAATTCAAGTTTAAACACAAAGGCACTTTTAAAGCTAAGGAAAATTGAGTTATTTTCTCTCTTTGTGGAAGTGGGTGGGGGAGATTGGGATTGAAGAGGAAGGGAAACAGGGGGGTAAAAATATATTATCTCTCTTAAATACAGATTAACTCTCAGCAAATACTTCCAGAGGGCGGGAGCTTCCTGCAGGTTTTCCACACACACACACACACACCCCTCCCCAATTTTATCTCTCTTATTCTCCTGGAAAATGCAAAAACCCCTTGTGCAAAAAAAAACCAAAAACAAAACAGGAGTGAGAAACTTCCCATTCTGAAGGCGTATTTTAGTGCAATCAAGTCAGGAATTTAAGGAAAGAGGTTGCTCAAAAAAGTCCTAAGGGGGGGGGGTCATTCCTTTTTTAAAAAATAAAAAATATTTGTTTTGTGCAAACTGCCTGGGGGTTACCAGGAAGTGGGGGGGGATTACAGGAAGAAGCCTTCTCCCCCCCCTCCCACATTTATGTGCTAATCATTTTGCAACATTTTGCTTCCCCCATGAAGCTGGGGGAAGGTGTGTGTGTGTGTGGGGGGGAGTTTTGCAGCTTCATTGCAACCCCCCCACCCCTTCATTGCTGGGGGGGAGGGGGCAAAGCTATATAAAGGATCTGAGCCAGTGTGTGTGTGGAGAAGCAGCCTTCTGCAGTGTGCAAGACAAGCCACCAGGGGGCAGCCAAGCCCAGGCCAGGAGATTTCGAAAGAGAAAGCAGTGCAGAGATTGGCCCAAATTTGGATCAACTTGAATCCATTTGAATTTTCCCAAGATGGAAAAAAAAAAAAATTGGACTCAGGTTCTCTGTGCTGGGTCCACACCGCCGACTGGATGCAGCATGCTCGGCCCAAGCTATACAGGTAGTCCTTGACTTATGACGACAAGGGAGCCCATAATTTCTGTGCCTAAGCGAGACAAGATGTCCAGGGAATGTTTTGACCCCCTTTTTACGACCTTGCTTGTTCAGGGAATGGCTGCCGTTGCCGAGTTAGCAACAGACTTGTCTTCCCCCTGGATTTCGCTTGTCAGAAAGTCGCAAAAGGCAATCACATGATACCCACCCACCCCCACACACACACGCCCGGGACACTGCAATGGCTATTAATATGAACCAGTTGCTAAGCATCCGAGTTTGGAACCACGTGCTGTCGCAACGGCCGCCCAGTGTGAAGAAGTCACTTTTTCAACGCCGTTGTAACTCCGAAGGTTACTAAAACGCATGGCTGTTAAGTCAAGAACTAACTTGCAATACGTCCATGGGGGAGACAAGGGCACCGCACCTGTCTCCCTTGTGCAGCAAGGCTGGGGATGATGGGAGCGAGAGGAGGCCAGCCTGGCAGGGAACTCGTTCGGAATGATCTGGTGGGGTAAAAAGACCTTCTCTTGCTTTTTTAGCCTCCTGAAATGGGGGGGGAGGGGGAGGGAACCCCCCCCAAATGCAGCAACTAAGCTCTGACGGGTCGTCCAAACGGATGCCAGGTTTCGAATTGAATTTCTGCACTCTGAACAGGCAAAAGAATCGGGCTTGTCCCTCGTCTCCCTTCCTGATCCTAAAAAAAAAAAAGGATCCAAACAATATCCTTAACAGAGAAGGGAAAGAAGAAATTGCGCCCCCCCACACACGATTCTCACTCTTTTCTCCTTCCTAATGTGAAGCAATGTCCCCCCAAAATAGCCCCCCCCAAGTGCTGCCCCTCCCTGCCCCTTTCGCTTTTCATTGGCCGGGAAAGCAAAAACTCAACCGTACTTCCTTTCCCTGCAAATATATGCTTATTTTAGACACCCTGAGCAAACAGGCACCAATTGGTCCTTGGTGCCCTCCATACACCCCCCCCCCAAATCCACTTGACCCCACTCTCCTTGGCTTTATAGGCTGCTTAAGGCACGGAATTGGAGAGTAGGGGAGTGGGTCCTAGTGCATTTTGTCTCCGCGACAATGTCCGGGAATAGCATATCATCCCGCCACCGACGGTCTGGCCGAGCGGATGAAAAGAAATAGTGCACAGACGAGTTCTGCAGTGAGGAAGTTAGGCCGTTTCGACCGCTGCCACGGGGCCATCCTTCTTTGGCTCCTCTTCAGCTCCTTCTTCCTCCTCTTCCTCCTCTTCCTCTTTGGGAGCGGGTGACCTCCCGGCCGACCCAGCAGGCCAGTAGTTGTGGAGTTCCTCCATGCGCCCGTTGGCCAACCCGAGTGGAGTGGCGGACAAGGCGACGCCGGTGGGTAGCAGGGAATCGGGCTCCGGATCGGGACCCCTGCGTCGGCGCCTGGTGCGGATTTCCAGACAGTTCTGGCCTTTCAGGTGGCGCTGGAGGTGGTCGTCCTTGGCGAAGGCTTTGTGGCAAAGGCAGCACTCGTAGGGACGGGCGCCCGTGTGCAAATGAAGGTGGTTTTTCAGATCGTAGCTATGCAGGAAGCGAGCTGTGCAGTGGGGACAGGAATAGGGGCGCTCGCCCGTGTGTTTGCGCATGTGGATCTTGAGTTTGTCATTCCTGGAGAAAGAAGAGACGGGGGTGTAAATTCAGGGGGGGGGGAGTGCATTGCTAGGAGTTTCACATTTAGCTTAGTCTTTAGGATGATGGAAAGGAAGCCAAGAAGATGGGAGTGAGCAAGAGGGAATTAATTTTTGAGATGCAATTACAGGTAGTCCTCGAGTTACGACCCCAATTGAGCCTGAAATTTCGGTTGCTAAGAGAAACATTGGTTAAGGGAGACTTTCCCTGTTTTATAACCTTTCTCGTCTCCGTCTCCTTCCTTTCTCCTTTCCTCCCTCTTTTCTTCCTTCCTTTCTTCCTTTCACTTCCTCCCACCCTCTTTTTCTTCCCTCTCCTTCCTTCCTTCCTTCCTTCCTTCATCCTTTCCTTTCCCTTTCCCTTCCTTCCTTCCTCTTTATCTCCTTCCGTTCCCTTCCTTCCCTTCCCTTCCTCTCCTCTCTCCATCCCTCCCTCCTTCTTCCCAAAATTATACCCTCTTGGTCTGTCTGAAACCAATACTTGATACCCAGCCTCTTAATACTGGAATTAATTTGGGGACATGGGGAAGCGATAGCTCTGAGACAAGATCAACCCTTACCGGGTAAAACGAACGCCGCACACATCACAGGCGAACGGCTTCTCCCCAGTGTGGGTCCGCATGTGGCGAGGTAGCTTCCCTGCCCCGTGGATGATCTTGTGACAGACAGGACACTCCTGGGGCATCTGCGAGCGCCGCTTGCGTACCAACTTGTCTGGGGGGTCAAGACCCACAGACAGACACTCCTTGTTTATTTGACGCATGTAGGTTAGAATGTCCTGCTCCGTGGGCTCATCGTCTGAACCCAGGTCTTCTAGAGAGAGACTGGGAACGTACGGGAAGGGGAAGGTACGCGAGGGGGGCATGACCTCTTCCTCCTCCTCGCGAGGATGGCCCAACGCTGGGGCAGGCGACGCCTGGCTGGGCGGACTGGGGCGCTCCTGAGTCTCTGTTGATGCCGGAGACAAGGACGGAGAAACCTCCGTGATGTGGTTGTTTAGTCGCGAGCCTTTGGCTTGCAGGAACTTGCGCGTTTTCTTACTACGGCGGGGAGCTGGGCATGCGGAGGGCTCGGCCAGGTCGCCTTCCATGTTGGGCAGCGTACCGAAAGCTTCCAGGTATCGCCGGGCGCGTTCCCGTGCGGCGTCATCCGGCACGGGTGCCTCCAAGCCATTTCCTTGCAGGATCTCCACGCAAGCTGCAATGACGCAGGGGATCTCCAGGATGCGTGCGGCGCGCAACACCTCGCAAAGGCTGCCCGTGCTGATGGTCAGGGTGGCGGTGTAGGCGAAGTCCAGCAGGGCCCCCAAGGCGTCTGCGCCCACAAAATCAAGCTCGCACACCGGAATGCAGGGGCCTGCGAAAAGCCTTTGGAAGTAGCGGCTGCAGGCGGCCAACACGGCCCGGTGACTCTGATATTCGGAGCCCTGGGCTCGCAGAGTGACGTCGCACAGCATCCCTCGGCGACGCTGCTCGTTCAGACGACCCAGGAGTTCGCTGCTGTGCTCCGGAAAAGGTATGCCGATCAGGTCATCTTCAGGGCTACCCATTGCCTCACCTGCAGGGGGGGGGAGAGAAGAGTCAGCGATATCAGTGGGGCGGTTCAGCGGACTAGGAATAACAGAATAAGAGAGCTGGAAGGGACCTTGGAGGTCATCTAGTCCAACCCCCAGGTCAGGCAGGAAACTCTAGACCATTTCAGAGAAGTGTCTGCCCAAATCTCTGCTTAACTTCCAGTGATAAAAAAGGAAGGGAAGGGAAGGGAAGGAAAGGAAGGGAAAGGAAAGGAAAGGAAAGGAAGGGAAGGGAAAGGAAAGGAAAGGAAAGGAAGGGAAAGGAAAGGAAAGGAAAGGAAAGGAAGGGAAAGGAAGGGAAAGGAAGGGAAGGAAAGGAAAGGAAGGGAAAGAAAGGGAAGGAAAGGAAAGGAAAGGAAGGGAAGGGAAGGAAAGATAACAGAATAACAGAAGGGACCTTGGAGGTCATCTAGTCCAACCCCCTGCTCAGGCAGGAAATCCTATACTATTTCAGACAAGTGGCTGTCCAATATCTTCTTAAAAACCTCCAGTGACAGGAAGGAAGGAAGGAAGGAAGGAAGGAAGGAAGGAAGGAGAAAAGAATAGCAGAATAACAACAACAACAACGCTGGAAGGGACCTTGGAGATCTTCTAGTCCAACCCCTGCTCAGGCAGGGAGCCCTAGACCTTTTCGTGGCTGAACCACAGAGATTTGGGCTCTGTTGTGCTTGTGTGTCAAGATTCTGTGGATGTAGCTTTACTCCATAAAACAGGACTAGCTTCTCTTGTCGTGTTTCCTGTCTGGCTGGGCTGACCGTGAACGAGGACTTGTTCCCGGGTCCTGCCATCAACCAGAGGGAGGCAAGCGAAGGAGGATGTGCGTAGGGAGAGAGAACCTGCACCTCCACGCAGGAGGAAGAGGTTGCGCTAGAAGTTACAGGGCGCAGATCGAGTCGCTCTGATAACCACCTGAAGAAGCAGATTTCCTAGGAAAGATAAACGTGGTCGGCTGCCTGGGGTTTCTCTGGGGGAGGTAAGCCGCTTTGAACCTCCGCTGGGCGAAGGCGGCAGAGACGAAGGAGTCGTATGTCATGACATACTAGCTGTAGTTCCCCCTCTTCCCCTCCAATTGGCTGGGGAAGATGGGAGAAGGAGTTCTCGCTGCTGCAGCAGGATCCCCTTGGCCCAGCCATGTCCAGATCTGACCTACAGGGCTGAGCATCAATAGGAGAGCAATGTGGGGGGAGAGGAGATGGTGCCATTCAGGAGAGCGAAGATGACGTTACTCAGCCACGGCAACATTCAGAGGGGTGGGCTTCAACTCTCAGATTTCCCAGCCAGCCTGCTTTAAGAGGGGTGGACTTCAATTCCCATTCAACTTCACAGCTGACCATGAAAATCTTATTAAAACAGCAAACCATTAAATGTACATCCTATCGGAATTAGCATCGGCTCATTGGTTAGGCCAAGATTCAACTGGATCCCCCAGCAGGTGAAACCTGTGTTGAGAATCCACTTTTTTCCCCCTCCCTCCCTCCCTTCCTGTTTTCTTCCTTCCTTCCCATCTCCTTCCTTCTTTCCCGCTTTCTTCCTTCCTTCACATTTCCTCCCTTCCTCCCTTTCCCTTCCTTCCTTCCTCCCTTTCCCTTCCTTCCTTCCTTCCTTCCTTCCTTCCTTCCTTCCTTCCTTCCTTCCTTCCTTCCTTCCTTCCTTCCTTCCTTCCTTCCTTCCTTCCTTCCTTCCTTCCTAACAAGTTCATGGATAGCTCATGTTTACTTCTCTGAAGAACACAAGACCCTAATAAATATGCCTTTCCTTCCTTCCTTCCTCCCTCCCTCCCTTCCTTCCTCCCTCCCTCCCTTCCTTCCTTACTAACAAGTTCATGGATAGCTCATGTTTAGTTCTCTGAAGAACACAAGACACTAATAAATATGCCCTTCCTTCCTTCCTTCCTTCCTTCCTTCCTTCCTTCCTCCCTCCCTCCCTCCCTCCCTTCCTTCCTTCCTTCCTTCCTTCCTAACAAGTTCATGGATAGCTCATGTTTAGTTCTCTGAAGAACACAAGACCCTAATAAATATGCCTTTCCTTCCTTCCTTCCTTCCTTCCTTCCTTCCTTCCTTCCTTCCTTCCTTCCTTCCTTCCTTCCTTCCTCCCTCCCTTCCTTCCTAACAAGTTCATGGATAGCTCATGTTTAGTTCTCTGAAGAACACAAGACCCTAATAAATATGCCTTTCCTTCCTTCCTTCCTTCCTTCCTTCCTTCCTTCCTTCCTTCCTTCCTTCCTCCCTCCCTCCCTCCCTCCCTCCCTCCCTTCCTAACAAGTTCATGGATAGCTCATGTTTAGTTCTCTGAAGAACACAAGACACTAATAAATATGCCCTTCCTTCCTTCCTTCCTTCCTTCCTTCCTTCCTTCCTTCCTTCCTTCCCTCCCTCCATCTTGAGGTCTTCCAAAGCTATAAAGCTGGCATTTCGCCCGCCTCCACTCTCCAGTCATTTCAAATCCTATATTACTTCATAAAACCGATAACAAATATGAAAAGGCTGGCGCAGAGGGAGAGAAAGCACAGCCGCCGCCATTGACCGAATCCGCAGGCCGACTCGGCGACCCCTCTCGCCCTTCGCCCACGCTCAGAGGCCCTGTGTGCACCGCCAGCAAACCCTTCCGGGTTGGAAAAAGACGGGAGTCCCCCCCACCCCAGGTTGGCTCGCTCACCTTCTTCCTCTCCTTACCCTTTGCCCAGATTGTTCAGGTGCCCTGGGCAAGGATGCAGAGAGAGAGAGAGAGAAAGAGAGAGGTGGGGCCGCATTCTGGGGGGCAGACGGGAAGGAAGGGAGGCGGCGGCAGAGGAGGAGAAACTGAGGCATGCCCCTTCTCGCCCGGGGGAGCCAGCTCGGTCTGGGCGGTGGCCACTCCCTGGCATCTTGGGTGCCCGCCAGGAGGGCTGTTTGCCTTTGCCAGGACAGGGGGAAGAAAGGGGTGGGTGGGTAGGTGGGGGCAGGAATGGGCTTTGACAGGACTGCCCCTCCCCTCTCTGCCAAGCAGGCTCAACCGGCTGGGCAAGGGGTGGGCGTGGTAAGGAAGCGAGGGCACTCTGACCCAAGGTTTAGGTGCGGCGCCTAGCAGGGTGAACACCCCCCCCCTGCTATGCCAGCTCAGCCCGCAGCCCTTGCTGGGCACGGAACCAGAAGGGAAAGTTTTATTGTCTTTCTCTCCCACCAAGTCTTCTCAGACTTTGAGACTAGCTGATTGGCAGCCCGGCCACCCTTTCCCCACCGTTGGCACCCGCCCTGGAAGCCTGGGGCATGGCGTGCCCGTCCTTGGCTTCCCCTGAGTTTAATCCCCTGAGATTGTGGCCTTTTCTTTTCTTTTTTTTGCACAAGGCGTTCTGTTCGGAACCTGACGCACCACACGAATTCACCGCCGGACTCAGCCTAGGGTGGAAATAAAAATAAAATAGAAGAGGCATGCCGGATTGCAGGGAGATTGAAAGGCCTGTGCTGTAAGGGTGGGTTTCTCCGCCCCCCCCCTCCCCTCCATCTGCCCGGCTCCCACAGTTTCTCCCCGTGGAAGGGTTGCCTGGTTTTGGTACGCGCAGAGGCTCGGCCTCTGGAATTCCTGCCTGGAGTTTTGCAAAGGAGAAGAGGCCATCAATCAAAGGTCCTTTTGGAGAGTCTGCAGGAAACGGGGCTCCCTTCCTGTTTATGTGACCGGAAAGATTTGCCTAGGAGTAACTCAGAATCCTGACCCAATTCTCGCCTAAGCTTAGCAACAGAAAGGGGCAAAAGGGGACGAGCCGGGAGGAGGCGCCTCCAAAGACGTTTTGGGGTGTCCAGAAAAGAACCGTCCAGAAAATCAAAGTTGGTTTCATTCTCCCCCCCCCAAAAAAGTCTTCTCCTGGTGAATATCTGCCTGTTGGCACAAGAGCCTGGCCTTAATTTTGCAATAAATCCAAGATCTGGCTTGAATTGTTTCCCGGAACTGCCTGGACTCTGGGGTCAGTTTCAGTCTCCTGAAACAAGCCAGCATTGTTAAAGTACAGATAGCTCTTGACTTACAATAGTTTGTTTAGCTCAGTTTATTTTTTTTAAGGCTAAAAAAAAAAGCCCGTGTGCCATTTCTTGCTGGCAAGATAAAAACACTCTGCACGTGCCCAGGGGATACGCTACTCCTGTTTGTGATACCGGGATTGGAGATTTTGGGAAAGAATCTGACATTGTTTCAAATGAGAATGGTGGTGTCCTTCTTTTTTTTCTCTCCTGCAATACGGCCAAAATAAACCCGTACGAAAAACGAAACCTACATCGGATCAAAGTTTGCTTCCATTCGTGCCCGTCTCGAAATCTCTCTTGATCCACGGCAGAAAAAAAAAAAAAAAATCCAGGAATCGGAGCGTTTGAAAAAAGAGGAAGAAGAATTTCCGTGCAAAGGAAGAATAAAATATTTTATGGCTTTAAAAAACAACAACCAACCAACCAGCATTTTTCTGAATATCTTTCAGGTAGCTGAAGCCCAAACTGGGTTTAGTTTAATCACCAGGCTAAACCACTTTGACGAAAACAGCCAAAGAGGAATCTTAGATTGAAGGAGGGTAGCAAACAGGAAATCTCGAAATCCAAGTCAGATTTATTTCCCTCCCACTCGTCCTTTCAACGTGGGCTCAAGCCTCTTTTCCTGTTTTCTGCAAAAGTTTTCAAGATGGCAACGGACAGGCTGTAAAAAAGGGCCCCCAAGAATTGTGGGTGTGCTACTCCGGTGTGTGTGTGTGTGTGTGTCCCACACCCTGACCGAAGACCCCAATATGGCCAGCGTCCAATCAAGAACGGCTGGAAGGTGACCCATTAAGAAGCAACTCTTCAAAGCTTGCTAAGCAGGCAGCCTCCTCAGTGAGGTCTAGTGGCATGCCTCGCCGACGGCCAAAAATCAAATCTAGGAAAGACGTCGTCGAGAAACGGAGCTCGCTCACAACCGAGAACAGCATGCCCCGGTGGGAAGATGCAAAGCCTTGGTGCTCCAGAGCATGTGCCGATAGCTTTTCCCCCCACCCTCTCCTTCTCTCCCTAAAATCCAGCCACAGAGGTTGTGGGGGAGAGATTTGAAATGAAAAAAGGGTGGGTGGAAAGAAAGACGGATGCGGGGATGGGAGGTGGGGGTTTTTTTTTTCACCCTGGGGAGATGCTGTGACATGATAAGGCCGAGAAAAAAAAAAAACTGAAAAAGGGGAGCCGAGAAACTAGACACGAGGCATTTACAGGAAATCTAAATAAATGGGGACTTTCTGCATTCTGATTTGTCACCCGAAGTTGCACCTTTGAAAATTCCCCTGCTTTCCTCCCATTGAGGCTCCCTTTTCAGTCTCTTGGGGCATCGGAACCAGCCTTTGCAGCGGCCTACTCCACAAGTTGGGGAGAGGGTCACACCAGGGTCTCCCTCACCCCCAACCCTGTGGCCACGTTCAGCCCCGCACCGGAAGCCCGATAGGTTTTCCCCCTGCCTAAAAGATTGAAGAGCAAGAAAACCTGGTTATAAGGAAGCCATATCGCAATTTTTGGGTGGGTTCAGGAGATCAACTGGGGAGAAGAAGGACTTGGGGGATCCTTAGCCAGAGAAGCCTCCGAAAGACAATTTCGCAACTTACACTCGGATGGGTTTAGCTGCGGGCTGCTGGGCCTGTTCCCCAAGCTTCTAGTCCTCAAGAGCCCTCCAGACCCTAGAACCCAGCACGTATGTTTTGCGAACTGGGCGGTTGGGGTATCTCTGCAAACACAGGAAGAGGTGAACCTTTTGTTCCAGCAACACAAATTTGGCACGGAGGATTGCCGCAGAAGCCCCGCCAAGTTAATTAAGGGGAAAGAAAAAATTCCTGGGAAACTGAATTGAGCCTCCAGCCGCCAGCAGAGCTGGCGTGGCAAGGCTGCCTCATCACCAAACCTTGGAGATCATTCTTCAGATTCGGCTTTGTGCTTCTAAACCCCTTGCAAAGGAACGCGTCGTATTAGCCTACCTCGCCGGGCTGGAGGAAAGGGGATAAACGCACACCCAGAACCATGGATTGCAACAAAGATTGTTGCAATGAGTTTGCAAGATTTTACAAAGGTTTTAGGCTGAATCCCAAAGACCTGGTTAGGGTATCCCCACTTTCCCGCCTTCGGATCTCAACCTAACTATTTGAATTTTGAATTTTTGGCTGACCTTGCAACCATGCGGATGGGGGCAAAGGCAGGAACTAACACCTTTGTGCTCCGCTGTGCTAACACAATGCCATCCATGCCTCTCGGGAAGTGTGATGCGTTCTCACTAGTTTTTTGTGCCCTCTTCGGCCTGACATGCTGCCAGATCTCATGAAGGACGGTCATTTTTTTTCTACCTTGCCCACCTAACTCGACGTAAGAAGCCTAAAGATTGAAAGTTGTAAACGAAACACGAAAACGTTCTTATCATTTTTCGGAATTGCATGAGAAGGGTTCCTTCTTAGGAGAAATTAATTTATATCTTTTTATCACACGCTATTCCTGATCAAAATGATTTGGCCTCTTTTGATCAACGCACTTTACAAGGAAAGTTAGATGGAGAGATTGTGACAGTGATTTTAACGATATAGCAATCTGTGGGCGAGAGGCAGTTTGAGGTAGGGGCTAAGGCATCAAGCTAGAAACCAAAAGACCTGAGTTCTAATCCCATCTTAGGCACAAAACTAGCTTGGAACAGTCCTTTTCTCTCAGCCCTAAGCAGGAAACAATGGCAAATCTGGGGAAAAAAAACTTGCCAAGAAAACTGTAAAGATTTGTCCAAGCTCTCTCCAGGAATCAGACACGATTTAGCAGAAGGAAAGAAAAAATGACTGACCACGCCAGAGTTGCTAAATTCATAGCCTCAAATCATGGCTTAGAGATGGCGACGGCAGCTTCCTAAAGCACACGCAACAGAACCATAAGCCCAAACCAGGATTCAAAGTTACTAATCACCAGGAAATGAAACTCAGGTGTTCGTGGTCCAAAACTGGATATAAATTAAGTCAATTTCACTTTGCAAATAGGTCATTTTCGCCTTGTAAATATGTCAATTTCACTCTGCAAATACGTCAATTTCACATTAGAGATTTTTTTTAAATAAACAAACAAACAAACAATGTTTCTTCCTCCTGCCCAGGTGTGCATGCACATGGGAACCTCTCTTTCACACGGCAAGATCCTTTTGGAACATAATATCAACACCTTCTAAACTACACTGATCTTTCTCCTGCCCTACTGTCAATTCCAAGACTCCTTTGAATGTAAAAGTGGTATTTGGGAGAGGAGATGGGTTGAGTTCAAAGGTTTTGCCCCTCCCCAAATCCTCAAAGTTGGATGCCCAATGAAAACAAAGGGAGTCTTGCTGGGAATGCTACCCATTTGGCATCAAAATGAGGCACAGGGCACACACAGAGAGAGTGAGAGATGGTATCACCTGGGCATTAGCGTGCCAAACTGGAACGGGGTGTGCTTTTCCTCCACCACCCATAAAACCCTCTGTTGCAAGGCCTCCAGGGGAAAGGGGGGGCACCATGGTGCCAGGCAAGATGTAGGTTAGGAAAATAGCATGCCTAAACCAGTTTAGGAGAACATGCAGGTTTTTCCTTGGGGTAGCGAGGACCCTAGGTTTGGGAAAAGGAAAAAAGATAATATTTTTCAGGTCTGGTAGAAATTGCACAGCTCTTCTGGATGAGATTTACCAGTTTGGGGGGTGGGGAGAGAAGAAGAAATCTGAGAGGGAAAGGCGCTGGATGGGAAGATGCCAACCCGTGGGAGCAGAAAGCCCATTATTGAGTCATGCAGCTAGTCCTCAGCATCTTAGGATGGCCAAGATTTCTTTTTCCCCACCCCAAACTTTTCGGATCCGTGCGGATTTTTGATGGCACTTATAACACACCTCACAAGGGGAAACAAAAAGTCTTGTTAGCCTCCAAATGCTAAGAGATGCATTTCTTTGCGATTGATTCTTTCAGCTTGACCATCCCTTTCTGGGGAAAAGACCTTTGTTCCCGTGTCAATTTCGGGAACCGGTTACTGAGGTTTTATCTGGGCAAGATTAAGGGTGGGGAGAAATTGGGGCATCTGGACGCCAGAGCAAAACAACCAATGGCAGGCACCCACACATTAGCCTGGCATGTTTCCTCTCTAACTGCCAACTGACTCAACCTTGCTAGATGCCAGCTTGTTGGTTTTAGTGGTAAAGGCCAGAGTTGCCAGCTTCGACTCTGTTTCAGCCAAAGGATATTTCACCCCTCCAAATACTCTTTTAAATAATGGGGTGTTTATTTATCCAGTTGGAACCCAGGTCCAGTTTAACTCTCTCATTTCAGTGAGCCCATCCAGTTGGGATGAAGTGGGATTTTTAAACATCAATGTTTAGAAGAAAGAAAAAGAAAGAAAGAAAGAAAGAAAGAAAGAAAGAAAGAAAGAAAGAAAGAAAGAAAGAAAGAAAGAAAGAAAGAAAGAAAAGCATGAACTAACTTGCTTTTGTATTCCCACTAAATTTGCACATTGTCTAAATATCAACTGCTCCATGAAAGAACAGAAATTCAGAAGGCCTTGGCTGTGATTTTTTTGCAGTCGCTGAATTTTTCAGGGAGGCGTCAAAAAATATACACGATATATACACGATTTCTGTCTTCATGAGAAGGAAGATGAGAGCCTCCCACCCGGCAGCCATAAAAGATAAGAAGTAAAGTGACTTTTTTTCCTTCAATCATGTCTGATTCTCGGAGACTGTCTCTAGAGTCTAGACTAGAGGGCTACAATTTTCTTGGCTCGTTTTTTGTTTTTGTTTTTAATCTATCAGGTTTGCCATTGCTTCCTTCCCAGGGCTGAGAGAAAGAGACCGGCATACAATTATCGTCTTTATGCCTAAGTCAGGATTAGAACTCAGGATCTCCCGCTTTCTACCGAAGCCTTCACCCAAGGCACTGCCACCACGACACCAAACTGTCTCACAAAGTTGAAATTAAGTGAATGAAAGAAATTGAATGAGAGACTACAGGGCTACAATTTCCACGGCAACAACTCTTCCAGATACCGTCTTGTGCAGATAGTCCTCACCTTACACCTTTAGTGACCAAAGTTACAACAGCAGCAAAAAAGCGACAACTTAGAACTGTTTTTCTCACACTTACGACCGCCGCAGCCTCCTCGCCGTCACGTGATCCAAGTTCGGATGCTTCCCAACTGACTCATACTTGTGACGTTGGCAGCGTCAACATAGTGTCCCTTCCTCTGTGGGAATTTCTCTGCTCTTCCATTTTTGCGCGAACGCCAGCCTAGCTGCAGTCAAGACATGTAACAGCAAATAGATTGTTCCCTTATTGTATTTCTCCACGGTTATTCCCAACAGGAAAAGTTCAACTCAAAAGTTTAACTCTAAGTCCAACATTGATATATCTTTCAGCCATCTTCCTATCCTATTCCAATACTCACGAGCCTTTGGGCATTCCCATCACATATTTATTTATTTATTTTAATTAGATTTTTATGCCGCTCCCCTCCAAAGGACTCGGAGCGGCTAACAACATAAACAAAAACATCTCAGCATTTAAAAAAAAAATGCTGAAAAAATGAGAAAATATGGTAATACGATCCTATTGCTGTTTTACATTTCCAACATAAAGGTGAGATATTTGGACCCATTTTGGCTAGCCTTACGGGTGGTTAAGTGCCATCTATAAAACATCTTGTAGAGATTTTCCTTGTAGGAGAGAGTGAGTTTCCTATTTCTTTCCCACAATTCTTGCCAAATATGCAGATCGCTACTGAAACCAAAATCCCTACTCCAAATGACCTGTTCTTGATATATTGCCTGGTCTAAGAGAAAGTGATATATTTTTTTAATCATTTTATCCTCGGGCCCTAATAATATTTTGTCTAGTTCTGTTGGTTCTATTTTTATACCCCACTCTTTTTTTGTCTTTCCTATATCTTGCTTGTAGTTATTAAGAGAGCCCTGCGGCTGTTAAGCAAAGAACACAGTTGTTAAGTGAAAAATGGCTCCCCCCTTGACGTTGCACGTCAAAAGGTCGCAAAAGGGGGATCATGTGACCCCGGGAACAATCTATTTGCTGTTACATGTCTTGACTGCAGCCAGACTGGCGTTCGCGCAAAAATGGAAGAACAGAGAAATTCCCACAGAGGAAGACACACTATGTAAAATATTACCATGTGCGGAAATGGACAGGCTCACAATGGTATTAAAAGACAAATGTAGATCAGTTTATTTCAAAACCTGGGATAAATTTTACCGCTGGAAGGATTTGAGGAGGACGGTTGGGATTGTAGGCTAGTGTTAAGATACCTAGAAATATATGTCATTTTAGAATAACTATTGTATATAAAATTTAGATGCATATTCAGAGATGAAGAACCGATTGTAAAATGTGGAATAATTTGGTAAGAATGTATATACTGGAATGTCACGTTATATCCAATGTTTTTTTTAATTGTATTATAAATAAAATTTTGTTTAAAAAAAAAAAGGGGGGGCCACGGTTGAGAAACTCTGTTTTAAGCTTAGCTCTCTTTTGTTAATTATCATTACCACCCCAAAAATGGCTTTCACGATCATTGGAAGCCTAAAACTAAGTTTGGTTTTTGCCAAGTTCCCGATTCTCTTCGATACTCGGAATGTTTGCTAGCACTACTGCATGGCGTTCCCTCCTGGTTGCGTTCAGACAACCCTCTTAACCTGGTTAGTAAAGTCACCCGTTTCTTCTGGGCAAAAGCTACAGACTCCACAATACGATTAACCCAGCCGACCAAACGCACAGGCTGTTCCGCAAACAAACCAGGATGAATTAACCCAGGTTAATAAATTATACCAGCCTGGCTAGGTCTTGACCTGGTCTTATGAAACGTGCGAGGTCAAGCTAAGCTTTAAGTTAATCATTTGAGATTGGTTGTTTTTCGTACAGGAGGAAAAGCAAATAACCGGAGATTACGCCTTTCGGATTCAGCAGTATTCTGGATTTTCAACCACTGTCCCTTTTAAAAAAAAAAAGCTAAAACGAAAAAAGAAACAATGAAGCGGAAACGATTATGATTAAAAGAAAAAATGATGCCACTATCAGTTCTCTGAAATTTGAAAGGGAAAAACAACAACAAAACATACCGATCTTCGGATGTTTTCCTTCCTAAAACGCTGAGGACTAGAAGGATGGTGGGCATTTTAAAACTCAAAACTTTCCCAAATCTTGGGAAACCAGGCTAGAAATTCAACCCTGCCTTGGTTTGAATCTCGCCGGGCCGGGCTGCAGCCTCTCAAACAATAATATATATATATATATATATATTCCTTTCCTCTCCTGCTGTGCCAAGATCATCCTAGATCGCTGTCAGCCGATCCCTGACTTGATCTCCCAGAAGGGAAGACCCCTCCCTTCTCTTTTTGAATCCCCTCTTCCCTCAACTCAATTTGTCCCTGGATGGCCAAATTCTGTAGGATGGATGCCAAGCCAACCTCGAGAATTGGCTATTGCAAAAAAAAAATAAAAAATGGGGGCGATTGAACAGAAAAGGAAAACAAAATATTTTTGGGGGGAGGAAGAGGAAAAATTATGCACGGGGGTCCTAGAACGGGGCAGCACCCCGAATCAAGCCATGTTGGTTTTTCTTTCGGCCATCTCAGCGTTGTGCCAAGTGGGCATGCATCCTGGGCATTTGCTGTTGCCTGACCATAATCCTAAATCTTGGGGTGGGGGGTTTCTCTCCAACACTGCTCCCCCCTCCTCAAAAATCATGCCGGGGTGCCCCCCCACCTTCACTCACCCCTCGCCACGGCTGTTCCTCTACCCGGCGTCTCGACAGGAACCCAAATCGATGACACCTAAATGCTGTGGCACAGCAACACCCTGGCTCTCTTACCACCTCAAAAGCGGGCAACGCCCACATCCCCGGTTATGCAGCACCGTTCCAACGTTCCCGCCCCTTTCGCCCTCCCCAGGCAGAACAAAACCCCTCCTGCCTCCAGCGCCACCGGTAAAAGCCCCTCACCGTGGGTGAAGGGGGTCAGCAACTTGGGAAAAGGGGCTTCCGAATCTACCCTGTTAAAACGCCTTTTTGACCATTTCAACACACCCTGTTTGAGCTTCACCCATGCTGGAATAGGATAGAATATAGAATAGAATAGAACACAGAATAGAATAGAATAGAATAGAATAGAATAGAATAGAATAGAATAGAATAGAATAGAATAGAATAGAATAGAATAGAATAGAATAGAATAGAATAGAATAGAATAGAATAGAATAGAATAGAATAGAATAGAATAGAACAGAATAGAATAGAACAGAACAGAACACAGAATAGAATAGAATAGAATAGAATAGAATAGAATAGAATAGAATAGAATGGAATAGAATAGAATGCAGAACAGAATAGAATAGAATGCAGAACAGAATAGAATAGAAATAAAAATAGAAATAAGAATAAAATAGAATAGAATAGAATGCAGAACAGAATAGAATAGAAATAAAAATAGAAATAAGAATAAAATAGAATAGAATAGAATAGAATGCAGAACAGAATAGAATAGAATAGAATAGAAATAAAAATAGAAATTAGAATAGAATAGAATAGAATAGAATAGAATAGAATAGAATAGAATAGAATAGAATAGAATAGAATAGAATAGAATAAGAGTTGGAAGGGACCTCAAAGGTCATCTTTCCTGCTCACACAGGAAACCCTACATCATTTTGGACAAATGGCTGTCCAGCCTCCCCTTAAAAACCTCCAGTGTTGGAGGACTCACAACTTGTAAGTCCCTTTTTTCAACGTCACTGAACGGTCACTGAAGGAGTGATTGTCAGTCTAGGAGTAAGCATGCTGCAAATCTAGATCTTCCTGTTTGGAGGAGGGTGTGTGTGTGAAGCACTTTAGATATGCTCAGAGGATAGCATGGTCTGGACTTAACCATGACATCAGGATAAATCAAGCCAATTTTAAAGCAAATTTGATATAAACTTTGATTGATTTCAGCTAAGAAGGGGGCGGGACAGCTGGAAAATTCCTGCCCCCCTCAATCCGATACCGGACACACCCCGAGACAGGATTTTATCTCCGGATCTTCGACGGCACCCCTGGGAACGAGCGTGCTTCGAAGATATCTCTGATCCATTGCATATCAAAATAATTTCTGTTCCTGCATTGGCAATGCCATAGGAAAATAGTCCAGCGGAGAAGAGGCCTCTGAGCATGTGGCAAGTGCTTTCCCCACCCCTCGCATGGGGGACGCAGAAACCCAACTGTCGGAGCACCAATTCGGATTTCAAGACGTGCCGTCTAAGCGGCATTAGTCAAGTTACACAAATTGGGGTAATGGGGGGGGGGAGTTTCTCGCCATCTCATAATATTAGAAAGCGAAGGAATAAATATATATATATATATATTTATATATTGCAAGATTGGTTTGCAGGAAGAAGACAAAACTGTCAACGCGTGATTTGAACTGGGGATCTCAAAATGAGATTAAAAAGGCTGGGGGAAAGAGGGGAGGGAGGGAAAGGATAGAAGGAAGAAGACTAAATAGGGAAGGATGGAAAAAAGGAAGGAAGGAGGGAGGGAGGGAGGGAAGGATAAATAGGGAAGGAAAGAAGCGAGGGAGGGAGGGAGGGAAAGAAGGATGGAAAGAAGGAAGAATAGAGAAGGAAGGAAGGGAGGAAGGGAGGGAAGAAGGACAGAAAGAAGGAAGAATAAATAGGGAAGGAAGGAAGGAAGGAAGGAAGAAGGGAGGGAAAGAAGGACAGAAAGAAGGAAGAATAAATAGGGAAGGAAGGAAGAAAGGGAGGGAGGGAGGGAAAGGACGATAAAAGGAAGAATGGATAGGGAAGGAAGGAAAGAAGGAAGCAAGGAAGAGAGGGAAGGAGGGATAAATATGAAGAAGGAAGGAAGGAAGGAAGAAGGGAGGGAAAGAAGGACAGAAAGAAGGAAGAATAAATAGGGAAGGAAGGAAGGAAGAAAGGGAGGGAGGGAGGGAAAGGACGGAAAAAAGGAAGAATGGATAGGGAAGGAAGGAAAGAAGGAAGCAAGGAGGAGAGGGAAGGAGGGATAAATATGGAAGGAAGGAAGGAAGAAGGAGGGAAAGAAGGACAGAAAGAAGGAAGAATAAATAGGGAAGGAAGGAAGGAAGAAAGGGAGGAGGGAAAGGTCGGAAAAAGGAAGAATGGATAGGGAAGGAAGGAAAGAAGGAAGCAAGGAAGAGAGGAAGGAGGGATAAATATGGAAGGAAGGAAGGAAGGAAGGAAGGAAGAAGGGAGGGAAAGAAGGACAGAAAGAAGGAAGAATAAATAGGGAAGGAAGGAAGGAAGGAAGGGAGGGAGGGAGGGAAAGGACGGAAAAAAGGAAGAATGGATAGGGAAGGAAGGAAAGAAGGAAGCAAGGAAGAGAGGGAAGGAGGGATAAATATGGAAGGAAGGAAGGAAGGAAAGGAAGGAAGGAAGGAAAGGGGAAGGCAGAGAAAGAGAGGAAAGGAAGGAAGAATCCCCTCCTTTTTTTCCATTTCTCCTTTCTCTCTCTCTCTACCTTTGTTTCAAGCCCCTGAAAAATTCAAAAGGGATATTTCAATCAGAGCTTGGCTTTCCCAGAATGCTCAGCCCCCGCTGGGCTTGTGGCATTCTGGGAGCTGAAGTCGTCGCCAGGCTCTCCTGCCCCAGCGGCGGCATCAAAGGGGAGCTGGGCGCCCGGGGAGATCTCCTGGGGATCAAAAGGGCTGGTGAAGCGGGCGCCATTCCTGGAACCGGCAGGGTGAGGAAAGACAAGGAAACCGACTGCCAATACGCTGCCCGTTTCTCCCAGCCAGATCCTGGCACTTATCAGGGCAGGGCGGAGGTCGGCTTGTCACAGCCTGCCCGGCCAAGCAGCCCGACTTGAGTGACAGGCTAAAATGCCAGCTTGACTCACTTTCTCGAGTGGCCCAACCAGAACAGGCATCTGGCAATTGGCTTTGAAAGCTGGAAAGGGAAAATAATATTAATAATAATTTTTTTAAAAATGGGATGATTGCAGGTAGTCCTCGCCTTACGACCGCGATGGAGGCCAAAGTTTCCATTGCTAAGCGAGACAGAGGCTCCGTTTTGCCCCATTTTAGGACCTTCCTTGGCACAGTCAGTCATAACAACAACAACAACAACAATAATAATAATAAAGTTGGAAGGGACAGCGAATCGCTTCAGTTAGCAACACGGTCATTAAATGAACCTGGCTTCCCCATTTGCTGGTCAGCAGATCGCAAGCGGGGATCACGTGACACCCCCCCCCCGGGAGGCTGCGACCGTCGTAAATACGAGTCGATTTGCCAAGGGTCTCAATTTTGATCACGTGACCACAGGGAACGCTGCAAAGGTCGTGAAGCGTGAAAAACGGTCGAAAGTCACTTTTTTCAGTGCCGTTGTAAATTGGAACGGTCAGTAAATGAACTGTTGTAAGTTGAGGACTGTTGACTGACTCATATTTACGACGGCTGCGGCGTCCTGCGATGACCCGGGAAAACTCAACGGGAAAGTCAGATTCACTTAACACAACCCTGTTACTAACTTAACAACAGATTCTGTGGCAAGAAAGGTCGTAAACCAGGGGCAAAACCCTCCTCACAACTGTCTCGCTTAGTGACAGAAGTGTCGGAGTCAGTTGCTCACGTGGGTTCCGCTTTCGACGGGAAATGAAAAAAAAAAGGAAATTTAAAGGAAGAAAAAAAAGATTATGTAAGCTGCGTGGAGAGAGAGAGTGGAAGGGAGACGAGAAACGGCAGAACGAGAAAGCAGAAAAATAAAAGAGGGAAACGGAGCTAAACTTCGCGGAAAAAAAGGGGAACCGAGGAAGGGGGGTCAGTTTCCGGAGGACAGCGATTGTGTCACTTTCCCACCTCTTTCGCAGCAAGAGGAGCGGCGGTTGTCAACAACAACACAACTGGCTGAAAACAGAGCCACAAAATTTCTAGGCACAAATTTGCAAACACGTTCCCCCCCCTCCTTTTTCCCCATCTAGTTTTTTTTTCAAACTGAGTTCGAATCTCGCCCGGCGCCCAAAAATCTCCAGGCTGGGCCCCAAAAAGTTATTTCCCCATCCTCCATGCACCCCGGAAATCCTCTCTGCCTACACTGCAGGGCTGTGGTTCCTTAGAAAGGATGCCCAATGTGGATTCAGTAGATTGGCCACTTATTACAAGTTTAAAAGATTTGTTGCCAAGCACTTAGCGTTTGGGGGATAGTCTGCTCCCTGTCTCTGAAGGCTCCACTAAGCCAATCCCAGCACTCTTCTCTCCTCTGACAAAGTGGCCCAGATTTGCTTATGAAGATCAAGGTAGGTAGGGAAGGAAGGAAGGAAGGAAGGAAGGAAGGAAGGAATAGATAAACAGATGGAGATGGAAGGAAAGAAGAAAGGAAGGAATAGATAAACAGATGGAATAAAGGAAGGAAGGAATATATAGATACAGAGGGAAGAAGGAATAGATAAACAGATGGAGACAAAAGGAAGGAAGGAAGGAAATAGAAAGAGGTGGGATGGATGGATGGACAAATAGATGACAGATAGTGAAGGAAGGGAAGGGAGGAGGAAGGCAGGAAAGAAATGGACAAGGGTGGGGTAGATAGATAGATAGATAGATAGATAGATAGATAGATAGATAGATAGATAGATAGATAGATAGATAGATAGATAGGCAGGCAGGCAGCAGGCAAGTGGAAGAAAGGAAGGAGGAAGGAAGGGGAGGAAAGAGAGAAAGGAAGGAAGGAAACAAGAAAAAAGAAAGAAAATAATACATAAATAAAGGAAGAAAAAGAGAACAGAGAGAGAGAGAGAGAGAGAGCTAAACAGACAGAAAAGACAGACAGGTGAGATAGACAGCCAAACAGTGATAGATAGATAGATAGATAGATAGATAGATAGATAGATAGATAGATAGGTAGATAGGTAGGTAGGTAGGTAGGTAGGTAGGTAGGCAGGCAGGCAGGCAGGCAGGCAGGCAGGCAGGCAGGCAGGCGGAAGGAAGGAAGGAAGGGAAGGAAAGTGAGAAAATAAGGAAGAAAGAAAGAAAGAAAGAAGAAAGAAAGAAAGAAAGAAAGAAAGAAAGAAAGAAAAAAGAAAGAAAACAATAAAGAAAGGAAGAAAGAAAGAAACAGAGAGAGAGAAGGAAGGAAGGAGAAAGAGGGCAAGAGAAGCAGCAGTTCTCTGTCCTTTCACCCAGTGTGCTCCCCCCCAACTGTCCCCCCCCCGAAGCTTCCCAGCAGGCACTGCTTCCTGGCATCCAGGTGCCCCGGCCGAGTGATAAGGTGGGCGAGCCGGGCACGGAGGAGAACAAGACTTAGCAGGGCGTGGAGGGCTGGGATCAGGGACGCTGGGGCTGCAACGCATGGGGGGGGTGCGCGTGAGGGATGTGTGTGAGAAGGCCGGTGACTCAGCCTGGGCGGGGGCATCTCCTGCAGGCACTTTCTGTTGCAAACCCAAGCTATTATTATCCTCGGCTTTTGCAAACTCTCAGCCCGAAGAGAGAGAGAGAGAAAAAACAGGACTCAGTGGCCAGCAAGCGAGGAGTTAGCCAGAGCACGCACAGAGTTCTGGAAACCCCAGAGGGAGACCTGAAAGCCTGGTCTTGTCTCGGGAGAGGCGTCCGAGGGGAGGCTGCAATGGTTAGGGCTCCGGACTGAAGACCCCCCCCCATATCAATGCATAGCCCCAGAAGGGTGCTCTCCCCCCTCCCCAACTTCTGGGGAACTCCCCACTTCCTGCCTGAAACAGTGACTAAGTGGAGATGGTCCCTCTGTTTACCGCCCACCACATCCCCCATGTCACCTCTATAGGGCGAGGGTTCCCTTCTGGCCTCGTTGTACAAACGTTCGGGGGAAAAAAACTTCCTGGACCCAATAATCAGTGCTGTAGGCAGATCGAGTCAGTGAGCCAAGCTGCATCTAGGATCAGATGGGGGGGGGAAGAGAAAAAAACAAACAAAGCAGGCAGCTGCTGGCAAAGGAGTGGGTTAGAAACCCAGCTAGATCTGCAGACTATAAAGAGGAAGCTAGCCAGGTATTGTGGTGCTCCCATCATCCTCGGTTTGGAATCATGGGAGCTGTAAGACTTCCAAGTCCGGGAAAAGGGATATTGCAATTCAAGTGAATAATCCAGCCCCAAATATCTGAGTCGGTCTTAAACGTGAGGCACAAGTCACCGGCATGTTTCTGCTTGGTCCTACCTTACAGGGGTGTTGTGAGGCCAGAAATGAAATGGGACCCCCCCACTAGGCACATGTTTCCAGCCTCCAATAGTCTCCCCTCTTTCCCAACACAGCCACAGCTTTCAGCCCCGTATCTCTGCATGCAACCTTCAGTCCAGAGAGCAACCTTACAACAACCTTGTAAGGCGGGAAGGAACTGTTTCGGAAGAAGTGAGGTCGCATGGAGGATGGTGGTGACAATGAAACTTTCTCGAGGGGTTTGCAAAGCGCCAGAGGAGAAAACGGAATGAAAAATGAATGACAAGAACAGTTGGCTAAAATAATATTCTAGGAAAGGGGTTGGAAAAATTTGAGCAATCAGCAAAACTTCCACAATGTTAAGAGGCAGGATTGTTTCCCATGCACATGTTTCTGTTTTTCTACGCCAGCCTTTATAACCTGGGGCACCTTTAAGAGGCTGGACTTCAACTCCCAGAATTCCCCGTCGAGAACCCATTCCTTTTGATGTATTATTCCCATGGCGTCCCTGCTTACTCTCTTGTAATCCCTTTCGCCACAATCCCTTTCTCTGCAATCTCTCCATTCTAGAGAGTGGGAGGAAAAAAAACCCCAAAAAAAACGACCACAGCTGGCTGGAGAATTCTGGAATTGAAGTCCAGACCTCTGACAGTGCCCAACATCGACAAACACAGTCTATACACCGTTCCAAAGAGGCAAGAAAAGAGAGAGAGGAGAGAGAGAGAGAGGGAGAGAGAGAGAGAGAGAGAGAGAGAGAGAGAGAGAGAGAGAGAGAGAGAGAGAGAGAGAGAGAGAGAGAGAGAGAGAGAGAGAGAGAAATGGATAGAAAATTATCCAGGGTGGGACCTCATCCCTCAGGGCAGCTGGGTGGGGTTGGTCGGCTGAGTGGGCGTGAATTGGGAGCAACAACGCAACAGGTTGGGCTGTGTACGAGAGGGAGTGTTTGTGTGCAAGCATTAAGACACCAGAGAGGCTGGATGGCCTTCAAATCCAGGTCTCTCCAAAGGCTTTGGGTTCCAGCTCCCATCATCCCCAGCTAAGATGTCGCCAAAGGTCCTTTAGCTGCACATCCTTATTCTCTTTTGGGGGGGGTGGAGTACCAATAGCCTAGGTGGGTAGGTGGGTGGGTAGGGAGGGAGGGGGGGAGAGAGAGAGAGAGAGAGAGAGACAGACAGACAGACAAGATAGATAGTAGATAGGTGGATGGATAGAAGATAGCTAGAAAGAAGATAGATAGATGATAGATATCCTTCTAACTTTATTATTATGATTATTATGATAGATGATAGATAGATAGATAGATAGATAGATAGATAGATAGATAGATAGATAGATTAGATAGATGATAGATAGATAGATAGATAGATAGATAGATGGGTGGGTGGGTGGGTGGGTGGGTGGGTGGGTGGGTGGGTGGGTGGATGGATGGAGATAGATAGATAGATAGATAGATAGATAGATAGATAGATAGATAGATAGATAGATAGATAGATAGATAGATAGATAGATAAAAAAAGGCAGAGAATGGCTCTCAATATCAAACCAAGATCTGGAGCAACATCATCAAGCCATAAACAAGATTGTTTCTGAACACACACAGAGTTCTTTTCTTGAATAGGGTCGGGATGAAAGGGCAGAAGGGAAAGAGTGCTAATAAAACTGAAGACCCTTCCCCACCCATTCACTTTTAAAGCACGCATGCTGCCAACAGGTTTTTTTTTTTCAAAACATCTAAAAAATCTCTCACAAAGTCTGCATCTCAATTTTATTTCTCTTTTTCCCCCTTTTCTAACGTTTTTCTTTTTTAAAGATCTACAAATCTTTCCGGCCAGGTCAGCATTGCCATTTTTCTCCTTTTTTTTCTTTTTCTTTTTCTTTTCTAATGTTTTTAGTCTCTTTTGAAAAATCTAGCAATTTTCCTTCAAGCCTCCATTGTAATATTTCTCCTTCGGCGGGGGAGGGGGGTCTCTCTCAAAGAAAACACCCCCTCGGGGAACAACACCCAAAAAAATCCTTCACTGAAATCCTGACCTTTAAATCATACACATCCTTTTAGGGATTTTGGAGCCAGCGTGCAACCTTCAGCAGGTGGGCGAGCAGCAGGGAGAAAAATTAAAAAATGGACATTTTTTTTTTCAGGCTGAAAAGCAACAGAGAAACTACAAAAACTGCTGAAACTACAACTGAAGTTTGTTTTTTTTTCCCCTGGAAAAAAAAATCCTACTTTTTTGGCTTAAAGATCTCAGTTCTGTGTGCCAACAAAGCACATAGCCCTGCTGGCTAATTTCCTTGCTCCGTCCCTTGGGCCCTGAATTCGAATTCACCTCCTTAAAGGAAGCAGGAAGGAAGGGTTGGTTTTGGAAAGGCGGCTTCTGACGTTCAGAGCAGAAAAAGCATCTTTAAAGTCCGGGGAAGCTCATGAGGTGGTGGGGGGGGAACTTTTGCTGCCTTCTAATAAGGGCGCCGCAGTGCTTACCCCATCCGGTGCCCATGGGGCTGGCGGAGAGAGTCTCCGTAGAGAGTCAGCGGCCAGAGGGCCCCCCCGCCGGCAGGCCGGCCTGGCCTGACCTGCTTCTCTTTCCGATGTGTCACTGCTTTCTCTTCTCCCCTTCACAAGGGGGAAGTTGGCTTTGCTGGGAACACCCATTTCCTCTAGAGGGGGGTGGCAGGCAGGCCCTGGGTCCCCTCCCTTGCATGGAAAAGGGGGGAAGGAAGGAGGGAAGGAAGGAAGGAAGAACGAAGACTGAGAAAGGAGGGAAGGAAGGGGAAGGGAGGGAGGGAGGATGATTAGAGGGGAGGGGACAGGAAGGAAAAGGAAATGAAGGAAGGAAGGAAGGAAGGAAGGAAGGAAGGAAGGAAGGAAGGAAAAGAGACTGAGAAAGGAGGAAGGAAGGATTAGAGGGGAAGGGGAAGGAAGGGAGGGAGGGAGGGATGATTAGAGGGGAGGGGACAGGAAGGAAAAGGAAAGAAGGAAGGAAGGAAGGAAAAGAGACTGAGGAAGGGGGAGGAAGGAAAGATTAAAGGGGAAGGATAAGTAAGTAAGTAAGTAAGGAAGGAAGGAAGGAAGGAAGGAAGGAAGGAAGGAAGAAAAAGAGACTGAGAAAGGAGAGAGGGAGGATTACAGGGAAGGGGAAAGGAAGGAGGGAAGGAAGGAAGTAAGTAAGGAAGGAAGGAACGAAGACTGAGAAAAGAGGAAGGAAGGGGAAGGGAGGGAGGGAGGGATGATTAGAGGGGAGGGGACAGGAAGGAAAAGGAAGGAAGGAAGGAAGGAAGGAAGGAAGGAAGAAAAAGAGACTGAGAAAGGAGAGAGGGAGGATTACAGGGAAGGGGAAAGGAAGGAAGGAAGGAAGGGAGGAAAAAAGGAAGGGAGGTGGAGGGAAGGAAGGAAGGAAGGACCGAATGGCTCCCTTCTCAGAGCTAAAACAGCTCCCCCTGGCACCCAGGGCTGGGCCTAAACGGGCATGAACTCTGCTTCCCGCTCTGCTGAAGCAACTCCCCCCCCCGAACGGTGGGACGGGGACTCGGCCCTTCCCCTCCCCAGCCTACCCCTTCGGCGCCTAGCATCTCCCCCAGCCCACAGTTCACCTTCTTCCTTCTTGGCACTTGCCAGCACTGCCAGCTGGCACCGTGCCCGGCTGTGCCCCTGGCCTCCCCGGTCAAAGGAGGCTCCGGTTTCAAGGCAAGAGGGTGGGGAAGGGCCGGGGGGGGTTGCCATAGAGCGCCCGCCTTCTCTCCCCGTCCCCCCCAGCCAGGAGGGGGGGGGCCTCGCTGGCAAAGCGCTGGGTGGGGCCAAAGGATGATTTCGTGGCGGTTTCATCAGCCACCCCCCCCAAGGAGCCATTGCTGCCTCCCAGCAGGCAGGGCAATTGTGTGGAGGGGCCGTGCTGGCTGGCTGGCTGGCTGGCAGCAGGGCTGGCAAGCGGAACTGGGGGGGGGGCTTTTGAACTGCCCACCTCTCCATGTTTTGGGGTGCACAAATCCTGGCTCCTTGCTAAAAAATAATAATAAATGACCAAATTGACAATCTGAGACCCTTTCTTGGATAAATGGGCAGTGGGCTTCCAGCCTGCTTCCCAGCCCATGGATGCCACGTGGGAACCCCTGCCGCTCTGGGGACGTCGGGGACGGCCAGTCCAGCTGAGCCCTTCGGCCTGCTTGCCATTCTGTATCAGCGGAATGAGTCTGGGTTGGCCTGCAGCCGCTTCAGCCCTGTTCAGAATAAGCTCCTTAGGTGGAAGGACCGGGGTGTGTGTGGGGGGGGGGTTGCGTTGGGAAATTCTACAGCATTGTTGAATTTCTGCCTATAAATGTAATAGATAGATGAGGGAGGAAAGGAAAGGAAGGGAAAGGAAAGGAAGAAGGAAGGGAAGGGAAGGGAAGGAAGGGAAGGGAAAGGAAAGGAAAGGAAAGGAAAGGAAAGGAAGGGAAGGGAAAGGAAAAGGAAGGGAAGGGAAGGAAAGGAAGGGAAAGGAAGGGAAGGGAAAGGGAAGGAAAGGAAGGGAAGGGAAGGGAAAGGAAAGGAAAGGAAAGGAAAGGAAAGGAAAGGAAAGGAAAGGAAGGGAAGGGAAAGGTAAGGAAAGGAAAGGAAGGGAAGGGAAAGGAAGGGAAGGGAAGGGAAAGAAAGGAAAGGAAAGGAAAGGAAGGGAAGGGAAGGGAAGGGAAAGGAAAGGAAGGGAAGGGAAGGGAAAGGAAGGGAAAGGAAAGGAAAGGAAAGGAAAGGAAAGGAAAGGAAAGGAAAGGAAAGGAAAGGAAAGAAGAAGGAGGGAAGAAAGGGAGGGAGGAAGGGGGAAAGCAAAGGAAGGAAAAAGGAATGGATGGATAGATAGATAGATAGATAGATAGATAGATAGATAGATAGATAGATAGATAGATAGATAGATAGATAGATAGATAGATAGATAGATAGATAGATAGTCTTATTCTGGTCTGTTCATACCTCCAAGAGTCTTTAGTGCACATTATATTTTGTCACAGCTTCAAAAAACACTGTATATATAGATTTGTGCGCCTGCTGTTTCTCATATGGGGGGGTATTTCGACAGACCACTGAGAGCTAAAGAACTCTTTACATGCTCTAAGATAACACCTGCTGCCCTTTCCCCACTTGTCCCGTCCCCCCTGCAAACCCTCCCTCCCCCCAGGGGACCTTTTTAAGTACCTGAAGTCTTGGGGGGGGGGAAATAAAATAAAATTTTAAAATAAGAACAAAACCTGAAGCTGAAGCTTGTCTGGCAGAGCAGGAACCCCAACGTCAATTTGAAAAAGATTTTTTTTTACCAAAAAAAGCGATTTCCAGGCGAGGTTGGAGAGAGAGGGAGAGAGCGAGAGCGAGGATATCCCCGGTCTTGGGTTCAAATGGGTGCAGCACACGCCTCCCGCTATGCCTTGGATGACAAGCCGACAGCCTGCAAGCTATGCACGGCCTCTCCCACCCTCCCCACCCCCTCCCCAGGGGGGTGTTGCACGCATGCACAAACGTGCTTAGCAGAAGCAACCGCCTTCAGCACTCTCTCTAGAAGATCCTTGCAAGCTGCCCCCCCTTCATTTGCCCCCCTCCTTTCCGAATTGCACATCAGGGACACCTGGGGACAGTCAACAGGTGCCATCTTAGCGACACGCCGCACTCACCTTGGCGCTCCACCTTTGTGGAGAAGCCAGGTGTGCCAACGCGAGGCTGCTGGCCTTCCCCTTGTAGTCTGTGCAGGGGGCGAGGGCAGGGGAGACCTGGGGGGGGGACAGTGCCAGCTGGCCTTGGAAGTCCCTGTGCGTGCTTGGATGGGGCACCACTAGGGGATTTTTCAGGGCTGTGGGTTAGAGCTGGGGAACCAAACAAACATATCAAGCAGGACCCAGATGGTTCGGGGCAAATAGTCTGACTCTGCCAAGCCCTGGGAAGCGGTATATACCGTAAGTTTCAGGGCGATGGCTGTTTGTTAAGGGAGCTTGTTCCCACTTTACGACCTGGCTTGCCAGTGTCATTAAGCGAGTCGCTTCAGTTTTTAAGGCTCTCGAGTGAATCTGGAATCTCCCCCTTGACTCTGCTTGTCCAAAGGGGATCAGGTGATCCTGGGGACGCTGCAACTGTCGTAAATGTGAGTCAGTTGCCAAGCCTCTGAGTTTGGATGGCGTGACCGTGGGGGAGGCCGCCACACTGGTTAAGTGTGGAAAATGGAGCCGGCCGGCAAGTGACTTTTTTCCACTGCTGTTGTAAGTTTGAATGGTCACCGCAAACTGCAAACAAGGTTTTATTGCCCCCCTCTCTCTCTTTCTCTCTCTCTTTCTCTCTCTCTTTCTCTCTCTCCTTGTCCTCCTCCCTACTAGACTATAAAATGATTTGGCACTTCTTCGTCTGCACCATAACAGAATAATAAAGTTGGGAGGGACCTTGGAGGTCATCTAGTCCAACCCCCTGCTCAAGCAGGAGACCCTAGACCATTTCAGACAAATGGCTGTCCAGTCTCTTCTTAAAAACCTCCAGTGATGAGGAAGGAAGGAAGGGAGGGAGGGAGGGAGGGAGGGAAGAAGGGAGGAAAGAAAGAAAGAAAGAAAGAAGGAAGGAAAGAAAGAAAGAAAGAAAGGAAGGAAGAAAGAAGGAAGGAAAGAAAGAAAGAAAGGAAGGAAGAAAGAGAAAGAAAGAAAGAAAGGAAGGAAGAAGAGAAGAAAGAAAGAAAGAAAGAAAGAAAGAAAGAAAGAAAGAAAGAAAGAAAGAAAGAAAGAAAGAATAGCAGGATAACAGAATAACAGAGTTGGAAAGACCTTGGAGGTCATCTAGTCCAACCCCCTGCTCAGGCAGGAAACCCTATACCATTTCAGACAAATGGCTGTCCAGTCTCTTCTTAAAAGCCTCCAAGAAGGAAGGAAGGAAGGAAAACAATAGCAGAATAACAGCATCACAGAGTTGTGTGGGACCTTGGAGATCTTCTAGTCCACCCCCCCTACTCAAGCAGGAGACCCCTGCCCCATTTCAGACCAATGGGCTGTCCAGCCTCTTCTTAAAAAACCTGCAGAGTCAAACAAAAGAAAAAGCAGTTCGCCCATCGAAAGCAATTCGCAGCCAGTGCCCACCGTTGCCCGAAAACGGCCCAGCCAGTTCGGCGGGGAAGATGACCTCACGGAAACACACCCCTGCGAAGGAGGACAGACTAATCAGTGGGGCCTGGGTGTGCCCCATGGGCCAGAGTCCAATCGAAAACTTCGCCCCGGGGAAAGTCACAAACCCTTCCATAAGAATTCCACCCCCCCCATCGCGGAGAAGATTTAAAACCCGGCCTCCCCCACAACTTTGCCCTTCCAAAGGGCGCATCCAGCTTTTTCTCCAGAGTTATAGATTAAAAATAATAATAATAATAATTAAAAAAAATACGGCTGGCCAATTAGAAGCCATTTCGTCTCTGCTTCTAAGAAGTGGGTAAGGAGGGTGGCAAGGAGGGAAGGGGGGGGAACAGGTGCCCACCAATGCCCAGGCATGATCCCTTTCGTGGGTGACCCCTTCGGAATGCCCACCAGAGTTGAAAAGCCACAAAATGATCACAGCGGGATGATAACGCGTGCCAGACTTAGCAGGACGGTTGGGGGGAAAAAAAAGACAGATCTGGAGAGTTTTAGCTCTGCAACACGTTACCACCCATTTTGTAATATTTATTTATTATTATTATTATTATTATTATTATTGATCATCGCACAGTCAGCCAGATGTTCAGACTGGATTTGACATTTTTGTTTACCTATCAAGTCCTTACCAAGGACCTGGGATAGGCAGATGTGGATTATATTATTATTATTATTATTATTATTATTATTATTATTATTATTGTTATATTTTATTTTTGCAAGAGGGTATCACTCAACGTGGCACCCTGTAGATTGCAAAGCGAAGCTAACCAGGTATGGTGAGAAAGGACAGGGTTTAATAAACCAGGAAAGAGAGTGTATCAAGGCCAACTGGGTTACAACTGCTGTTCAATTTACAACAGTCCGTTTAGTGACTGTTTAAAATTACAAAGGGGACGTGGGACTGTTCTTCACACTTGCAACCGTTGCAGCCACGTCATGGCGATGTGATCAAAATTCAAACACTGGACAACTGACTCGTACTTACGACGGTTGTGGTCCTAAACTGAGGATGTCAATCCTTGCTCAATATAAACAGCCGTGTCTGAATGGTGTGCCCCCCTCATTCCAGCATGGAGCTCAACCTGGCACGTCGGGGGGGGGGGGTCTCCCTAACGCAGCCAACGTCGCCCCAAACAGCTTGGGAGGAACAGATAAAATGAATTTTTTTCCGGACAAAGCCTTGACTTTGCCAGGTTTTTAATTTTGGGGACGGGGCGGGCTGAATCGAAGGGAGGATAGCTGCTGACCCCAGTTAGCTTCTCACGATGATTCTACTCCGGATTAGGGAAAAAGAAAAAAAAAAGGATAGGGACCTGCTTAAAGCTTTTCATCTATGAATGTCACGCAAAACAGAGAAAGGACGGGCGAGATTCGAAGCCTTTCTCTCCAGTCTGATGGAGTTGGGCTAAGCATTGTGAGAAAGCCTGCTCAGTGGGTCAACCCGGGTCTGGAATGCCATGTGAACAGAGCCAGAAGAGAGGAAGAGCTTTGTGACCCACTCAAGGCTGGCGAAATGGCCTTAATCTACCTCCCCGTTCTGGCGTGTTTTCTGCCTCCTCTGCCTTTGCACAATAGATCCAGCTTAAAAAGATATTAATTGGAAAATAAATAATAATAATAATAATAATAACAATGACTGTTTCTCTAGTTTCACACCCCCATCTCCCCCACAGCTACAGGGCTTGAGATGAAGGGACTTGCACCACAGGGAGAAAACCCATTGGGATTTGTGTGGATCGAATAGCATAACAGAGTAGGCAGGGGTTTTGGAGGTCTTCTAGTCCAGCCCTTTGCTGGACTAGACCCGGTTCTTTAACTGACCACGGCTTGGGACGCTGGACCCCCAGACTGACCCTACCGGCTTGGCCTGCCAGGGTCTGTGGGCTAAAACAAGCTGGATTCTGGTGTGTGTGTGTGTTGAGCTTGTGGACCCCCCAAAAGGGATATATTTTGGACATAAAATAAATGGGAAATTTAGCTGGTTTTGTTTCTCCTGTGACGGTAACTCCTTACTTGATTTTTTCCCCTCCCCCCCCCTAGATTCTGGCTTTGCTGCCTCTTTTGGTGGAAGGGGTGGGGGGAAGCGGGGGTGGGGGGTCAGGCAGGGAAAAAGGGGGGGAGGAAGGAGGAAGCTGATGGGAACTGGGGAGAAACGTGAAAGGGGAGGACGAAGCGGTCTTTGGGAGGGGGAGAGAAAAGGCAGAAGAGGGAGGCATAGACAGGCCCCCGCCCCTAGCCCCGGAGCCCCCCGCCCCCAGGCCAAAATCCCGCTCAGACGACCAGGGAGATAAGAGTCAAAAGCCAGATGCAGAGACCCCTTCCCTCCCCCACCCCCCAAAGATCAAGAGAGAGAGACGGGTCGGGAGGGGCCAGCCGGAGCCGTCCGCCTTCCCAGATGCGCCGGATCGCCTCCCCCCCCCATCATCCCCAGCCGCGAAGGGAGAGGAGGGAAGAGCGGCTCCGGCTTGGGCGGCGCTGGAGGGGAAGGGTCCGGCTGGGAGAGCGGAGACCCCCCCCACCACGCCAAAGTTGGGGAGAAGGGCCCAGGGGGGCCCCCAAGAGAGAGGGGGGACACTCACCCCGCCTGGGCGGATGCTGCTGGGTCGGCTGGCGGTGGGTTCAAGCGGGCCGCGGGGGGGGCGAGAGAGAGAGAGAGGGTCGCGCTCCTGCTGGCAGCGGCGGCCGGGCTCGTTCGCGGAGTGTCGGGCGCGATGCCTCCTCCTCCTCCTCCTCCTCCTGCTGCTCTTCCCCCTCCCGCTCACCTGTCCGCCTTGGCCACGCCCCCAGTCACTCACCTGTCCGCCCCCTCCAGCTCGGCCACCGCGGCCGCAGGCGACCTCCGCCTTCGCGGGGAGGGAGGGAGGGAAGCCCAGCCTCCTCCCCCCCTTCTGCCCCTTCTCCCCCGACCCCTCCCCACCGCCGCCCGGCCCCGCCCCCCTTATCTGACCTGCAGCGCCGCCGACTCACCTGGCTGCGGAGCCGCCTCGCCCGCCCGCCCGTCCGGGCGCCCCACTCGGCCGGCCGCCCCCGCCGCGCTCTCATTGGGCGGCCGGGAGCCTCCGCCGCTTCCCATTGGCGGCGGGCTGGGGTTGGTCTTCTTTTCTCCCCCTCCCCCCTGCCCCCCCCGGCAATCTGGCTTGGTGGGTGGGTGGGGGGGGGCGAGACAGAGGCGAGGTCTCCGGGGAGTCCCCTCGGGTCCCTTCCGCGCAGGGCGGCCGGCTTGGGCTGGAAAGCCCCTTTGCCCCGGCTGCTGGGGCGGGGGAGGGCGCGTGGGGGAGGGGGAGGGGGAGGGAGGGTCACTTCAAAGGGAGGAGGGGCTGAATCACGGGCGACTGCGGAAGAGGATGTGCGGGTGGAAAAGATGACGGAAGATGGGACTTCCCGCTGGGAGGGGGGGGAGAGACGGGAGGGGGGGCTTTCCTCCCTCCTTCCCTCCCACCCACCCACCCACCCCCCCCCCGGCTCCATGCAATCCTGCCTCCCTCACTCCCTTCCCCCCCCCACGTGGCCAGCCTGCCCCTTAGATTTTGCTAGAAGGGGGGTGAGCGGGGGGGGGGATGCACTGAGCTTTAAAGGGGTCCGAAAGTCAGGAAAAGGTTTGACCCTTCGGGGTGTGTTCTCACAACAAGCCTCAACCACACACACACACACACACACACACAGACATAGAGGAGCCCCAGTTGGCTGAACTGAACTCCTTTCTGATTGGTGGGAGGTTTTGAACACAGCCCCGGCCTCTAGGATCAGGCTCTGTGTAACAGTAAATAAGCCCACTCCCTGCTAGCCCTGATGATGTTACCTAGCTGGGTAATGAAACGTCTGCAAGAAAACAAGCTCAGAGAGGGCCAAGGAGTTCTCCTCCTCCTCCTCCTCCCCCCTCCTCCTCCTCCCCCTCCTCCCCCTCCCCCTCCTCCTCCTCGCAAACCCCCTACCCCTCCTCGCAAACCCCCTCCCTTCTAGCATTGATGAGGTTCCCTAGTTGGGTCATGAAATGTCTGCAAGAAAACCACCCAGCTCAGAGAGCACCAAGGACCCCACAATTCCTCTTCCTCTTCCTCCTCCTCGCAAACCCCCTCCCTTCTAGCACTGAGGATGTTGCCTAGTTTGGTAATGAAACGTCTGCAAGGAAACAACCAAGCCCAGACAGCCCCACGGCCCCCCCCACTTCAAAAAAACCCCACCCCAACACGCTCTTTAAAAATCACCCCAAAACAGGAGCTTTTTCCAGGATCAGCTTTCTTAAAAGGAGAAGTCTGAATGCTTAGCTGCAGAATCAAAGTTCGGGGCGCCTCCCTTGCTCTCGGGATCCCCCATAGCTGTGGGGCAGAATGCTTTCCTAGGTACACACACACACACACACACACACACACGCCGGGAAGGGTGGGTGAGGCTTCGAAAGGCGACAGGTTTGTGGGGACATAAGAAAACCTGGGTTCCGGGATTCCCGTGAGGGAGTGAGTCCAGCCCAAAGTGTAAACATTAACAGAATCACAGAGTTGGGAGGGATCTTGGAGGTCATCTAGTCGAACCCTCTGCCCAAGCAGGAGACCCCATACCATTTCATACCAATCTCTTCTTAAAAACCTCCACTGATGGAGCACCCACAACTCCTGGTGGCAGGTCCTTCCGCTGGTTGAATTGTCCTCCCTGTCAGGTAAGGGAAAACAAAGAAATCTCTCCATCCTTGCTCCATCCTTTGCTCAAAACAAAACATAAACAAAGGGGGGGGGAACCACTCTGCACTCTCTCAGGAACCCTGCACCGTGTTTTTCTTCTTTCCCCAAACCGCGCCGAAATGCCTAATATTTATCCACATATTTTTAAGGCTCCCCTTTGGCCACCGTGAAAATTTGGGCGCTGCTTCAGGTGAGCCGCTGCGTGGGGTCCGAGAGGAATCAATTTTTTTTTTAAAAAGCACAAATTAATGTTTTGCAGCAATGTACTCACCATTATTCAACTGGAGGGGATAACGTGTGTGCATGTGTTGTTGTTTTGATGCACTTTTTTTTCCCAAAGGTTTCGATGTTTTTGTGTGTTTGGGCCTGTTTTTTTCTTTTCGGCTTTCTGTGGCATTTTTTGCTTTGGAGTTCTGTATTGCAACCTTGCCTGGAATAAAATAAAAAAATATAGATTTTTTTTTAAAAGAAATGAGTTGCAACTGGCAATTTCCAGGATTTGGTTGTTTTCTTCTGCACCCGGTCCTGGGTGCAAAAAGGGTCTTCTTTAGTTTGGAAAGAGGGAGGGCGATCTGGAACCCAGTCAAGAGGGAGGGAGGGGGTGGGGGAAAGCCTATTGCACATCGGGTGGGGCTCAGGTGAGACCAGGTGAGCAGAGAGCCAGGAAGAACACTGTGTTGCTCTCCCCACCTGCCTGATTGCAGCCGAACAGGTTGTGCTTGTGTGGCCCCACCCAGTCACTTGTGCGAGGGGGTGCAAGGAAGCTGGTGTCAGCTTGCCAGGCATCACGTTGGGGGCAGTTCAGGCCACCTGGCTGGCATCAGGACGCTGGACTTGCGCCCTGCTCCCTTCCACAAGTCCTCTTCTCTTGCCTTTGCATGGAGCTCTTGAGTTATGGCCACTTATGGATAGATAGATAGATAGATAGATAGATAGATAGATAGATAGATAGATAGATAGATAGATAGATAGATAGATAGATAGATGTGTAGGTAGGTAGGTAGGGAGGAAGGGAGAGAGAGAGAGAGAGAGAGGGAGAGGGAGAGATGGATGGAACAGACAGATTAATATATATAGAGAGAAGTAGATTAGGAGAGATAGATGATAGAACAGACAGATTAAGAGAGAGAGAGAAAAAGAGATATATGATAGAACAGAGAGGTTAATATAGACAGATAGAAAGATAGATGATATATATACATAGATGATAGATAGATAGAGATAGATAGATAGATAGATATAGATAGATATAGATAGATAGATAGATAGATAGATAGATAGATAGATAGATAGATAGATAGATAGATAGATAGATAGATAGATGATAGACAGACAGACAGACGAGATAGATGATAGATGAGATATATATAGATCATAGATAGATAGATAGATAGATAGATAGATAGATAGATAGATAGATAGATAGATAGATAGATAGATAGATTTTCCTTCTGCAAACTGACCTTATGTTTCCCTTTCACATCCCAAGGGTTCACACCCACAACCATTTAGGTCTGTATTTATGTGGGGTGTGAATGTGAATATTACCATTCTCTTATTTCATGATTGTTTTTAAATTCCTCCTCCCCCCCCCCCCCGCCATCCCAAGCGAGGGCCAACGTTGAGAAGGGACCAAGTAGAAAAGTTAAAAACTTGGAGCTCCCCAATGGAAGCAGGATTTTTTTTTAAAAAAAAAATACACCACCTTATTAAAAACACGGAGAATGCTCTCCGCACAGCCTGTTTGCAAACAAACAAAGATTGAGACTTCCTTCTTCCTGAGGCAGGGAGTTCCAGAGACACAAGGAGCCTTGGCTAATAATTCCCCCCCACACACACACACACTTCCCAGATAAAAGCACTGTCATAGCAAAAATAAGGGTGGTTTCTGGGGTTGATTTTATACTCCAGGCAGGTGGAATTTAGAGATTTAAGAAAGCCTTAAAATTAGGAACCTGGACTTGCTGACATTGTCAAGGCCATGCTCTTCCTCCTCCCAGCCAGGTGTTGCCCTCCTGGAGAAGGCCAGCTTCCTCCCCAAAAGGAAGCAAGCTTCTAGTCCTCATGAGACCTAGCAGAGTGTCATTTCGAAGCCTACCTTACCAGGGGCAGGGGATAATAAAATAAAATAATACAAAAACAAAATAATAAAATAAATAAAACAAAATATAAAAGAACAAAATAAAATAATAAAATAAAAAATAAATAAAATAAAATAATACAAAAAATAAAATAATATAAAAATAATAAAATAAAATAAAATAATACACAAAATAAAGTAATAAAATAAAGTAATAAAATAAATATAATATAATAAAATAAAAAATAAAAATAAATAAAATAAAAATAATACAAAAAGTAATAAAATAAAATAATACAAAAAAATAAAATAATACAAAAATAATAAAATAAAATAAAATAATACAAAAATAATAAAATAAAATAATGCAAAAATAATAAAATAAAATAATACAAAAATAATAAAATAAAATAATACAAAAATAATAAAATAAAATAATACAAAAATAATAAAGTAATAAAATAAAATATAAAATAATAAAATCCAGAATGGCAGCTTGTGCTGCCCTTACACAACTCAAACCAGCTAGCCCATCTTCGACCACTGGCAGCGTGTCGTCACAAGCCTGGGGGAAAACCGGCTTGGCGGGAGCGAATGCGAATCCTGCCAGGGCTGCAATCTCAGCCGAGAACAAAAGCCGAGGGTTAGGAGTGGGCACGAAATCACTCGCTTTGGCAAAAAAAGGATGGGAAACCGAGAGCTGGGTTGCGAGGCTGTGGGGATCTGGAGGCGGAGGGCGGTTTTGGGGGTGGCGTGTGGTGGCGTGTGGTGAGCCTGGCATTCCCCCATCTGCGCCCCTCTTCCTTCTCCACCCGCTCTGAAGTGGTTCACACAACAGGAACCCGACCCCCGGGCTGAATGTTGCAGCTGAGATGGGTTGAGTTGGCAGACACGGGAAGCCACAGGCAGGAGAAGGCGGTGCCCGAGCTGTCAATCACAGACCCCAGATGAAAGCTTTGGGGTGCTGTGTTTTTCCTCTCGCTCTTTCTCTCTCCCCACAGCCCCACCTGAAATCCTGCAGGGTTTGGGCTAACTAGATCCCAGCTGCAGGCAGATTCACACGATTGGCCCGGCTGATTGCTGCATCCAGTTGGCAACATTGGGCTTCCGTGGGACGGGAAGCCACAAGGAGAGCCAGGAGAACCATCTGCCAATTGCAGCTGGCCCTCGACTTGCAACAGTCCCAGTCACTGTTTGAAGTTACGACAGCCCTGCAAAAAGCGACTTGCACCCAGAACGATTGTTGCAGCGTCCCCCGGGGGTCCCCTGTTCAAAATCCGAATGCTGGGCAACTGACTCAGATTTATGATGGCTGCAGTGTCCCGGGGTCACGCAATTTCCTGCCCCCACGCCCCTTTTGTGACCTTCTGAGAAGCAAAGTCAATGGATTCACTTAACGGCCGTATTTAAATTACTTAACTGCACTGATTCACATAACAAGGGAAGGCAAGGGAAGTTGTAAAATGGGACAAAAGTCACTTAACAGCTGTATTGCTTAGTATCAGAAATTTGGGGCACAACTGTCGTCGTACGTCGGGGGCTGCCAGCAAAACAGCCCGTGGCCAGGCCTGGCATTGATGCGACTACGAATGGTGGTTACGTTGCAGGTATCCATGGTTTGTTGTTAACCGTGGCTGGTTTCATCAACTGCTCCCGGTTGGGCCTACACAACAGGGATGTGCAATTTGATGGGCCTAAAAGGGGTTGACAAGGGGCAACGGGTGGATTTGTGCAACCGGTTAAGCACAACCCCTCTCCCCCCACCCCAACCAGAAGGAAGCAACACAATTTGCACAAGTAATTTCACCCGTGTTACAAAACTATCCTATTCCCAGCACTGGATATTTCAGCTTGATTGAATGCAGAACGGATTGCAGGAAAGTTTGAACTGATTTATTGAGTGCAGGAAAGTTTGCAGATAAATTCATTCAGTTCCCCAGCGACAGACTGGCTGTTCCTGTAGGTGTGTGTGTGTGTTGGGGGGGGGGAGCATAACCTGTTGGGTATCTGCCTGCCAAGTAACCCCTATGAAAAGCAAAAAAAGGGATTGGTGGACAAATGAACTCAACCTTCAACCAGAAATAACTGAAGTTTTATTACCGGTAGCAGCACAATGCAGCGAGCGCCCTCTGCTGGCAGGCCTGCAAACGCCAGCTTTGGTTGAATAAACATATTTATTTGTCTAGTATTTAAATGTCTATTTATGTTGGCCAAAGGGATTTAGCCTCTGCTGATCCTTGACCTCTCCCCCCCCTTAAGCCCTCAAATGCGATGCATTTGGAATCTGGAACACCGTTTGCACTATAGAGGAGAAGAATTGCACTTTGCATATGCTCAGGAGCCTGCTCCTTAAAAACGAACAATATGCGATAGACTAGATACAGCAGATAGACCATATATAAGAGAAACACCAATCAAACAAAATGTATTCGGAGTATACTTGAAGATGGAAGGGAGGAGGGAAGAACGTTTACTAAAACAGATGTTTACAAAGATTAATACCTAATGTTGTATGCTATGTTCTAGGATGATTGCTTAGCAATAGGATCTTATGCTTAATGTTGACCACATTAATATTGAACCAGATAAGAGAAACACCAAACAAATAAAGTGTAACAGGAGTATAGTTGAGGCTAGACGCGAGGAGGGGAAAAAGGCCTACTAATTCAGACGTTTTCAAAGACTAATACTTAGTGTTGTATATCAGGTGCCATGATGATTGCTGCATAATATGTTTTTATGTTCAATGTTGATTGTTTTAATAAAAGAATTTTTATAGTGGAAAAAAAATTCCTTAGGTTTTTTTGCCTTACAAACTTGCAAAGTGGGAAACTGATTCAGCCAAATAGGCAAGAGGGAAAATCCAGTCGGTGATCGCTCTTGTACATGTACAAGAGCACGGGATAATTGTAAAACGATGGAATAGATTCCTGGGTAAGAATATTTAACATTTACGTGAATAGACGTTTGTATCTGTGCATTTGAATTTAAGATTTTGAGTACAGTATAAAAAACAAACAAACAGATTTTACTCTGTTTTTCTTTCACAATAACCACAAAAATCGTTCGGTTATTTATTTTTTTTAAAGCGATTTAATCTCAGAGAGAATGCCAAAAGGGGGAAAAAAAAATAACAGTCCCGTTCCTTTTTCCCCCCGTGCATCTTGATCACAATCCAAGCTCCGAACCTTTCCCAAACCACAAAGCAACTTACGCTCTCTTCATCCACAACCTGAACATTATTATTGTTATTATTTCCCCCAACCTTTTTGCAACCAATTTCCGACCACTTTCCAATCTGTCTCACCTTTCCTAATGTCATTCATCTGCTTTTTTCCCACCCCATTTCCATTTTCAACATTCAACTCCAGAAAGAAGAAGGAGGAGGAGGAGGAGGAGGAGGAGGAGGGGAAGGGGAAGAAGAAGAAGAAGCAGAAGAAGAAGAAGCAGAAGAAGCAGAAGAAGCAGAAGAAGAAGAAGAAGAAGAAGAAGAAGAAGAAGAAGAAGAAGAAGAAGAAGAAGAAGAAGAAGAAGAAGAAGAAGAAGAAGAAGAAGAAGTAGAGGAGGATGAGAAGGAGAAGGGGAAGGGGAAGAGGAAGAAGAAGAAGAAGCAGCAGAAGCAGCAGAAGAAGCAGCAGAAGAAGCAGAAGAAGAAGCAGAAGAAGAAGAAGAAGAAGAAGAAGAAGAAGTAGAGGAGGAGGAGGAGAAGGAGAAGGGGAAGAGGAAGAAGAAGAAGAAGCAGCAGAAGAAGCAGAAGAAGCAGAAGAAGAAGCAGAAGAAGAAGAAGAAGAAGAAGAAGAAGAAGAAGAAGAAGAAGAAGAAGAAGAGGAGGAGGAGGAGGAGGAGGAGGAGAAGGGGAAGAAGAAGAAGAAGAAGAAGAAGAAGAAGAAGAAGAAGAAGAAGAAGAAGAAGAAGAAGAAGAAGAAGAAGAAGAAGAAGAAGAAGAAGAAGAAGAAGTGGAGGAGGAGGAGGAGGAGGAGAAGGAGAAGGAGAAGGAGAAGGGGAAGAAGAAGAAGAAGAAGAAGAAGAAGAAGAAGAAGAAGAAGAAGAAGAAGAAGAAGAAGAACGGGCTGACTTTAAAATAAAGGCGCTTGCTGGGACCGCGAAGCTTAGGAATGTCGGATGGTAGAGTAGGAGAAAACGGGATGGAAAGAAAGAAAAACAGAACGGATGGAAAAAAAGGACGCTAAATGAGTCAAGAGAGATTTCCCTTCCCTTCTTCTATCTTCCTTTCCTTTCCTTCTTTCCTTTCCCTTTGAGGGCTCTGCAACCTTGCAGCTTTAAGACTTGTGGACTTCAACTCCAATGCTTCCTGGCTGAGGGATTCTGGGAGTTGAAGTCCACAAACTTTAAAAGTTGCCAACGTTGGTTTGGCAGAGATTTCTTGCTCTCCCCGCAAAATTTAAAAAAAAAGTGGGGTCTCCCGCTTTGTATGTAAATCTTTTTTTCGCCTGCTGGGGGCTATTTTCCCGAGGGTACAAGCGGCCCTCGACTTACAACTTGTTTCGTTTAGCAACCGTTTGAAAGTAGACCAGTGCTTTAGGTTCTTGCACTTACGACCATCCCAGCATCCCCCCCCCAGGGTCAAAATCGGCATGTATTTACGACGGTCACAGAGTAGCAGTCACGTGGTCGTCGCTTGTGAGCTTCCCAGCCGTGTGTGTGTGTGTGTGTGTGTTGCAGTGAACCACTGCAGCAAAAACAAAATTGGGCACAACTCACTTAATAAACTGCCTTGATTAGCATGGGAAATTCTGGTCGTTCAGTTGAGGACTGCCTGTATTTAGGTGGCAAAAGGAATAGGTGAATTCAGAAAAAGGGACGGGAGGATCCCCCGAAAGCTTTAAGACTTCTCCAGCAAAAGAACAAGAAGCAACGGATGGAAACTCATCCAGGAGAGAAGCAACCTGGAACTAAGGAGAAACTTCCTAAAACAGGGAGGAGAATTAACCAGTGGAATGGCTTGCCACTAGAAGTTGTGGGTGATCCACTCCTGGAGGTTTTTAAGAAGCGATTGGACAGCCATTGGTCTGGGATGGGATAGGGTCTCCTGCTTGAGCAGGGGGCTGGACTAGATGACCTCCAAGATCCCTCCCAGCTCTACTCTATTCCAAAATATGAATTTGGGCATGGTGCATTCCCACAACCCATTCTGTGTTTCGTTTCGTTTTGTTTTTTTCTCTCTCTCTCCCAGCTGCTTCAACTCGGGGCGTTCAGCAGCACTTCCAGCCAACACGGACAAGAGGTAATGAACCGGCGGGTGTAAGTGGGACCCCAACCTTTCGCAAAGCTGATCCGGACTGTGTGCTCGTCGTGGGGACCCTCACCGGCGGCTGGGCGCCTGGCGGCCAGGTGCGTGGCCCGCTCGTAATCGAACACCTTGATGGAGTAACCGGGTAGGATTTTCTGCACCGGAGGGGTCGAGCCGCCCACGGGCCCCAGAGTGGGGGAAGAGACAAAGAGGGGGTGCTCACTGCGGTTGTAAGCCCAGACCCCGCTGGCTTCCTGGCTGAGTAACAAACCACGGCCGATCTTAGCCTGGGTCCTGCGGACAGCCTGGCTGCGGCTTCGGGATGCCAGCTGGCCCAGGCAGAGCCCGTTGCCCTGGAGCAGGCTGGAGAAAACGCAGACGTGATCTTCGTGGACGGGGTAGAGCCTCCCCACCCGGAGGCGGTACTCCCAGTAGGCCAGTTTGCACCAGTAGCCGTCTTTCAGGGAGCAGCGGGAGAGGGTGGTGTCTGCGGGAGAGAAGGGGACAAGCGTGTTTAGAGCCGGTCTTGGACTTAACCAGTGTTTGTTTTGTGACTGTTTGAAGTTACATTGAAAAAAGTGGCTTAGGACCATTTTTCACTCTATCTATCTATCTATCTATCTATCTATCTATCTATCTATCTATCTTTCTTTCTTTCTTTCTTATCTAATCTTTCTTATCTATTTATCTATCATATCTATCTATCTATCTTATATATCTATTTAATCTCATCTTTCTTATCTATTTATCTTTTCTTATCTATCTTATCTAATCTATCTTTCTTTCTTATCTATCTTATCTCTTTCTATCTTTCTTATCTATCTATCTTATCTAATGTATCTTTCCTATCTATCTATCTATCTATCTATCTATCTATCTATCTATCTATCTATCTATCTATCTATCTTTCTTTCTTATCTAATCTTTCTTATCTATTTATCTATCATATCTATTTATCTATCTTATCTATCTATTTAATCTCATCTTTCTTATCTATTTATCTTTTCTTATCTATCTTATCTAATCTATCTTTCTTTCTTATCTATCTTATCTCTTTCTATCTTTCTTATCTATCTATCTATCTTATCTAATGTATCTTTCCTATCTATCTATCTATCTATCTATCTATCTATCTATCTATCTATCTATCTATCTTTCTTTCTTTCTTTCTTTCTTTCTTATCTAATCTTTCTTATCTATTTATCTATCATATCTATCTATCTATCTTATCTATCTATTTAATCTCATCTTTCTTATCTATTTATCTTTTCTTATCTATCTTATCTAATCTATCTTTCTTTCTTATCTATCTTATCTCTTTCTATCTTTCTTATCTATCTATCTTATCTAATGTACCGGTATCTTTCCTATCTATCTATCTATCTATCTATCTATCTATCTATCTATCTATCTATCTATCTATCTATCTATCTATCTATCTATCTATCATATATGGACAATACATGTAGTCCTCAATTCACAACAGTTCATTTAGTCACCGTTCAAAGTTGTGATGGAGCACCCACAACTTCTGCAGGCAACCCTTTCCACAGGTTATTTTTTCTCACTGTCGGAAAATTCCTCCTTTGTTCCAGGTTGCTTCTCTCCTTGATCAGTTTCCATCCTAGTTGCTTCTTGTCCTGCCTTCAGGGGCTTTGGAGAATAGCTTGGCCCCTCCCTCCTCAGCCCCTGAGATATTGGAAGACTGCTATCATCTCCTCCCTCCCCCGGTCCTTCTCTTCATTAAACGAGACCTTCCCAATTCCTGCAACCGCTCTTCTTCGTGCATGTTAGCCTCCAGTCCCCAGATCATCTCCGTTGCTCTTCTCTGCACCCTTTCCAGAGTCTCAACATCTTTTTTTAAATATCGTGGCCACCCAAACTGGACGCAATAGTGACCGTCCCTGGCGAGAGACGCCCTCAAAGACCGGTGGCGGAGCTTCAGGGCAGCACGTAGGCGTGGGACCTTTCGGGGGCACCCTGTCTTCGGCTGGAAGAGGGAAACAGACCGGGCGCCCAGGCTGCTTGGACGTGGCTGGGTGGCCGGATGCCAACGGTCAACCCTGCTTTGTACGTCAAAGAGATTGTGAGCGTCTCGCTCTCTCTGGCGGCCACTTCCTCTTGCTAGAAATAAACACACCGTCCGTCTGTCTGAGAAGAATGAGGAAAGCTGCCTCCAACGTGGACTTCCGGGTTCCTTTCCCTCTCCGGGACAATCCACAAAACGTGGCACACCCAGACAAACAAACCTTTCCTCTATTTCCCCCCCCCTCTCTCTCTCTGACCCCCTGCATTGCATTTTTCCCTGGGGGGGTGGGGGAAAGAGGAAGGTGTGCCTTTGGAAATGACCAAAATAAAATTTGGCAAATTTTTTTTTGGGGGGGGGTGCCATCTAATGGCCTGTTGAAATAACGGAATAACAGAGTTGGAAGAGACCTTGGGGAGGGGGTCTTCTAATCCACCCCCCTGCTCAAGAAGGATCTTGTAACATTGGTTGAAAACCTCCAGTGATGAGGGAGGGAGGGAGGGATGGAGGGAGGAAAGAAGGAATAACAGAATAAGAGAATAACAAAGTTGGAAGAGACCTCGGAGGTCATCTAGTCCAACCCCCTGCTCAGGCAGGAAACCCTACACCATTTCAGACAAATGGCTGTCCGGTGTCTTCTTAAAGACTTCCAGTGTTGGAGCATTCACCGCTTCTGGAGGCAGGTTGTTCCACTGGTTAATTGTTCTCACTGTCAGGAAGTTTCTCCTTAGTTCTAAGTTGCTTCTCTCCTTGACTAGTTTCCATCCGTTGTGTCTTGTCCGGCCTTCAGGCGCTTTGGAGGAGAGGTGCCCCCACTCTTCTTTGGGGCAGCCCCACAAATATATTGAAACATTGCTATCGTGTCCTCTCTGCTCCTTCTTTTCATTAAACTAGACCAGACTAGACATCCCCAATTCCTGCAACTGTTCTTCTTCCAGTCCCCTGATCCTCTTGGTTGCTCTTCTCTGCACTCTTTCCAGAACCTCAACATCTTTTTTTATAACCTGGTGACCAAAATGAGGGACCCCAGCAAGTGGGAAAAGTTTCAGTTAATTGCATCTGTTGATCTGGGTAAACACTGAGGCCAATCACCCCAGCATCCATTGCGTGTTAGCGGCAACTTAAACAACCCCACGGCACGCGCACACACACACACAAACACAGCACAAACACCTCCCCTGCCATCCTACCTACCTTGCCATCCTCTGCAGTTGTTTTCTAAAATGCTGGTGCCCTTCAGGGGTGCAGGAAAAGGCGAGATCTTGCAATAGGGTGGAGGGGGGCTGTCTGTGAAAGGGACAGATGGAGAAAGACCATGAGATTCTTTGAAGCGTAGGTGCTCCCCGGCTTGTGGCCACAACTGAGTCTCCAATTTCTGTTGCTAAGCGAGACGGTTATTGTCAGCTTTGGCCCCATGGATGGATGGACGGATAGCTAGATATAGAGGAAGATAGATAGATAGATAGATAGATAGATAGATAGATAGATAGATAGATAGATAGATAGATAGATAGATAGACAGATAGACAGATAGATAGGGCAGATGGATGGATGGATGGATGGATGGATGGATGGATGGATGGATGGATAGATAGATAGATAGATAGATAGATAGATAGATAGATAGATAGATAGATAGATAGATAGAGATAGATAGATAGATAGGGCAGATGGATGGATGGATGGATAGATAGATAGATAGATAGATAGATAGATAGATAGATAGATAGATAGATAGATAGATAGACAGATTAGGAGAGATGATAGATGAGATATATATATAGATGATAGATAGAGCAGATGGATGGATGGATTGATATAGATAGATAGATAGATAGATAGATAGATAGATAGATAGATAGATATAGATAGATAGATAGATAGGGCAGATGGATGGATGGATGGATGGATGGATGGATAGATAGATAGATAGATAGATAGATAGATAGATAGACAGACAGACAGACAGATTAGGAGAGATGATAGATGAGATATATATATAGATGATAGATAGAGCAGATGGATGGATGGATTGATATAGATAGATAGATAGATAGATAGATAGATAGATAGATAGATAGATAGATAGATAGAGCAGATGGATGGATATAAAGGAGATAGACAGAGACAGACAGATAGAGCATCTGGATGGATGGATAGATAGAAAGCAGATAGATAGATAGAGCAGATGGATGGATGGATAGATATAGACAGACAGACAGACAGACCAGATGGATGGATATAGAGCATATAGATAGATAGATAGATAGATAGATAGATAGATAGATAGATGTAGATATAGATATATTTGCTGATGCTTTACCTAAACTAAATTTCTATATCAGGGATTGCATGACCTCTACAGGTGCCGTACACTCAATAAATAAAAATCAAACCACCAAGGGCCCAATTCCCACGGGGTTCGCTTAACAAGGACTCCCGTCCTAGGCCCAATTCACACTCCTTGGGCTTAGCAACATCACCTGTCCCGCTCGCTTCCTTGCACACCCTCCCGTGAGACGCCACCTCCCTGCATCTTTCCAGCCTCTCCTCCCCACCTCCCCTCCCCTCCCCTCGCCCACCCCATACCCACCGGGTGCAGCAAGCCGGCTAAGGTGGTGTGGGTTGCAGCAGTGGGCGCCCCCCTCGCCCCCGGTGCTCTTGCAGAAGCACAGCCGTTTCAGCTCCTGCGGCTGGCGGAGGTCCGGCCAGCGGTACAGACGGCAGAGAAGCAGCGATGCCGACGGGCCCAGCTTGATGCCGCGCGGCTCAAGCCAAACGCAGCCGGACTCTCCGGCACCTTGGTTCTCCACCGCCTGCAGCAGTAGCTCCAGTTCCTTGTCCTTCAGCTTTTTGAAGAGTGCGTGGGCCACGGGCTTCAGGGCCCCTTGGTTGTCATCCAGGCCGGGGGTCACGCCGCGCAATCTCCAGAGCCGTTGCACCAAATTGGCTCTTCGAGACCGGAACATGAGTCTGGGGGGTGGGGGGGTGGGTGGAGGTGGGAGGGAGAACATAAATAGCCAGGCATCAAATATTTTATTTTATTTGCTAAAAGTGGTCGGCAGGCATTATGATGATGATTACATTCCCCCCTGCTTTATAAAGCCTTGGCAAGGCCACAGACCCCTGGAATCCTGCATCCAGTTTTGGTCCCCACGTTACAGAAAAAGATGTTGAGACTTTGGGGGGCGGGGGGAAAGTGCAAAGAAGAGTAACTAAGATGATGGGGGGACTGGAGGCTAAAACATATAAGGAAGGGTTGCTGGAATTGTGCAGCTCTAGTTCAGTGCCTTTTTTGTAAGAAAAAAGGTGCTGGAACTCACATCTTGTTCATCTTTTATTTAAATATATATATATATATATATGTATGTCATATATATATATGTCAAGTGTTTATTTTTTAGATTGCACCCTGTAAACCCAAATATGGGAGGAAGGAATCATTCTTTCCTTTTGCTTGTTTCAGCTCAAACCCAGAGCCATCCAGCAAGCACAAATATATATATATGTTGTTTAAAATTGTTGACAAAGAAATAAGGGAATTTCTGATATAGCTATTTCGAGTTTCTTAACTCTCTTCAGTCAGACTCACCCTTCTGGGATTCGAACCAGGTTCGAATCCCAGAAGGGTGAGTCTGACTGAAGAGAGTTAAGAAACTCGAAATAGCTATATCAGAAATTCCCTTATTTCTTTGTCAACAATTTTAAACAACATATATATATATATATATATATATATATATATATATGAATTCTGACTGAAGAGAGGTAAATAACTCGAAATAGCTATCTCAGAAATCCCTTATTTCTTTGTTAACAATTTTAAACAACATATATATATATATATATATATATATATATATATATATATATATATATATATATATATATATATATATATATATATATATATATATATATATATATATATATATATATATATATATATATATATATATATATATATATATATATATATATATATATATATATTCAGTTCTCAGCAGGACTGGTGGTTGAGAAGTAATGAGTAATTTTTAAAAAAAAAAAATTTGGAGTCGCACTTTTACTCCGAACGCCAACCTGATCCTTGCTGACTTTATTGTGCTATTTATTTTACTTCTGCTCTGTTCCGAGTAAACAACAGCCTTGCTTCAGTTCTGGGCACAGTGAGGAACGAAGTCCTTGGTACTGGATTCAGATCCGTCTTGTTTCTGAATCCCAACAGAGGGGGGTGGTCTAGATGTCCTCTAAAGTTTCCCTCCCTTTTCCGCCCAGCCCATCCCGCAGGGTTGTTGTTCTCACACAAAGTAGAGGGGAAAACAGAGGAGGAAAGCCCGCCACCGCCTTTTCCGTCCAGGAGCAAAAGCGAAATGAGAAGAAAGCCAAAAATAAACACAATTGTGGGATTTTCACAGCGGCACCAGTAACTCCTTCTCTTACGACAGAAGAGGCTTCTGCACTAATCTGTGCAAAAGAGTGCAAAGAAGGGAGTTGTCACACACACACACACACACACACACACACACACACACATGCAAGCACTCCCCGAGGACAGACTGAATTCAGGACAGACAATGGCACCTTCCCACAACCTGGGAAGAACAGGACACCGATGCATCACCTATCCACCCACCCCCCAAGATACATGTGAACACAGAAATACCCAGGTCCAGGATTTTAGGATACAGTCCAGGCAAAACCCCGTCTCTGGAAGGGATGCCCCAGTTCACCCTCCAGTACAGCTCACCTCCATATCTTAACCTCCCCCCTTTGCAAAGTTGAGAGCCCTAGAGTGAAAGGGTTGCCTAGGTGTGAGCGCCCCCTCCCCAAGGATTAACTCACTGTGTAAGTGGGGAGGGCTGAGGTTTCCACTGGATGCAGCCCTGGTCGGCTGGAGAACGGGAGGGCTGGACCCAGAAGTTTCCTGCCCTGATCTTTTTATTTGCTGGATGTTCCCTCCTCCTCCTCCTCCTTCCCCGGCCCTGCCTCTGGGGGAGGGAGAGGAAATGGGGAGGGGGCTGGAGTAACCTCGGTTTGCCTGGGGGAGATCTTGGCTACTCAGGCAGTGTTGGGGGACAGCAACCCAAATCTGAGGCCGGTTCGGGGCTTGGCAGCCCAAAACAGAAGCAGCAGCGGGCATTTCTCTCCCCACTTTGGCCAGGCTTGCCAAACCGCCCCCCTCCCCAATTCTTTGGTTTGAAGGGGTGGGGCAGTTAGCAATCTCCCGGTGCTGGGTTCAGGTCCAGGCGTGTTTGACTGAGCTGAGGTCAGGGCTGAATATGCTGGATGGAAGGAGCCCCGGTCTGGATTTGCACCATCAAACAAGCTGGGATTGGGTCCTTTTAAGCTTGCTCCCCCCTCCTCAATTCTGGGACACACAAATCCAGCTAGCAGTGCCCGGTGTGTTTATGTGTGGCCATTCAGGGGTTGTGTGAGTGCAGTTGCACAGAGTTGATATTGAAGGCCTTGGGGTAAATTTTAGGGCAGGGATGGGGGCTTCGGATTCCAGCTGCTGACCCCTTTTGGAAGTCTGGCTGATCTTGAAAAGGACAAGCAAGCAGCGTCTGTGTTTCTGGGCTGATAGCAAGCCAACCTTTTCTCTTTATCCTGGTTTGTTCTCACTTGCCCCTCTGGCCTCCCTCCCCTAGGAAGGGGAAGAATCAAAGCCCGCACCCCCCATTAGGCAGCCCTAAAGAGGCATCCCGTCTCTTCCCATTACAGAAATGGATAAGAAGCAGGCACAGGCCACCGTTTCCAAACCTTTCCATCTTTCCTAGCTCTCTTTGAACCCAGGAATTGTCCTGCCAGCCAAGCCAGGTTTCTAGTTCTCAAGGTCCCCGTTTCTGTTTTGACCCAGGTAGAAGCAAAAGGTCCTTGGGACAGCACCTGCCCCGATTTCCCCTTTTCTGCAAGGAGACAGGAATCCAACCGAGTTTGCCAGGGTTTTTGCTTTTCTCCTACCCTAAACGTGGGGTCTTCTAGTGGGGTCTCTCCTGCCAAAGGGTAGGAGGGGGGGGGGTCGCATGCCAAAGATCAGGAAGGCTGTCCCTTTAAGAAGCCAGGGCGTCCGCTCCCCGGCTGTGACCCGCGCTATCTTCCCGGCTTCCTCTTCTGACTTCCCCTAGAGAGATACGAGAGATTGCGCTGGCGCCGCGCGATTCTGGATCCCAGGACCCAGCCAGCGGCGCTTGGCGCCAGCAAGGCAAGGCGGAGGGGGGGGCCTTCGCCTTAGCTTCCCCCCCCCAGCCAAATCAGCGCCCTCCTCCCTCCTCCCCCAACGGCCAAAGCCAGCATCTCAAAGAGAATTGCCCTTCCCCTCTGCGCGCAATGCGCCCCAGCTCTCCAAAGCGCACGGCGCGCCCGGAGTATCCAAGGAGCGTCACCCACCCAGCTTTGCTCTGAGCCCCCCCCCAGAGAAAGGTGGCTCTTGGGGGGGGGCTGGAGGAGAGGGAAGTGGGAAGGGACTCCCCAGCCTGGCTCGCTCCTTAGCAGCCCGCAGGGGAGTGCTGGCCACTCGGTGACCCCTGGCGCCGGCCCCAGTCGGGCTGCGATCGGCTGGAGGCGGACAGGATCTTTATCAAGAGAAGCAGGAAACTGCTTGCAGAAAAAAAAGTGGGGGCCCAGGAGCCGCGACGCCGGAGTCAGGAATGGGGAAGCGGCTTTGCCTTGGGGGTGGCGGAACTGGGGAAGGAGGGGGGGGGCCGAATAAACAGCCCCCGCGGAGAAGCTCAAAGGAAGCCCAGCATCCTGTTTCCAACGGCCGCCAAGCCAGCCGCCTCCTGGGGCGCTAAGATTGCCTGAGCTGCCTGACCCAGGTAGACTGCTCTTGGACGGGGAGGCTCTGCTCCTATTCCTCCCGGTGGGTGGTGGGAAAGAAACCCCACCCCACTCCACTCCATTCCCCAGGCTGGGCTGGGGAATTCTGGGAGCTGGAAGTCCAGCCATCTGAAAACCTGGCAAGGTTGATTGAGCAAAAAAAAGCTGCTCTCTGGCTCCGGCTACGAATTCAAATCATTCCTTCGGCCCTACCGTAGATATCAGCTGTAGGTTGAGTAACCACTGGGACGTAATTTGATTTTCCGACATCCTTTTTATGTGGCCGCTGGCGTGGTGTGTTTTTAAAACAGCTCCCTGCTCTGCTGGTGTTTTATAGTTTGATAAGACTTTTTTAATCTGCTGTTTTTGTGAATTTTGATGCACTAGTTCCTGCCTAAATAGGGGGTTGGACTAGATCAGCGGTTCTCAACCTTTTTCAGGCCGAGACCCCACCTGCACCGCCCATGTGCGGCGCGACGGGCCGAACCGCGCATGCGCGGCGCGCACGCGACAGCCGAGGGGAAACGGCAAAAAAAAATGGCGGACTGCGGTGTCCGGCGACCCCCACGAAACGGTCGTTCGACCCCAAATGGGGTCGCGACCCACAGGTTGAGAACCGCTGGACTAAATGACCTCGAAGATTCCATCATCATCGTCATTATTATTACTATTCAGATCTGCCTATCCCAGGTCCTTGGTAAGGACTTGATAAGTGGACAAAAATGTCTGGCTCACTGTTTGAGGAATAATAATAATAATAATAATAATTATTATTATTATTTACAATTTTTATACCGCCCCCCCTCCCAAAGGACTCGGGGCGGTGTACAGCCAAATTAAAACAACAACACACAAAAATTAAAATTATTAAAAATAAATTAAACAATTTGGCCTAATATTTAAAAACCCAACTAATAATAATAATAATAATAATAATAATCCCTTTGACTTTCCTCAGTCACGTAAAATGAGGACAGGGGAACGTCGGTGAGAATTGGAAAAAAAAACCCCTGTTTTTTATTCCAACACAAAAAAGGGACAGAGAACCAATATATTTGCCATGTAAGATCAGCCTGACTGATGCCAACAAGACTAGACAAATCCCAGGATGGCTGTGTCACCCATGAATTCCATTTTATGACACTAACAAGCCTGCTTTGAAACTCTTAAGTTCCTTTTTTGAGGGGTGGGTGGGAAGGGTCTCGCTTAAACCAGCATAGTTGGCTTACAGGCGCGATCAAGCCTCAGTGGCGGGAGAGGCGTTCTTCTTTTTCATCTTCCAACTCGTAAGCTGGCCGGTAGGACTCCCGGCCTTGTGGGTCTGTGTAACGCAACGCCTGGTTTTTTTGCGTGTTGGTCATGCTGCCCAGCGAGGTGTAGCTGCCGAGATGCGAAGCCAGCAAGACAACAAACAAACAAACAAAAACAACAACACATTATTAATCCGGAGCTAATCAGCTTCGTGATAAACGGGCAGTCCTCGGCTTACGAGCACAGACATTTTCGTTGCTAAGCGAAGCCGTCGCTAAGTGGGTTTTGCCCCATTTTACAACCTTTGCCACAGTTTTTAAAGGGAAATGCTGCAGTTAAATAAGGGACACGGTTGTTAAATGAATCCAGCTTCCCCATTGGCTGGTCAATTTGATCACGTGACCAGGGGCATGCTGCAATGGTTAGGTGTGAAAAACAGTCATGTCACTTTTTTCTCTCTCTCCTCTTCCCCCTACCCCCCCCAAAATTTTAAACATGTCTGGCCTTTTAAATCTCGAATATTCCCTAGCGCAAATACACCCGTAAATGCAATTCCCCCCCTCCATAAGATAAAAATTTGACATTAAATTTGATATTAAAGATTAAAAGAGAAAAAAGACTGTATTTTAGAACGTGGGATAATTTTTATCAATGGCTAGAAAAACGAGTTAGAAAGGAATGTGATATGTAACACTGAATATATATATTAGTAAGAAGAAATTGAGCGATTAACATATTGTTTATGATCATTATTATTCATTGTTTTTTTAATTACATGAACACAGACAACATGCTGTTTGCTAAATATTAAGAATGCTATTTTAAAAAATCCTAACCCTAACCCCAACCCTAACCCTATCCCTAATCCTATAAAAATTAATTATATATTATATATAAATAAAAATGTAAATGTTGGTTTGTTCAAAATCTTAAATCTCTGAAAGTTCTTCACCGATTGCCTTGAAATTTTGACACAACGTTGCATTCGAATACGCGCGTGTTTTTATATACCTATATTATATAGATGTCACACCTGTGACAGGTAAAAACATGCTTTTTTTTGAAAAACAGCGCCATCTGTTGGACGTAAAAGCAACACACGCTACAATTTCAGACCATCTCTCTATCTGCACAGACAATGGAACAACAAAAAATATTGTATACCCACAAGCACTGTGAAATTAAACATATTACAAACCTACCCCTTGTCGTATAGAATGCAGTAGGGGATGTAAAGACTGCGAAGGAAACGCCATATATCGTGGTATGTCCAGTCCTGAGCAAACAAGCGGGGGGGAAAAAAAAAGAGAATTAAGGGATATTTGACACACATGGAGACACCTATACAAAAGCCACACCTCCCAAGCGCGTTTTAGCAAGAAAAATTCACATTTGGGGGGGGGGGTGGTGACGCTGCGGCTGTTGTAAATACAAGTCAGTTGCCAAGCGATCATGTGACTGTGGGGAGGGTCCTCAGTGTGAAAAACAATCCTTTTTTCGATGCCGTTGCAACTTCGGGCACTAAAGGACCTGTTTCGTAAGTCGAGAACTCTGCAATAAATATTGGATTGGAAAAGCATCCCCAAACGAGGTCTGTGCGGGACCCACCAGCAAAGGGCTGACTCGCATAAACTGCGGCCATTCGGGGTCCGTCATACTGAAGGGCTGGAGGGAGCAGGAATAGGGGTCCGTCCGACGGGTGCCCATCAAAACGGCCTCCAGATCCGGCTGCTGACTCTTCAGGATCCCCAGGGCCTCCTTGATGTTCCCGTGAACGACGCAGATGCGCAGGTGGTACCTGCGGGAAAAATCGTGGAGGAGATTCAAGCGAGAATTGGGAATTGGCTGGCCCTTTCCAGCCACTGGATGGGTGGGTGGGACCGATGGACCATTTATTTGAATTGTCTCTGATTCTTGGACGCTGCTTGGATGGGTCCTGTCTGTTTGTTTTTGTTTTCCAGAAGAGGTTTGCCATTGCCTCCTTCCCGGGGCTGAGAGAAAGTGGCTGGCACGAATTACTTTTGTACCATTTTTTTTTTTTTACCCAGCTGGCTTCGGGGATGAAATTCAAGGCGCTATCCAGAGGTGCCTGGAAAGGAAGAATTGGTCCTTACCGCTGAGCCGTAGCTTGAATAAATTCTTCCATCTCCGGGAAGGGAAGAACGGTGCGGATATAAAGAGTTTGCAGCTGCTCCAGCTTCTCTGGATATCGTCTATGGAGAAGCAAAAAAAAAGTATATATATATTATTTTTTAAAAAGGAAGAATGAGCAACAGCCTCTTTCGAGAGCCACTTTGCTTAGAAGGTCGCAAAAGGACAATTAACTGGTGGAACAGCCTGCCACCAGATGTTGTGGGTGCTTCATCATTGGAGGTTTTTAAGAAGAGACTGGACAGCCACTTGTCTGAAGTGGACTAGATGACCTCCAAGGCCCCTTCCAGCTCTATTCTGATCCTGAAGTATCGAAAGCAGAAAGAGTGACGCACTTCTGCACGGCAGCGTAGCAAAGGTGCAAGAGGGCCGTGCAGTCCTTCCCTCCATTAAATCCAGCGCAGATTTTGGAGAGACTGTAGTTATCCAAGCTTTCCTCAATGGTCCTGAGCGATGCTGCCACCTTCTCGCCGAGAGGAGAACCTGCAGGGAAGGAAGAAGGTATGGTGAGCAAAATTATTTTAACTGACCAGGCAAGACATCTATCTCCTGGATAGCTGACCGACGCAAATAGACCTCAACTTATGATTCAAGATGCATCCATCCATTCAAGATGCATTGACTTATATGCCGCCCTTCTCCCAAGACTCAGGGCGGCTCACAGCAAAAATACAAGTACAAACATAATATAAATCAATTAAAATACTAATATACAATATAAAAACTAGATAACTATTACCACTCATACAACATACAGTCACAATCAGAGGCCCAGGGGCAGAGCGCAGCTCACACGCCCCAAACCTGTCTGCATAAATGTGTTTTTAAGAGTTTTCGGAAAGCTAGGAGGGAGGGAGCAGTACGAACCTCTGAGGGAAGTTGGTTCCAGAGGGCTGGGGCAGCAACAGAGAAGGCCCTAACCCTAGGTCCCGCCAGACGACACTGTCTAACAGACGGGACCCGTAGGAGGCCAACCCTATGTGCCCTAACCGGTCGCTGGGATTCATGGGGCAGAAGACGGCGGAGAGGGGTACCTACTGGACTCAAGATACGTCCGTATGGCGGATAGGGGTACCTACCGGGCTCAAGATATGTCCATACGGCGGATAGGAGTACCTACCGGACTCAGCCAATCCATAGACATCCGTAGCAGCCCGGGAGACGGGATCGGCTATCAAGGGCACCACCACCCCTTGGGGCAACGTCTCCATCAGGAAAGCGTGCAGCTCGTCCAGATCGGCCTCCGAGTCTGAGTCCAGGATCAGCTTCACCCGGTGGTAGTTGCTGACCCAGTCGGGATACGAGCCCAGGTTGGTGCGAGGCCAGAATTTGGCATTAGCTTCACTAAGCACTGAAGCGATCCGAGTTTCTTCGACGTTCACGTAGATCTCCCGGGTGTGAAACTGGGTCTTCTCGTTTCGGAAAAGGTGTCCGAGACCATCCAGGGCCCGTTTCATCAACAAGGGGATGCCCGGGAAAATGTAGACGTTCCGGACGCTGATCAGCGGATACGGGAAGGTGCGCCCCGTCTTCTCGTTCACCCCGTAATTGAGGAGAGACGATTTGGGGACACAAGCCAGCTTCATGTTTGAGCTTTCTGGCTTGGTTTGCTTGCCGAAAAACTCCTTAACGAGTTCCACCATCTCTGGGTGGGGATGGATTTCTTCCCCGAAGGCTTTTGCCACCGCTTCAAAGGTGACATCGTCGTGAGTGGGGCCAATTCCGCCCGACGTCAAGACGTAAGTGAAGCTGTTGGCGAACGACTTAACCTCGGCGGCGATGACCTCCACCTCGTCAGGCACCACCGAGATCCTGGCCACCTTCACCCCCAGCGAGCGGAGTTTACGACACATGAAGAAAGAATTGGTGTCTTGTGTGTATCCCTGAAAACGAGAAAAGGAGAGAAAAAAAGATTTTATTAGAAGGATGCTCTTCAGCCGAAGAAGAGCCCAGCTGTTAAATCCATTCTCCAGAATATTCTATTCTATTCTATTCTGCATTCTATTCTATTCTATTCTATTCTATTCTATTCTATTCTATTCTATTCTATTCTGCATTCTATTCTATTCCTATTCTATTCCATTCCATGATTCTATTCTATTCTATTCTATTCTATTCTATTCTGCATTCTATTCTATTCTATTCTATTCTATTCTATTCTATTCTATTCTATTCTATTCTATTCTATTCTATTTCTATTCTATTCCATTCCATGATTCTATTCTATTCTATTCTATTCTATTCTATTCTATTCTATTCTATTCTATTCTATTCTATTCTATTCCATTCCATGATTCTATTCTATTCTATTCTATTCTATTCTATTCTATTCTATTCTATTCCATTCCATGATTCTATTCTATTCTATTCTATTCTATTCTATTCTATTCTATTCCATTCCATGATTCTATTCTATTCTATTCTATTCTATTCTATTCTATTCTATTCTATTCTATTCTATTCTATTCCATGATTCTATTCTATTCTATTCTATTCTATTCTATTCTATTCTATTCTATTCTATTCTATTCTATTCCATGATTCTATTCTATTCCATGATTCTATTCTATTCTATTCTATTCTATTTCTATTCTATTCCATTCCATGATTCTATTCTATTCTATTCTATTCTGTTCTGTTCTGTTCTGTTCTATTCTATTCTATTCTATTCTACTCTATTCTATTCTATTCTATTCCATTCCATTCTATTCTATTCCATTCCATGATTCTATTCTATTCTATTTCTATTCTATTCTATTCTATTCCATTCCATTCCATTCCATGATTCTATTCTATTCTATTCTATTCCATTCCATTCTATTTCTATTCTATTCCATTCCATGATTCTATTCTATTCTATTCTATTCTATTCTATTCTATTCTATTCTATTTCTATTCTATTCCATTCCATGATTCTATTCTATTCTATTCTATTCTATTCTATTCTATTCTATTCTATTCTATTCTATTCTATTCTATTCTATTCTATTCTATTCTAGAATGGAACGGAATAAGAATAGAATAGAATAGAATAGAATCATGGAATGGAATAGAATAGAATAGAATAGAAGCTGGAAGGGACCTTGGAGGTCTTCTAGTCCAGCCCCCTGCAAAGCGTACACCAATGTGTGAAGGCTCACATACCTTTAAAATCTCATCTCCGATGACAATGATGCCGGCAGTCACAGGGGCAGGTTGGGGGGTGCCCCCTCTGTTTCTCGAAGTTCCCCCATCTACCTGGTTTGCCATCGCTTGCAGACGCCCCCGGGGCCCTCCAGCTTGCACAACGTTCCTGCGGAGGCAACGATCCCAGCGCAGGAGCGGCCGGCCCTTGGAAGCTGCCAGTTCTAAATGTAGCTTCGGGGGGGGGGGAGAGTTTCTGAAGCTGCGTTACCTACAACAACACCCCCCACCCAAAAATAATACGTCTGTTACAAACCTCTCAGTTGCAGGATTTAATTACATTTTAAGTCTTGCAGGATTATTATTTCCAATAAAGGAGAATATTTGTAGCTCAGAGTTGAAATGAGGGGTAAGTCACTGAGCTGGGTGGTTTTCTTGCAGACGTTTCATGACCCAACTAGGTTACATCATCAGTGCTAGAAGGGATGGGTGTTTGTTTGTTTTTTGCTGCACATATCCTTTCTAGCACTGATGATGTTACCTAGTTGGGTTATGAAATGTCTGCAGGAAAACAACCCAGCTCAGAGAGCACCAAGGATTCTGCTGTTACTATATTATTATTATTATTATTATTATTAATATTATATAAAAACAAACTTTGGGAGATTGTTTTCTTGTGGCAGGAAGTTTCTACATTATGGGGATTATTTTTCTCTCTTAGGAAGCAGCAAAGTTATCTAAAGTGTCGTAGATTCGGGCACTCTCTGCCCTGTCAAATTAAAATGGGATTATACTGATTGGCTTCCGGCCATTTAATTGACTGAATTAATCAATTATTACTATTACTATTACTATTATTATTATTATTATTATTATTATTAAACCCAGCCTCCCATTGCACCCTTTCCAGACTGTCTGCAACTCAAGCAAGGATTGACCCATCCAGGGACTATTTCGCAAGACCAGGATTCATCCTGTAATTAGTTTGCTGCGTTAATCAACCCCAAAAGCGAGACAGCCTTCACTTCCGCGGGTCTTTTGACGCTCTGCACATGCTCGGCGGACGTGCTCCCGGGAGGGAGGCGCTCTGCCCATGCTCAGGAGCCGCTTGGGCAAAGCCTCCAGGGTGGGAGATACCATCTCAAGCAAGACCCGGGAAATTCCCACGCACCCCCCCCCCGTTGCTCGCCTTTTCGACTTACCCAAGCCTTGTTCGAGCAACTGCTGGGGAGCCCCGCCCGCCGCTCGCCCATTGGCTGCTGCTTCCTGAGAGCTCCGCCCGCCTCGCGTTCTATTGGCCTAGCGGAAAAGGGGCGAGGAGTGGAAGAAGCGCGGATTGGCCACAAGGCGCGGGCGGCGTGGCGGAGAGCGACGCTCTAGGCTCCGGGAAACTACATTTCCCGTCATGCCTCCAAGGCACTTCCTGGTATACAGGCCAGCTGTTTGCAAGGCTTGTTGCCCTTTGGATTCTTTATTTTTCTCCCCCCCCCCCTTTTTTTTGTTTAAATCATTGTGACATTTGGCCGAGGGACCCAAACCACCCACTTCTTGCATTGTGTGCAATGTTGGAAATTATTATTTCTGTTTTAACACTGAGTTTGCCGAGACAAATTTCTGGTGGGTCCAATCAAAGAGAGAGAAAAAACCCTCTTCCCTCCCCATCCATCTTTCTTTTCATGCTATTTTAAAATCCTAAATTTGCCAAGAAGGCTGGTCTTTTCCCCTGGGCTGCATATGTGAGACTATACCTACACAATATTATTTACATTATACTTAAACAATGATATATACAATATTATTATACATAAACATTACTATTGTTCAGTATCCACTCTGAGTCAAATCTTCAACGAGGCGCTGGAGAACATCGATGCTGGCATCAAAGTAAACGGGGTTTGGATCAACAATTTCAGATATGCTGACGATACAGCTCTGCTTGCCAGGAAGCATGAAGACCTTCAGCTCATCAACAGTCACAGAAACATCTGAAAAATACGGCTTGAAGCTTAACACCTCAAAAACCAAGATCACGGTCGTCAGCAAACAACCTGTTAATTTACCACCAATAAATTCAGAAGGAATACCATTAGAAAAAATTGAAAGGATCACGCACCTCGGTTCTAATTTACGTGAAAGCTGGGACATGACCACTGAAGTAAAGACAAGGATAGAGAAAGCTTGAACAGCATTCTTCAAAATGAAGAAAGTCTTCTGCAGTCACGACATAAGCCTGAAAAACAGGCTTGTCAGATGCTATATTTTTCCAATCCTGCTCTATGGAGTAGAGAGCTGGTCTCTTGACAGTAGGCCACTTGAAGAGACTAGAAGCCTTTGAAATGTGGATTTACAGGCAGCTGTTACGTAGAAGCTGGGTTGACAAAATCAGAAATGAGGAGGGGAAAGCCAAGGGGAATCATCAAAACAATTAAAAAATGAAAAATTAGAATATTTCGGACACGTGATGCGACACCCAGAAAAATACGGTATACTCCATTTAATCCTCCAGGGAAAGATGGAAGACAAACGAGGTCCAGGCAGAAGAAGAACACCGTGGCTTCAAAATCTAAGGGACTGGTTTGGACAAAACTCAGCAGCATTTTTTCATGCGGCTGCTGATAAAAACAGGATTGCCAACATAATCGCCAACGTCCGATAATGAATATGGCACAAGAAGAAGAAGACACATTATTTAAACGACCCTGGATTTGAGGATTGGAAATGGTGGATCTACATTCACCCTACGGATCGCTTTCGAAAGCAAAAATAAACAGATCCAAACCTCATATAAACAATCTTTATTTGGATCAACTCGGGAAATGTCTTCTTGATCGGTCAAAGAAAACTCAACTCTTAATCATGATGTTTTTAGCCGTTCACACCCTGCCTTTTAAAACCATCCCTATCCCCAGGCAATGTAATAAACACACAAGGCAATTAAACTGCAGTTAAAACAATATTTTAGGAAAACGGGTGCCAGCGTAAACACGAGTTAACAGAAAGCACTTCCATTAATAAAGCTTTGCCGTATTTTTATTTTATTTTTTAAAAAAAGGAAAGGCCCAGAAAGAAAGCTTAAAAACAGAGGTAAGCAGAGGAAAAACCAGGAAGAATCTAGCTTCCTTGACCTAGTAGTTGTTTTTTTTTTAAAAAATATGTACAGAATGTTTCTTGAATAGTACATTAGGTTATATACTGACTATAAATCGGGGTTACAACATGGAGGTAACTACACAAAGTTGCTGGATTTGTCCACTGAAGCAAAAGACTAAATATTGTCTATGTTTATTTATTCATTGATAGATATCAAGTTGGTCAAAGTTTAAAGTCCAGAATGGACCTTTCCACCAGTGCCACTCAACGTGTTATTTGAACTCAGTGTAGTTACATCAGCAGTTTTATTGTTTTCTCATAATTTTCAGTTATCTTTGACAGGATTCCCCCCCTTCCGCCATCTTATTCCAGTGTTGGAGTTACAAGCATGAGTTGTTTAAACAGCACAGAAAACTGTGACTGATTTGGGTTAGACAAGGTCAGAATTGATCCTTAACGTGGTGACCCTTTATTAATACAGGCCAAAGAACAAGTGTATCCAGAGTAACCTTTTAAAACCCGAAAGCAGAAGTTGAAAAATAAGGTTAAAAAGGAAACGCACATTTTAAGAACAGCACAGCAGAACGAAGTTTGGCAAGACCAGAGATTTAAAAAAACACACAACAATTTGGGCCCCCTTGGGCGAACCAAGTTTTCAGCCATTATAAAAAAAGTATTAAAAATAGTCAAGCTATTGTAGTTTTTGAAGATTGCTTTGGCCAGGTAAAATACTGCAGGGAAAACCCGTTTTTTTCCTCGGCTGCAGTGTTGGTTATGTCGAGCGGCGTTTTCTGGACCGGCATCTTAAAATATTTCTCGGAATTTTAAAATGGAGATAAAAGAACCAGCTGTTCTCCCAAAAGGTGCTTCTATCGAAAACATAGAAGAGGACAGACGTGTGTCATTTTTCTATTTTCTTTGGCAGCGGTCTTCGGAAGAGCAAAATGTGTGGCTCTGCAGAAGGAAAAAAAAATGCCATTTTTTTTTTGCATTTCTGTAATAAAATCCCTCTCATCAGTTTTTATGCGGGGAAGATTCAGGAAATAACCAGATCCTGAATGACAGAGTGATCCAGAATACGTCCCGCTGGGCACAGACAAGCCTGGAATAATTTGCTTATTTTTTACTTTTTTTTGTACTGTATTTGTATTGTATTTATTTGTATTTGTACTAGAACTCTCTGTCTCCTGGTGATTGGTCAAAAGTCACCCAATCGGCTTTCATGGCTAAGGCAGGACTAGAATTCACCCAGATGGCTTTTGTGCCTAAGGCAGGACTAGAACTCACCGTCTCCTGGTTGATTGGCCCAAAATCACCCAGCTTCCTTTTACACCTAAGGCGGGACTAGAACTCACCATCTCCTGGTGATTGGCCCAAAGTCACCCAGCCATCTGGCATACCTAAGGCAGGTCTAGAACTCACTGTCTCCTGGTGACTGGCCCAAAGTCACCCAGCTGGCTTTCATGCCTAAGACTAGAACTCACTGTCTCCTGGTGACTGGTCCAAAGTCACTCAGCCAGCTTTCATGCCTAAGGCAGGACTATAACTCCCAGTCTCCTGGTTTCTAGGCTGTGCCTTAACCATTCAACCAAACTGGCGCCTTAACAGATGATTCAAGTCATTCAATGGCCCTCTCTTTTCTGAAGGCCTTCAAAGCCAAGGATTTTTTTAACCTCGGGACAGGCTGATCCCTGACGCCTGAAACTGACCGCCAAAACTGACACTCGGAATTGACAACTTTGCACAGAGACCTCTATAGACCCAAACCCCAGATCGTTTTTTTCAGCGGCTGCTACCCTACCTGGTTCGTGGATCATGTAATGGACCCAGCCCTGGCTCTGCTGGACTCCCAGGTTCCGCCACTCCGACTCGGACATGAGGTGGGTCTTGGGGACCAGTTTGGCGATGTCCTTGGGCAGCATGACATGCCTGTAAGGGGAGCCATGGGGGGCACGGGGGGGGAGGAAGAGAAGGAACAAGAGGTCAGCAAACGTCGGACCCCCAGCTACAAAGTCCCAAGAGGGCGAAAGGAAAAGCCTGCAAACAGAGTGATGGGACTTGTAGTCGTCCCACCAAACCTGTCCAGCACTTCTTAACGGCTGCCTCTGTGGAGTCTTGATAATCCCTCCCCAATCCCATCCAATCTCAGTCTGACTTGCTGTCAGGGTTCTCATGCCTCCACTCCCACCAGCCTCGGCCAAAGGCTGGGAACCATGGGAGATGGAGTCCAAATCATTGCCAAACAGATGACAGCTGTTGTTTTTTTTCTTTCTTTTCTTTTTTTTTGAGAAGGACAAGTTTCCTGGAAGACTTTTCAAAGAGTTGAAGCAGAAAGTGTGTTTTTTTTCCTCCCCCCCCATCAATAAAGCAATAAAGAGTCAGGATTTTTTTTTAAAAAAAAGTCAGGATTAAAATTCAATAAACTATCTAACCAGGTTAAATTCGTTTTAAATTTATCGACTGCCCAACTCCAGGAGATTTCCGGGAGGCGTACAAAATTAAGGATTTTTTCCCCTTATTATTCTCTGTCAAAAAGGCCTAACAATACAATACGTTCCTTTTTTTAATGCACTTTTTAATTTTTTAATATTTTGGGGGTTATTATTGCTTTTTTGGGGGGGAGTCTGCATTTCAATTGGTTGAATAAAAATAAAAAATTGAAACAAAAAGGAAAATGTATATATATATACACTTCAAATTCTACGTGGGAGAAAACCCGAAGAACCAAAGACCTACATACAAACACCAGCGAAAACCTCAGATATATATATATATATATACACACACACACACACATATACATATATATATATATACATATATATATATATACACATACATATATACATACATATATACATATATATATATACATATACATATATATACATATACATATATATATACACATACATACATATATAATATATATATATATATATATAATAAATAATAAATAAATAAATAATAAATCAGACTCCAGCTGCCTCCAGCCCGCCCCGACGTGCCCTAAGCCCCGCCCCCTCACGTGTCGCCGCCGCGGAAACCTCCAGGCCCCGCCTCCCCGCGCCTGCCCGTCACGCCAGGCTCCGCCCCCCCTCACCGGTATTCGAACTCCTCGTCGTCGTATTTGTCCGAATAGTAGATCTGCTTGTGCGTCATGATCGGGAAGGCGATCGCGGGGCGGCCGGCGGCCTCTGGCTCGCTCCCTCAGGGCGCTGCTCGGCGTTTCCCAGCAGCCCCCGCGGCGTCCCAATCCCCGCGCTCTCCGGCGCCTGTTGGAGGAGGACGGGAAGGGGGAGGCGCCCGCCGTCACTGCGCACGCGCCCCTTCCTCGGGTTTTTTTTCCCCCCTCGCTTAGTCCTCTGAACCGCTGCTTTTCAAAAGGCGCCGCCTTCGACGCTGATTGGACGGAAGGGATGGAGGGCGGGTGCGCCAATAAACGTGGCGGAACCTGATTGGCTGTGCTGGGAATTGCCTCAGCCCTGCCAAACTTCGCCCTCCATTCTGTGTATATGTCAAACTACAAGTCCCATCATTCCCGTCCTCCAACCTCCCTTTCTCGTCAGGGGACTACATATCCCATTCTTCCAGTTAGCCTGATTATTTTATAGGTAGTTGAACCTATAAAATTCATTTTTGCTTTTTAAATTCTCTATCTATCTATCTATCTATCTATCTATCTATCTATCTATCTATCTATCTATCTATCTATCTATCTATCTATCTATCTATCTATCTATCTATATCTATATCTACATATATCTTTATATCTAATTTTATATATGTATAAATTTGTATATATAACTATATGTATAAATTTTATACATAGATAAAATTTAAAAAGCTTTCGGGATCTCAGGTAAAGGATTAGAGCTGCCTCGTTTTCAACCAATGAGGAGCTTCCCCAGGTGTGCCTACATGCCGATTGGCCTCTGAGTCACCGCGGAGAGCCTATGAAAAAGCCATACCAGGAGCCAATGGAAAGGTAAGCCTAATGGATGCGTTAACCAATCGGGTTGAGAGCTGCTTTGGCGGGAAGGTATAAAAAGGAGACAGCGGGGAAGCGACGCTTTCATTCAGCCCGACGGAGAGTTAGGAGAAGGTAGGCGAGGTGAAGAGTTTGACGTCCGAAGAACTTGGAAAAGAAGCCGAGGAGGAAATCGGCGAGCTGATGACGGAAGACCCGGCGAAGTCGTTTGTGAGGGGAGCTCCTCTGCGCCTTTAAGCAAGAACTTGCGTCCCTCCACGACCGAAGTGAATGAGAATTTTATTTAATAAATACTGAAGTCGTCTGGTGGTCTTTCATTCGCTCCCTCAGTCGCGTGGTCTCCTTTCCGTCCCGCCCTGCAATAACCCTGTGGGAATAAGCGGAGCACTGGCTCCCAGTTGACACCGGGCGGGGGAGGAGCGGGGAGCGAGTCCTACGGCAAGAGTGGCCCTACCGGAAGCTTAGGAAAGGCTGTCAAGAGATGGGGCGGTAACGCGGGCGACCTGGGAGCCCCGCCTTCAAAGGCGGGACGGAACCCGGAAGCGATTGGTGGAGGGAAAACGGGCGGGGCAGGGGCTCCAAGAGCCCAGAAGTTTGTCCGAGAGGCGCCGTCGGAGCAGCCGCAGTTCGCCGCCTTTGCACCCCAATGCTACGGCCGCCCCGGTAAGAAGGGGGTCCGCTTCCGCCCCCCGCCTTTTATCGACGTTGCACCGGGGCAGTTCGTTTAATCGGGCGCCGCCGTAGCTTTGCAACGCATCGCGGCAGCTGGGCGGGGTCTTTAAGGAGCCGCACAACAGCCCTGCAAGGGCGGCTGTGGCTCAGCCCGGGCGCTCTTCCTTTGGCCCCGCGGTGTTCGTTGGATCTGCACTGTTTTTTAAATATCCCTTCCAGGCGGGGACTTTGGGGGCGTGCGGAAAAGGCGGGCAGCCGCTTGAGGCGGGCGGCTCCGCTCTTGGTACTTCGTGAGAATTCACTGGTGTCCGGATCCTTTTCTCCCCCCGTGTCGGCCTCCTTTGCAGGAGAGATTCAGAGTCCGAGCAGGATTTGTCCCGAGTGTCGAAAGCGCTGGCGGGGTGGTGTTTTTTATTGTTTTTTCTCCTCCCCCCCCCGAAAACCCGTCCCCTTCCCCTCGTCTTCCGAGGAAGCGCCGCTGCAAGATTCCCGAGGTGTCTCAACGCTGTTTTGTAATCGAAGCCTGTTACTAATCTCTTACTCAGAGACTGACAATGCCCGGCTCTCCCCCCCCTTTTCCTCCCCTCTGGGTGACGGGGCAGGGGAGGAATGTGAGATGGGGGCGAGAAAGAGAGAGAGAGAGAGAGAGAAAGTGTCTGGCCGGACCAGAGGGAAGACTATTCCGATAGATACATGTACGCATACTATATTTGCAAAGAGACGAGAGTGTTAAAGAGAGAAAAGACAGGGAGAAAGACAAAGAAACGGGAGAGAGAATGAGAAAAGAGCAAGAGTACTATGGAGAAGGAGAGAGAGAGAAGAAAAAGTGGGGGGGGGACCGACGGACCAGAGGGAAGACCGCGCCAGAGACGTCCGCACCCGGCGCTTCGCTCTTTTTAAAGGGCTCCTTCTACCCCGGACTTAACACAGGGCAGAGACTTCCAGGGCTCTTCCCGCGATTTCCTGGAGCCCAAAAGAGCGGGAGAAAAGAGGGGTAACCGGCTCCGCTTTTGGGGCGCCGGGGAATGGGGCGAAAACCCACCAGGAAGGAGCGAGCGAGGGGAGGGGGAGGAGAGGCACCCAAAACTGGAACGCAACTCGCCCCCATCGCCCGGAGGGTATTGCACAAAAGTTCGCATCAATCCTGAAACAGAGCAGCTTGCTTCTAAGTGCCGGGCCCGTTAGAGGTGGAAGATGGTCTCTGGAACCCTCTCTAGGAGGGTTTTTTTTTGAGGGGGGGTGGCCTCCATAGTTTTGAAAGAGGGGTGGGGGGGATCGCGTTGAATTGCATTCACTTTTAACATTTAGACACCGGCTGCATAGGTGTGTCTGTCTCCAGGCGAGCCTTGGCATTGCAAAGTTTGGCGAGGCGGGGTTATTTCTTTACTAAATCGATTTGCTGCAAAGCCTCGATCTTGCAAAGCTTGCAAGAGGCCCGGGTTATTTCTTTATTAAGTCGACATGCTTGCCCGTCTCCTATCGAAAGCGACACTGTTTCTCTCCAAATTTTGGTGAACCGCAGCCACGTTTTGCATGCTCTGCTTCAGTTTGGGAGGGCTGTGTCGGGTGGAGCCAGGCTTGCCGCGCTCGTAAGCCAGCTTTCCTGGCTTCGTTTCCAAACCCGAGATGCTTCATGCAGGATTCAGCGGGGCTGATTTCCTCAGCCCGAGTTCGTTGTGAGTTTCTGTGCAAAAAAAAAAAAAGTGTGTCCCGCTGTCGTGTTTTTTTGCTCTCCAGCTGCCCCCTCCGAGAGCGACAAATGCAGCCCCCAGACCGGGCCCTTCCCCGTCTGGAACAGGCTGCAAAGTCTGCTTCATCCCACCCCTTAAAAGAAGGAGGGATCTCAATTCTCAAATTTCATAGCTTTAAAAAAAACAAAAAACTGGAGTGGCCCACCAGAAAAAGGGGGGAGTAGCAAGGATTACACCATCCTCTTTGGCAGGTCAGTTTTTAAGTTTCTTTTCTCCCCCCACCCCCCCTTTAGGGAACAAAAAAGAGAAGGCTGGCCAAAAAAAAGTTAAATAAATCTCTGAAATTTTTTTTCCCCTCTCTCCTGTCCTTGCAACTGGCACGCGTGTACATACGTACATTGTGCGCCTCGGTTGTCTCACTTTGAAACTGGCCCAGAGGGACAGTGGGCTTGTGTCACTCAAGCTGGATTCCCTCTTCCTCACCTTTCTGGGCTGGAGACTCGCAGGATGGGACCCTTCCTTGAAATTCCTCCGATGAGGGAGGGTCCCCGCTGGCTTGAGCCCCCCTTATTCCTGCCGAGTCTTGGAAGGGAGGGAAAAGTGCCACGTTTCTGTTGGCTGGCCGAGCAAATATCTTCTCAAGCTTAAGGAAATGCAATTCTGCTCCTTTGCAGGCGGGTTTCGCATGTCAAGAGTTTGTGGCTAAAAAGAGTGAGGTGGGGTCTGTTCCCTGGGTCTCCATCCCAAAATTGTGGGTTCTCTGTCCCGGCTCCGAGCCACGGAGGAGGAGGCGGAATGAGTAGAGACTGAGGTGTGTAGAAAATCAACTCCCCCCCTCCTGTTTGGGAGGAAAAACATCCCTTTGTCCTTCTTGGACAGTTGTCAGATAGAGTGCCCCCGCCTTTGGAGTCTCTGCAAACAGGCTTCCGAAGCCGGATTTGTTTTGGCAGGGCTGAAATCTTCCCTGGGGTGGGGGGGGACTTTGAACCCTGTTGCACAAGCAAAATTTAGATGCTGCTTTGGAAGACTTTGGGACATTGGCGGATTTAGTTCAGGATCTGAGGGAGAAATCGGAGAATTATACATATACATACGACACACACACACGTTTTCTGAGGTTTTCACGGGTGTTTGTATGTAGGTCTTTGGTTCTTTGGGTTTTCTCCCATGTAGAATTTGAAGTGTCTTGGCGACGTTTCGACGAAGTCCCATTCGTCATCTTCGGGCTGGTGCTTTCGGCTTCGTGCTTCTAGGAGCAATGTGTGACTGTAGCTGTTTCTTCCTTTTAACTGCCAGTGGGGGTTTGAACTGATTGGCTTTAACTCTTTGTCATGCCATTATCACCCATCTTGGTGTGCCGCCCTCAGCCTTGAACCCAGGCCCAGATCAACTTAGGGTGAGGGTAAGAGCCCCTAAAACTCTCCCTTAGATCAAAATTTCCCCCAGAAGCCCTAACCCATCCCTAGTCTCGGAGGTTTTTGAAAGCTTCCAACCGCTCCTGCCTTGTCCGGCTGCTCTTTGGAGATAGACTGCCTTGGCACATGGAGGCTCCGTGGTTCTTGGCAGCCAACGGTCCCCGTTGGCCTTGCCCGCCTCTGCTTGGCCCCATGGGAAAAAGGACCTGAGCTATTCGAGCAGGAGCGACTGGGGGATTCTGGGAGTTGAACTCCACCCATCTTAAAGTCTCTGCTGACTGGGGGATTCTGGGAGTTGAAGTCCAGCCCTCTTCAAGTCCCTGATTTAGGGAAACGCACAGGGAAAAGGCAATATTGCCCCCCCCTCCCCAAATTGCTGCACAGCCCCTCCCTAATTCCTTCTTTGTCACCAAACTGCAGGTTTGGCCCCCAGCGAAGAACAGACCTCCGGCATCCGTGATGGAGTACACGGTAAGGGGTGGGACCCTTTTCTCTCCCTGCTCTGGTGCTGGGCTCAGCTGTTCTTCCCTTCTTTCTCGGCCTTCCTGATAGATCTGAGCGTGGTGTGGACTTCTGTTCCCAGCTTGGGGAATTCTGGGAGTTGAAGCCCACCCCGTCTTTTTAAAAAGAGCTTTGGGGATGGCATTAAGCAAACGGCTGTTTCGTTTCCTATCCCAGCTACAAGAGCTCTGCCTTTTTGGAGAATGCAGCTGAACTGTGGTTTATTTCCTCGAAACAAGCCACGGCTTAGCACAAAACCATCGGAAGAGGCAGAAGGCAGCTTGTTACGCAGCTGTCCGTTGATGGCGTACGCCAGATTTCCCTGACCGGACCCAGACAGACAGGTTCTCCCCCCCACCTCCCCACGCCACTAACATTTTTTACGTGTTGCGATTTTGTACAAGGCAGGAAGCTTCACCTGTTGGATGACTGCCAGCCACGGGGCTATGAAAAGGGACCTTTGTGCAGGAGGAAATAGAAAAACCGAGAACGCCCAGGAATTCGGCCGGATATAGCTCTGTTGCTGTATAATTGTCACACCCGCTAGGACAGGGCAAATATTTTTTGCTGTGCGGTGAATCTGTTGGCTGTTTTGTGACTTGGCGTATTCTGCAATGCAGCCAAGACTACTCAAAGATACTGGGAGGTGGGGAGATGGGTGGGTTTCATGAGGACTAGCACCCTACAGGCACCAGATTTTGTGGCTCCTAGAGCAAATAAATAGATGCTGGAAATAGACTGGGTCCTCAAGTGAGATATATTCAATATAATGCGTCTCTATACCGATCTTTGGTGTCAAGCATGCTGGCTGGAGGATTCTGGGAGTTGAAGTCCATCCATCTTAAAGCATTCTGGCTGGGGGATTCTGGGAGTCGAAGTCCACTCTTCTTAAAGCATGCTGGCTGGGGGATTCTGGGAGTTGAAGCCCACCCCTCTTACAGCCACCAACTTTGAGAAAACGCTGGTTTAGAGTTAACCAGCTAAAATATCGATCTGTTTTAGTTATTTCTGGAGATTGTCAAAATCCGTCATTGGTTGAGAACTGATTTTTTTTCCTCGGTTTTCCAATGCTGTAGTTTGAGGCCAGATCCCTGGGTGCAAAATCCAAACTTTTGGGTGTAAAGGCGCTTGTAGCCATTGGATCCTGTTCTTCCCCAGCTCCCAAGGAAGTGGGGGGCTGCGGGCAGGGTCTCCCTGTGTGTGTGTGTGTGTGTGTGATTTCCTGCCTCTTCCCATCCCTCCCTGGTCCTTCAGCTGGGTCGGAAAAGCCAAGCAGAGCATCCGGTGGGAAGGCCGGGAGCCAAACGGTCATCCCACTCCTTCCTCTCCTTGGTTTGTTATTTTTCCCTCTCTTGGCCTTGCCCAGGTGGGTGTTTTTGCTGACCCTCCCTCCCCAGAGGAAGGAACGAACAAGGGGGGGGGCTTCGGCTCTGCCCACCCACGGCCGGACACGACTGTCCAGGAAATGGTGCAGAAGAATACAGAATAACAGAGCTGGAGGGGATATGGGGGGTGGTCTTCTAGTCTAACCCCCTGCTTAGATTAGAGAATAATAGAGTTGGGAGGGACCTCGGAGGTCCTCTAGTCCAACCCCTGCTTTGAATAACAGAGTGGGAAGTATTCTGGCTGGGGGATTCTGGAAGGCCACCCCTCTTAAAGCACGCTGGCCGGGAGCCCTCGGAGGGGGGGGAGAGGGGAGCTCAGGCATTTCAGCCCCCCTGTTTGAAGCCTCAGTGGAGAGTTTAGCAGTTTGGGGGAGGGGCACCGGGCTGCCTGACTGCTCTGGATTTCAGCTCCACTTTTTGGCTTCCTGACAGCTTTGGGCTCTCCTCCTCCTCCTCCTCTCCACCCCGAAATGTGGTTGTTGTCTTTTATACCAGACCTTGTGGGTAATCAACAAGACCGTTCAGTTCAGGAAACTCTGTCGATGCCTCTGCTTTGCAAATAACGGCTGCTTTGCAAATAACAACAGCAAGCAGCCACCGCACAACACCTGGCAATTACACAATGTCGTACAGGTAATCCTCGCATTTAGTGACTGGAGTTGCAGCATCCATCTCTCTCTCTCTCTCTCTCTCTCTCTCTCTCTCTCTCTCTCTCTCTCTCTCTCTCTCTCTCTCTCTCTCTCTCTCTCCCTCCCTCCCTCCCTCCCTCCCTATCATCTTTCTGTCTGTCTATCTCTCCTCTCATCTAACTTTTCCTTCAACCTCCTTCCTCCCTCACTCCTTGTTTTCCTTCCTTCCTTCCTTCCTTCCTTCCTTCCTTCCTTCCTTCCTTCCTTCCTTCCTTCCTTCCTTCCTTGTCTGTCCATCTATATCTATCTATCCCTTTATCGTCTATCTATCTCCCGTTATCTAACTTTTCCTTCAACCTCCTTCCTTCCTTCCTTCCTTCCTTCCTTCCTTCCTCCCTCTCCCTTCTTTCCTTCCTTCCTTCCTTCCTTCCTTCCTTGTCTGTCTGTCTATCTCTCTATCTCTCTCCCCTCTCATCTAACTTTTCCTTCAACCTCCTTCCTTTCTCCCTCCCTCCCTTTGCTTTCCTTCCTTCCTTCCTGGCCTCCCTTGCAGGGGGGGTCGCACCCTTCCCTCGATTGCAAGGGAAAGGAGGGATGGGCGATTCCTTGAATGAGCAAAAGACCCCCACAGGACGCCTAGTGTCTTCTTTGCAAACCCCTTTGGGCACAGCCCACCCTCCCTCCTTGCCCCCCCTCCCCAGCTGCCCCCCTGACCCAGGCCCTGCCTGGGCGACCTAAGTGGCCTTGCCCCCGTCCTTTCCGGCCTCATCCCCTTCCTAGCCTCCCCTCCCCTCGCCCGCATCCCTTGCTCCCCTTCCTGGCTGCAGCAGGCGAGGCCAGGCTGGTGTGAGTCAGCACCCTGCGATTGACCAGGCCTGGGGGGGGAGGAAGAGAGGAGGGGGCTTGGCCTCTGCCTCTGCCCTTCCCCTTCTCCCGCCTTCCCTGGGAGAGGGAGAGGATTTTTCCAGCCAGATCCCAGCCGTTGCTGCGCTGCAAAGCAAAGCCGGAGCGGGCACTGCAAGCAAGGACAGAGGGGGACACCGCCAACCGCTGCCCCCCCACTCATCCAAAGGGGACCCCAACTGGAACCCCCCCTCCTGGGCTTTCAGAGGCTGAGCCCCCCCCCAACCATCCTCAAATTGTCTCCTGATGGGCACCCAGCCTGTCCTGCTTTGACAGGGAGCCTGGTGGGCTGCCTGGGTGGGGTGGGGGCTGCCAGCCGTCCCTCTCCCTGCTGCCACCCCCCCCCATATCGGAAAAGATGCCTCCGTTGGAGCTGAGAGAGAATAAGGATGAGGCAGGCAGAAGTTCAACAGGCGGTGCTGCAGCTGGAGGGAAGGGCCAGGAGCGTCTAACACAGCCCTGCGGGGTGTAGCGTCAGCCGCAGACTAGAAACTTCGTCCTCTTCCTCTCCAGGGCTGGAGACAGGCAGAAGTTCCACAGGTGGCGCGGCAGGAGTTTCTGAAACAGCCCGACAGGGACTGTACATTAGAAACTGCCTCATCTTCCTCTCTGGAACCTGCGTGGGGGTTACCGGTCATTGGAATGGATGGATAACGGGTTCCAGTTCGGTTAAGACGATGGCTTGCTGAATTTGGGGGCACCCCAATTTGGGGGTGTCCCTGGTGTCCGCGACGGGGCAGAGAGGGGAGAAGCAGGTTCCCGGCATGCCAGCAGGGACTTGACAAGACGCCAGCTTGGGATCGGTTGGGACTTTTGGGGGGGTCTTGACCCCCGTCACTGTTGCGCTTGCCTCCTCTCCGCCAGCCTGCAGCCCCCCCCAAATGGATCTCCTGCCGAAAACCAAATACACCCATTTGCAGGACGAATCTCCGCCTTCGCTGGACGACGGGACCCCTGTGTCCGAGGGTGTCCCCTCTCCTGATCCTACCCTGTTGCTGACCGGCTCTCTGTCCTCGTCGTCCCTCAGCCCCATGCTGCCAGTTGGGGACCCCGAGTCGGAGTCCAGCCCCACCACGCTCTGCTCCTTCTTCCCCAAAATGGCGAACCTGAAACTCTCCAACCGGGCTTGCTTGCTGAACCTCCGGGCCTTTTCCCGAGAGACGGGGGTCCCCGAAGACTCTCCGGGGGGTGCCGCCTCCGCCTCGTCGGACTCAGCGGGCGTTGTTGGTCTCTATCCCCAGGATATGAACAAAATGAGTTGCGGGAAGAAGATGCGAGTGGAAGGCGGCCAGCTGGGCGGCGAGGAGTGGACGCGGCACGGGAGTTTCGTGAACAAGCCCAGCCGCGGTTGGCTGCACCGGGACGACAAGGTGATGGGTTCCGGAGTCTCCTACCTGGTCCGGGTGAGTGAGGAAGTGGAGGTACCTGGGCGAGGTTTGCACGCTTAGAGGGCCAAGCAAGTGGGGAAGGGCGGCGAGGGGGTTGCAACCGCGCACCGGAAGGGAGGTTTTCCCGCCACGCCGTAGATACAGGCAATCGATTTACGACCGCGAAGGCGCCCAAATTTTATGTCGCTAAATGAGACATTTGTTTCAGCGAGTTTTGACGGCTGTTCTCGCCACCGTGCCCCAGTGAATCCCCACTGTTCTTAAGTTTGTGACCCAGTTGTTAAGTATAATAATCATACTAATAATAAAGTTGGAAGGGACCTTGGAGGTCATCTAGTCCAACCCCCTGCTCAGGCAAGAAACCCTAGGGCATCAGGCTAGAAACGCGAGTTCAAGTCCTGCCTTGGCTGGCTGTGTGATTTTGGGCCGATCCCCAGGAGACGGTGAGTTCCAGTCCCGCATTAGACATGAAAGCCAGCTGGATGATCTTGGCCCAGTAATTGTCTCTCAACCCAGCCCACCTCACAGGGCTGTGGTGGGGAAACGAGGAGGAGGAGGAGATGTTTGCCACCTGGATTTATTTGTAAAAAAATAACAAAGTTGGAATATATAAATAAAGAAAAACAAAGTCAAAGAGCCACACGCTGATTTCCTTGGCATTTATTTTAATCCAGGGGTCTTCCAGACTTGTGGACTTCAACTCCCAGAATTCCTCAGCCAGTATGGACGCCTGTCTGAGGAATTCTGGGAGTTGAAGTCCACAAGTCATAGAAAGGGCCAAGTTGGAAGATCCCGGTATTAATCTCTGCTCTTCTTCTGGTCCCCGCAGTACATGGGTTGTGTGGAAGTGCTGCAGTCCATGCGGGCCCTTGACTTCGGCACCAGGACCCAAGTCACCAGGTGAGCTGGCTAACAATACGGTGGGGTCTCTCTGAAGGGTGTGTAGGGGGGAGAGAAAAAGCCCCCCCTTGTATAAAGGTGCTTCTCTGCATGAGTTCTCCGTCTTGCACCTCCCTTTGGGACTTTTCTGCACAAACCAGCGAGGATTGAAACTGGTTCTTCTGCTCAAAGATTCTAGGCCAAAAGATAAAAATAAAAATGCTGGATTTCATAAGGACTAGCACTTTACGGCAAGGATTTGCTGGCTCACAGAGCAAATCGATAAGAGGCTGGAAATAAGTGAGGTGCATTAAATGTAACGGGTCTCCAGACAGTGGCATTTGGTGCAAAGCATGCTGGGAATTGAAGTCCCCACATCTTAAAACACGCTAGCTGGAGAATTCTAGGAATTGAAGTCTGTCCGTCTTAAAGCGGGTTGGCTGGGGGATTCTGGGAGTTGAAGTCCAGCCATCTTAAAGCAGGCTGGCTGGGGGATTCTGGCAAGTGAAGTCCAGCGGTCTTAAAGCAGGCTGGCTGGGGAATTCTGGGAGTTGTAGTCCACCCATCTCCAAGTTGCCAAGTTTGAAAAACACCGGCTCAAGGCTATTATAATAGAAACCTGACTTCCATTTATACGTAGCAGAAGGTTGAAAAACATTGCTTTAGACTCTCTGCTGGGCCGGGAAGGCCCAACACAGGAAAGAGTTAAAAGGGGAGGAAGATAGGTGTGCTTGTGTGTGTGTGTGTCTGTGTCTGTTTGTATTTTCCCCTCTGCAGCCCAGTCCATTAATGTCTACATAGAAGTGGCTAGAGAGGGCTGGAAAAGCTTCTGATGAAGCTCATTGACAATATCTCTCACCCCCCCCCAATTAATTCACAAAGGACAGGAAGCATTTATACATCATCATCAAATATTAAAGGGGCCTCGCTCTATTTCCCTCTTTCCCCCCCCTTCCCTCCCCACCCCCCCCCCCACTCCATAGAGGGATGATCTGGGAATTAATTCTCTAGGTGTCTTTAGAGAGAGTGAATTTTTTCCACTCAAAATAGTGGAATTTCCCCCCCCCCCGCAAAAAAATAATCTCTTCTGATTCACGCCAAAGATCAGGACTTCGTTGTCCGCCAAGCCGAGTTTTCCCACCTGGGAGCTGGGGAATTCTGGGACTTGAAGTCCACAGGCCTTCCAGGGTGGCAAAACGCTGTTTCTAGCACCTGTGGGTTTGTGTCTCTCTGTGTGTGTGTGTGTGTGTGTGTGTGTGTGTGTGTGTGGATACAACCCGCAAGGTGTTCAGTGGAGCTCCGTTGCAAGCGGGGATGGCTCTGGGGAATTGCTGTGATTTGGGCTGTTTTGTGAAGATGGCGTGGTGTGTCGGACACGCTCCAACGTCCTCTCTCCTCCTCCTCCTCCTCTCGTGCAGGGAGGCGATAGGCCTGGTGTGTGACGCGGTGCCCAGCACGAAGGGAGCCGTGCGCAGGAGGAAGGTAAGAAGAGACCGGACAGTCGGAAATGGGATAGGTTTTCCTGCTTGAGCAGGGGGCTGGACTACAGGACCTCCGAGGCCCCTTTCCGCTCTGTTATTCTGTCTTCGGAGCCGGGGGTTGGTCTAGAAGACCTCGGAGGCCCCTTCCAGCTCTGTTAATTCCGTATTCGGAGCAGGGAGACTCATAAATACGAGTCAGTGGCCGAGTCTCTGAATTTTGGCTTAGTGGAATGCAAAAATTAAACCAGCCCCTTTTGCTTGGGGATGTGTGTTTGCCGGGGGCGGGGTGGGGGTCGTGAAGTTAGGAAATCGATAGAACCTGGCATAACAATAATGCACGATTAAGGGGAGGGGGGAGATAAGCCCCCTCCCTTTTTTTCTCAGCATCCATTAGTGGAGCTGGATTGGCCGTCTATTGATCAGCTCTGCCGGATGCTGAACTTTTGATTGAGGGCCTCTGATTTATCTCTTGGCCGAGGGGCAGCCTTGGGAAATGGGGAGGGGGCAGGTTAGAGACCTCTCAGCAGCCTTGGGAAATGGGGAGGGGGCAGGTTGGAGACCTCTCAGCGCCTCGCCACATACAGTCCATTTCCTTCCTGGTTGTTTTTATGACCAACCCAGATCTCCCTTCCCTAAGCCGGGGAGGGGGGGGGGAGGAGGCCAGCTCCTTGTGATAAAAGATAAAACACACCGGGTCTGTGTGTGTGTGTGTGTGTGTCTTCTTAAATTTGAGGAAAGGGATTAAAGAGATGGAGAAGGGCAACACTTTTCCTGCTTTTCGGACACAAAAAAGGATGCGTTTGAGAAAGGAAGGAGGGAGGAGGGTGAGAAAGAGACTCAAGTTCTCGCCACCTTGATTTCGTTTGGTGTAAGACTGTAAAGTAGAGAGAAACTTCCCCGTTCCTGTTAGGAGCCCCTCAAGTAAACAACGGTAGCAATTTGGAAAAAACAAGAGTTGCGAGGGGCCTTGGAGGTCCTCTAGTCCAGCCCCCTGCTCAGAATACAGACTAACAAGAGGTTGAAGGGGCCTCGGAGGTCCTCTAGTCCAGCTCCCTGCTCCGAATACAGAATAAAAGCTGGAAGGGACCTTGGAGGTCTTCTAGCCCAGCCCCCTGCTCCGAATACGGAATAACAAGAGTTGGAAGGGGCCTGGGAGGCCTTCTAGACCAACCCCCTGTGTGACTCATTTAACGACTGCAGGGATTCCCTCAAGAAACGGGGCAAGCAGGAGAGCCGTGAAAGGGAGCCAAACGCCCCGAAGAAATTTGCCCCGCTTTGCAACCGAAACGTCGGGCTCCCTCGTGGTCGTTAAGTCGAGGACTGATGGTATTCTGTTTCCCTCTGGCAGCCCTGCGGCCGGGCGCTCAACTCCATCCTGGGCAAGACCAATCTGAAGTTCGCTGCCATGCCCATCACTTTGACCATCTCCACCAGCAGCCTCAACCTCATGGCGTCCGACTGCAAGCAGGTGAGGTTCCCTTCCTCGCTTGGCCGGCCTCCGGGCAGCGTTTCCGCCGGAGCAGCTGGCTGGGCTTAGCCGGGCCTCGGTTTGTGTCCGGCGACGGGGAGACGGGCAGCGTGCGACTGCGGAGAAGCAGAGAGCGCGCCAAATGATTTGGGTGAACCCAAAAGGGCTTTTTCAAAATGCCCCTGGAGTTTCAGTGGCTGCGTGGAAGCTTTGAAGAAGAGACTGCCGGTCTGTCTGAAAGGGTTTAGTAAGGTTTCCTGCCTGGGTGGGGGGTTGGACTAGATGACCTCCAAGGTACCTTGCAATACTGATATTCTATTCTATTCTATTCTATTCTATTCTATTCTATTCTATTCTATTCTATCCTATTCCATTCCATTCCATTCCATTCTATTCTGTTTTCTATTCTATTCTGTTTTCTATTCTATTCTCCCCTATTCTCTTCTCCTATTCTCTTCTCTTCTATCCTATTAATTCTATTCTATTCTATTCTATTCTATTCTATTCTATTCTATTCTATTCTATTCTATTCTATTCTATTCTATTCTATTCCATTCCATTCCATTCCATTCCATTCCATTCCATTCCATTCCATTCCTTTCCTTTCCATTCCATTCTATATTTTCCATTCTATTCCATTCCATTCTATATTTTCTATTCTATTCTATTCATATTCTATATTCTATTCTATATTCTGTTCCATATTCTATTCTATATTCTATTTTATATTCTCTATTCTCTATAGAGTTAGGGTTATGTCGCCATGAACTCATAGAGCAAAATGGACATCGCCTACAAATTCGTAGTGCTTTGGGATGATTAGGAGGGCGCTGACTTTTCTAGGCTGCCCTATCTATGTTTCCTGGTAAAATACATGGGAAAATCAATTTTATCCTTTTTTTCGGCTTGTAGATCATCGCCAACCATCATATGCAGTCCATTTCGTTCGCTTCTGGAGGGGATCCGGTGAGTATAGTGAGATTTTCCCCAAAATTCTTGCAAAAGGCCCGCCCCACCCCCCACCCCCCCCAAAAATAGTCCCTTGGGGCACAGATGTGGTTGATGATGATTATTATTATTTTAACTCTTTCTCCAAATCTGGTCGTTACCAGCCTGTTTTGCATTTCGCAGGATACAGCGGAATACGTCGCTTACGTTGCCAAAGACCCTGTCAATCACAGAGGTAGGTCAGGATCCCCTCATCTTGACCTGGATCTTCCAACCCTGGCTTAACGCTCGGTTCCTCTCCTGCAGCCTGTTTAATCTTGGTTTTTTTTCTCCGTCCCCACCCGATTCAGCTTGGAAGTGCAAGAGTATGGGACAAAAGGGGGCTAGTTTTTCTCTCTCTCTCCCTAGGGCCTTGTGGTTCAAATAATCAGAATAGAGTTGGAAGGTCATCTAGTCCAACCCCCTGCTGAAGCAGGAGACTATATAATTTCAGACAGGTGGCTGCCCAGTCTCTTCTTAAAAACCTGCAGTAATGGAGGAGGGAGGGAGGGAGGGAGGGAGGGAAGGAAGGAAGGAAGGAAGGAAGGAAGGAAGGAAGGAAGGAAGGAACGGAGGAAGGAAGGAAGGAAGGAAGGAAGGAAGGAAGGAAGGAAGGAAGGAACGGAGGGAGGGAGGGAAGAAAGGGAGGGAGGAGTAGAAGAAGGAAGAAAGGACCAGAGGGAGGGAGGGAAGGAGGGAAGAAGGAAAAGGGAGGGGGAAGAAGGAAGGAAGGAAGAAAAAAAGCAGAATAACACAGATGGAAGGGACCACGGAGGTCTTCTAGCCCACTCCCAATGCCATTTCATACAAGTGACTATCCAGTCTCTTCTTAAAAACACTCCAGTTGTTTTACACTTGTTTTTAATCAACAATCAAGAAGTCAACCATTGATAATCCATCAATCAATGCCACCCCTTCCCTTTGGGCCCCTTTCTGCAGCTTGCCATATCCTGGAGTGTCCCGAGGGATTATCCCAAGACGTCATCAGCACCATTGGACAGGCGTTCGAATTGCGCTTCAAGCAGTACCTTAAAAACCCGCCTAAGCTTGTCACGCCTCACGACAGGTAGGGCCAGCCCCAGGGTTTTTTTGTGAGTGTGTGTGAGTGTGTGTGTGTGTAGGCAGTCCTCAACTTAACCACAGTTTGTTTAGTGCCCGTTGAAAGTCGCAACGCCCCTGGGAAAAGGACTTTTTTTCAAGACTTCACGACCGTTGCAGCATTCCCCTGGCTTGTCAAAATTCAGACGCTCGGGAACCGACTCGTATTTACGACAGTCTCCGTGTCCCGGGGTAACGCGATCCCCTTTGGCCACTTCCCGGCAAGCCAAATCCACAGGGGGGGACGCCAGATTCACTTAACAACCTTAAAAACCGAAGAGATGCCTTTAACGACCGTGGCAAGGAAAGTTTTTTGAGGGGGGGGCAAAATCCGTTGGACGAATGTCTCTCTCTTAGCCACAGAATTTGGGGGTTCTATTTTTTTTGTCGTAAGTCGAGGACTAACTGCACGTGTTCCTGATCTGTGGTCCGCTTCTGCCTTCGCCAGGATGGCCGGATTTGACGGCTCCGCGTGGGACGAAGAGGAAGAGCCGCCCGCCGACCACCAATACTACAACGATTTCCCAGGAAAGGACCCCCCCTTGGGGGGGCTGCTCGACCTGCGCTTGCGGGAAGGGGCCGCCACGGCTCAGACCCCCAACAATTTGGGAGCCACCTTGGTAAGTTCCCCCCCTCCTCCTCCCCCCGACAATTGGGGAAAACATCACATCAGTCATTTCCGTTGTGACAGAATCCCCCACGCACTCCGTGTTTGTTCTGCCTTTTTTTTGTCCTCAGTTTTTCCTCCCCGTTCTGTAAAATGGGTTCGTTGGACCATTGAGTCTTCCTTGGGCTCCTTTCTAGCCATTCTTCTGTCCTTCTGCGCTCTTCCCCAAAACTGGATGCCCAGCAAGACACACGGGATCTTTCATTTATTAATTAAGGGCAGGAATGTCGGCGTGCGGGAAAACGGCACTTGAAATACTCATTTCAACCTTCAACTAAAACTCCTTCCTTTCTTCCCGTAGCCGGTCGGACAAGTGGCTGCTGGGGACTACAAATCCAAGAAGCCACATTCGGTCGCACAAGGTAGGGGATCCAGCAATGAAGTTGGCGCCTTTTAAGTTAAACGCTCTGGGGGGGGGGATTCTGGGAGTTGAAGTCCACCTAGCTTAAGACACCGATTTATGATATTGTGATAGAAACCTGAAAGCTAAGACGGGTGGTGAGTAAACTTGATAAATAAATAAAATGCAATAAAGCCCTCTTTACGTCGACGTCTAGTGAGTGGAATGAAAGCAGAGGAAGGAGGCCATTGATAGTCTTCTCCTATCCACCAGGGCAACTCTTAAGAGGTGTGGACTTCAACTCCCAGAATCCCCCAGTCTCACAGGCAGTTTTCACAAGCCGGTGCTGTGTCTTTGGGACGCGCTTTCTGATCCCACCCTGTCCCCCCCCTTGCAGGAAGGGATCGGGGCCCGCCTGGGCGCCCAGAATTCTTGGTGGACCCTTCCTACGTGAACGTGCAAAATTTGGAGAAGTTGCAGCCGGGCCTCCAGAGCGTGACCTCCAATGGCAGCATCCAAAGAGACCTCTTTGACATGAGTAAGTAGCAGAAGGGAAGGAGGGAATCCCGCAGTTCCTCTGCAGGTTGTCCCGGACTTACAACGGTCCATTTAGTGACCATCCCAAGTTGGAACAGCGCTGAAAAAAAATGACTTAGGGCCGTTTTTCCCCCCCTTTCCACCCTGCAACATCCATCCTCCTGGCCGCAGGGTCCAAATTCAGACACTGGGCCAGTGACTCAGTTTTATGACGGTGGCCCTGTCCCACGGTCACGTGATCCGCTTCTGACAAGCCAAGTCGGCGGGGATTCACTTTAACAACCCGTGTTGCTAACTTCCCAACTGGGGCGGTTCCCTTCAGGGCTGTGGGAAGGCAGGTGGTGAAATGGGGCAAAGCTGACTCGCTTAGCGGCAGAAATTTCGGGCGCCGTCGTGGGTTGTAAGAAGAGGCAAGGAACGGTCTCAGCTGCTGATGGTGCCTAACGGCGGCTTTCGCTCCCCCAGAGCCTTTTGAGGATGCCTTGAGGGCGCCGCTGCCGCCCGCCACTCCTCCCTCCCACCCACCAGCTAGCATGGAGGAGCAACTCCGCCGGGAACCATGGTATCACGGACAGATGAGCCGGAAAGAGTCGGAGAAGCTGCTGCAAGCCAACGGGGATTTCCTGGTTCGGGAGAGCACCACCACGCCGGGCCAGTATGTGCTCACTGGGCTGCAGGGAGGACAGCCGAAACACCTGCTCCTTGTCGACCCGGAAGGAGTGGTAGGTGGGGTTTTGGGGTGGGGGGAGAGAAGGAATTTTCAAGGGGAGGGGACCCCCCTCTGCTTGGAGAAAGGGTGGCATTTAATAGCAATAGCTCTTGGACTTCTCTACCGCTTCACAGTGCTTTACAGCCCTCTCTATTCCCCCCCCCTGCCCCACAACAATCTGGGTCCTTGTTTTACCGACCTTGGAAGAATGGAAGTCTGAGTCTACTTTGAGCTGGTCAGCATCAAACTCCTGGCAGTGGGCAGAGTTTAGCCTGAAATACTACATTCTAAGTGGAGGGAGGGAGGGAGGAAGGAAGGAAACGAAAGGGAGGAAGGAAAAAGAGGCAGTAATGAAGGGGAGGAAAAGGAAGGAAGGGGAGAGGGAGAATAATGAAGGGGAGGGAAAGGGAAGGAAGGAAGGAAGGAAGGAAGGAAGGAAGGAAGGAAGGAAGGAAGGAAGGAAGGAAGGAAGGAAGAAGAGGGAGTAATGAAGGGGAGGGGAAGGGAAGGAAGGACACGGACACAGTAATGAAGGAGCGAAAGGGAAGGAAAGGAAGAGGAAGGAAGGAGTAACAAAGGGGAGATAAAGGGAAGGAAGGAAGACAGCCATAGCACTTAGAGTTATATACCATTTTTCACACAACCATTGCAAGTCCCCAGGGTCACGTGATCAAAATGCGGCAGACCCTTGGCAACTGGCTCACGTTGAAGACGGTCACAGTGTCTTGGTGTCACGCGATCCCCTTTTGCAGACCTTCCGACAAACAAAGGCAGTGGAGAAGCCGGATTCTTGCTTAGCCACAGAAACGTTGGGCTTGACTGCGATCTAGCTGTACTTCTCTGGCCAATCCCTCCCCTTCCTGTTCTCTTCCCACCCAGGTCCGGACGAAGGACCACCGCTTTGAGAGTGTCAGCCACTTGATTAGCCACCATATGGACAATCGGTTGCCCATCATCTCGGCCGGCAGCGAGCTGTGCCTACAGCAGCCCGTCGAGCGGAGACCGTGAGCAGAACAACCGGAGTCGCATCACTACAAGCGCCCTTCGTGTCTTTTTTTTCTCCCTGGAAAAACAGCTGCCAGAAATGGTCTGTTTCCTCTGCCAAAGCATCCTCCGGGCTTGAAGGGAACGTGGAGGAGCACCAAAACCCATCGTGTCCTCCCAGACCACCTCTCTACATCTTGTTACGGCCCGGCTTTTTCTCGTCGCTGCACAGTTGCCGTCCAGCCAACACGCTAGTCCTCAGAGAGAGCGGTCTAGTCTCAGTTGTGTTGACAGTGCTGGGATGAAGTCGTTTTCAGATTTCACCTCGAACAATTTTTTTTTTTTTTTACCCCTCCACTAACTGAACAGCGAGACGGTCTTTGCCACACGGCGCCTTGTTGAGTTTTCTGCCGGGTGCGGTCGATGCCAAAGAAATCAAGGGGGTCCTTTTCTGGGAGATTGCTTTTAAAGCACAAAAAGGGAAAAATAGGGGCAATTCACTCAGGTCTGAGACAGAGAAGCCTCTCTCTTCCCTGCCCACAGACCCCCGCTCAATCACTTTATATACCTTCTGTTGTGTGCCTTGAACCTTTTTTCAGGTCAGATTTTATGCAAAATCCCTCTTGCTCTGCAGTTGCGGCGCTGCCTGTTTTGGGGGGAGGGGGCTACAAGATGGAGAAAGAGGCAATCGTTTTGTCACCCGCCTCTTTCTGATCCATCATGGATTCCCCATAATTTATCCCGTTTTCTCCCCACCCACAAAAGCCCAGGCTAAGCAGTGGCGACCCCCCCTCCCCAATCTGGATTAAGGGATGGTTTCCCTGAATTGTGGAAAGAGAACCCAAAACTGAAGGTTTTGGAGCTTCCCCCTAAAAAAAACTGAAAAGGGAAAGACAAAAAATTGGGTTTGTCTTCCCCAGGTTTTTATGTACATAAGTTTGATCATTTGGTGTTGCATGTATGTTGTTATACTCAGAAGCCAATGTGTGGCTTTACTCTCTATCACTGTGCCTGTCCCCGCCACTCTGCGGGACCCCCCAAGTCCACCTCAGCCCCCTCCTCTCCACGTCCTTTATACAAAGTTTGTATTGATTTGATTTTCTCTCGATTATACCAAAGGAAATCAAATAGTTATTATTAAAGGTTGGTATTTCTTTAGCTCGTCGCTGCTGGATGCCTTTTTTTCTCTTTGGGGAAAGAGAAGGAAGGAAGAAAAGAAAAGGAAGAGAGGAGAGAAAGAGGAAGGAGGGGGAGGAGAAGAATAGAAGGAAGGAGGGACCAAAAGTAAAGGAGAAGGAGGCAAGGAATAACTGAGGGAGGAAAATACACAGGGAGGAAAAGAGAAGGAGAAAGGAAAGAAGAAAAGGGAAAGACAAAAGCAAAATGAAGAAAAAAGAGAAAGGGGGATGAGAAGAAAAGGAAGAATGGTTGGAGAGAAAAAAGAGGAAAAGGGAAGAAAGAAGGAAAAAACGGAAGGAAAGGGAAAGAAAAAAGAAAGGAAGAAAGAAGGGAGGGAGGGAGGAAGAAAAAGAAAGGGAGGGAGGAAAGAGAAGGAAGGAAAAAAAAACACTAAAGAGACTCAAAATGGTCGAATCTGCGTTTGTTTACTCCTGCCATGAGCCTCCATTCAGCAACGTCATCACCCTCGGACACAAAAACGGCGCTCGGGAGTGACGTTCGCGCCGCTCGGGCCTTCCGAAAGGCGCCTTTACTCCCGGACCATAGAGAACGAAGGCTTGACGCCCAGAACAGCCGGACGGGAAGCTTGCCGCCGGAAGCGCTGCTCGCAGGGCCAGCTTTTCCCCCCCTCCCCTCCTCTCTATCGGCTTCCCCTTCCGGCGCGAGTCGCGATGGCGCGGCCTGGGCCTGCGGGCCCCTCGTAGCCGCTTCCCCCTCCCTGCCCGCCCGCTTCTTATGGCGGCCCCGCACCCCGACAAGCTGGAGGGGGGAGTAGGCCTCGCTCCGCCTGCTCCGGGTCCGCCGCCGCCGCCGCCGCCTCCGCCACCCCCGCCGCAGGGGACCCTCACCACAGGCCCAGGCCGCAAGCAGGGCAAGGCCGGTAAGGAAGGAGGGGGGGTGTGTGGTTGCCATGGAGACAGGAGGCGGCGTTGCCTGGGAAACGGGGTCCCGCCTGACTGGGGAAATGGGGGGGGCTCTATTGGTCTGGCAGGTGGGAATTCAACCGGGGAAGCTCGTTAGGGATGATGGGAGGGGGGGAGCCAGGAAGCCCCCTCCCCTTGGGCAGGGCTTCCCATGCGTGGGCTCCCCCTCCCATCATCCCCAGCCGGGGCTGGCCCCGCTCATTGCAGGGGTAATCTCCAGAAGGCCCTCCCCCTCCCCCATATTATTCCCCTGCTCCAAAACACCCCAACCCTGCCAGGTAGACTTCCCTGTGGCACCCCAAACTGAGGTTTTTTTTTTCCTGCAGCGACAACAACCCGGTGAGGTAGGCTGCTGGCCTGCAAGAGAAATGGATCTTCCATGGTTCTGAAAGTTGTGTGTCTGTGTGTGTTTAGTTACAATGACTAATATTGCCCACCCGAACATTGGCTGTTATAATTTGGCACAACAGTGAAAACCATCCAGATGCTCCTGGGGCAGATTTTCACTGTAACCCACCTAACAACAGTCCTATATCTAAGCATATTTGCCCATGTTTATATGGGGAAGGAAGGAAGGAAGGAAGGAAGGAAGGAAGGAAGGAAGGAAGGAAGGAAGGAAGGAAGGAAAAGAGTGAATAAGGAGGAGTGGATGAAACGGAAAGAAAGATGAGGGAGGGAGGGAAAGAAAGGGAAGGGAAGGAAGAAGAGAAGATGAGAAATGGGTGAAAAGAAGAAGGAAAGAAAGGAGAACATGAGAAAGCAAGAAGGAAGGAAGGAGAAGAGGAGATGAGAGGAGTCGGTGAAAAGAAGAAAGAAAAAAGAAACGGAGAAGATGAGAAAGGAAGGAGAGGGAAGGGAGAAAGATGAAGAAAGAAAATAGACACACTATTATCCTTCACATCTTCTCTATTACCGCCTCTTACTGGTATTACTATTATTACTACTACTACTACTACTACTATTATTATTATTATTATTATTTTGTTGCTTTGCATGTACACTGAGAGCTTCTGTGCAGGAGATAAATTCCTGTCTGTGATCATCTAATCACACTTGTCCAAATAAAAAAAGAAAAAAAATGGTCCTGATGCCTTTTGAAAAAGCACAACTCTGACCTGAGAATCTCCATAGACACTTGGACAAATAAATAATTCTGTTTTATTCTAAATTTCTCTTTTTCTTCCTTTGGTCAGGTCTTCAAATGAAGAGTCCGGAGAAGAAACGTCGCAAGTCCAACACGCAGGTAATTTTGGGCTGGGGGTGTAACACGCAGGTAATTTTGGGCTGGGGGTGTTTCAGGTGCCCTGGGTGCAGGACAGCCTAATAATAATAAAAATAAAGTTGGAAGGTACCTTGGAGGTCATCTAGTCCAACCCCTGCTTAGGCAGGAAACCCTACACCATTTCAGTCCAACCCTTGACTAGGTTCGTTCTTCCATAGCCCTGCCATGTAATTATATATGCTTTTTTTTTCCTAATGGCCATTTAGAAGAATGGGCTTGCACTTACAACTGTTGACGAGTGCAGATTTGCTTAATGACCACCGCAAAAAATGTCATCAGGTCGGGTCTGGTCACAGGCTGCCTCGACTTACGACAAGCTGGAAATCTTGTCTCAGTTGCAATTGAAAGTCGAGGACTACCTATATGAGAACCACATAAGTTAGTTTTAACCAGGCATCCTGATTATAGTTTGTTTGAACCCTCCTCATCTGTTCTCCGCCCCCACACACACATACACACACACAACACACTTGGTCCCTTCCAGATATATTGGCCTCCAGCGCCCCCTGCTGGAGATTTTGATTGCAAGGCAACCTCTCTGAGAAGGAATGCTGTTCTGTTTACTTGGGTTTTTCTTCTTGCAGGGCCCCTCCTATTCCCACCTCTCGGAGTTTGCCCCCCCTCCCACCCCGATGGTGGATCACCTGGTGGCCTCCAACCCCTTTGAAGATGACTTTGCCATCCCCAAGGTTGGCTCTTCCTCTGCGCCTTTCCTCAGCAACCCCAGCCCCTTCGGGAACTTCCGCATGCAAGGGGCGATGGGCCCCCAGGTCCCACCCAGCTATGGTGGGGGGCCGCAGCCCATGCGGAGGCAGCCGCCCCCCTTTGGACCGAACCAGATGGGCCCGGCGTTCAACATGCCCCCCCAGAATCCTGGCTACGTGCAACCTGGCGGGATGGGCTTCGCCGGGCAGCCGTTCGGGCAGCCGCTGGGACAGAACTTCAGCCCCCCCAGTGGACAGCTCATGCAGGGTCCCATGGGGGGCTTCGGCCCCATGATGTCACCAACCATGGGGCAGCCCCCCCGCGGAGGAGATATGGGCTCCGGGCCAGCCCTCAACCCTCCAGGGGGGCCGCCCATGGCCCAGCGATTCAGCCAGCCCACCAACCTCTTTGGACAGTCCCCTCTGCAGCGCCCCAACCCCAATCTCTCCAGCCTGCCCCCCAACCCCAGCCCCTTCCCGGGGCCCGACCCCGGCTTCCCCACCTCTGCCGAAGACAGCGGGGCTGGCAAGGCTCCCCTCCACCCGCCTCCCAACAGCTTCAACCAGGAACAGCACACCGGCTCGCCGGCGGCCGTCAACGGCACCCAGCCCGCCTTCCCACCCAACAGCACCGGTCACGGCGGCGCCACCGGCACCTCGGAAGGCAACCCCTTACCTCCTACTGGCAAGGCAGCTGGCAACTCCGGGCACCAGCCCCCGCCCGGCCTGGTCTACCCCTGCGGGGCTTGTCGTAGCGAAGTGAACGACGACCAAGATGCCATCCTGTGTGAGGCTTCGTGTCAGAAGTGGTTCCACCGGGAGTGCACGGGCATGACGGAGAATGCGTACGGGCTGCTGACCACGGAGGCCTCGGCCGTTTGGGCCTGCGACGGCTGCCTGAAGACCAAGGAGATCCAGTCGGTCTACATCCGGGAGAGCATGGGGCAGCTAGTGGCCGCCAACGACGGCTGAGCCCTGCCCCTCCCTTGCTGTCCTCGCCCTGCCCCGGTGGCCAAAAGGGATGGCAAATCCGGTTTATATGACACCCTTGGCTGAGGAGGGGGCACTGAATCTCGTCCCTCGAACCAGCCGGGCAGTAATGGAGCTGGAGAATTCTGGGGGGGGGGGTCTGAGAGAGAGAGAGAGAGCCTGTCTGTTTTTTAAGAAATCCCCCCCACGCCCTCACGCTGGGGAGGGTCTTCAGTCCTGACCCTGGACTTGCTGGGCACATAGTTGGACTGCAGTGGCTGGACCCAGAGGCGCCCACCCACCCATTTTACATCTTCACCGGTCCATCCTGCGTTCCTCCCTCTTTCTCTCCCCCAGACCACGACTGCCAGTTGGAAACTGGCAAGCGCCCAGCTTGCCTTGAAAGATTGGCTGGATTAAAAAAAGAGAGAGAGGGGAGGGGGTGTTTCTCCGTCTTCTCCCCTCCCTCTTCATTCCTCTCATCTGCCTCCATTCCAGTTTTCAGCTCAGCCTGGCCTCCGTCTGGTCCACTCGGAAGTGGAGCGGTTATCAACCGTCTGTCGTCTGTTTTTTTCCAGTAAATTCCAACAAATGCAATTAATACCTCTTCTTTGGGGGGGGGTCTGGCAGGAAGAGACTGCCCCCCCCAATCCTACAGAATGCAACTGAGGAGGGTCTGGGTGCTCCTGGTTTTGGCCTTCCCAGCATAAAATTTCCGGAACTGGCCCAAAGCGGAATCTTTCGGATAGCTCTGAGTGACTGCTGTCTTCTTGAAAAAAAAAAAATTGAAAAAGGACAAACTGCTGCCCTTTGGCTCACAAGAGGACTTTAAAACACACACAAACAAAAAAAATACCAACTTTTGGGACCTGTTTTTTATTATTGTTATTATTATTACGTTCGCCTTTCTGTACTTTGACTTTTTTGTCGCTGTGTCCATTTTTCTTGCTTTTTTTTTTTTTTGGTCGGGTTTGTTTGTTTTTTTGGTCAAGTGGTTCCCAATGTGACTTGGATGATTGTTTCTATCCTGCTGGACATTCAATGGGGAGAGAACTGGGGAGGGGGGAGAGAGAAAGGGAGGGGGGAGGCAAGGCCTAGCTGGATTTCATACACAAACCCTCCCTCGTGTTTTCATGTGGCGAACATTAAAAACAAAAATGAATTTTTTACCATCTTCCGTTAAACGTGGCTGGAAAGGCGAGAGCCGGGCGGCGGGGAGATTTCAGGGGTTTGCCTTCCCGCTGAGGCGTTGGTGTGTTTCGAGGTCCCCGTTCTGTGAAACCCACTCCCCTCATTCAAAGCAGAGACAAGGACGAGGCATGTCGGGTATACTTGGTGAAATTTCCTTGTGTAATGTTTGTGATTGGGCATAATAAAAAGCCAGTTTGGTCTAGTGCAGGGATAGGCAACATTGGCTCTTTTGTGACTCCTGGACTTCAACGCTGGCTCAGGAATTCTGGGAGTTGAAGTCCACGAGTCACGAAGGGGCCAAAGTTTCCCCCCTGCTGGCTCAGGAATTCTGGGAGTTGAAGTCCACGAGTCATAAAAGAGCCAAGGTTGCCTACCCCTGGTCTAGTGGTTAGGACACCAAGTTAGAATAAAGGAGACAGTGAGTTCTAGTTAGGCACAAAAGCCAGCTGGGTGACTTTGGTCCAATCACCAGGAGGTGCTGAGTTCTAATACCACTTTAGGCATGAAGCCGGCTGGGTGACTTTTAGGCCAATCAGCAGGAGACGCTGAGTTCTAGTCCTGCCTTAGCCATCCATGAAAGCCGGCTGGGTGACTTTGGGCCAATCACCAGGCGTCGGGGAGTTCTAGTCCCACCTTAGCCACGAAAGCCAAATGGGTGACTTTGGGCCAGTCCCTCATTCTCAACCCAATCCTCCTCACAGGCTAGTTGTGGGGAAAGGAGGAAGGATGATTAGGTCATGTTTGGTGGTGCTTTGAGTTATTTATAAAAACAAAGGTGGGTTTAAAAAAAGGGTAAACAGATAATGAGGTAACGAAGCAAAAGGTTCAGCAGTTCACACGGGGCTGTCAACCTTGAATCTAGAGACAAATTGGCAGTTTGCAAACAACTCGATTCCCCCCCCCGTTGGATTAATGCTTGTCTTCTTCAAACCCAGCCGTCTCAAATGGTCTCCAAACATGTGAACTGCAACTCCCAGAATTCCCCAGCCAGCAAAGGCAAGGCCAACTGGGACGTTCTGGGAGTTGAGGTCCGCAAATCTTAAAAGTTGCCAAGTTTGGAGGACAAGCCCCCACCCCCGAATTAAGTGCCCTTGTTATTCAATCCTCTATCCCAACGCAGGGAGGGGTAGAAAGAGAGAGAGGGAGCGAAGGCAATAAATAAATTTTGGTCCAGGATATTCAGTCCAGAACAAACAAACAAAAAAAAAGAGGCCACAGTGTGCCAGCTCGTGTGTCCCTGCATTTGTTCTCCCCGGCGCCCTTCCGACAGATTTATGCCTTTCATCCCGTCTGGAGAATGCACCAAGCAACCGATGTTGTGTGCCAGGGCAGTTGTGTTGCCAGAAGGGACAAAGCACCCTGGCACCAGACTCAAGATCAGAGGTTTGCGTTCTGCTGGCCGGGGGGGGGGGCAATGAGACAAATCCAAACAGGACAGAAAATTCCTGGATCCAGCCGAGAACGGAGGGAGAAAATGGACTTTCTGGCTGGGAAGGGCGCCCAGGCCTGAATCCATGAATTTTGATCGTTCCTTTGGCAAAGCCTCCCAAAAACCCATATTCCTGACCTTGCTAATGTGGTTTTTGGAGTGTGTGAAGGCTGCTGGCTAGCAAAGCACCCGTTTCTTTGGGTTTTTCCACCCAAAATTGGTGTCTTCACGTTTTTAACTTGCCAATGCTGGATGTCAGGTCAGGCTTCACCCTGCAGACTTCTGCCTGTCTTCGGAGACCCTCTCCACACAACAGGGGCACCTGCCTGTTCCTGAACCCTACTGCAGTCAGTTAACCTGGTGAAGGAAGAACTGATAAAGTAGAATATTTGTAGCTCGGTTGAAATGAGGGGTCTTTGGTGCTTTCTGAGCTGGGTGGTTTCCTTGCAGACGTTTCATGACCCAAGTAGGCAACATCATCAGTGCTAGAAGAGAGTGAGGTTTGCGGAGTGAAGAGGAATGAGAAGGGAAGAAGGAAGGAAGAAAGAAGAAGCTTAATGTTCTCTGAGCTGGATGGTTTCCTTGCAGACGTTTCATGACCCAACTGGGTAGCATCATCAATGCTGGAAGAGAGAGGGGTTTGCAGAGAAGAGAGGGATGAGAAGGGAAGAAGGAAGGAAGAAAAATAAAATAAATGCTTGATGCTCTCTAAGCTTGGTGGTTTCCTTGCAGACGTTTCATGACCCAACTAGGTAGCAACATCAATGCTAGAAGAGAGTGGGTTATGCGGAGAAGAGAGAAAGGAGAAAAGGAAGGAAGGGAAACAACAAAGAAAAGGAAAAGAAACACGGGATCCTTGGTGCTCTCTGAGCTGGGTTGTTTCCGTGCAAGACCTTTCTGGACCCAACTAGGTAACCACATCAGTGGTAGGAGGAGGAATCTGACCAAGCTTTCTTTCCTGCCCAGCATTTGGATCCTTTCCTCCCTTTATTTTTTTATTTTATGTGCTTTATTTTGGGGGGAAGGGGAGCCGATCCCCTGGCATCTGCCCCCCAGCTTCTTCCTGGATGCGAATCTTACTGGTGGGGGGGCTTAGTTTATGCAGCCCCCCCCCCTCCGAGCAGTTGTGAGAGGTGGAAGCTCTGGAAACTTGAGGGCTGAGCTGCTGGCTAGAGAAATCTAAATAAAAAATAAATTCAGCTGTTGCTGTCTCTCCAGTTCTATCCAGCTTAGTCATTCTTGAGACCCACAACTTAATTCATTATTTTTTCTTTTAAATTGGAGTTTCTGCCTCCTTGAAAACAACGCTCCCGGCCTGTGTTTCTGGGGTGGGGCGACCCCCCCCTTTGCCCCCCACCCCCGTCCAAGCCCTTCCCTCTTTTTCCCCCCCTTAATTCTCCAACTTTTCCCCCACCTCCAAGAACCGACCCGCCTCTTTCTCAGCCCCGTGCCTCTCATTGGCCGGCTGGCGCCGCGTTCCTCCCGCCATTGGCCGCCGAACTCTTCCCTAGTCCCGCCCCCTCCCTCCTCCCCCCTCCCTCCCCGAGGAAGTTTTTGCGATGCAAAGTTGCCAGCCGCGTCCGGATTTCCCCCGACTTGGCTGGGCGCAAACGAGGCGCCCTCTGGATTAAGGCAAGCCATGGGGTGTGTGGGGGGGGGAGAGCAAAAGGGGAGGGGAAGGGGGAGAGGAACAAAGCCCACCCCACACTCAGAGCGGCTCCCCCCCTCCCTGCAGGAAAAGTCCCCTTCCCAAGTCTGGAAACGAGGTTTTGGTCCAGCAGGGATGAAGAAGCGGGGTGTTGCAGGGTTACCATAGCAACGTCCCGGGGTGATGCTTGGCTCCTGCATCCCGCGCGCTTCTGTGTAATCTTTTTTTTTTTTTGTTCGGCCGGTGAACGTGTGAAGCTTCCTCTTTCGCTCCAGCTGCTTTTCTCTTCCAATGTAACTATTCTTATTTTTATTTTTATTCTTATTCTTTATTTTATTCTTTATTCTTATTCTTATCTTTTTCTCAGGCTGGAAAATTAGATTCATTTGTTTTGTTTTGTTTTGTTTTGTTTTGTTTTGTTTTGTTTTGTTTGGGGACATCCAGCTTTGCCCTCCCTTGGATTCCTGAGCGTTTCCAACAAGCTAGAGACTCCCCGGTTTAGGATTTGCAAAAGAGACACCCTCCCCTCCCTTCCCCTTGGAGGAAGCGATACCTCCAAGTCTGAGGGATCACTGCTTGGTGACGTTTCCCTTCCCCTTCTCTGTATTTCTCTGGGAGCCTTCAAGTTCGCGCTGTAAGACAAAGGCAGAAGCTTGCTTCCTTTTTAACTCTGGGTTTTCACCCTTGCTTCCCCGTTGCTTATTTGCATTCCCTTCCCTTCAAATGCAGCGAATTTGCGTTTATTTGCAGCGCCATCACTTCCTCCCCCTCCCCAGCGGACTTTGTAAAAGGCAGAGCCTGTTCATCCAAAAAAACTGGAAAGCTAGCAGGTTTTTCTTCAAGGCATCAGCTGCAACTCACCAAAGCTAAATTTTATTGATTAATTGATTGATTTATTTAAAAAAAAAACCATGTTCATCGAAAAAGACGCTACCCTTGAGGGTTTCCTTCCAAAGTGGCGACCTGGCTCTTGCCTCGATGGGGTTGCTGGCTGTGAAAATAATAATAATATTGCAATAATCACAATTGCTCAGCACACAGGCACCTGGCGGAGAACCCTAGCTCCCCCCCCTTTGTTGCAAAGACTCATCGTCGCGCCTTGAAATCCAAGTTTTTAAAAATTCTGGCAGCAGAAAAATCTATTCCCCCCTCTTCTTCTCCTTAACCGCTTGGGGTAGCTTGCAAAAAGAGCATCCGATTGAACGGTGCCAAAGGGCAGGTCTCAAAACGGGCTGGAAGGAAATGGAAGATCCACGTGGTATAACAGAATTAACAGAGCTGGAAGGGACTCCGGAGGTCTTCTAGTCCAGCCCCCTGCTCAAGCAGCAGAACCTACCCCATCTCAGACAGTCTCTTCTTAAAAACCTCCAGGGATGGAGCGCCCACGCTTTCTGGAGGCAAGCAGTTCCACTGGTTAATGGTCCTCGCTGCCGGGAAGTTTCTCCTTAATTCCAGGTTGGATCTGTCCTTGATTCATTTCCATCCGTTGCTTCTTGTCCTGCCAGCACTTTCTGAACTAATAGTGGGTTTTTTGGGGGGGAGGGGAGGAAGAAAAGCTAATTTGCCCCCTCGTGAAGGAGTTTCTCCACACAACAGGGGAAAAACTAGGCCTGGTGACATCTGTCTGTTCACAGCAGGTTTCTGCTGATGAGAGATAAAACAGCTGGCTTGGTTTTGATGAAGCCAGCTTGCACAAACATTGTTGGTGACACTCTTGAATGCAAGAGATGGACACCCCCCCACCCCACCCCGTTCCTCACCCCAGCATGGCTGGCTGGGCCTAAAGTAGCCTTAAGAATCACGAGCAGGCCCCCAGCCCGAAGTTTATATTCCTTTCTTCCAATTTAGATGCAAAGTTGGGTCTTTGCAGGGAGCCAAAGCTTTCAGTGTGCCAAACTTAAAATAACCAGATTTTTTTTCCTTCTCCAGCGTCTGGAGGGCCCCAATCTTTCTCTCTCTCTCCTCCCTGTTTCCCCCCCCTTCTGCTCTGCTCAGCAAAGCCATTTCCACCTGCTAAATAGCCTTCAAGCAGAGCTAAAAATATATCACTTTCTTTCCTTTTTTTTTTTTTTATCCCAGCCAGTCTCTTGCTTTGACAGCTGTTCTTTGGAGGGTGGTGACTAAGAATTTGTAAGCCAGCAGGAAAAGATTCCTAGACAGAAACTCAGTTTTTTAAATAAGGGAGCTCCCCGTTTTGCTGGTCTCTTTCGTTTGTTTGTTTTTTTTTTTTTTGCTGGCTTTGCCTCCCTTTTGAGGTGACCAGGCTCAAACAGGTCTCTGAGTTGGGGGTCACCCCTACCTGACACACATAACACAACCACTCACAAACACACAGAGCTGTGCTGCTCCTTATAACTTCGGCCAGCTCCGTTTCCCGCGGGTTGGGTAACCGCCTGCCTCTGGTGACCAGCATAATTCAGATTCTTGACATTTTCTCTCGAATTAGAATAGCTCCACCAGGGTGGCATTAAAGTCACCCTGGTCTCTTCTTAAGAGTCTTTTTTTTTGGGGGGGGGAATGATGCTACCAACAGGATTTCTGCTTTGTCTCCTTTTTTTTTCTTTTTGTATTTATTTGTTTATTTTTGGAACTTGGCCGGCTTCAAAGGAGCTAAAATAACTGGCCTAGGCTATTCTGGCGGGTGGCGAGGCACGGAATTAAAATGAGGCATTATTTTTAAGGTTTTTTATCTCGTCACTGACTCGGTCAGGAAGCAGCTTATGAGTTTCCTGTTCGGCGGGATGAGTGGCATATCTATTTTATAAATAAAATTTAAAAGTGAGCCACTCACTAGGTCGGCTGAATTCTGCCGGCCAGAGATGTTTTTATTCTTAGGTTATTTTATTTTTTATTTATTTGTGGGTTTTTTTAAAAAAAATTGATAGGCTGCCCGTCTCACTGTCAGACTGAGCTAGGTGGCAGTTTAAATTTAATGAATCGAAATAAAGAGACAAACGATCGAATTAATTGTTTGTTTGGTCAATAAATGCATGCCAAAAGGGCCATTTGGTTACCCCTCCCCCTTTCTGTCTCTGTTCCAGCTACTGACAATAAATTTAAGCCCCGGGACCTGAGGGTTTTTTATTTCCTCCTTCATCCTCTCTTTTTTTTTCTTGCGGGCTGTTGCATTCGTTGTTTTTTTAAAAGACATTAAAGCACGCCTTGTTTGTCAGTCTCCCTGGAAGAGCTTTTTAGCTATAGAGCAGCAGTGGGACAAGCTTTTGACAAGCAAAGAGAAAGAAATGCGAACGCCACTTCTTCAATTTCCAATAAACTTTGCTCCCAGTTCGAGTCTCCCCCTGCTTGTCAAAGCTGAACTAATTTCCCAGCCCGATATTCTTCTGTACAAATTTTCTTCTCTCCTGTCCTCCCTCGTCCTTCTTTTCATTAAACCAATTCCTGCAACCCCCAGCTCCTTCGTATGTTTTAGTCTCAAGTCCCCTAACCGTCTTCGTTGCTCTTCTCTGCCCTCTTTCCAGTGTCCAGAGAAGAGCAACAGAGGTGATAATAATCTAGACCATTTGAGGTTGATTTAGGCAATGTGAAATCTAGTCTGCTTATAATGCCAGGACCTGGAAGGAATTTTAGGAACCGGATTTCTCTCTGTCTGTCTCTCTCTTTCTTTCTCTCTCTCTCTCTCTCTCTCTCTCTCTCGTGTTTTTCCTTCCTTCCTTCCTTCCTTCTCTCTCTGTCGTCTTCTTCCTTCCTTCCTTCCTTCCTTCCTTCTCTTTCTCTCTCATCTTTTTCCTTCCTTCCTTCCTTCTCTTTCTCTCTCATCTTTTTC